>OZ059831.1:26524792-27724792 GCA_964057195.1 Orthosia cruda | reverse complement strand
AACAGTGGCAGAAGTGCGCGATAACCACCGGTTTTCGGAAGTCGCCACAAATACAAATACCGTAGAAATTACCGTATGACATAATGCTGTGAAAGTAACTAAAATATAAAAAACGCATGGTTTCTAAATCCGTTAAATTTCTTATCTTTCTAACAACATAAGCGGCTGAGCCTTCTAACATTTGGTAATGTGAATCTAATACATTTGGTTTGTTTTTCATTAAGTTTCAAATTGTTTGCTGTAAACCAATTTTGGACCTGATGAATAGAGTTATTCACATCATCAAGGTTTAGTGACCGACGATCTTTTTTAAATATCAAAGATAGTGTAATCTGCGAATTCCACTCTCTTCTGTTGATTGTGAGTAATTGGGGCAAATCGTTCATGTAAATAGGATCTAAGTAACTCAAGAGCCGCATGTCTAATCCCATAGTGCTCAAGCTTCAACAATAGTGTCTCATGGCCGCTGAAGGTCTATGCGTTTACCTAAGGAATGAAATTCCCTAATAGAGTCTTTGTTTCCCGATAGCTACAACCTAGTGGTCTTTAAGTCAAGAGTGAATAGGTTACATCTAGGCAAGCATGCTTCACCGTCGACCACATCATCGCTTACCTTCATGTGAGATAGTGGCCAAGCGCGAGGTAAGCTAAAAAAATAAAGTTTCAGTATCGATGCAATCTTTAGGGTTTTAGTAAAGATATTTGCAGGTTAGAAACTTGTAAACGGGTTAGGTGCAAACAGTGCAAAATTAAAAGATCCGTAAATCTCGATAAAGGCGCAAATTTGATAAAGAACTCACCTTTAATAAATAACTAGCTTCGGTTCACAGCTTCACGCAGCTTGTTCTATACGGAACCGGCTTTTCTCGACATAATTATTTTTATCTAATTTTGAGCGACACCGCGGAATCCTTCCATAAAATTGGTGCGACTATATATCAGTCGTTTGTAACTTGTCAAGCTGACAACAATAAAGTGAAGTGATGTTTCAACTTTTATAGCTCATTCGTGGTTCGTTATAATAAGGCATAATCATAGTTGACAAACCAAAAATATGAATCCGTGCTAAATACTTCTTCATGTAAATGTAAATTTTATCCGAAGCTCATGCATCTGAGGTAATGACCAAATGTATAAGGGGAATGTATGCTTTCTGCTACATATTAAAATACTGAATATGAAAATGTATCTACCGATGATAAACTTTGGTGGTATTTAGAAGAATTACAAGTCGAATAAGATCGGAAATAGTTTCACTCGTATAAAGGCCAATACAAAAAAAAACCGGCTAAATGGTATTCGCAAACGAAGGGTTCCGAACCATTATAGCAAAACCGGCAAAAAATAACATTTGTTGTATGGGAGCCCTACTTAAATATTTATTTCATTCTGTTTTAGTATTTTTTGTTAAAGCGGATTTGTTAAAATTACAACTGTCTAGCTATCACGGTTCATGAAATACAGCCTGGTGACAGTCAGACAGACGTACAGTGGAGTCTTAGTAATAGGTTACCGTTTTTACCCATAGGGTACGGAACCCTAGAAACTATATAAATTATATAAAATAAAAACAAAAATTGATTCAAAATTATAAAGTGAAACATGTTACTTGGAGACGTCGCATCATCCCATGACTTCTTATTTACACATGATGCCTAATTGCATGATGATGACGCCAAATATTATAAATATGAAAGTCTGGATGTTTGTTAATCAATTACGTCACGACTCTATTGCATCAAGCTGGTATTTCCCAGAGATGAGAATAGTACTCCATGCAAGATCGAACTTGTGCTTGATACAACTTAAGCAGCTGTTTTGCTTTTTTGTTGCGAAAATCAAAAAACCCTGACTGCTCTAGAAGTGAACTAAAAAGACGTAAACAAGAAGAAAATCATGCTGTGCAGTCGGAGGATACATCTGGATTTGGTCAGCCAGCTAGCGAGTTGACAAAAAATATCTATTTTGTCCTTCAGCTAGATACACTAAAATATTGGACACGTATTTTTATTTTGCCACCTTAAAAAAAAAATGGCGACGATACAATGTGTTGAAATATCGTGTAACGTCACAGTGTACTATATTTTATATTCATAAAGTGACGTCACAACCTCCACTCCTGAACTTTGATGCGCTTTATCTTTGTAATTTTTAATTTATTTGATAAAGCAAAAAATACGGCTATAATTATTTGATAATCTCACTGACGGACTAAATACAATTATCATTTTCCCACCCAGGAAACTTCTCTTTTATGGATAGTGAAAAGCCTGAAATCTGTCACCAATTTTACTGTGTAATCAGTAACTGGGTTTTGGAGATCAGATAAGCAGTCGCCACATTTAAAATACTGGTATCCTAGATGCATCTGGTTACTTTCAATGCTGATACCAACCGGGTTGACAGGCTAGGCAGATAGATTATTATCTATACCCATATAATCCTGTAAATAGGACAAATTTAGGCATAACAAGTAAAATTTAAAAAACCCCTGACACATTTTTATTTTATGCTACAAAATGTATTTACTAGTAGACATGCTTTGATCGACAATCTATTGAACACATAATTATGGTACGATATCTTACGAAAACACCCCGATTCAAAAGGCAAAACACCCATAACTTTATAACAGCTAAACAGATATTGATCAAATCAGCCTGTATAAAAACACCTTCCAAACAAAAAAAACGAAATCAAAATCGGTTCATCCGTTTAGGAGCTACGATGCCATAGTCAGATACACAAACACACAGGTACACACGTCACACTTATAACAACCTTCTTTTTCCGTCGAGGGTTAATAAAACAGCTGTCTTTAGTGAGATGAAGAGGTATTAGTTGGTATATAGGAAACTAAGCAGGATAGGTAGGTAAGTAAGACAGCTTGTGTTATGGTTGGCGGTTAACCGCTTTCATACTGCCCATATCCTACATAGACATACCGCGTTCAAGGCAGGCTTACAGTCTACATGTAACTATTACTTGTGTCCTTTTTTTCTTTCTTTTTTTTTAGGGTTCCATACCTCAAAAGTAAAAAAATGAACCCTTATAGGATCACTTTGTTGTCCGTCTGTCGGTCAAGACCCTTGATCTCGACAACGCGTGGAGGTGTCGAAATGAAATTATTATCTTATATTCAGGTTTGCAACCCTTGCAGCTGTGAAAAAATCAATCTTCAAAATATTGATTTTGAAGATTGATTTTCAAGAAGAGATACAGCCGTTAATGACGCATATTTTACACTCGCAAGGAAATCAAAATCTTCCTGTTGACCTAGAATCATGAAATTTGGCAAGAAGCAATGTCTTAAAGCACATGTAAAGGAAACATCCAAAACCTGTAAACTCTACATCAAAAAATAAAAAGGTTATTAACTTATTTGCACTTGGTAATCTGACCGTGACTTATGTCGATGTATGGGAACTACAGTTTTCCAACGGCAAAGTTAATTGTGTCTCTCAATTCTTGTAGTTCATGTACTTTAGTAACGTTATTTAATTAATTTGGTGAATACAGCTGTTAGAACGGAACCCTCAGTGCGCGAGTCCGACTCGCATTTGGCAGGTTTGTTAGGGTTACGTTCCCAAAGGGTGAAAACGGGACCCTATTACTAAGACTCCACTGTCCGTCCGTCTGTCTGTCACCAGGTTGTATCTCACGAACCGTGATAGCTAGACAGTTAAAATCACAAATGAAGTATTTCTGTTGCTGCTATAACAACAAATACTAAAAACTGAATAAAATTTATATTTAAGCGGTGCTCCCATACAACAAATGTGATTTTTTTGCCGTTTTTTGAGATAATGGTACGGAAGCCTTCGTGTGCGAGTCCGACTCGCACTTGGCTAGTACCTTTCGAAACTTAAGTACATAAGTAAAAAAATAAAATAGATTGTTTATTTTAAATGTTTCTAAAATGTAATTTCGGAAAGAACTGAAACAATTACGAACATTATTTCACTTATGATACCTAATCGCTGTGTGTACCAAAAAATGCACAAGAAAAGCCAGGGGAGCGAAACCTCTCAACAGAAACGTCTAATTGCGTCTCGAAAAAACCCTTTCCAATCGTCAAGTTTTTGCTAAAGCGCGAGATTTATCCTTTTCCCCCAAATTAGTGTAGCTGTAGAAGATTGAAGGACATAATGTACGTCAATTAATCTAACTCAGCGGGTGGTACAGTTGTTAAGCACCCACAGTAGGCCAATGTTTGGATAAATCAAAGATATTGTAGCCTAGACGTAGGGCTCCTATATAAATCACTCTGACGTTTTCATTAAGAAAAGAAAGTGACGACGCCATTGTTTTGCGGTAACGTTGAGAAGAATTATTGTTACATATCTCGGAGGGGGGTAAAGAATCGTTCTCTCCATAAATAAAACATAATCTTTCAACTAATATTATTTTTATTAATTAAATTAAATCTTTATTCATTTTGAATTCAAACAATAACATAATATTTAGATCTAATCTACAAGCTACAATAATTTTCAAACCCTTCATTAATTATTGAAACGTAAAACAACAATTGAGTTTGACCCCTCTAAATAAGCTAAATTTTCCTTTCAAAAGGCATCCCGCAACCCTCGCTTAAATACGAATCAACAGACATTCTCATTGAACCCATCCTTTAAATCCTTTTATATTGCAAGACATTGTTGTTGAAGCAACCGCAAAAAAATTTACATGCCATGGTACAAGATTATGAAAGCATAACTTTTATACATGGCAATGAGAATCTATTTTAGTATACAATCGATTTAAAATATACTTTCACAATTTACGCCTTGACTGAAGACCTATATATTATTTCTATTTTATTTGGAAAGCAGCCCGCCTCCTATACGATCAATTTACAAATAACTAAAACAAAACCTTTTCTCAGAGACAAACAAAAAGATAACATTTGAAAAGTCATCTGAGGGAAAGGTCACCATATATTAGCTGACTATCAGATCTCCCTGACAAAAACCGGGATCAATAGAGCTAGACAAAAGCGGGCTGGCAATCCCTCTACCTACGCACTGTGATCATATTTACATAACACCCGCAAAATTATGTACAATTATTGTAGTTTGAGGTAATGCTTTTGCCTCTAATGGTTGCTCTGCGTACGTTGTAAGAGACCTAACTGGTGAAGTAACTATATTCACACAGTCGTGGTTTAAGTTGAAGTACTTTGTCACCCACAGTAAATAAATAATGTATTAAAGCAAATAAAGCATTTGTTATTCAGAAGTAATCTTAGGTATAACAATGTTGTCTCCCATTGTTTTCTTTTTTATAGACAACAAGAACAAGCACAAAAACTAGTTCTATGTAGGACATATTTTATGTATGCGATATGATATTGAGAGTCGTAAATGAAGGCATATCCGCCATCCTGCTTATAGAACAAGCAGATTTTGTACCTATACGTAGTATATTGTTAAGTATATTCCCCAACAAAGGTCAAAGAACGGATTTGTTTGGATTAAAAATGTTATAGTTCTCCGTGGAAAAATCAGCCTTTCTACGAAGCGTGCTAGTTGGTTTGATACAGCCTTTGTTTTCTTAAAAATGTATTCGCTCTCTTTGTAAACGTAGTAACTCTTACGGAAAAATACTTTGTTGACGTGTTGCTATGGCATTATTTGGGAAAGTAATATATTCTTAGTTTTATCTTACAAACGGCTGAACCCTGCCAATGCCAGTGCATATGATGAAGAAGACAGTTGCAAATTAATACGTATACCATACGTCTCGAAACTGTTAATATTTCAGTCCGATGACAGCCAGTATGGGTCTTAAAATGAGAGACTCTCATTCGGTGTACAGTATTCAGATTGCGTGTGAGGATATTCATATATAAAAAATGATAACTAATTCTTATATAAGTTATCTTGAAAATGATAACTTATATAAAAAATGTGTAAGTTTGTATTTTTGGATGTATAGATGACGTCGTACTACACTTTTTTATAATCGATCGGCTCTACTTTGACCATTATCTCGCCTGATGGTAAGCGATTATGTGGTGTACGATGAAGCACGCTTGCCTAGAAGTAACCTATTTACTCTTGACTTAAAGACCCCAAGGTTGTAGCTATCAGAGAACAAAGACTCCGGCAGGGAATACCACTCCTTAGCTGTGCGCACAATGAAAGTATTAGCAAAACGCTTTGTGCGTGTGGGTGGTGTTAAATACAGGTCTTCTGGTCCCAAGCCACGAGCTCACGCTGGGGCCCATAGCAGCGTTGGGACTCCTGGACCCTGTCTGCGCCTGTACCACACGAAACCGCGGTTCGCGGCACTGGAAAGCTAGGGATTTGCTCTTTATTGGGAGATATACTGGTTCCTACTATGGGTATAAGGTGGCATAAGGGTTGGCCGGTAATATTATAGGCACTTATCTTAGATTCCTGCGGTAGACTCCTGGGGGCGATCAATATCGTGCCGTGAGGTTAGGGATAGGAGAATATATATATAATAAAGGACAATGATTGGATTGAGACCACCAACGCGTTCTGGGCCGGGTTCCGGCTTCCGTCAGACACACGCGCCCACAAAAGCACCTCGATGTACTTGAAATATATTTAACACCACCTTCGCGGGCGTCCCACTAACCGATTGCGAACGGAGGGCGCTATTAGCTATTACAAATGGGCGAAACACATCTCGATTCGATATATTTCGACAAGACCCGACTTCCGCGTGTTCACATTACAAATTTTCTCTTTCGACTGCGTCAAGTGTCAGCTGTCAAATCAAAAGACCGTCAAACTCAAAATGACAGCTAGCTGGCACAGTGTATGCAACAATATATTAAAAATCGGGACGAAACATCCCCCCGTCTCGGACATAAGGACTTATGTACGCTAATAAATGGGCAAGCGTGCTCAACTCGCCACTGCTCGCTTCAAAACCGAATCTCCGACCATGACCTCCGCAACTCTGGGAACTCCGTCAAACCCATAAATCAAATCTACAATGCGTCCACGACGCCAATACAAAGGTAACAAGTTAGGTTCTTTAACAAATACAAGGTCTCCGACTTTGGGAGGGTCAGTTTTGTCAGTCCACTTAACGCGCTGCTGCAAAATATGCAAATATTCTAAAGACCAACGATGCCAGAAACTTTGGGACATCTGTTGGAGCAACTCTAAACGAGTCACTTGCGAAGATTTAATTTCCCTGAAGGGGTATTCCGGGAGGGCGTTAAGAAACTGACCAATCAAAAAATGACCAGGGGTCAAAACTTCCAGGTCATTTGGGTCTGAGGAGATCGGACAGAGAGGTCGCGAATTGAGGACGGCCTCAACTTCACAAAATACCGTAATAAGTTCCTCAAATGTGAAAATAGTTTCACCAACAACACGGCGGAGAAGCGGTTTTGCTACTATCGCAATATTTACAAAATTGCCAATTAATTACCATTTGCGCCATGGCAAATCTCAAATTCTGTTTATACTTATTTAGATAATTACAAATATCATTTAAATATCTATCAGCGCCCTTATAATTAGTACCGTTATCAGAACGGATCAAAGATGGTAGTCCTCAGTGGGAAACAAATCTACCTAGCGCTGCAACAAACGCATCTGTGCTGAGGGCAGTTACAAGTTCCAAGTGAACCGCCTTGGAGGCCAGACAAACGAACACACACAGGTAGGCCTTGACAGCCTTTGCGTTACGAAGTTGAGAAGTCTTCACCAAGAAGGGACCAGCGAAATCCGTTCCGACCGATGCAAATGGTCTGCTCTCCGTCACTCGGTCAGATAGCAAATCACCCATTATGGGTTGAGTGGGAGCAGCCTTCAACTTATAGCACTGCATATATTTAAAGATGATGCCACGAATAGTGCGTCTGGCCGACAAAATCCAAAATTCACGCTGCGAAATGGCTACGAGGGCGTTGCAACCGGCGTGTGCGTTATTAATGTGTCGATCGGACACCAACAACTTCACCAACGCTCCTCCCATAAGGAGCGACAAAGGATAGCACCATAAGACATATTCGAATTCCGCAGTCGTCCTCCGACTCGGAGCAAACCAGATTGGTCTAGGAATGGATTAAGACGATCGATTGAGCCTTTCAAAGCTGAGCATTTCTTCACGGCTTCAATAGTCTGGTCAAAGTGCTCGGCTTGTACAGCACGAACCAACAACATCAGGGCCTCTTGGCGTTCATGAGGCGACAAAAATGGGGATAAAAGTTTATTATTAGGGTTCCGTCCGTTACGTATGAAACGGCGGACCCAAGCGGTAACTCCTAACAATTTCGACAAAGAACTGTATGTCCAAAAGATAATCCAAATTATATTCAGGTTGCGTTTCAACAATTCCAATACGCAAAACTGGCAAAACCTCTGGAGAGGAGAACCTATTCTGGGGCCAGGACGACTTGCAATGCGTCAACCAGTCTGGTCCCCACCAAAGAGAATGGTCAACAAGGGCAAGGGCCTCGCAACCACGTGACGCGCAGTCTGCGGGGATCAGTTCTCCTGGGACATGTCTCCAGATCAGTTTTGTCTCAGAGTTCTGACTCTGTGAGACTCTATTCACCCCAAAAACCTCCAAAGCATGAGCTGAGGTGCGAAATCAACAAAGGACTATGCCATTATCAGTCCTTGGTCCTCAATCCGCGGGGCTGAGCCCTTCAACACGGGACCCGTAAGTCCAAAATCAAAAAACCGTCGGTACAACTACTAACCTATTTGTCTGCAGAACCCACTTGATCCCGGAAAAATCAAAGCCAAAACATCCGCACCAATATACGGGTCCGGGTACCAACCACTTCGGTTTGGCAGGAGTTAGGTCCGACGTCAATTTCACCACTGCAGGCTAATGGTTAGCTGCGGGTGTCTGCCCAAAATATCATTCAAAACAACGGCCTTGGCCAAGATTCTTGGCCCACAATGAACAGGCGAAACACAAATTTAAATTTATCCCCGTTGACCAACCGCTTCTATACCACCCATATGGTAGAAGGGTGGAATCACGTGGGAGACCCAATCTCTCCACTAAACAAAAGGATACAAGACAGCCTTGACAAACCGAATCCAAAAGAGCACGAACTAACAAAGATTTACTCTTCGGGCCACAGATAATTACAGGGAGAGCTGGCAGAAGGACTGCCCCCGCCTATGGGGGAGCGTCCGGCATCATCAGGGCTACCAACACCATTTTGGTCCGGACACAACACGCGGTGGTGCCTACCTTGACAGTGCGGGCAAGGATCCGACCTCTGGCAATCCCGCTGCAAATGCTGTCCCAGACAAGTGTAGCACCACTTGCGGCTGTTGGCGATTCCACGTCGGTCCCTTGTGCTCCGTTCCAGGAACCTCGGACGGGACGTGACCACATGGCCATCCGTGTTGCAATATGAGCAGCGCATACCGCGAACCTGAGTCGCTACGAATTTATGAGGCTGGGGTCGTGGCTCACCCAACCCACAAGTGGAGGGGCGCGCACCAACACGACGCTGGTCCGGAGAGGGCCGCTCTGGGCCCGCAAGGGACCTTCAACACCAGAATTGTCCAAAAGGCGACATTCCTCATCCAAAGACTTCAACAAACCATCAAAAGGGGGAGATGTGTGGCATCATCCTCACCATGTTTCCCATGTGCAAAACCCCTCAACCTAACGGTTGCCTCAAAAATGTCATCCGAGAAACCGTAAAAATCCATTAAGTCTGCCTCAACCGCAGCGGCCAACTCAGTGTCCTCGGTGGACAATAGCGTCAAACACTCCGCTAAGCATTAATCCACCCTGGCTTGACGGGCTGGTAGTTCACTAAAACGGGCCAACAAAGCCTCTGATCTATCAGATCTAATTATCAAAGAGGCCACCGAGGTCACCCATCTCAATTCCACTCTAATCTTACAAGCAAATGTATTGGCAGTCATACTGTCAAAATGTAAGCAACGGTGATTAAATTTTAATTAATACACAAAATGTTCTACAGCTTAAATTAATAATGTATGTGTGTATCCAAAACAACAGTTTGACAATAATTCTCTTACCAAATTAAATATCAAATCAGGAACAACAAGTTAAGTCAACAAATTGTACTGAACCCTGTTATATTTACTCAATTATTTTCCAGTACAAAGTTATTATGGAACTCCAAATATCAATTTATAAATTATCAAAAACAAAGTGGGTACCTCAAGAAAATAAATTATCAAACACAAGAGGGTATTAAAAAAAAACAAAAATTATCAACACAAAGTGGGTAGGTTGATTTTACAATAGAATTCAATATTCAATTTACTTTAATAGTTAAAAACAATGACTTTAACTTGAATCAATTAGAATATTACTGTCATCATCATCATCATTTCAGCCGAAAGACGTCCACTGCTGGACATAGGCCTCCCCCAGGCGTCGCCACATTGACCGATCCCGTGCGTCTCGCATCCAGCGCCTTCCCGCAACCTTAACCAGGTCATCAGTCCACCTAGTGGGAGGCCTTCCAACGTATCGTCTTCCGGTTCGCGGTCGCCATTCCAGAACCTTTCGGCCCCATCGGCCATCCGTTCTGCGAGCAATGTGCCCTGCCCAATGCCACTTAAGTTTGGCAATTCTACGGGCTATGTCGGTAACTTTGGTTCTCCTGCGGATATCATCATTCCTGACGTGATCACGCAAGGAAATTCCGAGCATAGCCCTCTCCATTGCCCTTTGGGTGACTTTGAGCTTTCTGATAAGGCCCATTGTGAGCGACCACGTCTCGGTCCCATAGGTGATCACTGGCAACACACACTGGTCATAGACTTTTGTCTTGAGACACTGCGGTAAATTGGACGAGAAGATACCACGCAACTTCCCGAACGCCGCCCAGCCGAGTCGGATTCGACGGTTGACCTCTTTCTCGAAATTGGACCTACCCAACCGGACCGTTTGTCCCAGGTAGACATAATCGTCTACAACTTCGAGAGTAGAGTCTCCGACCTTGATAGGAGTGGGTGTTACATGGGCATTCACCATGATCTTGGTTTTGTCCATGTTCATTTTAAGACCCACTCTTTCGGAAGCTCTACTGAGGTCATCGAGCATTTGACTGAGGCTCTCCATGGTCTCAGCCATGACCACGATGTCGTCGGCAAACCGAAGGTGAGTAATGTACTCGCCATTAACGTTGATGCCCAGCCCCCTCCAGTCCAGAACCTTGAAGACATCCTCCAGCGCAGCAGTGAACAGTTTCGGAGAAATGACGTCTTCCTGTCTCACGCCGCGCTGGAGAAGGATTGGTTTCGAGGTCTGATCCTGAAGACGGACTGACATGGTGGCGTTTTTGTACAAACACTTCAACACCTCAATGTACCGGTAGTCGATCTGGCACCGTTGGAGAGACTGCAGTACAGCCCAAGTCTCTATCGAATCGAAGGCTTTCTCGTAGTCCACAAACGCTAAACAGAGAGGCAGGTCTTCGGTCTTCTGTATAACCTGCCGCAGCGTATGTATGTGGTCTACGGTGCTAAAGCCTTTTCGGAATCCGGCTTGTTCGGGGGGCTGGAAATCGTCAAACCTGCGCGCGAGACGATTCGTGATGACTCTTGAAAACAACTTGTAGACATGGCTAAGAAGTGAGATGGGCCTATAGTTCTTCAACCGGGCATTGCCGCCCTTCTTGAAGAAGAGTACCACCACACCCCTGCACCATGCCTGTGGCGTTTTGCCCTCGAGTATGACGGAATAAAACAGCTTCTGAAGGGCCCTAAGGACCGGTTTTCCACCCGCCTTCAGGAGTTCGGCCGTAATTCCGTCATCACCCGGCGCCTTGTTGTTTTTCAGCTGTTTCAGAGCCATCCTAATCTCGTACAGGCTGACGTCCGGAATATCTTCGGTATAGTGTCGGGTCAATCTAGCTCTTGGGTCGTTTGCTAGACTCGCAACGGGCTTGCTGATCGAAGTGTACAACTGCCCATAGAATGTCTCGATCTCCCTGAGAAGCTCCGGTTTGGCGGATACGATCCTGCCATCGTCGGTCTTCAGTTTCGTGAGTTGGCTCTGCCCAATAGCCAGATCCCTTGAGAACACCTTGGAGCCTTTATTTCGCTCGATAACGTCTTTAATACGCTCGGTATTGAAGCGGCGGAGGTCTCTTTTCAAGGATTTAGAGATCTGTCTATTGAGCTGCCGGTATTTGCACGCCTCATCTGAAGACTGCAGGATCATCTCACGCCTCTCCTTCATAAGCTTGAGGGTGTGATCAGAGAGCTTTTTGTTTCTATCTGTACGACGGGTCTTGAAAAACTTAGACCCGACCGTATGGACAGCTTCCACGAACCCGTTGCTATATTCATCCACGGAGCTCCCTAGGCACTCGAAACGATTCTGGAGTTCGAGCTGAAAGCTCTCGGGGTTTTGGACTTGGATCTGTGCTGGCCGGAGCGTGGACTTCATCAGTCGAGACCTTTCAAGCTTAATATTAATGTTCAATGTGCCTCTTACCATGCGGTGATCGCTCCCGGTTTTTACCGAATTGATCACAGAGACATCATTGAACATTTGCTTCTTGGTTGACATGATGAAGTCGATCTCATTTTTTGTTGCATCATCGGCGCTCTGCCAGGTCCACTTCCTGTGTTTACGCTTTTTGAAGAAGGAGTTCATCATATAGAGGCCCTCCTTCTCCATAAAACTGGCCAGTAGGTGACCCCGGTTCCGTTGTCCAACTCCAAATTGCCCCACTTGCAGCTCATCCTCGTCCCGTTTGCCCAGTTTCGCGTTGAAGACCCCCATGACAACGGTGAAGTGAGTTTTGAAACCATGCATGGCTCTGGAGATATCCTCATACATGGTCTCTACCTCATCGTCGGGGTGTGCCGAGGTTGGGGCGTTGGTAGGATATTACTGTCAATATCAAACTAACTAACCAATTTTCTTATATAATTGGTAACAATATACTTTACAACAATAACTTCTGTAGCGGGCACTGAGTATTTTTATAATGTAAACAAACTTACCAAACCAAGATAGTAGGTTCAAGGTCCAACAATAACTATGATTCAATTAAATACGACTAGGGAAGACCATTCAGTCTGCACCAAACCTTTATTGTATACAACAAATAAACAAATTACATCTTCAATACAAAACTGTAACCTTCTATCCCGGAGTGACAATATTAAGTTGTGAGTTGTACACTTTATTTTAACCAATTGGAATGTAACTATGGGGGCTGTTCGCCCCTAACAAGACACAGCTAACTCTGAGTGACTCAAAATGTACCACTTTCCAACCCAGTATTCTCAACAATAAAAAGCAAACCGACAAACAATACAGCATTCACTGTGAACGAGTGTCCTAGCTTTTACTATGCTCGTCGAATGCAAACCACGCTCTTGCTACCAAATGTTAAAATACAGGTCTTCTGGTCCCAAGCCAGGAGCTAACGCTGGGGCCCAAAGCAGCGTTGGGACTCCTGGACCCTGTCTGAACCTGTACCCCGCGAAACTGCGGTTCGCGGCAGCGGAAAGCTAGGGCACAAAGTACATAAGCGGCGGCGCACCGCAGACAGAGAGGCCACTGCGAACAAAGTGTCATTTTGCACACACACATTGACATTGTGATTTTACAGGGATTAATGGGCAATATTGGACCGAGCTCAATTGCGGGTGTCATAAGTGCTTTGTGCGGGCGTTTGTCACGTCATTCATACATAAAGTACTGTTACGAGGTTGCATTGGCTGGGTTATCTTTATTAATTGTTACAGACCGAATATACATTTTTTTTTAGGAATATAATAAAAAGTCCATAGACGAAATTGAAAAGGCTATAAAACTTGTCATAATTAGCTTGGTGCTTTTCACAATTTAATGTTTTTAGTGGGATCATTAATACACTATTGTTACGTCTTGTAATCCTCCAATCTTCATCGAATATGGCGTCGTGATATTAAATGGATATTAGATGCGCTGTCTACCCTCTAAGGCATGTAAGCATGATATGATTTAGACGAATAGATGTATTTATGTTTGTAACTTATACAATCTACTCTTTTTTTTAATTCGGAATCAATATAGTGGCAACCCTAGTGAATATGTCAAGTTTAGTTGTCAATTTTCGGAACGGCGGGAGTGGCCTTTCTGTATACTTTCTATTTTGTGGCTAGGGATTTGCTTCTTATTGGGAGATCTCCTGGTACCTATCTCACAGATGAAAGTGGGACGACTACAAGATGTGTCAATATGACTTACCTTAGATTCCTGCGGTAGACTCCTGGGGGTCAATCAATATCGTGCCGTGAGGTTAGGGATAGGAGAATATCATCATCATCTTCCTGCCCTTGTCCCAAGTTACTTGGGGTCGGCGCAACACGTTTTCCTCTTCCATACCGTCCTGGCCCCTAGTCACGCTATCACTGACTCCCTTTTCTTTCATATCACTCCTCACACAATCCATCCATCTTTTCTTTGGCCGTCCTCTCCCTCTCCATCCATCCACATTTATATTCATAACTCTTTTAGTAACATGCGCTTTATCCCTCCTCATCAGATGGCCATACCAGGACAAACGGTTTCCTTTCAACTTTTCTGTCACTGGCGCCACTTTCAAACTTCCTCTAATATACTCATTTCTCACTTTATCCATTCTCGTCACTCCGCACATCCATCTCAACATTCTCATCTCTGCTACATGCAATCTCTTTTCATCCATCTTTTTCACAGCCCAACATTCTGATCCATACAGTACGACAGGTCTAATCACGGACTTGTAAATTTTCCCCTTTAACTTGAGGGGCATCCGTGGGTCACAAGTTGTTCCAGTGAGTTGTCGCCATTTCATCCATCCCGAGCCGATCCGGTGCGTTACGTCTCGGTCTACCTCGCCATCCCCTTGGACAAGCGACCCTAGGTACCGGAAGTCGGAGCACATCGGTATGGGTGTCCCAGCGAGAGTTAGAGGCACGGAACTGGAGAGACCGCCAAAATCGCAGAACAAGTATTCGGTTTTAGTTCTGCTCAATTTCAAGCCAACACTCTCCAGTCTGTGCCACCACATCTCCAATTTGTTCTGGACCTCTAGGCCACTCTCTGCAACCACCACAATGTCGTCGGCAAACAGCATACACCAGGGTGCCCCCTCCTGTATGTCAGACGTCAGTGCGTCCATTATCATCAGGAAGAGGTAGGGACTGAGAGCCGATCCCTGGTGTAAGCCAACTGCCACACTGAAGCTACCAGTAGTGCCCACTGTGGACCGAACTTGGGTACTGCATCGACTGTACATCGCTCGGACCAACTGTACATAGTTCCCAGGCACACCTTTCTTCTTAAGGGCCCACCACAAAACCTCACGGGGTACCCGGTCGTATGCCTTTTCGAGGTCAACGAACACCATGTGCAAGTTTTTATGTGCACCTCTGTATTTCTCGCACAACTGGCGGATTGCGAAAATGGCATCCGTTGTACCCCGACCAGGCGTAAAACCGAATTGGTTCTGCGATATTTCACTCTCTTCTCTCAGCCGCCTTTCAATAACTTTCTCCCAAGCTTTCATACTATGTGACATTAGCTTTATTCCTCTATAGTTGTTGCACTCCAGCACATCGTCTTTGTTTTTAAAGATGGGCACCAGCGAACTATTGCACCATTCATCAGGTATGGCTTCTTCTCGCAACAACTTATTGAGGAATAAAGTTAACCACGTCCATCCATCTACGCGCAATATCTTCCACACTTCAACTGGTATTCCGTCCGGACCAACTGCCTTACCGTTCTTCATTCCATTTACTGCTATTCTTACTTCATCCATACTAATCATTCTCACTAATCCCTCATTCACAGGTATATTTTCTAACATACCACTCCAGTTTTTTCGTCATCAAAAAGAATAATTCCAGCCTCATCTTTTATACATCTTATCTGACATACATCTCTCGCACTTTTCTCCCTAGCTCTAGCAAGCCGGAACAGGTCCTTTTGGCCTGCTGGACTATCCAGCGCGTCGTATAGCTTGTCTTGAGCTTTTGCTCTCGCTATAGCCACAGCTTTCTTAGCTTTTTTCTTTGCAGCATCATACTCACCCTTATAGGAGAATATATATATAGGAAATCGTATCTGCACCTATACTACGTCCAGACTGGTACCACCGCTGACCAAGTGGTTGCTCACCTGCGAAATATATGTGTTGACGATAAATGTTCAGCCGAGGTTTTAAAATCGCGGGGAGATTACGCGTCATTTAAATTAACAGTGCCATCAAAAAACGTTGAGAACTATCTGAAACCCGAACACTGGGTAGAAGATGTCCACATCAAACCATGGAGAAGTGGATTTCGTAAGCCACAGTAGTGAAAGCGTTAATAAACGTTGTAAATTTACCATATGTGTTTTTTTTCCAGAATGTCCGTGGTTTACGATCAAATCTTGTTAGTTGTAAGAAGGCTATATTAGTTGAATCTGCTGACTTATTTGCGTCTACGGAGACATTTTTGACTAGCAGTGTTTGTGATGTCGAACTGTTTCCCCCGGGATATACAGTATTGCGTCAGGACCGGGCTGGCGATGTAGGATGGGGTGGAGTACTACTCGCGGTCCGGGACCAGTATAAAGTACAGCAGGTTTTAGATATTGAAGGCTACTCGAGAGATATCGAGATAGTAATTGGTACCGTAACACTAAAAAACACTAAAATTATCTGTTGTGTTGTTTACATCCCCCAAGTTCGAGTGATAGTAAATATATTAATACCTTCATTGTGTTAGAGAATGTTGTCGCAAAATTTGATAAATTAGATGTTTTAATTTTAGGAGATTTAAATTTAAATTCGTGTAGTGAAAATGTAAATATGCACTATAATTACTTGTTATCTTTTTGTAAACTAAAATAACACAATACTGTTACAAATAGGTTTGGCAAAATGTTAGACCTGGTGCTGAGCAGTTTGGACGTTAAGTCGATTGACATGAGTGGTGAGGTGGAACCTGTTGTGCCGGTTGATGCCTATCACCCGCCCTTATCAGTGAGTATGCGGGGTGAGTGTGCGGTGCGGTCGCGGGGTCGCAAGGCGCGCGCGTCTCTTTATTCGGTTTGTGTCAACGATAATATCCAAACGGAATGGAACTTCCGAAAAGTAGATTTCCAAGCTTTATATGCAGAGCTATATTCACATAAATGGGACGATATACTTTTAGTTACTGACGTTGACAAAGCTGTTACAGTGCTTTTTAATAGGTTGCACGAAATTTTTGATAAACTTGTGCCAAAAAAATCTAAAACTATTCGAAATCCGAAATACCAATACCCGACGTGGTTTACTCCGGTCATTATTAAAACCTTAAAAGATAAATACTTTCATTTAAAAAAATTATGCAGTTCCACTTAGAATTTAATAAAGAATTATTTAAGTACTATAGACAGCGAGCTAAAGAGCTTATTGATCAGATATATACCGAGTACATCTGACGGACGGAGACGGGTATAAAGAGGGATCCTAAAACCTTTTGGCAATTTGTTAAGGGTCAGCAGGCTTCCAGGCAGAAATGCACTGAGTTTGAATTTGGGGGACAGATTGTGACAGGGGTAGACGCAGCAAATGCATTTGCGCAATATTTTAGCTCTGTGTTTCTGCCGCATGATCCCGTTCTATCTGCAGCGAATGCTGAGCAGAAGGCAGCAGAGCCGCTGTGTTCCGCGCGGATCGCCATCGATGGGATTGACTCAGCTGAACTATCACTAGCCATTCGCCGTCTAAAAGCCCATTCATCTGCGGGACCTGATGGCATTTCACCGTTTATTATTAAGGACTGCTCTGAAATATTTAGAGGGCCACTGCTATTTATTTTTAATTTAGCCCTACAAACTGCTACTTATCCTGCCAAATGGAAAATTTGAAGGGTTACTCCTGTGCCCAAGGGTGGCGTCGGGTCAAAAGTAGACAATTACCAGCCTATTGCGGTCCTATCGACCTTCGGCAAGGTCTTTGAATCGATACTGAACCAGCATATCACGAGGCAAGTCAAAACTCAACTGGCCGACTGTCAGCATGGTTTTAGAACTGGCAAATCCACCATAACAAACCATATTAACTTTGTGGATTATGCTGTCACTGAAATGGAAAAAACAAGCAGGTTGACGTGGCCTATTTTGATTTCAAAAAAGCGTTTGACCGGGTCCAAAATGATGTCTTGCTGAGGAAACTACCCGCGATAGGATTTACCCACAAGCTGCTTCAACTTTTCTCGAGCTATTTTACTAACCGTCTTCAATATGTCCAACTCTTCGGGCATAAATCTAGCACATATGAAACTAGTTCTGGGGTGAGTCAAGGTAGTACCCTCGGACCACCACAATTTATTATCATGGCCAATGACCTGCCGAAGGTCATTAGGACGGCACAGTGCCTTATGTTTGCTGATGATTTGAAGCTATTCTTGGGTATCAATAGCGTACAAGACTGTGAGGCGATGCAGAGGGATATTGATATGGTTGTAAAATGGAGGAAAGACAATCACTTAGAATTTAACATCTCTAAGTGCAAGACCATTACCTTTTCTCGATCGCGTGCGCCCATTCAGAATGACTACCACATATCGGGTGTCCCTCTGGAACGCGTCACTGAAATCAAAGACCTAGGACTGACTTTAGATGCTACTCTGACTTTTAATCGGCATATTAGCAATATCTGTGCCAAGGCATTACAATCGCTTGGTTTTGTCATGAGGCAGGCCAGTGGGTTTGAGGACAAGAGTGCCATTATGGTACTGTACTATTCCTTCGTGCGTAGTAAACTTGAGTATAATTCGCTGATATGGGATCCGCACGAGCAAAAATATAAGCTCATGATAGAACGGGTTCAACACAAGTTTGCTCGTTACCTGTACAAAAAAATGTATGGGAACAATCCCTATTTGTATCCGTCTCTGTTTGTAGCGGGAATGGTGGGCATCAACACGCTGGAACTGCGACGTAAGTGTGCGCTGTTGATGCACTACTACCTACTGCTGAACTATAAGATCGACGACTCGTCCACGCTAGCTCGCTGTTCACTATTCGCTCCGGACCGAATGCGGGCGTCGCGTGCTTGTGCCCCGCGCTGCCTTTTCGCGGCTCCGCCCTCACGTACCCTGACAGCTCGTCATGCTCCTACAGCCCAGGCGCTCAATTTGCTGAACGGCCTAATTTCTCAGGAACCTGGCGTCGACATATTTATGCTCAATGGAAAAACAATGTTAAATGTATGTATTAAGTTTGTTAGTTTATAAGTGTTATTATATGTGTAGTGGTGGCTTGCTGTACGCTTTGGTGCAAACTGTAAGTACAGCAAGTAATTGTTATAAAATAAATAAATAAATAATAAAGGACAATGATTGGATTGGGACCACCAACGCGTTCTGGGCCGGGTTCCGGCTTCCGTCAGACACACACGCGTTTCCCACAAAAGCCCCTCGATGTATTTGAAATATATTTAACACCACCTTCGTGGGCGTCCCACTAACCGATTGCGAACGGAGGGCGCTATTAGCTATTACAAATGGGCGAAAAACATCTCGATTCGATATATTTCGGCAAGACCCGACTTCCGCGTGTTCACGTTACAAATTTTCTCTTTCGACTGTGTCAAGTGTCAGCTGTCAAATCAAAAGACCGTCAAACTCAAAATGACAGCTAGCTGGCAGTGTTGCAACAATATATTATAAATCGGGACGAAACAGGTGGAATGGCGCATGGCCGTACGTCTTGTAGATGGAAATGGCTAGGCAGAATCAAATTGTGCAGTTCCGTCGCACAAAAAAACGATAAAAAACTGACAGGCTGGCAACTTGGCGTCGATGTTCGAGGCTCTGGAGCTTTGACATGACCAGTGCATCGTTGCCAATAGGCCTCTTGGCCCGTCTGTCAATCGATTCAAGTGCATCAAGCTGGTATTTTGGCAGATCCGTCCCAGTACTCCAATGCATGTTCAGATGTGAGGTACCGTCTCACCTTTGCAAGAATTCCCAACTTTTTTGCAGCCAACTGAGCTTTCGCCTCAATGAATGGACCAAAATTGTGGGCCGATGTCAACGTTAGTTAATCACGCCTCAGCAGCAGAATAGATTTGAATGAGGGTCAGGCGATTAAGTATACACATATAGATCAAGCTACTGGCAAAAGCTGTAAATTTCTATCTGCTTTTTATCCGACTGCCGAAGGAGTATAATGTGTTTATCTGTCTATGTATGTATGTTTGTTCCTATGTGGCGTCCTAGAGACCAAACGCGTTGGCCGATCTTGATGATTCAATCGCTTCGTCTTAACCTTGCTAGTGTCACTGGCTATATTAAAATAAGAACATATAAAAATGGTGGATTTTGGGCGCCGACGTCTTGTAAAGGCCTAATTTATTTTTTCTTCCATCTCCATCGTGTCCCAAAATAAAGGAATCAAAATAAAGGGTTATAAGAGGTGATCTCAAAAATATATAACTCTTATATGTTTGATGAACCTAATTCGAAAAACTTAATGTTAACTAAAAAGTTATCAATCATGCTGTGCAGTCGGGGGATAAATATTCGTGAACTGCCTAACCAAAACCAGCATGATTTTCTTCTTGTTTACGTATTTTTAGTTCGCTTCTTAAGCAGACGGGTTCTTTTTTTATTTTTGAATGTGCTTTTTTGCGTAAATTAAGTATTTGTTTAAAAACTGTGTAAGACGTATTATAATCATAGTTATTCATGTTAGCTTGACAACTGTATTTAAGTTATGTCCAAAAACGTACCTAAATCCGAATAATTGATCCTTGTCAAAGTTCACAGATGTCCGTAATTATAATAACAATAGTCCGTATCTGATTGCTCGTCATTAGTTTAACAACCCAAATCCCTCAGTAACTTGAAACTTGCAACTTGAGCTGGATTGATGGTTATAATTATTACGGAGATTCTATCTCTGTTCCTAAATCTCTATACATCTCATGTGTGCCTGTTACTTTTTCTAGAACACATTGGGATGATCATACTTACTTAGAATTAATGACGTTAGTTATTTGATATATTGGCCATATTAAAAATGCACTTACACAGGACAAAATGACAAGGAGGCGTGACCATGAAAATGTATCGGTTATCCTTTCCAAACGCAATTTATTTTTATGTAAACCACGAGTGCTGTAAAAATAATCTTACGACGGCCGGCGCCCACAAAGCCGTGCGTGAAAAACCCAATTCGTAAATTACCTACCGCTCTGTTTTTGTCAACCAGCCTTCACTTAGTGATTGCGTGACAAGGGAAGCCAGCTAATCAGTGAAATGTCACTCAAAGCTCAGCTATACTGCGTGCGTACGTTTACGATTCTATTTATACAATATTCGTAACTCTGTAAACAGGACAGGTTTAGAAATAAAAACATTTTTATCCTCAATCTTCGCGTAAAGTTTGCTCCCCATTTTTATTTTGTGTAAAACGCTGAAACAACGTAAAGGAAACTTTTATCTTGTGACAATTGGACTTCTAAGTTGAAATATGTCACGCTCGGGCATTATTACGTTTTTATCACTAAATTTCGAAACTAAGTTTACACCGTGCATTCTATACGGAACCGGCTTTTCTCGGCATTATTCTTGTTTATCTTATTTTGTGCGACACCCCGGATTCCTTCCAAGAAGTTGGTAGGATTTTATATCAGTAGTTTGTAACTTGTAAAGGTGACATCAATAAAATGACGCGTAATTTTTTTCGTATCATTTTTTGCATATTCGTGGTTCGTTATGATAAAGCATTGTCATCGATGACAAACAAAAAATATGAGTCCGTGTTATGCTAAGTAATTCTTCATGTAAATGTAAATTTTATCCGAAGCTCATGCATCTTTCGACTTATTTGTTATCCGATACAGGATGCTAATGACCAAATGTATTAGGGGAATGTATGCTTTCTGCTATATATTTAAATACTTATATAATGTACCTACCGATAATAAACGTTGGTGGTATTTAGTTAAATTGGAAGTCGATAAGATCGGAAATAGATTCACTCGTATAAGGGCAAATAAAAAAAAACCGGCCAAGTGCGACTCGCGCAGGAAGAGTTTCCGTATCATTCCACCAAAAAACGGCAAAAAATCAAGTTTGCTATAGGGGAGCCCTACTTAAATAATTATTTTATTCTGTTTTTTTTAATATATTATCTAAATATATAATCTGTGAAAATTTAAATTGTCTAGCTATCACGGTTCATGAGATACAGCCTGGTGACAGAAATACAGGCGGACATTGGAGTCTTAGTAAGAGGGTCCCGTTTTAAACCTTTTGGCACGAAACCCTAAAAACCCATGTAAATTATATGAAAGAAAAACAAACTTTGTTTCACAATTATAAAATGAAACATGTTACTTGGAGACGTTGAAACTTTCCATGACCTCATGGTACAAGTGCATGAAGATGACGCCTAATATTATAAATGTGTAAGTTTGGATGTTTGTTAATCAATTACTCTACAATGGTTACGCATTTATATGGCAACTTGGTATACAGGTAGATCGTAAACAGTTATAGCGCAGGTGAACCCGCCAGCAGAAGCTAGTTATATAATAAAGGTGAGTCCTTCATCAAATTTGCACCTTTATCGATATTTACGAAGATTTTGATTAATTTTGCACTGTTTGCACCTTACCCGTTTACAAGTGCCAAACCCGAAATACATGGTGTCAAAAATCCGAATTCAATTCCCAAAAGATTAAAAGATTTTTAATTGCCTTAAGTTTTACAATACAGGGAAATTCTAGGAAGCAGCACTTCTTATATTCGGTCACTAGTCTATATCGATCCTAAAATTCTTTATTTTTATATTATAGGCTGCTTCCGCTTGACCACTATCTCACCTGACGGTAAGCGATGATGTGAGCGACGGTGAAGCACGCTTGCCTAGAAGTAACATTCATTGACTTAAGACCAGCTAACTTCTGCCGCTTGAGCTTTGTCATGGCTCTTGGTAGTAGCTATCAGGAAACACAGACTCCGGCAGGGAAAGACATTCCTTACCTGTACGCATAATGAAAGTATTCCCAAAGAGTTTAGTGCGTATAGGCGATGGTCGCCTCACCGTACGTCTTGTTGTCCGATGATAAAACGGATTAGGCGGAATTAGATCGTGCAATGCCATTGCACACTCCCCGAAAAACCGACATGCTGGTGACTCGGCGAGACTCGACCAGTGCCTCATTGCCGATGAGCCTATTGGTCTTTTTTCGGTCGACTCTACTTGCACTTGATACAACTTTAGCAGCTGTTCTGGCATGAAGTACCGTCTCACCTTCGCAAAAATCTCCAACTTTTTGTCAGCCAATTGAGCTTTTCCCTTAATATATGGGCCAAAATTTAGTGTCGACGCAACTTTACGCTAAGAAGATGAAGATGGATGGTCCGTTATCGGCACGGTTACACCTCAAAAAGATGGAGCAGGGTGAAATTGGCTCACACACCTGTTTTTTAGCGGCATTAAACTTGACCAGATTGGCCCCATTCGGATTCTGACTCCAAGGACAAGTTCAAACGCTCCACCATGAGCTTACGGAGAGCCCAGATCTGAGGTCCAGTCCCGTGCGTTGGGCAAGTATCTCTCAGTAACAATGCTGTCGTCTCAATATCCAATTGGTGCGACGAGCAGCCTTCGATAACCACTGGAATGGACCGAACTCTCAATAAGTCTGCAATCCAATCACACAGACTACCGGGCAGCCCGAATGAAGGAAGCTTACCAATAAGGCTTTCGTGCCAGACCCTATCAAAAACCTTCGAGATGTCGAGGGAGATGGCCAGCGCTTCCCAATACCTCTCGTTGGAGTGAGGCCACTAAAATATCCCCAGTAGACCGTTTGCAGCGGAAGCCGGTATGTCAGGAGCTTACTATTAAGTATACGTTCAAAGAGGTGGGTATACTTATTCATGTCGAGGTTGCGCAACACCCTACTTACGTCATTTTGATAGATTCAAATGTCCCACATACTCGTCTCGAATCCATCAGGAGAAGGAGGAGGCGCGCATCACCAGGATTAAGACGCGAAGATTGCCTTTTCCTCAGTGGGTTCGGACCCGTCTGTTTTCAGCAGCCGTAGTAGTGAGGGACGGCAAAAGTTTGATTCTACCGATTTAGCCAGGGACCAAAACGCTTTACTACTGCTTGGTAGGAAATAAGTTTGATACCTATTCGACAAATGTGGGCGAATCGAGCCCCTCTTAATTCCTAATACTGAGTATTGCATGAATATCTACTTCAAAAATTCTCGAGAGCCCTGTTTTGGAGCATGGGATATTTTTCAAGGAAAATACATTATACATATTTTATTCATGACGCGATCATTTCCTAATGCTACACACTGTTTGACTTTCACAACCCTTAAGGAAATCAGCTATCCAAGTACCTGCTTGATCGCTTAGGGATTTCAGCGTTTTTTATATTTATCAAAACAAATCATGGTGGCTCATTCTTTGCCAGGAACCACGGTGATACACTAAGATATCATTAATTTCAGTTATTCTTGTATAATAGTAATAGGGTCGTTCCAAGTCCACAAAATGTTTACAACTGACGTTGTTTCGGACACCCAAGGCGCGAAATCACTTTGCGACGCGACTTCATAAAATCTATTTTAGCGAAGCACCTAAATATACTAGGAATTCCAAAGTGTCAACGCTTTTTGATGACAGGCTTATTCGTAGGGTCCATAAAGGATTTGCTTCAGTCTGATATCGAGTGCGATATAACTTCTTATTGAATTATGTTAAAGCCACGAGCTTATCTTAATACTACCGAACATATTGCTTACATGTTACTCTGAATTTCAAAGAAAATTGCTGCATTCAGCCGCTTATCTGATTTATTTCATGTAATCTGCCGCGAGGCATATGTCGAGTTGAAGATGTCGTGCATGTCTTTGCGTGGATATTGTTAAAAATTATGCAATTTATCAGTTTCATGAACGGTTTACTTATTGGTATTTCATTGCACAAATATGTGTGCTTTGTGTAAAAAAAAATCAGTCGAGAATTTGGTGGTACTTTTTACACACAACATGTAAAAATTATAAACAGTAGCATATTTCCAGAAATTCAAAGTAGGTACCTATATGACTGCTATGAAGAATATGACCTTTAAATAAATGCAACAAGAAGAAATTTAAACTTGTTCTATTTAGACAAAAATCATCCGACTAAAATTTTACGACACACAATAAAAGTTTATTTTAATTTAATGCCTATTCATTTAATAGATACGGGATCTTTCGCCATTGAGGAAGGTTACAATCAGTTTATTGAACCCAGTGACTTATGGTTTTTAATTAAAAATATTTTTAGCAATTTGATCAATTTGAGATGCCAAACCTTTTTCGGGGATTTGGAAATAAGTGGTTACAATAATTATTGTCTGTTGTTTCTTAACAAGATATAAGTTATTTTTCATAAATCTCTTTAATTACCTAGTTGTAGCAATAAAAATTAGAAAAATTCTATGAAAACATCTGATTTATCAATATATTGGTATTAATTGGTAATACATACGTAATGAAAACGTTTGAAGAAAATATTAAATATTTACATTTGAAGTTCATATGTCAATGGGAAGTTAAAAAAATCTTCGGAACACAATGTTGTAAAAAAGATGACTTTGGTGGCTTCTTATTCTTTGTTTTCCTATATTTTTTTAAAACAAAATATACTGTATTTAAATGAAATATGACATTGGTGGCAATATGTTTTGACAATTTTTATGGCTTTGGGTTAACAAGATGCTTATACTGTGCAAATTTAAAGACTGTAGCGCCAACCTCTTGGCTGTAAAACCTGTGTGCCAGACGACGGTTAGACAGACAGACAGACCGTCCTTGTGGCGTGGTGTTTCTTTCTTTCTTAAATTAACTTAAAACTTAACTTAAATAACTTTATTGACATAAAAATATTACAAACATACATGAGAAAGCCCCTGACTCCCGTGCTAGGCAAACCTGTGTTATAGGAATCAGTGTCCTCCGCTGATATAAATCAATACACATTTCAATTTTTATGTAATATAACACAAGGAGTAAGTAACACTAGTAGCCATTGAATCAGTAAAACTAAACAATAAAAAGAAGCAAAGTGAACGTGCGAGCGTGTGATTGCGAGTGTGTGTGAGTGTGTATGTGCGTGTGATTGCGAGTGTGTGTGAGTGTGTATGTATGTGTGATAGTGAGTGGAAGCATGAGTGAGCGTGTGGGTATCTTATGTAATCTTGATGAACTTTAATTGTTCAAATTATACGCATCTTTTATGGTACTGATAAAAATAACTTTTCAGTCTCGTCATAAATTAATGACTGAAGCCATGGTCTTAGAATTTGTTACACTTTATATAACGTGAGCTTATAAATTGAGAGAGATTTACTCACCCGGTTGTAGATCTTTGAACTTAACGCACAAAAGTGTCTGGACGCGAGTGCAGTGCGACATTTGGTAACTTTGCAGTTTGGAAAACCAGTGCGTCTATTTATTGCATCTAAGCTTATTGGCAACATGTGTCTTCTTTCTTTCTTCCTTCTTTCTTTCATCTTTCTTTCTTCTTTCTATATTTCTTTACAGACACGTGAGTGTCAGCAATAGGGCGTTTGGACCATTCGGGTACGCAGGGTAGGTGCTTACCACTCTTAGCTCGGCTCGGCTATTCTTTCGACTGCAACTGGTCTGTCCTAAATATCGAGGAGCGATTTCAGTCGCGCAATAAGCGATCGTTTACGCTGGGGTCCGTTTTATGGGTCCGTTTTATCGTATATATAGCTTTTTTTGGCGCTGATGTATGTAGCTGAATGAGTGACTTCACAAACATGACAGTACTCCAAATCCAGTAAAAATACCGATCCGATAAAATATACAGCTCTCTGTTTTACAGGTCCGCTTTATCGCATACGTTTTTATTCGGAAATGGCGTAGGTAGTTGTATATAAATAAAAAAAAAAAAAGTCTTTTATTTAATGCATCAAAGAATAATATCATTATCATTTATACATAACTATTTTTTTACATGGTGGTCATTTAAAAAGAGTTATAGTAATTTTTAGTTTGTTTAAATATCATATTAGTTTATAGCTTTCATAATATCTTTTCATGACAGTTTTTGATGTACCTAAGTGTTTATTGCTATAAAAATTAAATAAATTAAATGTTTAAATTAAATTCCAATTTCAATTATTGATTGCAATAGATAATATTATGTCAAATGTATAAATTAAATTAAAATTTCAGTACATTAAATAGATTACAATTTAAATAATGATTGAAAATAAAAATAAAAATATCGTGCATGAACCCCTCAAGTAGTGAGGGTGAAGGCCTCCTCCAGAGAACTCCATCGGTCGCGGTCTTTGGCTACTGTCAGCTAGTTTTTCCCTGCAACTCGTGTGATGTCGTCTGTCCATCTAGTTACAGGTCTTCCTCTTTTCCGAGTGCCTGTCGGACCTGGCCATGACGTCATGCGAACCGTCCATCGCTCGTCGCTCATTCTCGCTACGTGTCCTGCCCATCTCCATTTCAACTTAGAGCGTACGTAAGAGCGTCTGTCACTCCTGTTTTTTGCCTGATAATAGTGTGACGAATTTTCTGACATTTCCTTTTGAGACACTTCTCTCCATGCTTCGCTGACAGGACGTGATTTTGTTTTTGATTTTTCGTGTGAACTTCCATGTTTGACACGCGTAAGTTAATGAAGGTAAAAGACAAGAATCCATGACCTTGCTCTTGATTTTCATTGGCATCTGACTTTTTAGAATTTCCTTTAGGCTCCAAAACTTTTTCCATGTCGTTATTATTCTTCGATCTACTTCTGCCTCGTTGTTTAGTTTTTGGAAAGAAATTTGTTTGCCTAGGTAGATATAGTTTGTAACGTACTCTACTAGTGTGTTGTCCAGAAATACAGAGTTTTGTGTGGCGTTTGTCATGAGTTTTGTTTTGCTCAGGTTAATTTCTAGCCCTACCTCTCTGCTTGCTTGTTGTAACTCTTGTAATATTGACTCTAGCTCTGTGCCATTTTCTGAAAGAAGGACACTGTCGTCGACGAACCTTAGGTGACTAATATGTTTCCCTTCCATTCATATACCTGTTCTATTCCAATTCAGTTTACCGATAATCATTTCCAGTACCGCTATGAAGATTCGAGTCGATATGGGGTCGCCTTGCCGTACTCCTCTTTTGATAGGTGGTCCTGCTGTCTCTAGCTTCACTCTACTAGTGTTGTTCTCGTAAAGGTATTTTAAGACTCGCATCACGTATTTTTCTCCACTTTTTGGGATTGCAAAGCCTTCCATATTGAGGGACGCAGTATTGTATCAAAGTAGGTAGTTGTATAATCGAGTTTATATACACAACAGTAGATTCATTTTACCGCGTCTATTACCCTCAGACATCACATCTAGTAGCGACACATATATGGATGTTCTGAATGAACCAGCCCTATAATTACTCATCTATCTGCTTAGCCTTTTCCAAGTATGTTAGGATCTGCTTCCAGACTAAACGGATATAGTTACTTTTATTGACCGCCTATATCTGACATCAAAAATCCAATATTCAGGTAATACTGACTGTAACCCCTTTTTAACTTGGAGAAATGATCATGCAAACGGCGCTACCGCGGGGAGATCGCGCATTTATGTGGGAATCCAACCCACTAAAACTCCACGGTGTCCTCCTGTGCCGCTTATGGCGGGAACACGGGCACGCGTTAGCAGTCACCGCGAACCCGCCGCGGCTGTCCGTCACCCGACTCTCCTTTTGGGTGGTCCCCCCATCACCGGTGCACCAGTACAAATAGCACGCCGTGACCACCCCAGGGACCAAACCAGCACATGGGCGCCAGACGACCCCATGTATGGCACCCTTGGTCCCTCTGTGATGGGTCAGGTTCATGGCCCCGCCACCTACCACTTTTCGGCCGCAGGGGATAGGGACCTCCCCTGCGGCCCCACCGCGTCTGCCATCAGACGGTGACGACCCCGTCCAGGCCGCGGAAGGTAAGGAGAACGGCGCACAGTAATACCGGCATGCCTCTCTTGCCGCGGCCTCCAACCCTCAGCCGCGATATCGTATGGGACCTGGGACGCTCCATACGACATCGCGGCCCGCATCAGTTGTGTTATTGCCTGTTACCAAGCGGCACTGCAACTTACTAGTTGGCCGCTACACTCGCGTCGTCGGCTTAGTCGGCAAAAGCCTTGACGAGCGGTTGACCACGGTTACTTAGCCCCTCCGAATCAGCGCAAGACTGTAAAAAAAGAAATCTGACAAGATAAAATCTTTTTCTTATTGTAGTAGGGGAAACCGGGCAAATTCGAATAGCTAAAAATCCTTGGTTGTAGCTCATTGTCTTTGATAAAACAATTGTTTTAAATCTTTGTTTGTAGTTAGGTTACGGCAAATAAAAAAAGCCAGTCGAGCTTGCACAATTAGGGCTCCGTTATTAAGTCCAAAAAAAATTGTAGAATAGCATTAAATTACTGAAATTATAATTGTAGGCTATGTTCTTACCTTTCATTGTTCTTTGTACCAAAACTAATACTCACTAAATAAAAATATCATTTCTTCCTCCATAAAGAATATTGCATATAAAAATTAATGAAAAATATTTAAACAATCACTAATTATTTCCTCTTTTTTGATAATAAGTATACTGTGCCGCATGCACGACATGCTCTTCTTCATGATAAGTCGTATTTGGCTTATCCCGTTGTATCTTATACAAACAGAAAATAATTTTAATTAAAATACATAGAATTTAATTACGTACTTACTGTATTTTTGAATTGTTTGTTTTACTCTAGACGCTTTTACGTGCACGTCTTTTTGCATCGTTCTCACACTTGTATTTTTCAACAAGAATGATGTAACCTTTGATTATATACTTGTCTAGATAGAACAATGCAAACAAACGACGCGCTAAAACTGTGTCCAATTGCGTGATATGTGTGAGTACCGCTCGTGTACTTATTGTCGTCAAACTGTCAATGTATGCGTGTTTAGGGATGCCTGCTCCAAACTATTAACCAACATTTTCTGAATTATTTAATATGATGAAAGTTAAACAAAACAGGTTAAATTAAACAATAATTTTGTAGATTAGTGTATCATTTATTTTAGTTACAACAAAAAATACAATGAAAAAATATACAGTAATTTATAGATTAAACCCAATGTTTTTCTCTTTGATTTTATTGCCTGGACTACGTTAAGGTAAGTTGTCATTTACTGATCAAATATATAATGTAATTTTTAAAATAATAATGTTCTTCTGATCGAAAGATTATGTAATGCTATATGTATTTTGTCTCCCATAGTTTCGTTAAATCTCCCTAGTAATAAACTGACAACACTGGCTAAATCAGACTAACCTACAAAGTAACGAATTAAAAATCGTGTGTTCTTATAATAATAGTGGTAAATTAACAAAACGTACCGGTGAAAAGTGCTCTTGGTATTATTGTACGGTTTTCCCACAAAATTGCTATACAGTCTGACGGCACAAACCGGCGGCATAATTAATTATTTTTCGTGAACACGTTAGCCTTAGGTGTTTCAAATGACACTGACATAAATAAGAAGCGAGTCTACCAATTTTAGTAGACTTTGGGGTGCATGAAAGGAGCCTCCCCGAGCGACGTACCATCCGATCATCTGTCACGTCCGGCGCACCCTGGGCAATCGACTTCTGTCGATTGGCTAATCCTTTCACCACGATGGCAAACCCAAACTACAATCGGCCCTTATCGGGGCCAAGCAGTCCACTAACGAAACCAGCCTTGTGTGTAGTCTCAATCAACATCGAGGGGTTCTCTCGCGACAAAGCAGAGATTCTTTCCGAACTAGCTCGCAAGGTACACTGTGACATCCTATGTGTCCAAGAGACCCATCGGGACTCCACGCAGGACAGGCCTTCCATTCCTGGACTGTCACTTATCGCCGAGATCTGTCACCCGAAGCACGGTAACGCAGTGTTTGCTGCTCCCGGCGTAAGAATTATTTCCACAAAGTGTTCCAACGATAATAACATCGAAATTATCACAGTAGACCTCGGTAACTGCACTGTAACATCAGTGTATAAACCCCCTGGCACCCCGTTTGTATTCAATTCGGGTAATTTCAACACCCAGCGAACAAAAGTTGTGATTGGTGACTTCAATAGCCATAGCTCCAGTTGGGGCTATCGCTCGACGAACTCGGACGGTCAAACTGTCGAAGAATGGGCAGAGGCTAACGATCTGAACCTAATCCACGATCCAAAATAACCTGCGTCTTTTAATAGTGGACGATGGAAGCGTGGGTACAATCCTGACCTCGTATTTGTCAGCTCAAATATCGGCAGCCGAAGCAAGAAGATCGTTTGTCCACCAATCCCGCGAACCCAACATAGGCCTATAATGTGCAATATCCAGTCCGCTGTCCTCCCAGTGACTATGCCTTTCAATCGCCGCTTTAATTATTTAAAAGCTGACTGGGAACAATTTTCGATGACCGTAGATGACGAATTGCTTAATGTTTCTCCTACCCCGCAAAATTACGACAAATTCGTAAGCGTAGTCGCAAAAACATCTCGAAAATATATCCCGCGAGGCTGTCGCACATCGTACATCCCCGGCATTTCCCAGGAATCTAGAGAACTGCTAAAGACGTACGAAGAACTATACGACGATGACCCCTTCTCAACTGAAAGCGTTGAAGCCGGTGAAAAACTGATGTCACGTATATGCGAACAACGCCAGGGAAAATGGATGGACACGGTAACTAACATTGACTTGACGCACAATAGCAAAAAAGCATGGACCACTATCCGGAGACTCACCAGCGAGTCCCCACCTCCTCATACACCCAGTGCAGTAACGGCTAACCAGGTTGCCCACAAACTCCTGCTTAACGGCAAACCACCGCAACGCCTAGGCAGAACTCCTAAAATTGGCAACCTGGCATCTTCCAGTGAATCAGTGTGTGACCCATTCCAACTAGCAGACATCGTCCTAGCCATCCAAAGACTGAGCTCTGGTAAGGCCTCCGGTGTGGACGATGTTTCAGTTGAGCAAATAAAGCACCTCGGCCCTGTATCAGTGTCATGGTTGCTAAAACTCTTCAACCACTGTCTGGAGTCTGCGAATATACCTCGTCTGTGGAGGAGATCTAAAGTCATTGCAATCCCCAAACCTGGTAAACCACACGACGATCCCAAAAACTTCCGCCCTATATCGCTCCTCTGCCACACCTTCAAACTTTTCGAAAGACTACTGTTGGCCCGTCTCTCAAACCTTGTCGACCCGAAACTTATACCGGAGCAATCAGGATTTAGACCTGGGAAGTCTTGCTGCGGGCAGGTCCTTAACCTCACGCAACATATTGAGGATGGGTTCGAAACCAGGAAGGTGACGGGTGCGGTATTTGTGGATTTGTCGGCGGCCTACGACACCGTTAACATTAGGCGCTTGTTATGGAAGGTTACCAACCTAACAGAGGATCCAAAGTTTGTTCGAATTCTTAGAGAGCTCCTCAGTAACCGACGATTTCAAGTGAACCTTCTCGATGATAAAAGTAGGTGGCGGACCCAGAAGAATGGATTGCCCCAAGGCAGTGTACTGGCTCCATTGCTGTTTAACATATACACCAATGACCAACCGGTGAGTCCTAACACGACCCGCTTTCTGTATGCAGACGACCTGGCGTTAACTTGCCAAGCCACTGATTTTGAGGAGATTGAAACCACCCTTTCCATCGCACTTTCAGACCTCAGCCACTATTATGCAGAAAATGCATTGAAACCAAATCCCTCAAAAACGCAGTCGTGCGCCTTCCACCTCCGTAACAGACAAGCGGGTCGAACACTCAACATCTCATGGCAGGGGCTACTGATCACCCATAGTCCCCATCCAAAATACCTCGGCGTCACTTTGGATAGGTCCCTCAACTACAGGAAAAATTGCGAAATTTTAAGAGAAAGGTGCATGCCAGGAACAGCCTGCTACGTCGCCTTACATCCACTAGATGGGGAGCATCTCCCCAAGTCTTGCGAACAACTGGAATGGCGCTCTGTTTCTCCGCTGGTGAATATGCCTGTCCAGTGTGGAGCCGCTCCGCCCACTCCAGTCTAGTGGATACTGCACTAAACGAGACATGCCGAATATCCACTGGTTGCCTTAAACCGACTTCGGTACGATTGCTGTATCCACTTATTGGCATCGCGCCCCCGGAAGTGCGTAGGACTATGGGAAGCCGCATAGAAAAGGCAAAGCAGGAAAGTGACTCGCGCCACCCAATGCACAAATACACCTCGGTGCCCCAGAGGCTTAAAAGCCGAAAAAGTTTTCTTGGTTGCGTAAGTCCTTCTACCGGAAACGTCTCCTCGGAAAGATGCGATCTTTGGCGAGAGAAATTTAAACTCGCTGATGATTTTCTAGAGCCATCGGAGAACCTTTCGCCTGGGCACGCATTGCCTTGGCAGACCTGGAAAACTCTGAACAGACTCCGCACTCAGGTCGGCCGCAGCAAAGACAATCTCCATAGATGGAGGTTCTTGGATGGTTCCGATCTTCGGTGCTTGTGCGGTGTCTCCCCACAGACCATGGCCCACCTTTCGTCTTGTGCCGCATGTCCTGTTGTCTGTTCACGTGAGGACCTTATGACTGCGTCGGCGGAGGGCGTTGCCGTGGCTGAATTCTGGGCCAGGCATGGCATTTAACTAAAAAGAGTCTGTTTGTCATCGACACGCTAAGAAGAAGAAGTAGACTTTATTTGGGCCGTTCAGGTAAAGTCAATGTGGCATCTAGACAAATATATAATCAAAGGATGTAACTAAATACTTGTAATTAAAACTCATGGAAAAGAGAGTCCATGGAGTTTCTTGCACATTCTTCTCCATATAGACCCGCTGACGCTTGCGAATGTGCAATTAGATTCATATTTTGTTTGACAATTCAAACGTACCTATAGAAGATTTAGTTGAAATAAAAATATATTTTTTTCACATGAACCCTTCCATTAGGAGCTAGGATAGTAGTATATTATTGGGCATTCTATACCACTATCGGCAAGTTGCTCGGCGAGTGCGCCTCGCTGCCGATAGTGGTATAGAATGCCCAATAATTGATAATCGACTCGCCTTTCCACTCGACCGATAAACTCGACCGAGACAGTACATTTTGCTGCGTACTTGATGAGCAACGATGATCATCCATCAACTCTCCGTTTACTTACTCTCTAGTGTATAACTGTATACAACCAATGATCATGCGAGTTTGCTATCGCTCTGAAGGGTGGTACAGAATGCTTAGTAATGAACAATCCACTCGATCAATGACCAGTAACGCAAAAGAGGTTGTGGTAAGTTTATAAATGTTAACGTACTATATACATTCACTCATTTTTAATCGGTTCATTTCCAACAGTAATCATGAAATTTGTAAAACAACCGCAATCGCTGCATGTTGATACAGTCTGCGATGATATTTGTAAGACTAGTTTTCGTCATGGAGAATTATTACCTAACTCAGTACGATGTATCATTTGTGGTCCATCCAATTGTGGAAAAACCAATTTATTAATTGGCCTTCTTATACACGAAAATGGATTAAGATTTGAAAATGTTTATGTTTATTCAAAAACTCTGCACCAACCTAAGTACATTTTCTTAGAAAGAGTTTTGCAACGGGTTCCCGGTATTTCCCTCCAGAAATATCAGGGAAATGAGGAAGTACTAAGCGTTCAGGACGCAAAACCCAACTCCGTGATTATTTTTGATGATGTTGCTTGTGAAAATCAAAATAACATGCGTGATTATTTTGCAATGGGAAGACACAAATGCATAGATTGTTTTTATCTGAACCAAACATATAGTAAAATCCCCAAGCAGTTAGTAAGAGATAATGCGAACTTAATCATACTTTTTAAACAAGATGAAATTAATTTACGGCATATTTATGAAGAACATGTCAACACTGATATGACATGGATTGAATTTCGTGAAATGTGTTCGAAAATATGGAGTGAACCTTTCAATTATGTAGTGATTAATAAGGATTGCTCCAAAAATAAAGGATGTTATAGAAATAAATTTGACACTTTTGTTGTCTTTGATTAAAAATATTTATATTTAAGAGTGTTACCCTCGCGATATTATTATTCTTCAGACAACGCTTAATCAATCACGAACTTTTTGTTACTATGGAAAAATCACTGAAAAGACAAATTGTTGAGGCTGCAGATGCTGTTAAGAAGAAGGTGCGAAAGATGAGAGATGCTGAGCTTAACAATCAGCAAGTACTGGAATCAGTTTTCAAGCCGGTAACAGAACCACTCAACCAAATTGCTAATGTCAGTAAGCAGGCTTGTGTTCCGCATAATATAGAAAATGAAGAAACCGAAGTTCCGTTTATCGATAAAACTTTGCAAAAAGAACCCACAATTAGTAAAGGAACCAATGATAATAACGACAATGAAGACGAATATGAATCTGATATCGAAAGTGACTCTTCGTACAAATCATTAGTTGAAAACAACCAAGGTATTGATTCGTCATCCTGGTCAGTGTCCTCAGAAGCTCTGACCGATATTCCGTTTGGTGTCAGAAAAGAGGGCGGAAAATTGATGTTAGGTTCTGCTCGTATAACGATCAGTGATGAGTATATCATCGTAGCTGGACGCAAATACCGAAATACGCCTGGTTTAAAACAGTTGCTGTTGAAAAAGAATGCCGATTTAAGCTTGGTTACAGAGAGTGATATGAAACATTATAAGTCGATGCTACTTGACACAAACGCACATCGACGGGACTATGAGCCCGGTAAACCAATCAAAAGTAATAAAGGACAAAAATATTTGCAAATTATTAAGCCTCTATTCCAACTACGAAGTACAATTCAGGACCACCAAACGAAAGGAAAAGGACTACCCTTTACAAAAATGTGGAAGAAAAATGTTGATTTTGTTTATTGGAACGATCCAAATGAATTGGTAGATAGGTTAAAATTACTAATTGCATCTCGAGATGCTGGTAACACAGGATTAGATAATGAAATTATATCTATCATTGAAGAATTGCGTGAAAGTAAAGTTATAAATAAATAAATATTTTAAAATGTGTTTATTTTATTATCAGCTTCTCGATACAATACACCTTAAATATGAACGTAGACAAATTCGGACACTACATTCACAAAAGAATGCGTTTATCAGAGTTATTTGAGTTTAATGAGAACGCATTGTTAAAATTAGAAAACGGAGATTTTGATTTAAAAACATCAAGATTAAGAGGAGTCCGATCTCCAGTAGAAGCAGGCGATGCTGTGAACAAGGATTATGTAGATCGATTGAATGCTAACATGTTAAAAGAAATAATAACCTGACCGTGAACAAGGATTATGTAGATCGATTGAATGCTAATATGTTAAAAGAATTTAATAACATGATTGGTTCATTGCGCTCTCAAATCATAAAAGACACAAAGGACACAGTTCAGGCTACTTTAAAAGCAAAGATACCTGAGATTTCAACTCATTTGGAAGATAAGTTTTATACCAAAGCAGAGGTAGATAAATTACTACAAAAAACTCCGTAATGGCAAAACAGCAAATTGTTAATGAAATACATAAAGCAGCACGAAGAAATTTCGTTAGACGTCCTGTCATTCTAAAGGGGATCGATGACTTGTGGCAAGCTGATCTGATGGACATGCAAAATCTAAGAAAATATAATAAAGGTCATAATTACATTTTAGTGGTGATTGACTGCTTCTCAAAGTACGCTTGGGCAGAGCCATTAAAATCAAAAAATAAACTTGATGTTACTCATGCATTTAAACGAATACTGATTAACAGCAATCGCAAACCGGTTAATTTACAAACTGATATGGGAACAGAATTTTATAACAACTCATTTCAAACGCTTATGAAGACTTACAATGTTAACCATTACTCAACGTTTTCTACCAAAAAAGCTTCGATCGTAGAGCGACTGATTAAAACTCTTAAAAATAAAATATATAAATATTTTAGTCTGAACGGAAACTATATGTGGTTAGGTATACCGTTAGAGGTTACGTTAAAGATATATAACAACACAAAACATCGTACCATTAAATTTAAACCAATTGAAGTAAATAAATCTTGCGAGTCTGTTATAAAAGAAAATATTAAAAAAGCCTTAAATCATGTAACCGTCCGTAGAAAACCTAAGTTCAAAGTAGGTGACTTTGTTCGTATCAGTAAATACAAACACCATTTTGAAAAAGGTTATACACCTAATTGGTCAACTGAAATATTTACTATAAAAAAAATTAATCATACCATACCAGTAACATATCATATACAAGATCAGCGAAAGCAAGCCATAATGGGAACCTTTTACGAGCAAGAACTTCAGAAATCTTACTATCCTGGTATTTATTTGATAGAAAGGGTTTTAAAAAGAAAAGGATCAAAAATGTTTGTGAAATGGTTGGGTCTAAACAACGAAGAAAATAGTTGGATCGAGAAAACTGCAATAGTGGATTAAAATAATTATATAACGATTACTTTTGCATCATTTCTCTCATTACACATTAGACAATGCAAGGAGGTGAACTTGTTAGTACCTTAATTAATAATCTACCGTTCGAACTTCATTTACCCGGCTACAATTATTGCGGTCCCGGAACTAAATTGCTGAAACGTTTATTACGAGGTGACCGAGGTGTAAATAAGCTAGACGAAGCTTGTATGCATCACGACATTGCATATGCAAACCATACAGACTTACCCAATCGCCACAAAGCTGATTTGCAACTACTAAATATGGCTAAACAAAGACTTAAATCGAGCGATGCTGGAAAAGGTGAAAAACTTAGTTCATGGTTAGTGAGCAAAGTTATGAAAGCCAAACTGAAATCTGGTTCTGGCATTAAAACGTTTAAAAGTTTCGTGTCAAAAATAAAAGCAAAAATAAAGAAACTGAATCCAAAGGACAGTAAAGCTTTAATTAACGCTGCTTACTCAGCAGCAAAAAAAATAATCCCATGCATTCAGAAAATTCGAGTGCCGCGAGTGATACCCTTACCAAAGACTGGAGGTATTCTACCTTTAATCCCAATTTTTGCGGGTTTATCAGCTTTAGGAACTTTAGCTGGTGGTGCGGCTGGTATTGCAAAAACTGTTAACGATTACAAAGCAGGTCAGCAAAATTTGCGAGAAACACAACGACATAATAAGGCTATGGAGTCTTTAAAGTTAGGCCAGGGCTTGTACATTAAGTCACATAAAAATGGTAATGGTTTATTCATTAAGTCTTCAAAAAACTGAAAAATAAGCTACCTAATCGTCCTCTCACTAATATAGACATCCAAAGGTATGCACGCAACATCCCTCACTTTCGAGGAGTATACATGAAGGATCAGTTACCAAGGACGCCAAAACGGGTTGAATGTGGTGTCGTTAACTTGGACGACTCTAAGAACGAAGCACGCATTGGGTAGCTTATGTAAAAGTATGCAATTATTGTGAATATTTTGATAGCTTTGGAGATTTAAAACCTCCAATGGAATTAATGCGATATTTTAAGAATTGTAATGTTTTTTATAATTATACAAGATATCAGAAATTCAACACTGTAAATTGTGGACACTTATGTTTAGAATATCTATGGAATTTTTGGAAATAAAACGTATAAAACTTATGCTTTTCTTTTATTTGAATCATTTGCAAGATGTCACTCACATTATCGATAACTGGAAACTCGTCAACTTTATCTACTTACTATCCTAACACGTTGCAACTATATGAACAGTATGAGTGTGCCTTATTGCATTTCGCAACATTTAATTCTATTCCAAACATTGACAAAACGAATAATAAGTTCTATTATGGTTCTAACGAAGTTATTGAAATACCTGACGGCACCTATGAATTGCAAGATATTAATGATTATTTAAAATCTGAAATGAAAGATGCATCAATCAAACTACAGTGCAATAACAATACTTTAAAAGCTGCTGTATATTGTACAAAAGACATAAATTTTAATAAAGAAGGTACGTTTAGGAATTTGTTAGGGTTTAATAAGCAGATCTTAAAAGCAAATAAATGGCATGTATCGCACTTTCCAGTCAACATTTTACCTACAACAGTGATCAGGATCGAATGTGATATTGTAAGCGGCTCGTACACAAACGGAGAACCCAGTCACATTATCCACGAATTTGCTCTCAACGTGCCTCCCGGATATAGAATTATAGAAATCCCGAAAAACGCGATATACTTTCCAATTAACCAAAACAACATTAGCTGTATACATATCAGGCTGTTAGATATAAATAACCGCTTAATCAATTTGCGCGGTGAAGAAGTGCAGCTGTATTTGCATCTCAGAAGAAAAAAATGATTGACTACAATAAATATATGGATCAACAAATCAAAAATATCAGTTCCGCTCAAGCTTCCAACCAAATAAGAGCTCGCTCTAAGAAGAAAATTAAATTAACTAAAGAAAACAAGGCATTTCTCAAAGCGATCGGTTTGCTAAAATGAATATCTTAGACGTTTTATCTGCTCCGACTTATGACAACACTGTTGAAGGAATCGAATTTCATTCTTACAAGCCCTACGTAACTAGTTTCAATAGAAACGATGAAATCCGCATACCTATTAACCAACAGGACTTGTATATACTTCCCTCAGCTAGTACCTTTTATTTGGAAGGAACTGTTGTCGTAAGTAAAAAGGATATGAAAGAGAAAGCCACTAGTGTTAATTTTACGAATAATGCTCTACTCTACTTATTCCAAGATATAAGATATGAGCTGAATGGAGTGGAAATTGATAGAATAAAAAACGCTGGCATAACTACCACCATGAAATCGTTAATATCAATGAGTGAAGGTGAATCAAAGATAGCCAATGCATGGGGCTGGAATATCGATGGAATAAAAAATATTAATGGGGGTAGTTTTTCTGCTTCTATACCCCTCTGTAACATTATCGGTTTTGCAGAAGATTTCAAGAAAGTCGTGATAAATAGTAGGCACGAACTGATATTGCTACGAAGTAACACTAATCTGAATGCTGTGAAACTTAACACCGGGGAATTTGTAGACGACGTTCAGATAAATAAAATCATCTGGCGTGTACCGCATGTTAAAGTGTCCGACAAAGAAAAAATAAGTTTGCTAAAACTGTTAGAAAAAGATCGACCACTCCAGATGATATTCAGAAATTGGGATCTGTACGAATATCCAGCTTTACCTAAAACTACAAAACATACCTGGTCTATCAAAACTTCCTCACAAATAGAGAAACCAAGATACATAATTATGGGTCTACAAACAAATAGAAAAAACAATTCAAGTTCTGATATGTCCCAGTTCGATCACTGTCATGTTCGTGACGTTAGAGTATACTTAAACTCAACTTACTTCCCGTATGAAAACCTAAATGTCAGCTTCGCGAATAACAGAATCGCTTTATTATACGAGCAATACATCAGATTTCAACAGTCTTATTACGGACGTCGCTCGGAACCCTTATTAAGTGAGAAACAATTCAAAGATTTGGCGCCGCTATTTGTCATAGATTGCTCTAGACAAGCTGATAATGTAAAGACAGGTCCTATTGTGGATGTAAGAGTGGAAATTGAGAGTGATTCCGATATACCAGATCAAACTTCTGCATACTGTCTTATATTGAACGACTGCATAATTGAGTACAAGCCATTGAGTAATACTGTGAGAAAAATATCATGAATCCGAATACTATTATTTTAGATGTTCAAGGGTTTAAAGACCTGAACAATAATTTTATAATAAAAGAATTAGCTTTTGCAAGTCGTGATTATACGCAAACATTTTTAATAAAACCGCCATACTTGTTTAAATACTTAACAAGTGACGAAAAGAGACAAGTTAAATGGTTGGAAAGAAATAGAGGTATTTATTGGAATGAAGGATATATTGACTATAGAGAATTTCGGCGTATAATCGTTCCATATCTAGAAAATAAGGAAATTATTGTAAATGGTTTGGAGAAGGTGAATTGGATAAAGGAACTGTGTGTGAATTGTAAAGTATCAGACCTTGGTACAGAACAATGTCTTAGTTTCTCTGTTTTGCATAAAAAATACTGTGAAGGAAGATCTAATTTTAATTGTAATAAACATCTAAAGCATTGTGCTCTTAAAAATGTGCTTTGTTTAAGGAAATATTTAGAATGGGTATAAATGTATGTACAATATAATATATGTGTAATGTATTTAGATTATTGGTTTTAAGGTTTTTAAATAAAAATCAAAATAATGTAAATTTGCTTTTATTTTGTTAAACACCCCCACGCTACTCCACAAATAACACAACCTAATACAAAAATAAATAAAAACATCATAATGAAAATACAAATATTAACTACTTTACAAAAACGGTTAATAAAAGTCAGTACCTATTAAAGATTTTGATATTTTCTTAACTAAAGACTCAGTTTCGTCCATAACACTGTCGATGGGATCTTGAACAATATATTGAGCGTTTATAATAACGTTTTCACTGTCACTATCACTGTCTATGGTTTGAGGATTGTTGTTACACAGATCTACCACTGAAATTTTTATTAACTTAATCCCTTTTCGATGTAGTCGACTCATAACGAAGGATTTTGTAGGATTTTGCTTTATCGATTTTTCCCTGCACCGTTGTTTTGGTTTTTTATCTTTCGTGACTTGTTTGCTTTGCCCGGGTTCACTGCGAAACATCTCGGAGAATCCCTCGTAAGGATCCTGAGCATACTGGCTGAATACAATCTCGGTGTCAGAATTCTGGAACAAAATATAAACACAATTTATACCACTATTCCGCTAGTATAGCGTTTTAATTGGGTTTTCAATCGAGAAAGTCTAGATTTACTTTAGATTAGTGACAAAAGGCTCTGGAAAAATGCAACACAACACAGCTTTTTTTTTTTTTTTTTGGGTGGGAAATCATCCAGTGACTTCTCTGCTCTGGGTGAAGCGGGAGGGCCTGTCAGACTTTTACTGACTAAAACCCACCCGTGTTCCTTCAGTTGCTTGAGCCAGGGCCGCGGTAACTCTTTTTCAAATTTATCCGCGACCCAGACAGGCATCGGCCCTAGCGGACCCCGTCAGTTTTGCTAACATCTCTTTGAGGCGCGCGTGGAACACTACGCGCCGTCGACTCGGGCCTGGTCCTTATCGGACGGCGAGCTACCCGCTGCTCGCCGTCCGCAAGCCCGCGCCTACGGTGGCCGGAAATCGTCTTGCGACGCCCGACGCCCGGGACGTCTCCTGCGGCGGCTGGGGGCGTGAGGGCGTCTCCGTTGCGTCTCCCTCACGCGTTCCGCCTCCTCCTTCGCGAGCATTACTGCTTCGCAGAAGGAGGTGACAGCTTCCCATGCCCTCTCGCTCCGTACCATGGCCTGAACCAGGGCCGGACGCGAGAGGTCACCACCGCCGATCGCCTCCACGAGGACACGGCGGTGCTCCGCCCAAGCGGAGCAGACCTCCACCGTGTCCTCCGGGCGATCCACACAATGGTGACACCCGGGCGTTTCCTCCCGCCTTATCCTGAACAGGAACCTCCCGAAACATCCATGTCCGGTGAGGACCTGCGTCAGGCGGAAGGTGAGGACGCCATGACGCCTTTCAAGCCACTCCTCAAAACAAAAACACAACACAGCTGCGAACACAATCTCTAATTATAAAACAATCATAAAAAAACGAATTAAAAATATTTTACTCACCGACATGATAACTTTTGATGGAAGTTAAAAAAATATTAAACAGGTGTTCGCGCCGAATAATATTTCGTAAATGATGACAAAATAACTAAATAATTACAAGTCATACTAATATTGTCAACTAAGCGTTTGTGTCTCAAGACTAAGGCCAATGAACTGCAACGTAGGTAACACTTATACAATGACAAACAACGCCTTGTAAGCATGTTACTTAATCGTAAAACGTTAGTTATTCGAAAATCAACCTTATGATGCATGGTATTTTAGGTGCATAGTGAGATAACTGCAATCAGTGTTAACTTTGTTTACCGATTTAAAAAAAAAAAAGTGTAATGATATTTTGAAATAAACAGGATTTCAGAAATAAAACAAGTCAATAATTATAATAATTCACACTTTATTTCATTTTTTGTATAATATTAACATTTATTATTTCCTAAAACTAAACTATGAGTAGGTAACACTTAACTTAAAATTATGATCAAAGTAATTCATTCTTAAAAATAAATGCATGCCCCCAGGCTCGGGTTGATATTTGATCCACAGATATCGATCGTTTGTCATCATTTCTAGATAAAGCAACTTTGTTGACAGTCCGAGTAAATATTTCGTGCTTTATTGATTTAAACATATTATTTTTTCTCCGGATTACTCCACCATTAAATAAAATGGTTTCATAGTCTGATAAGTTTAAATCCCTGACCACGCATGATTTTACTCCTTTTGCTTTTTTAATGATACTATTAGGGGTTCTTATAGAGTAAAGTTTCGATCTCAAACCAACAAAATCAGTAATATATTTTCCTCCCATTTCATCTTTAAAGAGACCGGGAACCTTTTTATTTTTTAGCGGTATCTGTAAATCATTTGTGATTTCATAGTTACTGCTGTCAAAATATTGTAAAAAATTATATTTCAAATCATTGTAAAAATCGTTGGTGTATATTTTATAGACAAAGGAATCGGTATCTGTGTAACATAGCTGCACTCGATCTTTATAAAAAGGCTTTACAATATTGTAATGAAAGTAATACATGTGTGCTTTTGAAAGTTCTAATACAGTGAAACCTATGTATATAGGTTTATCTAAAATAATTTGATCAGGTTTCATTTGTATTGCAACTAAATTTTCTGATAAAATAGATGCACTGTGGAAATAGGGGTTGGCTATAAGTTTCTCAGCGGATATAAATTTCTTAGTTCGATTGGACTGATCGCACCATTGATTAACTAAATGTACGGTTACTCTATTTTCAGTATTTTCTAATGTTTTTCCAAAAACACTGTTATTTAATAACTTAAAAAAGTCTTGTTCGAAGGAACTTTTTGCTTTCTGTCTTAATTGAGTATTTAACTCTATGTACTGTTTTAAATATGGACTCTGTCTAAAAGTAATTGCTCTATGAATTTTACGTAATATTAAACCATGTTCTAAACATTTTTTTAAATGAACGTAGTGAATCACGTAGTTGTACTTATTATACAAATTTGCTATTAATTTCTTTGTTTTACCTCCCGGGGGTACACATTTTTCGGGACAAAATGGTAAGTCATTATGGTCATTATGTAAATGCTCGGGATACAATAGATCGACTTCTAATATGAAGCCCCAGTTTGCGTTATCCTCTATAGTGGTAACATTAAAATTTGCTAATTCGTTATCACTTAAAAATCTGAAACTAGAGTATGGTAAATACTGACACATGCTAAAACCGTAAAGATTATTACAATCTAAATATACTATGAAACTCTCAGGTTGTGATGGATTATATTCAGGCATGTATTTGTGATTGGCTCTAGCATGCCGATGGGAACACATGCACAAACCGCCGCGTATACCGCTTTGTATCATTCTGATGATAGCTAAGTCCGACACGAGTTCTAACTGAACGCCCGTTTTTAGCAACATTGCATCGAAAGATAAACTAGGTGCAGTAATGTAAAACGCTGGGTCAAGACTGTAATATTGTTTACAGGTTTTCCGAAAATTTTGAAATATGTCTGTTAACAAAAGCACATCCGTTTTTAAGTATAGATCCGTATACTCGCCGAGGTTATTAATATTGAATTCAGCCCAAACAGCCTGTGCGTGATTATAATCCTCATCTGTAATGTCTTCGTTAGTCAAATAATTATAAAAATTACCCTTAGACGGCAATGATTTTTGATCGTAACATTTCCAATTGGTCATGTAATCATAAGGATATATACCTTTTCTTGTCAATAAATTAAACTGTCTGTCTTTAGAAAAATGAAATCGAAGATTAACAAAATCTTCCACCTGCAATGTTTTAGCGAGCTTGTCTAAACTTGTCCCTAAAAAGTTGAATGAATCTAAAAATCTTATACAAATAAACTCATTATCAGCAATAGGAATAAATTTGGTAAATGCGACGTATTTTTCTTTAGTCTTAGGGATTATTTTAATTGGGCCTGGAATTTCGCCTAACTTTTTTATAAATAAATGACAATCGTACCCGGATAAATTGTGAAAAAATATTGGTATAAATTTTGGTACTTTATGTTGCAAATTACAGTGTCGATGTGCTGCACCTCGATACAGGCCTGTAATATGACAATGATCTCTTACTTTATCGGTCAAGAGTAAATTGTCGCAAATATGACACCTAACGGCACGTTTGAACTCTAGAGAATTGTCAACAGTGAATATCATAGGCTCGCTTTTGGATATAATCTGATGTATTTGTTTTACATCCTCAGTAAGAAAATTTATAAATTTTGAAACACAATCATTGCCGCGATAACTTCTATAGCCTTCAACGCTATCATTTTTATTTGATGACACGACATTGTAAGCGAATGCAGCCGGCACGTGGCGTTTAGAGTATGACGTATTAGCGGTGTTGAAATCATCGCCGGAAATGGGTTCAAGTAACGTTTCGAAATCAGCGTATATGACAAATGGAATGTTTTGTTTCCTATCATAATTTTTAAATTTTAAAAATGAACCTTGTTCTGGTAAAACTGTGACGATCCCCCCACACAAGTGGGATTCAATTTGACTAAGCGTTGGAAAAAACAATAAACAAGTTTCACAGAAATATAGTTTACCATGATGTTTGGTCATCTGATTTCTAACTAAACGAGATAAATCTTTGATAAGACAGTAATGAGAATTATTATTGTTTTCTATAAACAGTAGATGGATACTTTTATTAGACTTATTATTCAACGTTTTATAAAGCGGTCCAATAATTGTCTTCTCGTTTTTTAAACCATACACATATATATTAACAGAAGGATTATTTTTCTCAAAGATAGCTATGTCCGAAAATGTGATTGGAAATGTCAAATTATTAACATTCAAAACATCCTGAAAGCGGGGATAAGACGAAATCCTATCGGGATGTCTATTTGTGGGGTACAATGCCGCCACAACACACCACAAAAAGCAATACTCATCATTGTTCCGAATATTCAAACAAGCTCTTTTACTTTTTATGAATTTCGGCAAAGTTAAAAATTTAGATCCGCTGAGAGGTTGATATTTATTAATATTTAATTCTAAATGTGAATTGCATAAAAAAGTCCAACCACTATCCCTTTCCTCAAATTCTTCAATTTTTTTTAGTAGTAAATCAATAGTTAGTTTATAAATAGAATCAAAATCGTAATTAAAATGTGTAATAATGTTGTTTGTACGGAATGATTTTATTTCTTGTTGATCATTTTTATACATAAGAAACGAAGCAAACAGTTCAAAATTTATTTTGACAGAGGTGTGTTTCTCTATTGAATTGTCTATTAAATGTTTGACTTGTGTACTAATACTTTTGAGAAACACCTCAGGAAAACTATGTATTTGTTCACCTGTCGCTATGATTTTGTAACTTTTGATTCGTTCTTTAAAAGAAGAATTAATAATTGCAACATTATCATACATAGGGGTAGAACTATTGTTTTTATGTACATTGCTACGTAAATGACCAGACCATCGACGATTGTCTACAAATACTTTACAATCAGAGCAGTGAGGCATTATATTATTGTTTGAAATCAAAGAACACTTGAAATTATTAGTTTAATAAATTTGGATTAGATAATACTTACAACTAATATTCACCGTCTTAAAAAAAAAAAAAAAAAAAAAAAAATGGATGCATTAGGTACATAATCTGATTAGGTAAGATAATGGTATATTCTGGGAAGAAAAATATATTTCATAATTACCTGCAAAATATGAAACTATGTATACATAAGAGTACGTGTATCTGCGTGGTCCAAATATGTAGATATACTTCAAGTAATTTAATAATTCTTCACAGGCAAGTCAGTAATTAATATTATGTTTAGGCAGAATGTATCTGAAACTAAAAAAAAATGGTTTATTGGTACCGATGAAGAATTAGGTAAAAAGCTGTAAATTCTAGAATGAAAAATAGTCATAATTATTGTAATGTTCTAAATAGTTATCGTATTATTGTTGTGTTATATTTGATAATTACCTGCACAATATGAAATGATTCATACATAAGATTATGTATTTGCGTGATCCAAATATGTATGTATATTTCAGCACCCCGATATAACGAACACAGTTGCTCCAGTAGCTGAAATTGTTGTTGTTTCTGGTGTGAGATCAATTAAATATTTATTTATAATAATTAACTTGATTGTACTGTAACAGTTTAGAAAGGTGCTCGCTCCGAGAGACTTTGAGGTAATAAATAATATTTTAGGGATTTTTTTTTGTTTTCTTTTTTGTCTACAAAGCAGAAAAATATTTCATCATAAAAGTTGTTATTGCCTAATTGTTACACGTGTGCTAAACATAATTATTTATTTCGCAATCACAATAATCAGCTATTTTGGTTAGGGTTGGTAACAACTTGGTAGGCATTCAAATATACAAATTTCACACAATGCACTTAATCGATTAAAATATATCATAGTATGTCGATAGACGACATGACGATGACGATATCATATAACGTTCATGGTTTCGTCATGCCCGTTACCGTAGTTACAGGAATTATATTATCTATTTATTTTAGGAAATCTAGAGAAGTACGCGGTAGACGGCAGTAAGTTCATTTTTTCTACACGAAACCTAAATGTAGATGATGAAATAATTACCTTGGAAACATTTATTTACTTCTTTAAAATAATAAAATCTATCTGGTTTGTGGCGATTCCGTTCACGCTATCGTTTGGTCAGCCCTAGCTTATTTCGCTGCATCGACATTCGATACAGTATAAAATTTTCCTTCGTCTTCATTTTACCAACGCGTATAATACGACTATAGAAAAAGTTACTTTAACAAAGCAATACCGGATTGATTGTAGTGGATTTAACATTCCTAACTTATAATTCGATTTTAACTTATAAGCCACAAGTTTTTCTGTTCGGTACAAAGTTTTCGCAGTCTGCAAGTGCAACGAAGTGCTCTTGTATAATCGGTCTACAAACACTCCGTGTCGCCTACAATATCAGTGACGGCATTGTCGATAGCCATCCGCTGCTGTCATCACCAGCCAAGTCATCAAACCGAGTGGAACTTCTGATCGGAAAATAATGTAAGTCTGATAAAATAGTCTGTTCGTTTTCATGGATCACACTTGTGATTAGCCTGTCATTTATAACTACATATATTTGTTTGTGAGCGCGTTACTTCACAGATCACCCGATCTGTACATAGTTAGCTCAGTCTCAGTGCTATCCCATTTAAATATTAGAGAACCAGTGTTTGCCCGAACACTTGTGTCCTATAGTATGCCCAGCGCAATGGACATTACTCCATTGGATTAATTAATAATAATTGTGTGACTACATTTCCTCTATCTTTATTTCAGGTCAGACTCTGAGTGTGATTACTCGCAAGCATCGATCACTGGACACAAAGTGAAGGCCAGTCGCAAACCGTCTGCAGACAGCCATGGGAAACGCAAGATGCAGTCACAAACAACAACCGTAACTCGTAGCAGGTGAATAATATTTTGAATTTATTATCTCCTAGTTCTGATTAAATTAAAATAGTAAAGTAGTACGTTTCCACTAATTGAATTATAATAGTGCAATTTGCATAAGTATTCCATTCGCTGATTAGTCACTTGTAATATTTTCTACAGAAATCTCGTTGTAAACATTAACTAATAACAGTTTTCGTTATTATTTCAGTAAAAAAACCAACACTGACATGGACATATTCGGCATCAGTAAAAACCGCGACATCCCACACAAAGAACATTCATCGGATCACCTAACTTCATTCTTTGTGAACCGCGTAGCCAGCGGCTGTGAGCGCCGAGCAACGAGCACCGACGGAGAGTACTACATCGACTGCAAGGTGTACAAGGCTGACGACGCTCGCCTCACCGACTCCGCCGAGCTGTGGAAGAAAGCGCTCGTCCGAATCAAGTTCCAGACCGACGCGGACTCTCCTCAGTGGCGAAAACTACAAGAGCTCGTGCGTGCGGCTGATATTTTGTTTCCAGACAAACCAACATTTTATGATAATTAAACCAAGTACCTAAGTTACAGTTGTTTATTATTTACAGTAACAACCCGTTAACGCTTTAGTCACAAGCTTTGGTTTGTTACAATCATCGGCCACCATCACTCTCGCTCGACATTCTGTTAACAGCGAATACAAACTCGAGTGATCGGTCGAGTGCAGTAAGTAAACGGAGAGTCGAGTTGATAGTTGACAGTTCATCGTTCTCCGAAACGCCGCATACTGGTCAGACGTATGGAATATAGTGGTAAGGAGTAAGTTACTAGTCAATGGTCGAGTAAAGCTCATCCAGTACGCGACAAAATGAACTGTCTCGTTCGAGTGTATCGGTCGAGTTGAGTGGCGAGTCGAGTATCGATTTGCTCGAATTATCGTTCCAAATGAAGTTCTCAGTACAATGTACTGTCTCGGTCGAGTGGAGAGGCGAGTAGATTATCAATTATTGGGCATTCTATACCACTATCGGCAGCGAGGCGCACTCGCCGAGCAACTTGCCGATAGTGGTATAGAATGCCCAATAATATACTACTTAGGATATAATGTAATTGATATACATGCTAACCTTTTCTACACTGACATATTTTGTGCGGATAGCCCCAAATCAAAATTTTGTATACCTGCAAAAGCAACCTTATAGCAATAAGGATAAAGATCACCTTACATGCAGACCTTTAATGCTGAAGTAATGAGGTCATCACTGGCAAAAAAAAAACTCTTCCGTCTTATTAATTAACGTGGACTAAGGTAAGATTAACTTTTTTTTAAATCAGGTTGGTACTAAAAAAAGTCCGCATTAATAAACACGGAATAAGGAGGGATTATACTAATCTGACACTAGTCAAAAAAAAAGCTCAAAATAATCACTTCATAAATACCGCCCAAAATAAATCAAAAGCTACCTGGCAAATAATAAATACATCTAAGGTGTGTTTACCACAGGAGCCTATTATGAGCGTAAAAAGAGATGATTTGTCGTTTACACAGCCAATGGACATTGCAAACGAATTTAACAATTATTTTATTGATACAATTGAAAATAACGTAAAAACTGACATCAAGATGAATAATATTAATTTAAATAATCAGACATTGAATTCAATTTTCATACAACCTGTTACCATTGACGACATAATAAAAATCATTGGCAACCTAAAAAACACAAGTACTGTTGGATATGATGGCGTTTCTACAAAAGTAATAAAATTTACCAAAGAAGTAATAGCACCACCATTAGCACATATAATTAACCTTTGTATTGCTGATGGCACATTTCCAAACAATCTTAAAAAGGTTATAATAAAACCTTTATATAAAAGTGATGACAAAACCGATTTAAAAAATTACAGACCAATTGCAAAAATTTCAATATTTTCAAAAATTTTCGAAAAAGTTATTTGTCATTCTTTATATAACTATTTCGAAAAGTATGAATTATTTTGTAACGAACAAAAGGGCTTTCGTAAGAATACCACGATTAATATGGCACTATTTGATTTATTAGCTAATGTCATGTCATCTGTAGATAAGAGAAATCCTGTCTGTGCAATTTATACTGACATGACGAAGGCCTTTGATTTTGTGGACCATAAGATTCTGCTGCAAAAATTACATAGTTATGGTGTAAGGGGAAACGTCCTACAGCTAATAGAATCGTACTTAACTAATAGGTTTCAATGTACAGAAATTGCTAGAATATGTCCAAAGACTAAATTAGAAACGACTTATGTATCAAAACCGAGACACGTAAGATATGGTGTCCCACAAGGTAGCGTACTAGGGCCGCCATTTTTTTAAATATATATTAACGATCTCCCAAAAGTAGCATCAAACAAAATGGTTCTCTTTGCAGATGATAGTACAGCTATTGTAAAGTGTGCAAATATAAATAACTATGATAATGACATTAATACTTGTTTAAGTGACATTATAAATTGGCTACATAATAATAATTTAATAATAAATCTAAGTAAGACAAAAATTATGCACTTTAATCAACGCTGTGAAAACCCGAACGTTAGTATTGCTTACCAAGGCTCTGACATTGACAAGGCAAATAAAGCAAAATTCTTAGGTATAGTGATCGACAACAAACTGACATGGAAACCTCATATTGAAGAAGTATGTAAAAAACTGAGTAAATCAGCATACGCCCTCTTTCAACTTTCAAAGAAAGTCAATAGTCAGGCTCTTTTAACGGCATACCACGGACTAGTTGCCTCCGTTTTGCGGTATGGTATTATTTTTTGGGGGCAGTCTACTGATAGGGCGCTTGTATTTAGGATGCAAAAACGATGCATAAGATCAATGTGTGGTCTTAAGACCACAGATAGCTGTCTTCCTTACTTTAAATCTTTGAAAATATTAACATTCCCGTCTTTATATATATTGGAAACGGCTTTATTTGTGAAAAATAATCCACATCTATTTAAAAAATTGTCGGCAGTCAGAAGCAATCCAATACGAACTCAATATGTGAATCAATTGTGTCAAGTTAAATGTAAAACCGCACTAATGCAAAAAAGCTTTTTTGGCAATGCCCCGCGCATTTATAACAAAGTCCCTAATTTTATTAAAACTATGAGTGTATTCAAATTTAAAAGGGCACTATTGGAAATATTAATTGAAAAAAGTTATTACACAATTGACGAATTCCTTAATGATGAATCACTGATTGCTTGACATGCTAGTTTTACCATTTGACATTTTTATTTTATTTTTATTGTAACCTTGATGACATTAATGTAATAGTGTGACATTTTACAACAACTCAAACGATTGACATTAATTTGTATTATTTAATTCTCATTGATATTTAAAATTATAGTTCAATATTTTAATTTGTATAAATTAAATAATATGTTTTGCATGCCCATGTGACGGTAGAGCATGGAGGACTATACTATATAATAAAACATCTATGTACTAAATACCCATGTTTGCAAACCAATAAATGATTTTGATTTTGATTTTAGTCTCAGACTAAAAGTTAAACCATGGTGGCTAGTTTAAGGTCGGAATAAGAGTAGTGTAACTATGGCAAAAACATTTTTTTTTACTTCGCCCTTCTCGGGCAGGCTAAGGTCTTAGACCATACCGCCTCGTCTACGTGCATAATATCCTTCTTGAATTCTTTAGTATTCATTAGAATGTGGATGCCGCAGGTTGTAATGTTTATTTTTAGTATTAGGCAGCAAATTATATCGAGTCAGCCTTCCCAGTAAGCTTTGCCGAGGTAGTCAATACTACAATAAAATTCTCCGCTCCACTATATTGAGATCGCTTCTGTCAATGATTACACATATTGTCCAGTTGCGTAGACAGTTGAGACACAAAACTACACCAATGTTATATCACAATATCCACTAGGAGTCAATTTTTAAATAATATTAACAGCCGCTGAGCTAAACTCGAAAAAATCCCGCCAAAAACTCTCGCAACCACATTTATTACATATCTTTTCCTCTTCATCCCAGTTAACTGAGCGAATACGTTTAGTGTTAATAGTTTTATGTAATTGTTAAGTTTAAAGCTATTGAGATAATTTAAAATTCCCTCATTTACCTTTACTGTCAAATCTCTATGGCAGATGTCATTTTTTTTTTCTTCTGCCTTTAACTTGCTTATTTTCAATCACTAGTTCATTCTTTTTACTTTTAAATTCAACTGGGTTGCCAGAGCTTACGCGTAAATCCAAGTCTAAGAAATGAATAGTTAGTTCGAGGTTATTCCATGTTTATTAATAACATTGCTAGATCTATGTTAATCCTTAGTTACTCCGGGATTAGCTAGTCCAAGAGTAACTTCGGAGTAGGCTGAGATTACGCCATTTTTATTAATAAGACTGTTTTGAATTATATGATTGATCGCGGTGACGTAAAATATCGAACTGCATCGCATTACGTCCATGTGAAAATACTTGCAATTTATATCGCTATTGGTGTTGTATTAATCGAATCGCGTCGCGTCATCAGTAGAGGTCCTAAGTCATAACTATTCCATTTTTTTTAAAGTAGGTTATCTTCATTGTGTTTCGCTGTTAGATTTATGGCAAATGAGAAGACGCCGATAAAAATTTGTCCCACCCAATTATGCATGTTTATTGAGTACACATGCATTGTGTTGATATTTAATGTTATTGGATACGGGGAAGTACATGTTTTGCTTTTGCCTTGAGATATGTTTTTCCACAGCAACGGATAAATAATTTTAAGCGAAAAAATATAAGTATACCTATTCAATTAGTTATTAGTGGTAAAAATTAATTCTATTAATATTTTAATTTAATTGGATATGGAGAGGTACCTACCGTTTTGCTTTTCCTGCTAGGTTTTTCCAAGGCAACAGCAAAAAAATACAAAACAATGTATCTATTCAAAATAATAATAATTCTATTATTTTTTCAATGCAATGCTACCTTCAAAGTATAGCTTCTTTGGTCTCCAGGTCACGTTTAATATGGGTTATCTGTTAGAAAATTCTCCGCACTGTCCGTGGTTGGAAAACTTGGAACTGTGCCCAGTAACAGCAATGGCTGCGGTGCCTATGTATATTGAAACTTTATGCTGTCATTAGACAGACAACGGGTATGACAATTAAGTTTAAGCTGTTGTAATGTTCAAGCAAGCAAGTACGTGTGTGACTGACATTCTCTGCCAGAGTCTGTGTTTCCTGATAGCTCTAGTCAAGATTGAATAGGTTTATATACTTCTAGGCAAGCGTGCTTCACCGATGACCACATCATCGATTACATTAGGTGAGATAGTGGTCAAACGCGAGCCTACCAATAGGTAATAAAACTAATCTTATGTGACAGTTTTAAGGTACAAGTTGGTAGCCGACTACACGCAGCAGCAGCAGACGAAGTGTCGTCGCTTCATTTCGCCACGACAATTGTTTGCGTCTTGCCTGTCGCTGCAGTCATGATTTAACCCGACTGAAGACGGCGGCGTTGTATTCCTATTAGTTCTGAGTGTTCCGTGAGACAAACTTTCTGATTTAACTCACTCACTACTGGTCAACACTGATCTGCGGTCGGGCGACACGTCGTCTGCAATCGTGCGACGTGTAGTCAGGCGACGTGTCGCTAGCTGCGGAAGGTATTGTCGCTACGACACGGCGTCTGCTGCTGCTGCGTGTAGTCGGCTACCAACTTCTACCTTTAGCAAAGCATCAACTGTGTGTACTCTACGTAACATTTTATCTGCTTATTAGTGGTGGTTTGTAAGTACTTGTAATTAAACAAACGTCTGTAATTAACAATAACGTTACGTCAATGTTGTTCCACATCAAGGTAAATTAATGATAAGCTATTGAGTCTTTGGTCAGCTAGACCCACTCTGTTTTTATTTTGTTCTGATATTTTTTTATGTAATTCAGATAAGAAAGCATCATTAGCACAGATCAATAGGCGAACAATTACTTATCTATTTGACACTTTTCTCACACTGTACAGAGGCAGACATAATAGTCTGCCTGTATAAATTACATACACATTCATTAATTCTGGACATTTGTGTGCACGTAGCCATAAATAAATATTTTCTTTCACATAAACTTTTGACGATGCAGAGACAAATAGCAGTAAATTGGATATTAAGAATGAACGCGATTAGGTATTATTCCACCTAGCCCGTTTCATCATTGGACTACCAGACGTACGACGATGCACCATCGATACATGGTGGACGTCCCACCCATACGCACAAAACGTTTTTATTATGCGTACAGCTAAGGAGCGCAATTCCCTGCCGGATTCTGTTTCCCGACAGTTACCTGGGGGTCTTTAAGTCAAGAATGAATAGGTTATTTCTAGGCAAGCGTATGTGACCACATTATCGCTTACCATCAGGTGAGAAGTGGTCAAGCGCGAACAAATATAAAAAAAAGCAATACGTAGAAACTTATATTTATTCATCAATGATTAATTTTAAATTAGGTTTCAGTCAATTAACGGCTAAGATTAGTTCTTTCAGCCCCCGTTCATTTAAGAGCACCACATTGTCTTAAGCCCAAGGTCATTATGTGCGGAAGACGTGACATTTGCCGTTGCACAATCCATGCCCTATCTATCACGTGCTTCGGTTTGGACACCGTCCAAACGTTAAGATAAAGCCTTCTTTGACGTCACGTGCCTATACGTATGTATCGTCACGACTGTTTCGACCACAGGGCTGGTAGAGCAGTTGAATTGGTCATTATAGAGTTGTTATTGATTGAGTTCATTTATACGAAGCAAATAATTTTAGATGCAACATTTACGTAAATTTAAAGGTTAGGTCCTGTTAAAGTTATATTAAAATAAACTATTGTATTCTCCAGTTTTCCCCCGCATTAAAATCTAGTCAAAGAATTATGCCTTCATATATCTTTACAACAATCTATCATTATTGCATTGTCACGGTTGGAGTATTTATAGAAAAAGTTTACTCCGACCAAAGTATCAGAGTATGTTTCAATTTGTACAGATCATAAGCAGGCATCGTTCTCATGAGGAGTATCACCTGATCTTAGACGAATATCCAGACAAAGGGCTTCCATAATTATAAAGCATGGAGGTAGCCGAAGCGTAGGTTACCGCAGTATATCGTTATTAGTAGACAGGAAGACATTGCTATAGTCATGATTTATACTTAACTAACTTAAACCAGCAGCTCCACTCACGTGAAAGTTGTAAATTAACGCAAAGGAAATTTCTGCCGGAATAAGATGTACTTCTCCTATATCTATATTTTTGCTACGCTAAAATTAATTAAAATTGGTTTAGAGGTTTAGGTGTGAATACTTTAAAAACTGGCCAAGTTTGTGTTTAATTTCGCACATTTAGGATCCGGACCAAACCACAAAAACAAGTTGTTTATACACATATACTCACGCCTTTTTCCCATGGGGGTAGGCAGAAACTACAGAATGCCACTTGCTACGATCCTTACATACTTATTTTGCTTAACTCAAGTTGGTTGTGACAGGCAAAATTAGGGCACTTCAAAGATAAAATCGGCTTTATCAATATATTGATATTTGTTAGTAAAATTAAGGTAATAATAAACATTATCACCTCATTTGAAGTCCATAGGTCAATTAGAAGTAAAAAAAATCTTCGGAAAAAAATATTTTTTTAAACAAAAATACAGTATTTATCTATTCAGACAGTTCTAGACAGAGTTTTAAACAACGATACCCTACTCGATGGGGAAGATCAACATTTTTAATTACAGCCCTCCTTTACCGGATCATCGGAGCCCCCTAAAAACTTTAAAATATTATTTTTTATACTATGAAAGTTTTTAACTGTAGGTTCACCATTTGGCTGTAAAACCTGTGTGACAGACGACGGACAGACAGACATACGGACAGACTTAAACGTGAGTGACAGCAATAGGGATCCGTTTGGACCCTTCGGATACGGAACCCTAAAAACGAACAGTCCGACGACTTTCTCATTTCTAATATTAGTATGGCTTCTATACCTACATGACTTGTTATACTGAGTTTAATATAAAACATCGTTCGAAGTAAAAAAAACACACTCGACAACGGAACCCGATATCCTGTGGAGAAATAAAAGAGTCTCACTTAAATGAATGTCTTCTAAAGTGGTGAACAATTACTACTTGATGCATAGATGCGACGCGAGCTTTCTTTTCTCTGAGATAGATGGCTTTGACTATACAGATTTATTTATCTAGGATACTTAAATGGATTGAAAATAACAATTTCAACTTATCAATCTAATGCTGTACCTCGCTACTAGAGATTTATCGTTTATTTTTTGTACACTTATTAAGTATTTTTTAACAGTGTTGATTAAAATATTATATTGAGTCGGTCCAAAACTTAGCTACGAGTTTAGTGTCATCACTCATCAGTATGAGGTCCATTGGTTCCTGTAGCGTGCAAGCATCAAGGCATGCAGGACTCATTGTTTCTGTATCAGCTCCACATTTAACACCTTTGAATGTTAGAAATAAAACACTCTTTATTGTGGCTTACTTGACTACACTACGGGACCTCAGGGTCGCGAACATTTCAATGGCCACAGACGAAGCCAACTCGTTAGTCGCTTTCAATGTTTTGAGGTACCAATTCACTATTACACCTGAATGCACCATGCAAGTACACTCAAGGACAACCCCGAGTTTGTGTAGAACTATGGCTGGATATATGGAAACAAAGATATTGCACTATAGGGTTGGCCAAAATTTTTTTTTATAAGTTAGTTTCGAAACACGATCGAAAGATTCCGTGATCATTACTTATATTTTTAATTAAGACCAATATACCATATTTCAAATAAACTTGACTTAAACAATAAAGATATGGTGATTGTTTACAATTTCTTCAAGACAATATCCGGAGTGATGAAGTTGATAGCAAAACCAAAGTTGCCAACACAGCACTTATCACTCAAGAGCCTTTCAAGACCACGTGGAAGGGTCGCCTATGAATGGACAAGAGAAAACCACGTTATTTTCCACCACCAAAGGGATTCCGTCTATCAATAATAAATTATATTCTAATATAAATAGCAATTTATTATTAATTTATTATTGACAGATGCCTGTCGACAGAATTGGTCCAAATTGCCCTAAACTGAGAGGAATGGAGAAAAAACAGAACCTCTCTAGGTAAAGTATATTTGATTTAGATGTTCAGTTACTCTAAGAACTCTTTTATTTATTTTTATTACTACAAGATTTTCTTTTTATTTGTACAATAGTGACAGTTACTTATTTTTTTTATATTTCTGTTTTAGCACAATCTACCTTCTAAGTTAGAAAGAAAAGTGAATAGCTCCATAAACTTTTCATTTTCACCTTTACCGTATTGAACCCTGAAACCTTTAAGATATTCTGTCTTTTATGGACTCTACGGAACTTTATCTTTTTATTGCCTACTATCGTCGCACAGGATAAATTTTAAGGGAGTTTTTAACAAAATGATTTTTTATAAACACTAAAATAATCTAATTATACGAAAATATTTGGAATTTATCTAAAACCCGTTTCATCGTTTTAATGTCATTGGCCGTTATTGGCGACTGCAAAGATAGACAAATACGTAAAAACGCGCATAAAATGCAGTCATACAAGTTCAAATAAAGGACAACAACACCTACGTATCAACAATCTTTTAAAACAACAATAATATAAAAACTAGAAGAGTTTATTGAATAAATGCATCCTTGTTCGATTATTTACATGTGCCGAATGTAGATAAAGAAGAGTCTAAGGTCCATGGGACAAGTGAAATTTAAGTTTTATGTAATCATAACTCTTTTGGTAAGTGTAGCAATGTTTTATGATATGATTTCGAATGTTCATTCACATTTGGATTACATAATTATATAATTTGGATGCCTCCAACCATCACATGTGGATGTTACGAGCATGTTTCCAAATAAAACCGATTGATTAATGTTAGAAATGGTAGGCACACTTATGTCCTTGCAATCGTAATTCCGCCAAGTCCGTAGCTATGTATCAAGCGAGCAGATAAAATTGTGTGTATTCAGTATTCCTTACATGCTTCCTACCAGCATGTTGTACGCTACGAGTCCATTAAAGTAACAAATTATCACGGTACTTCTGAGTGTCAAGCTAACATAGTACCACTACATATTATATGCAGCGCAACGATCTTTGTGGTTTACATAGCAGGGGTAACAAAACATAAATTAAACCCTTGAATATCCAATCCAAACTTTAAGATCACCAGAAAGAAAATACACTAAAAAGCCCATGAATAATATTGAGATAGAAACTGACTTTTACGGTGAAACTTTTCAAGATATCTGAAATGAAATAGCTGAGTTAAATCTTAATGAAAGGCAGTCATTTCCATCATGTAATCTCTCCGCATCTAATAAAGGGTCTTAAAACGAACCAAATGAAATTAAGCCCATAAATATATCATATCGTGATGCTAAAAAAGACGTGCCGTGTTCGTAAATAAATCCAAGCTCTTTCTAAACTTTTTAAATATGTTAAACGAATTAATTTGCCAAAATTTAGAAGACGGTTTTTCTGTATATAGTTTACAGGGTGGACGAAATTGTACCTTAATACACACGGAAAGTGTTCAGTTTTGTTTGTGTTTGTTGTGTGCGTACGTATGGCGCTCATGCCGACGGCCCAATCCACTGAGACGATACAACCCCACGCTCTCGGGATTCGTTAGGCTAGCCCGCGCTAAGTGCTTAAACAAACTTAGTTATTACGATTTTGTTGAATGTACCGAGCAAATGCTGGGTAAAATTGAGTGCAATTCTTAGAATGCATTTACGGCATCTACAGTGTGAATTCGAGTATTGAAGATCTAATAAGCAGAAAAATACATTGTTCTCATTCTTTAGTTTATGATGAAGAGTTTCACTCATCTTTAAATAATATTCCCAACAACACACCTATTTGGCAACAAAAACGAAGGGTTTAACGAGAGACCAGCAGTTAGTAGCTTTGGAAACGGATCCTAGAGAAGTCAATAACGTGGGTCTTAAATCCGAAAGCACTTCAGGTTGGGATAATATAACAACAATTCTTGTTGTCACAAGATGCGAAATTATGGGTACTACTAAATCACGGGGAGCCATAATTTAGTAGTACCCATAATTTCGCATCTTGCTAACTTGTGTTTTAGCCAAGGGAAATTCCCACCAGCTCTGAAGCAAGCCATAATTACTCCGGTGCACAAGGGTGGAGACAAAACGACTTTAACAACTACAGACCTATTTCTGTTTTGCCTGCAATATCTAAAATCATTGAAAAGCTAATTAACATAATACTAACCAGCTACACTAATAAATATATCATTATTTCACAAGCTCAATATGGTTTTAGACAAAAAAAATCTACGGAAGACGCAGTTACAGCATTAACCAATCATATTATTAACCTATTTCTTGATTCGAAAAAGCTTTCGATACCGTATCTGTCCCCATTCTTGTGCGTAGTCTAGAAGGATTAGGCGTAAGAGAGAAACCCGTTGGCATTACTAATAGATTATCTACGGGATCGTAGGCAAAACGTTAAGGTAGGGTAGTATATTAGTAAGGAGTTTTACAACACCTACGGCGTTCCGCAAGGTAGCGTACTGGGCCCGACTTTATTCTTAATATACATAAACCATCTCCACAAAATGATGACAGAAAATGGTCGCGTTTTCTCATATGCAGATGACACTGCTATTGTTTTCTCTGGTGATACGTGGGAATCGGTATATCAATGTGCTGAAAACGGTCTTCCCAAAATTGCTAACTGGCTAAACTCACATGTTCATACACTAACTATTTCTAAAACAAAATATATTGCATTTACAATCTACAACAACACTCAACCTGGACCTTAAGTAACTCTCAAAATTCACACTTTCCATCTAGCACAAACTGTTCTTGTAAAAATATTGAAAAAGTGACTCATATAAAGTATCATCGTTGATCAGCGGTTATCTTGGCATACTCATACATGGTCATGGCCCGTATGAGAAATCATCTGGATATTTAAGAACCTAAGAAATGCGACAGCAAAAAAATGTTAATTGAAATTTATATCTCTCTGGCTCAATCAATTCTTACTTACTGTTTACCCGTGTGGGGCGGTGCGACAAAAACTAAGTTTCTTGTGCTGGCGCGAGCACAAAGATCTCTTATCAAGGTTATGTATACCAAACCGTACAGATGCCCAACCAATTAGTAAAGCGGTAAGCCTCTTTCAGTAAATTAATTTCACACTCAGTAAATTATATATACTTCATGCTGTCTTGAAATTACACAGAGTCCTGCCCTATGACCCTCACCATTAGGAAAGAAGACGAAAATACAGTGCAGCACCAGTGAAATTTGTTAAAACTGCATATGCCAAAAGATAATTTAATGCAAATTCCGCTACCCTATATAATTAAATAAATAAAATAGGTAACACATATTCTATGACTACTAAAGACTGCAAAATAGTTCAATGGCTAAAACTGAAGATCTATGATGACATTGAATTGTTGCTGCTGGCATCGTCAATATGAGTTGGAAAAAAAACACACATACATACACTCACATGCACGCACACACTTACACGCACACTCACACTCACACACTCTATTTGAGGATATATTCTCTTAGTTTCTTCGTATTTTTTTTAGTTATAGTTCAAGTCTCATATAGTTTAATTTCAGATTTGGCTTGTAATTTTTGTTTAGATTCTGTTTTCCTTTTGTACATCACTTTTCCCATTTCATAATTTGTCATTGAAGAGCGGGTTCTTCTAACATAGGTATATCCTTTTTTTTATTATTGATAGGCTCGCGCTTGACCACTATCTCACCTGATGGTAATCGATGATCGACGGGGTAACACGCTTGCTGCTTACTTAAAAGGAGGTCCCTATGTAAGATTTACTGTAAAAGTGTACAAGCTTGAGCAATAAACCTTTTTACTTATTTATTATCTATTAAATCAATTTAGTTGATACCATTGCTGAAGGCATTTACCAACTAACATATTAAAGCCTGTTTCATAATCTACACTGTTAAATTTATTGCTAACTAATTTATACTTACACTATACATCATAATATCTAACATCTTAAATCAAACATCTAAAATAATTATATTTATTAAATATTATTAATCTGGGTGTGTCCACTTAAACTCGCAGAAGTCAGTAGTTGCGTGCAGGAAAGGTTTAAAAGTCTCCTCAAACTCTTGCCACGAGCATACTCCTCCATTACACAGATCTAATAAAAGCTTTTCATTCCAATAAAAGGTTACTTTATAATCATAATCATCCTGTCCAGGTTTACTGCATCTGAAAGTTAATTAAAAACGTTTAGCTTTCATTAGCACGGGTGCTTTTTAAATACGACTACTCTAAACGCCTAAACAAAGCGATACTTTCACACGATCAGAGATCTTTAACCAATCTGAATGTATGGGATCTACACGCGCTTTTAAAATGTCACGTGATCAAATCCTTAGCTACTCCATATATTAATTGTCCATATGTTAATTTAAATCGTACGTTACAAATTTGGACGATTATGGACCCTGTCAGCTGTCGGGCAATGCAAAAGTATGTGTTTCTGGTAATTTATTATAAATTTTCATTGACATGACTGTGTTTTATATTATAGTGTAGTTGTTGACTGTATTTTTAGCTTAGAATTTGGTAGGTTTTACCTATTTTTATGGCGTAATGCATATCTTGACTATATATTTTCTCTTGATTTGAGCCACGCATAGTAGGTAACAAATTTTTAATGCAAGTGTTTTTTTTTGACTTCTCGAAGGGCGTCTGCAAATTTGGATTGTTTTGATTATATCTTTTTTATATGTCATTTCCAATTAATGTTTGTATCTATAGTAAGGCCAAATAGAGTATATTCATGAACGACTTCTATTGTTGTGCTGTTGTAAGTGAAGATTATATCTAGTGGGTTTTAAATTTTAGGAAAATTTATTTCAAGGTTATGTTCATTCATGCAAGTTATTGTTTTATTAAGTGTAGTGGTTAGGTCCTTGCTCAAACTATCATTGCTTCGGCATGATGTAAGGATCTAAATATCGTTGGTCAACATAACGCATGGCCACTCAATGGTTTTTGTAAGGTCGTTTATATAAATAAGGAATAGGAGGCATCCAATACACTTGTAACGAATAAATATCCGCAACGAGGAAATATGAGGAACGGTGCTGATTGAGATATCATACATCTAGTACTATGTTTTAAGGGTATATTATAGCCCATACACAAGTAAGTGTAATATGTATAAATTATGAAGCTGTAGTGCTGCTGATATAGATATTAAACTAGTTGACCAAATAGAAAGACTTTTACTTCTGTCGACCCTCATGCGAAATCATCCCTGCAATTGTCTCATCCTGATCATCTACCCCTGAGCTGGCTGGTGAGTAAGGGAAAATGTTACCTTACAAATGGCGCCCAACGTGGGGCATGAAGCTTGATAGAGGTACTTAACAAACTTACAATTTGTACGACCAATGTGTCGCATGTAGTTTGATTGTAATACTTAATTACTTATTTTGTGTCTAGTAGTTATAACTTAAATACTTAAGAACTTAACCATACTATAGGTTAACTTCATGATTGCTTAATTTAAAACTTAAAATAACTAATTATATAAAATTTAAAAGTGCGGTTATAGTCACATGTTTTATTTAAAAACTATAAACCATTTCACTGATAAATGTTTTGTTAAACTGAATATAAAACACTCTAATTTAACATAGTTATTGTAACTGTTAATTAGGTTTAAATATATAAATGGAACAAACAATTGTTTTGTTCAACATGCATAAAGCATTACTTTATACTAAAAAAACAAAACTTTAACATTATATATAAAATTTAAAAGTGGGGTTATAGTCACATGTTTATTTAAACTATATACCTTTCCACCAGTGAATGTTTTGTTTAACTGATAATTAGTTTTGAATATTTAGAACAAAAAGTGTTTTGTTCAACATGCTTATAGCAATTTTATTTGACTATCTTCATAAAGAAGAATTAGTTAATATACTTAAATGTTATTATGTTTCAACAGATCATAAAGCAACTGGAGATGTGGTCTGCAAGCAGTATGCCCTGTGTAGTTGTATCATAGTGGAAGCATCAAGGAGATGGATTATCCCGCACATATGTTGTCTAATGAGGTACACTTGTGTTCGGAAACCTGTTGCTGAGCTGTTCATTTAATTAAAGAGTTAAATTCAGGAGGTACTTTTACAATTATACGTATCGTAGCTCGCTATAAACATTACATAATGAGAATTTCTCTAATAATTATTTTCACACTTAATTATTTATACTAAAAATAAATATAACTTAATTATTAAATTCTTTTGGAAGATATTGATGCCAAAAAAAAATGTGGGACATCTATAATAACTATTTCATTATGATCCCACTGGCGCCCAATCTTAAAATAAATTAAATAAACAATTTGTAGTGACTTATTAGGATGTTTTTGCTTTGTCAATTAAAATAAGCTTAATTTTATAGTATATTCTAATTGTTATGTTGATTTCTTCCTATACGGAATGCAACAAGCAATACTGTGATGGAAATACTAGTGTTTTTTGTACACAAAATTACCTAAATTTGTACATGTGAACAATGCTTAAACTTATTAGGTTTTTTTTTCCTGTGTCAACTAAAAGAATCACAATGTGGTATTTATTATACTCTGATCACTATAGTAGATATGTTATGTTGTTTCCTATACGGATTACAACAAACAATGCTATAGTGAAATTTTAGTGTTTCTTGTACACGGAATGCCTAAAAGTGTCCATGTTAACAATGGTCCTCAATTGATTTAAATACATTAATTTAAAATATGAAGATTCACTAGTTATAATCATTGTTGTGTTAATTAACATAATATTTACACATAATTCAATAATGGAGGTGTAAATATTTATAATTTAATGTTTGCACGGAATTCAATAATGGAGGTGCAAATATTTAATTAAGAAAGGGATGAATGAATGCTGATAGGGTATAAGGATTTTTTTCTAAATTAATGCGTTAACAATCATTTAATAACTGGGTATGTATATGGATGGATGAAAGGAAACACAATGATGCAAAAACTTAGTAGTATTCTGAATTATAAAACTTAACTAAAGTATACATTTACCTACATCTATACAACGGATAGGTGCTCAATGTAACCCTTGCTGATTTAAAAAGGCGGGTTTACTTTTCGTTGCGAATCTTAACTTGATTAGGTATTATCCTATATCTATACAATGAATGGGTACTTAATGTAATATTTGCTGATTTAAAAGGCAATGTTACTTTCTGTTGCGAATCTTAACTTGATTTGGTGCTTGTCTGCATTTACTTGTATACATTTGAACAACTTGATACTTATAACACTTGCCGATTTAAAAAAGCAGTGTTTCTGTTGTTTATAAAACTTAACTTGATCAGTTATTGCTCTAAACTTAAAAATAATAAAAGGTTAAATCTCTTTTGAGTATAACCTGACTCTTAAACATTTAACATACTTAAATGCTTGATGAATCAAACATTAACTTAAATAAACTTAGTTAATGGCATAACTAGCATTTAAACTGACTACTTGGCGATTGTGTTTGGATATATGGATGCTTTTCATTGCTATCTGTTTTGGGACAATCACTGAGTATGTCGAATTAGTCTTAGATGAGAACAATCAAAGTTTTTATCTGCTAGTTATTGGACTATCACTAATGTTCTAATATTTAGTACATTTTGTACATAATTAGAAATTTAAAAACTTGAGAAATAAGTTTTGAACTTTATTTCTATAAAACTATTAGTTTTTTTTTATATATAAAACTTAATTTAGGTAGTTCTCCTATAAATTAGATTTTCTAGGACTGCCTCAATTTCTGTCAGGGAACATGTTTTGTTTTGTTGAACATTCACAATATACATGGAAATATGGTAAATTCAAAAAAAAAATGTAAATCAATTTTTTTAACCGGGGTAAGATGTACTGTAACGAATAAATATCCGCAACGGCTATCAGTGACATCTGGTGTCAGGCATTCTTGCATCTGGGTGTGTCACTAGGTGATTGAGTTGTACTTTGGTACTAGATGGCGTTGAGGTCGGGGCGGAATTAATAAAATTCTTTATAAAACCTATTAGATATTGTGTGTATTAATATAATTTAACAATCACACAATTTCCCACATATCTAGGTTATTAATTTCTAGTAAACATAATTACTTAAAGAAAATATGGACATGACGTGTCTATTGGTTAATAAAATGCTCAGTGTCTATGGCTGACAAGAGTGACATTTCCTTTCCATTGCTAATTCTTACTGAGGAGGTCACGGAAAAATCCAGTTAAGAAAAAGTTAATATAAAACAATTAAAATGACTCGGAGGCGACAGGGAAACAGCCCTAAATATAAAGATATAATGTGCCAGCAAGCGCTGTGAGTATTAGTTGAATTAAATTATATTTTCATGCTTGTGAGACATGTGCTTGTATGATGCTAATACTGCATTTTTTCCATTGACAGGGCTCATTAGGATTATTTAATTTAAACAATAAATATAAAATAAATATGGTCAGCTACAAATAAGAGCGACAGCTAAGCGTTCAACAACAGGCTCCGAATACCTATGATATTTTGACCGGTGAGAAACTTGATGCAAGCTGCACAGAGGAACGGTGCTGATTGAGATATCATACATCTGGTACTATGTTTTAAGGGTATATTATAGCCCATACACAAGTAAGTGTAATATGTATAAATTATGAAGCTGTAGTGCTGCTGATATAGATATTTAACTAGTTGACCAAATAGAAAGACTTTTACTTCTGTCGACCCTCATGCGAAATCACCCCTGCTGCTGCTGGTGAGTAAGGGAAAATGTTACCTTACACACTTCCTTGAAGAATAGACGCATTAATTGTTTTGAGGTCAGACCGAATATTTTGTATTTCTTTGGTATTTTTTATTGTGAGCTTTACCGCGGATCCCTATGCCTTGTAATTTATTTTGTAGGATGGCTTATTGCTTTATCGCAAGGTTTGGTTATATATCCGTCGTATTTTTGTCGTTTATTATATTTTAAGCTACCTGTATGTATTTGTAAATTGCTAGGACAGTAGATCGGTTTCTGTGAAAGCCGTTTTGGCAGTCGTTCAATATTTTTCATTTTTCTCAAAAGGAGTAAACACGATTACGCATAGCTTTCTCAAAAAGCTAGTTACAGTGCAGTGCAGTGGAGTTAACGTGCAGTCACACTCTACCAAAACAGTAGCAGCATTTTTTTTAGGCCGGGTAATTTCAACTTCACGGTTAGTAGGTATAATCTATACCTACTTTAATTTCTATACCATATATAAAAAAATAGCCATTTGAGTTTTGGGAGAGTAAGACTGCATTTTTGACCCTTGACTGTACATTAAGAAATCCTGACGGACACTAACGCCTACAGAATTTCACTCGGTGTAGAGCAAGAGATGAGTTTTGTTGAATTGCCAACGGTGATAGTTGGAAATCTAGTGTGCGTTTTTCTAATATTGTGTAAGGAAAACGCCCGTGCGAGCGAGGGTTACCTGAAAATAGGTAACTACAGTTTCAAGTTTCTGTGTAAAGCTGATTGGGTTCAAACATGCAATCATTGAATAACCTTGTATTTTGTTAAACCAAAAAACAAACCGATAATTACTTAATAAGTACCTACCTACATTCTAGAACAGCACTAAATAAAACACGATGCACAAAGAACCTAACAGGATGCCGTGAGGGTCAAGTTTGAAGACCTGTCAGAGCACCAATTAGCTGGCGATTATAATAATCATGTATCACTTAGGTATTATACTCACAACATACCTGTTTAATACAGCAATCAAATTACTGGCGAACGAAGATAAAAATGTAGTCCTCCATTTTCTATGTATATCTCTATGAGTCCCCATGAGTGGGTTTGTGTCTTTATAAAGATTAAGCACCACTAATATCATGTCCATCATTGTAGCATGAGTGAAGTATGACACGATTTTCTTGCCTTTACCGTTCTTCGCTTGTTCGAAGTTTCTCAGCAAATCGGCCAAAGGCATCTGTCCGAATATTTTGCTATATTGTGATACTCCATACCCATTTCTATAATAATGTCTAAGGTCGTCAATATATTCAAGAACTTGCAGGTCTTCCACTGAGAAGACAGCACACCACGGGCTCGATTTATTGGTGATCCCGTCCCAGGTATAGCGACATAGGTCGTATATGGCTGTGATATTTTCGTTCGAGATTGTAAAATTGAGGCCTAATTTTCTCTCAACACGTTCTTTCATCTGTAAATATTAAAGCATTTTGTTTATTTACTCGTTGATGACGGTGGGAATCTGTAGAAATTGATAACATAATCTGGAATCATGAACGCGTACAGGCCATCAACCAATGTTCGTTAATTCTTTGTGTGGTAATTAGAAGTTGTTAATTTATATTATCTTCACGTAATCTGGGATGGTCAATCTTACCAGAAACTTAAAATAAATTAAAAAAGGTAAACTAAAACTCACATTATAATACTCTGCCGTTTTCTTGTATTCTTCTGCTTCGTGATAAAGATCTGGGTCGCGTCTGACTTCTAATTGATATTTGCCACATGTTGAAAAGGGCTGCAAAAATTAAACTGTAGCTACAAACAAGATATCGTAATTATTAATATAACTATGTAATTAATCTTCAAACATTAACTTTAACTTACTGCTACTATCTGGTAATCGTCCGTAGCATTTCCTATAACCAAGTTATTTTTGTTCAGACCTTCAACGAAGGCTCTAGCACTCATTCCCAAATGACGGGTAAACCCGTAGAGAAATAGGTAATCCTTCTCTTGAAGATCCTTCAGCAATTCTGGAAAAGTCTCGTTTATTCTTTTTCCAATGCGCAATGACTCTTGATAACCTTCAATTGTGATTTCGTAAGGCTTATCCAACATGCCCGTTTCAACTTCCCATTTTTTTATATTTTCAATATCTTGCGCACATAGCGAACTGTTTCTTATTTCATAGCTTGATACAATAAAATCTTTATATTTAAGAATGTCTTTCATGTCTTGTGCGAACTTCGGACCGGGATTCCTCTTTCCATGCCTCATAATGGCCCAAACACTGACTACTTCGCATCCTGTTCAAGATATTTTAAATACTTAGAAAACGTATATACGTTAAAAAAATATAGATCTCATTTAACAAATCGAATTGCTGTCAGTAAAATTCATAACCATTCAAAATAGAATCACCTATGTTTTAAATTTCTATCACATAACATATCTCTCAGGAATGAAAATCGTTCTACTTTCAAAAATTTACCACACAAATAAAGGTGGCAAAATATGTCAGAACAATCTTCGAATGAAAACCAACTTACCTTTCGGTTTTACGATCGAGTCCCTTATATCGCATCTAACAATTTCATACGGAGTTTTACTTGAAAAATATTTGTATTTGAACCCAGAATTCCAATAACACTCTACGGTCAGCACAGATTTTACGTAAAACCAAACTAGCATTGTTGATATAAAAAACTTCATAATGATAATAAATCAAAATAAATACACACACAAAATAAGTACACAACGTAGACACTACACTCAACAGCGACCCTTGCACGATAAATAAACACGATTTAAAATATCTTGACTTTTCTGCTTTTGATTGTTATAAAGTAATTAACAGAATTACTATATAATATCTATTAAGATAATTACAGATATCAACATACTTAAGGATATATAAGGAGAGGACCTTAAAAGTGGGTTTCTTTTAATACATACATACATAAACTCACGCCTTTTTTCCATGGGGAAGGCAGAAACTACAGAACGCCACCAGCTACGATCCTTACATACTTCTTTTGCTTCAATCACATTCATACATCTAGTCATACACACACGCCGGTCGGTCGGTTATGAGTACTGCGCACCTGGCCTTTTTGAAGAAGATCACCTATAAGGTCTATGAATGTATTACTAGGGCATCACCTTCCGGCGTTTCCATTCGCGTCTGCCTTGTAAATACATTTCGTTAGTCGCCTTTCATTCATCCTCTCAGCATGGCCAAACCATCTTAACATGCTCTTTTCAATTTTAGTCACTACATCTTCTTTTAAACCACAACGTTGTCTTATTACCTCATTCCTTAACCTATCATTTAAAGTTACACCACACATACTTCGCAAGGAGCGCATTTCTACTGCATTAATCCTACTTTCATGTATTTTTTGCCATACCAACACTTCACTTCCAAACATAAGTGTAGGCACCAGCACGCTGTTGTGAACGGCGAGTCGAGCTTCCAGAGACATCGACTTGCTGGTCACAACCGCATGTATAGCACCATTCACTTTATTCCCTGCATTCACTCCTGAGTTCCTATTAAATTTTGATAAAATCAAAATTCAATCATATTTGGAAAGAGACATTTTAATGGTCATAAGCTGTTTCCACGTTAGTACAAACTCAAATAATACTAAGCTTGGCTAGAGATAAATACGTTTGCCTAATTTATCAACGATAAAACGCTACTTTATGTTACGATTATAAACGCTGAAATTAGCGTTTAATCGCACTTATATAATATTACGCTAGTTTCAGAGGACAAGAGGTCTTCTGAAACTAGCGTAAAGTAACTGAATAGTAACAGTCACACGGGTCGATCTTCTACGATTGCCGAGGTTCGTCCGTGGATGGGTGAACAACCATTACATACCGAGCATCCCTGTATACCTTTGAAAGTCGTTATGTAGTCAAAAACCAGAGAAGCAGACACTAGTCTTGCCAAGGGGTGTCGTGTTACCGAGTTACTGGGTTGTGGAGGTCAGATAGGCAGTCGCTTCATGTAAATTATAGGTATTCGACCGGCCGTTAGACCATGCCAACGTGTTTGGGAATTGGCTAGGGAGAATGTTTTAATCAATTTCTTGGGAAAACATGTTTTTAGTAAAACACAAAAATATTTTTAAGAAAACAAATTTTACAATAAACAGAAGAAATGTAAACACAAGGACTAAACACCAAACAATCCAACCATAAATAAGTAACCCGACTGCAAGGAAAAGGTTTCAAACCGCTAGACGTATTTTTAATATGATAAAGACATCGTTAGATACGTCTTGACCGCCCAAATGTTTTAGATAGGTGAAGTTAAAAAAAATACAAACATGGTGCATTTTGGGCGCCATATTGTTTTGGCCCCAATTTTTTTTTTCTGATCCTTCTTGTTTGGTAGTGGAGGTGTTTTTTCTAGTGTGGTATCAAAGTAAAGGGTTTAAAGAGGTGATTAAAAACATATGTATACCAATTATCTTTTTTATTTTTTATTATATTTTAACTCGCCTTCCTAACAAAATAATGTTACAAAATAACTTTTATGAGAGTAGATAAAGAAATAGATATTATTATAATTGTTTTATAGACTTGTAAATTGAAAAGATTTTCTCGGTTAGTTCCACTATGCTCTAGTCCCGCTTAGCTCTTCTCGAAAAATACCTACTAAAAAGTGCCGCTATGCACGAAATCACATTCACGGACAGTGATGAAGAAAAGTGCTACAGTGTAATATTCATATAACCATTTAAAAAGTTAATTGAGAAAACCTAGCATGTAAATTCCGCTACATGGGCGAATAAAAAAAAACATTCCGTTAGATCATACTAACGCTCATTAGTATGATCTAACGGAATTTACATGCAATGTTTTCTCAATTAACTTTTTAAATGGTCACACTCGCCTCACCGCCACTCAACACGTCGCGGCATTCATTTTAAAAACAAAGTGTCCATCCATTCCATAGAATTGTGAAAAACCAAACTTCTTGTCGTAAAAGAGAAATTTATCCTAAAAATATTTCGAACTAAGATTTCAATATTTTTTGTTTAATCAAGTTCACAGATGTCTGTGGTAGCATTCAAGAACGGTTTGAATATGTCCTCAAACTCTTGCCACGAGCAGACCCCTCCATTGCACACTTCTAAGAACGGTCTCTCATTCCGATATAATGAGATTTTGTAGTCAAATGATTTATGATCAGATTGTCTGCATCTGAAAAAGACAGAAGAATATATTGTAATATGAAGGGCGCATTGCGCGCAGAACGGATGGCCGATGGAAAGTTCTGAAGTATCGACCGCGAATCAAAAGACGATGCGTTGGCAGGCCTTCTACTAGGTGGACTGATGTCCTGGATGAGGTTGCGGGAATCCGCTGGGGCGAGACGCATATAATCTTTCAATGTGGTGAGGACTATGCTACGATGTCTTTCGGCTAAAATAATGATGATATTATAGATAGTCTTTGTGACGTACATTGATTTCAATGTCTATGTAAAATGTACTAATTGACAAGCCGGTTGTCTGCCTGATGGATTTCCAAATGGTAAAAGTAACTCGCTCCCATACTTTTATGTTATTTTCCTTTAGGTGATGCGTTTATCAAATTCTTTGCTTAGTGCTTACCTTCATTAAAGGCACTTTGGTGCAACATTCCATTTCTGGGCCTAGTGGTTTGGGATGAGAGTTATTTGTGAATGTATTCACATAACATTTATTTTGATTAACTCAATAATATTCATACATAATCATGCATCCAGAGTCTCTAGCTAGAGAACGAGTCATTCGATGACACTGATGGCGATGGCCAAAATGCCGAAAGGTAAGATATTGATCACCTTTTTTATATAATCGTTTTTTTTCCTGTTATATCCTATTTTCCTTAAGGATGTGAGAAGGGGGAGGAGAAGCGATCGATCACCTGGCATGTCGATAGCTTTTGGTTATCGCGACGCTTTCTTTGATAGAATAACACATGTCTAGAGTATCTGCCCTCGCATGAGTGCCACTTACTAATCTGGCGACATGTCAAAACATTCAGATTTCAATACAACTACTATCGGAAATAATAAATCTCTAAAATCCACTGAGAAGTTTAAAAAAAACTAAGCGGTCACCCATTTCATAGGTAAAGCAACATAGTTTCTCCTATCAATACATATAGGTACAGAAAGAAAAAAACCGGCCAAGTGCGAGTCAGACTCGCGCACGAAGGGTTCCGTACCATTATAGCAAAAAAACGGCATACAAATCACGTTTTTTGTATGGGAGCCCCCCTTAAATATTTATTTTATTCTGTATTTGTTGTTACAGCGGCAATAGAAATACATCATCTGTGAAAATTTCAACTCTCTAGCTATCACGGTTCTTGAGATACAGCCTGGTGACAGACAGACAGACAGACAGACGGACCGCGGAGTCTTAGTAATAGGGTCCCGTTTTTACCCTTAGGTACGGAACCCTAAAAAAGACATTAGCAACGGCGCTGGCACATGGTTGTATAGTATGCATGACATACCTCCAAGCAAAAAAAAAATATTTTTACAAATTAAGACAACCTAGTTTAAAATGTTTTATTTTTCATATTACAAACCTGTTCAAAACTGCAATCAAATTCACGCCAAACGTTGATAAAAATGTGGATCTCCATTTTCTATTCAAGTCTCTATAATCCGCCGTAAGCGGTCTCGCATCCTTAAAAACGTTGAAAGCAACCAGGATCATGTCCATCATTGAAGAATGAGTGATGTATGTAATGGTCTTCTTGCCTTGTCCGTTCTTGGCTAGTTCTAAGTTTTTGAATAAATCTGCCAACGTTATCTGGCCGAATGTGCTGGAATATTTTGATGCTCCATAACCGCTCCTATAGTAATGCTCTAAATCGCCAACATATTCGATAATCTTTAGGTCTTCTTCAGAGAACACGGCACACCAGGGACTGTTTTCATTAGTGATCCCATCCGAAATGTATCGACACAAATCGTAGATGGATATTATGTGTTTGTTCGACATAGAAAAACTGAGGCCTAACCGCTTTTCAATCCTCTCTTTCATCTAAAAACGAAATACGCATAATAAGGTAGGGTAGGGAAGACATAGATAATGAACACAATAAAAGGGCGTAATTAAATAAGAATAAATTCATACGTTTACGAATTCCGCAGTTTCCATATATTGAAGTGACATCTTGTAAGTATCTGGATTCTTAAAAACCTCTTTCAGATAAGTTCTACATGCTCCGTAGGGCTGCAAAAAACACACCTTAGTATATACATAGACGACGCCATGGAAATGTCGACGATAGTCGTTTACGTACTTAATATTTCTGGCATACTAAATGTCTACAATTATATTAATTGTTTCAAATCGATAAAGAACCAATATAATTATGGATTGAGGGGTTACAGTCAGAACGTGTTTTTATAAGACTGCAATTTTGATATCATTATGTTTTTCAAAACTTTGGGTGTAAGTATGTACTACTAGAGCTGCAGTGCGCGTACGTTTTGTACTTTCCTTTTATTGTGCCAAAACTGGATTTGTCTTTAGAAACTTATTATATGGAAGACTTCGTCTCCGCAAGTGCGGCAATTCTGCAAGAAATCGTAGCTACTAATTCGTATCCGCTTCATCAAGATTTTTTTGACGGAATTGAAACGGAGGTTTACTGAGCGAAGACCTTTAGTGATACACCATATTAAAGGATCTTCGCTTAGTTAACTTTGAAAGACCTTTAGTGATACACCATATTAAAGGATCTTCGCTTAGTTAACTTTGAAATATAGTATTTTGTTAATATAACTTGAAGTTTTAAGGTTTTAAGCGCACTCGCACTGCCGCCACCAAGTATCAAATGACCAACTGCTTGAACCATTATTTTAAGAACTAAGAAATCTCTCTCCTCTATCTCTTTACCTTTACTTTTGTTGACCTCCGCGTCCACGGAGCTCAATCTCTGCACCTCCACCTTTGCATCCGCTAAATAGCCTCCATGGCTCGTTGCAAACGGGCCACCGACCACTGCAACCGGTGGCCAGCGACAGCGACTTAACATACTTTTTCATATATTTTGTATAGACCCACCGCACTCCACCACCACCACCCGCTACATCAGTGTCCACGACTCGCCACTTGTGGTCACTGCGGGCCACACAAGACGCCGACACCCACCACTGTCACGCTGCTCCACCTCCACCACAGTTAGGTGTTAGGCGTCCTACGCATCGGACGCGTCACTATGGAGCATGATGACGCGCGAAGCCTCAATAGATATCAATACTTTCATATCGGAAATCCAATTACGCCCAGCTTTTTGGCATTCACATTCTGATCAATACAGCTATAGAATTGTGGCGACTTTCTAAAACCGGTGGCTATCGCGCACTTCTGTCACTGTTACAAATGTGGCGGTAGTGTGCGAAACTGTGGTCGGTGGCCATTTGTCACATTCCTGTTACAAATCATTTTCATGATAATATAGAAACAATTGAAACAGAACTGCCTACTTACATTCCCTATGCTGACGTTTGTTTCAGATCTCTCTATACCCAAGTCTTTATACCCAAGACCTTCAATTAAAGCTTCTGTAGAGACTTCACCACGAGGGCCAAACGTTGGACGAAAAGAATACTCTCCTTCATGAAGGTCATTAAATATCTCTGGTAGAGCTTCTGCCAACCTGCTGCCAATACCGAACATTTCCTGATAACCTTCATTCACAATTTTATTAGGCTCATCAATAAAACTTGTTTCAATCTCCCACTCTCGAAGATTCTCTATATCTTGAGCACATAGCGAGCTGTTCCCATTGTTATAACTCGCTATTATATGGTCTTTGAAATTAAGAACCACCTTTATATCTGTCAAGAATTTTGAACCAGGATTTTTCTTTCCGTGCCTCATTACGGACCAAAAACTGATTGGTTCGCATCCTGATAAAAAACAATTATACTTTTAATGATGAATTAATATAAATTAAAACATCACTCCTAATGCGAAAAGATAAATGTCACAATATGGCTTTACCATCACAAAGTCAATTAAATCTAGGGGTCGTTAGCAACTTACCTTCAGGAGTTACGACTGAATCCCTTATGTCATCTCTTACAATTTCATAAGGAGTTTTACTTGAAAAATATTTGTATTTACATTCAGCACTCCAAAAACAGTCTAAGGACGCAAAATATTTTATGACTAAGCTAGCGAGCACAGATAGAAACATTAATATCTTCATTTTGTATATAGTAAAACCAGGTAGGTACATACCACAGACTACTTAGAGATACGCACATACATAACACTATATAATACCACAAATAATATAATAATAATACACACTACACTCAGCATTGACACTGATCGGCTTAATAAGCTAGCTTATCTGAAGGAACTAGAATCGGACAAGTTTTTTACCATTTATTTGATTTGGCAAAATAGAAATATTCTGAATTCGGCCTCATCAAGTGCATTATTTAATCAAATATAGCATTTATGGCTGTAATCCTTAGCATGTTAAAAAATGATTTAACATTTTGATTTAATATGCTTAGATAATTAATTAAAAAATAAGTACTCATGTAGTGTACTACAGCACGCTTACAGTTAAGGGGAAGGTAAGGCAGACCTGTGTTAATATATCAGGTAAGCATGACCTAGCGTGCGCATAATTTAGTACAAATCTATTTATTTCAAGGAAATTCTACATGATGCAATTTAATTTACCTACCAAAGGTTTTTTGAAACAAAGCGAGTTAACATCATTATCATCATTATATAGCAGTTCACTGCTGGACAAAGGCCTCTTCAACCGCACGCCATTTGTCTCGTTTTTCGGAATTCGACATTTAAATAGAAATATGTCACACTCGGGCATTATAACGTTTTTATCACTAAGGTTAGCACGGTGTAGTTTTGAAACTTAGAGATAAAAACGAGCATAGTGATATTGTAACATTTATCTTTTTGCATTAAGAGTGATGTTTTAATTTATATTAATTCAACATTAAACATATAATTGTTTTTCATCTGGATGCGAACCAATCAGTTTTTGGTCCATAATGAAGCATGGAAAGAAAAATCCTGGTTCAAAATTCTTAACAAAGGTGGTTCTAAATTTCAAAGACCATATAATAGCGAGTTATGACAATGGGGACAGCTCGCCTTGTGCTCAAGATTTAGAGAATCTTCGAGAGTGGGAGATTGATACAAGTTTTATTGATGAGCCTAATAAAATTGTGAATGAAGGTTATCAGGAAATTTTCGGTGGTTGGCAGTGGCTCTACCAGAGATATTTAATGACCTTCATGAAGGGGAGTATTCTTTTCGTCCAACATTTGGCCCTCGTGGTGAATTCTCTACAGAAGCTTTAATTGAATATATACAGCATATGGAATGTAAGTAGGCAGTTTTGTTTTAATTGTTTCTATTTTATCATGAAAATTATGAAACAGGGATGTAAGGCTCGGCGCGCTACCGCCACATTTGTAACAGTGGCAGAAGTGCGCGATAACCACCGGTCTTCGGAAGTCGCCACAAATACAAATACCGTAGAAAATACTGTATGACATAATGCTGTGAAAGTAACTAAAATATAAAAAACGCATGGTTTCTAAATCCGTTAATTGTCTTATCTTTCTAACAACATAAGCGGCTGAGCCTTCTAACATTTGGTAATGTGAATCTTATTCATTAAGTGTCAAATTGTTAGCTGTAAACCAATTTTGGACCTGATGAATAGAGTTATTCACATCATCAAGGTTTAGTGACTGACGATCTATTTTAAATATCAAAGATGGTGTAATCTGCAAATTCCACTCTCTTTTGTTGATTGTTAGTAATTGGGGCAAATCGTTCATGTAAATAGGATCTAAGTAACTCAAGAGCCGCATGTCTAATCCCATAGTGCTCAAGCTTCAACAACAGTGTCTCATTGCCGCTGAAGGTCTATGCGTTTACCTAAGGAATGAAATTCCCTAATAGAGTCTTTGTTTCCCGATAGCTACAACCTAGTGGTCTTTAAGTCAAGAGCGAATAGGTTACTTCTAGGCAAGCATGCTTCACCGTCGTACATCATCGCTTACCTTCATGTAAGATAGTGGCCAAGCGCGAGATAAGCTAAAAAAAAAATTGTTACAGTATCGATGCACGGCAGTGGTGCTACCTAGAATTTTCCCTGTATTGCAAAATGTTAGGCGATTAAAATCTTTGTATCTTTCAGGAATCTTTAGGGTTTTAGTAATGATATTTGCCAAGTTAGAAACTTGTAAACGGGTTAGGTGCAAACAGTGCAAAATTAAAAGCTCCGTAAATCTCAATAAAGGTGCAAATTTGATAAAGAACTCACCTTTAATAAATAACTAGTTTCGGTTCACAGCTTCACGCAGTTTGTTCTATACGGAACCGGCTTTTCTCGGCATAATTATTTTTTATCTTATTTGGTGCGACACCGCGGAATCCTTCCATAAAGTTGGTGGGACTATATATCAGTCGTTTGTATCTTGTCAATCTGACAACAATAAAGTGACGTGTTGTTTCAATTTTTATAGCTCATTCGTGGTTCGTTATGTTAAGGCATTATCATAGTTGACAAACCAAAAATATGAATCCGTGTTATGCTAAGTACTTCTTCATGTAAATGTACATTTTATCCGAAGCTCATGCATCTGAGGTAATGACCAAATGTATAAGGGGAATGTATGCTTTCTGCTACATATTAAAATACTGAATATGAAAATGTATCTACCGATGATAAGCTTTGGTGGTATTTAGTAGAATTACAAGTCGAATAAGATCGGAAATAGTTTCACTTGTATTAAGGCCAATACAAAAATAAACCGGCTAAATGGTAGTCGCAAACGAAGGGTTCCGAACCATTATAGCAAAAACCGGCAAAAAAAACTTAAATATTTATTTTATTCTGTCATTCAAATGTTAACGTTTGCGATTCGGAATTTCTTTTTGAACATATTACTTGTAAAGACATAATTAAAACCTTTCACACTTTAAATGTTAAAAAGACTGCAGATCTGTGGGGTCATTCTGTAGAAGTTGCTAAGTCTATTATTGACATTGTCGCACCTAGTTTAGCTATTATCTTTAATAATTGTATCGACTGTGGGGAGTTTCCCGACCTTATGAAAAATAGTAAAATAATACCTTTGTTTAAATCAGGTAGTACATCAGACCCTACAAATTATAGACCTATTTCAGTACTACCTACGTTTAGCAAAATATTTGAGAAATTAATTTTAGAGCAATTGCAAAGATTTTTTAATAAACATTTTTTATTACATACCAAACAGTTCGGTTTTACAAGGAGTCGTTCAACTACTGATGCGTGTTGAACTTTTAGGACATATTTATAATGCATGGGAAGATAAGTGCGATGCCTTGGGAATCTTTTGTGATTTGTCCAAAGCATTTGATTGTGTTTTTCATGAAACGCTAATCAGGAAACTCCGCCACTACGGTATCCGGAACAGCGCTCTGGATCTTCTTACTTCATATTTGAGTAATAGGATTCAGACCGTTGACGTTAATGGAAAAAGATCTCCTGGATCTATGGTAACAATGGGAGTCCCACAGGGCTCGATTCTTGGTCCTTTCTTGTTTCTTATTTATATTAATGACTTGCCTTACCTCATAAAGGATAACCATGATATAGTGTTGTTTGCGGATGATACTTCACTTTTGTTTAAACTTAAACGTCAGCAGCTGGTTACTGACGATGTAAATAACGCGATCTCAAAAGTAGTTCACTGGTTCAATGTTAATAATTTACTTCTTAATGAAAAAAAAACCAAATGCATTAAGTTTACCCTATCTCACGTTAGGCAGGTGAAAACCGATGTGTTGATAAAGGGCGAAGAATTGAATCCTGAAAATAGCACAGTATTCTTAGGCTTAACTTTGGATGCTAAGCTTTAGTGGGGCCCACATATAGATAAATTGTCAAAGAAGCTAAGCTCCGCAGTATATGCTGTTAGAAAAATTCGTAATTTAACTGACATAGAGACAGCCCGTTTAGTATACTTTAGCTATTTTCATAGTGTAATGTCGTACGTTATTCTGTTGTGGGGAAATGCCGCCGACATCCAGGCTATCTTTGTTTTGCAGAAAAGAGCTGTTCGGTCAATTTATAAATTAAGCCCAAGACACTCTCTCAGAGAGAAATTTAAGGAGATTAATGTAATGACTGTGCCTTCTCAGTATATTTATGAAAATCTTTTATATGCCCATAAAAATATAAAATTGTTTAAAAAATACAGTGATATCCATAACATAAATACTAGGAATAAACACAAATTTGTAGTACCTACAACAAGGCTCAAGAAAATAGGTGGCTCGTTTAGATGTCAATGTGTACGCTTTTATAATAAGCTTCCAAGCCATGTACAACATCTAAGTCTTAATAAATTCAAATCTTTTATTAAACGTAAGTTGTGCCAGAAAGCGTTTTATACAACTAAAGATTACCTTGAAGACAAAAAGGCTTGGGATTGAGCTGCTCCAATTAATTTTGTTTTTTTTTATTATATTTTGCACCGTGAATTTTGTTGTTGTTTTTTTGGTTTTCTTGCAATGACAAGAATATTTACTTTTTAAAGTAATATATTATTTTATATTAATTATTGTGAGTGTGAAGACTACGTGGATCATTCTTTTTTATTTTAATTTAAATTTATCTTAGTTTTTAATCATGGTCTGGCAGTTTGAGTAGTTTATGCGGCCTACCCGAATGTCCTTTCTTTGGTATTGTTCGTCGAATCGTTGAGCTCCTTAAATTCTGAGTTGAGCTGCTCGGTTATTGACAAATGCGTGCACTGACTGGACAGGTCCACTCAATCTGGCTGGTTCTTTCCTCAAAAGACCATTTCAACATCAGTCTACATGGTCTTCACATGATCTAACCAATATTTTGTCTGGACTTTAAAAGAGACTGTGACCTCTGAGTTTGTTTCGGCCTTTCTTCTCAGAGTAGTCAGATAGGAAACGCCGACCTCATCAGTTTTAAAAAATATGTTCGACATGTAAAAGTGTTTGTATAAACCAACTTACAGAAATAAAATCATTTATCATTTATCATTTGTTTTTACTATTTTTTGTTAAAGCGGCTTTGTTAAAATTACAACTGTCTAGCTATCACGGTTCATGAAATACAGCCTGGTGACAGTCAGACAGACGTACAGTGATGCTTAGTAATAGGTTACCGTTTTTACCCATAGGGTACGGAACGCTAGAAACTATGTAAATTATATAAAAGAAAAACAAAAATTGTTTCAAAATTATAAAGTGAAACATGTTACTTGGAGACGTCGCATCATCCCATGACTTCTTATTTACACATGATGCCTAATTGCATGATGATGACGCCTAATATTATAAATATGAAAGTTTGGATGTTTGTTAATCAATTACGTCACTACTCTAGTGCATCAAGCTGGTATTTCCCAGAGATGAGAACGGTACTCCATGCAAGGTCGAACTTGTGCTTGATACAACTTAAGCAGCTGTTTTGCATTTTTTTGCGAATATCAAAAAACCCCGACTGCTTTAGAAGTGAACTAAAAAGACGTAAACAAGAAGAAACTCATGCTGTGCAGTCGGAGGATACATCTGGATTTGGTCAGCCAGCTCGCGAATTGACAAAAAATATCTGTTTAGTCCGTCAGCTAGATACACTAAAATATTGGTCACGTATTCTTATTTTGCCACCTAAACAAAAAATGTCGTCGATACAATATGTTGAAATATCGTGTAACGTCACGGTGTGCTACATTTTATATTCATAAAGTGACGTCACAACCTCCCACTCCTGAACTTTGATGCGCTTTATCTTTGTAATTTTTAATTTATTTGATAAAGCAAGAAATACGGGTATAATTATTTGATAATCTCACTGACGGACTAAATACGATTATCATTTTCTCACCAAGGAACCTTCTCTTTTATGGATAGTGAAAAGCCTGAAATCTGACACCAATTTTACTGTGTAACCAGTAACTGGGTTTTGGAGATCAGATAAGCAGTCGCCACATGTAAAATACTGGTATCCCAGATGCATCTGGTTACTTTCAATGCCGACACCAACAGGGTTGACAGGCTAGGCAGATAGATTATTATCTATACCCATATAATCCTGTAAGTAGGACAAATTCAGGAATAACAAGTAAAATTTAAAAAACCCCTGACACATTTTTATTTTATGCTACAAAATGTATTTACTAGTAGACATGCTTTGATCGACAATCTATTGAACACATAATTATGGTACGATATCTTACGAAAACACCCCGATTCAAAAGGCAAAACACCCATAACTTTATAACAGCTAAACAGATATTGATCAAAACAGCCTGTATAAAAACACCTTCCAAACAAAAAAAACGAAATCAAAATCGGTTCATCCGTTTAGGAGCTACGAGTCAGAGTCACAAACACACAGGTACACACGTCACACTTATAACAACCTTCTTTTTCCGTCGAGGGTTAATAAAACAGCTGTCTTTAGTGAGATGAAGTGGAATTAGTTGGTATATAGGAAACTAAGCAGAAAAACAATCTTCAAAATATTGATTTTGAAGATTGATTTTCAAGAAGAGATACAGCCGTTAATGACGCATATTTTACACTCGCAAGGGAATCAAAATCTATACTTCCTGTTGACCTAGAATCATGAAATTTGGCAAGAAGCAATGTCTTAAAGCACATGTAAAGGAAACATCCAAAACCTGTAAATTTGAACCTATAAGAATTTTAATTCGATTCCAGATTTGACATAAGCTACTGTCATTTTGTGAAATAATGATACCACTTATAATAGTCTAGTGATGAACACAAAAATCGATAAACAATCAGTGTTTGTGCCATCAGTGTGCCAATTAAAGACTAAATTATTGATTTTTATTTAAATAAATACATAATTAATTAGTAATCGCTGCTCTATTTTATAAAAAGTTAATATTTTTGTTTTTATATTAAAAACAAAACTTATACTACAAGAGCCTCGATAGTTTTCAGTATTGGCAACCCGTGCGCGCTCGTGCAGCTATCGCCATTTTGTTTATCGTGTCATTCAGCTTCATTCTCCCAGTGTGACTGCACGAATATCTTATTTCATTGCGAATCGATATTTTGTTGGGTTTTTGTTAAAGTGTTGTTACGTTGTGTTTGTTCTCATGATCACATTTTTTTATTTATTTCACACACAATTATAAAAGAAAAGTCTCAGATCGTTAATTAATCGTCAAAACTAAATTATCGGTTCAGAAATATTTAATTTTCTGATATACTTAGTTTACGAGAATAAAATTATAAACGAGAAGAATCGATCCGGAAATATTCCATTTCCATATCGAATAATTTTGCAACGTCACTATTTAGTACTTGTCATAACGTTGCAACACTGAAATTGTCAAATCTGGAATCGAATTAAAATTCCGAGTATACATTTTAAAATAAAAAGGTTATTAACTTATTTGCACTTGGTAATCTGACCGTGACTTATGTCGATGTATGGGAACCACAGTTTTCCAACGGCAAAGTTAATTGTGTCTCTCAATTCTTGTAGTTCATGTACTTTAGTAACGTTATTTAATTAATTTGGTGAATATAGCTGTTAGAACGGAACCCTCAGTGCGCGAGTCCGACTCGCATTTGGCAGGTTTGTTAGGGTTACGTTCCCAAAGAGTGAAAACGGGACCCTATTACTAAGACTCCACTGTCCGTCCGTCTGTCTGTCACCAGGTTGTATCTCACGAACCGTGATAGCTAGACAGTTAAATTCACAAATGAAGTATTTCTGTTGCTGCTATAACAACAAATACTAAAAACTGAATAAAATAAATATTTAAGCGGTGCTCCCATACAACAAATGAGATTTTTGTGCCGTTTTTTGAGATAATGGTACGGAAGCCTTCGTGTGCGAGTCCGACTCGCACTTGGCTAGTACCTATCGAAACTTAAGTACATAAGTAAAAAAGTAAAATTGGTTGTTTATTTTAAATGTTTCTAAAATGTAATTTCGGAAAGAACTGAAAGAATTACGAACATTATTTCACTTATGCTACCTAATCGCTGTGTGTACCAAAAATGCACAAGAAAAGCCAGGGGAGCGAAACCTCTCAACAGAAACGTCTAATTGCGTCTCGAAGAAACCCTTTCCAATCGTCAAGTTTTTGCTAAAGCGCGAGATTTATCCTTTTCCCCCAAATTAGTGTAGCTGTAGAAGATTGAAGGACATAATGTACGTCAATTAATCTAACTCAGCGGGTGGTACAGTTGTTAAGCAGCCACAGTAGGCCAATGTGTGGATAAATCAAAGATATTGTAGCCTAGACGTAGGGCTCCTATATAAATCACTCTGACGTTTTCATTAAGAAAAGAAAGTGACGACGCCATTGTTTTGCGGTAACGTTGAAAAGAATTATTGTTAAATATCTCGGAGGAGAGTAAAGAATCGTTCTCTCCATAAATAAAAAATAATCTTTCCACCAATATTATTTTTATTAACTAAATTAAATCTTTATTCATTTTGAATTCAAACAATAACATAATATTTAGATCTAATCTACAAGCTACAATAATTTTTAAACCCTTCATTAATTATTGAAACGTAAAACAACAATTGAGTTTGACCCCTCTAAATAAGCTAAATTTTCCTTTCAAAAGGCATCCCGCAACCCTCGCTTGAATACGAATCAACAGACATTCTCATTGAACCCATCCTTTAAATCCTTTTATATTGCAAGACATTGTTGTTGAAGCAACCGCAAAAAAATTTACATGCCATGGTTCAAGTTTATGAAAGCATAACTTTTATACATGGCAATGAGAATCTATTTTAGTATACAATCGATTTAAAATAGACTTTCACAATTTACGCCTTGTCTGAAGACCTATATATTATTTCTATTTTATTTGGAAAGCAGCCCGCCCCCTATACGATCAATTTACAAATAACTAAAACAAAACCTTTTCTCAGAGACAAACAAAAAGATAACATTTAAAAAGTCATCTGAGGGAAAGGTCACCATATATTAGCTGACTATCAGATCTCCCTGACAAAAACCGGGATCAATAGAGCTAGACAAAAGCGGGCTGGCAACCCCTCTACCTACGCACTGTGATCTTATTTACATAACACCCGCAAAATTATGTACAATTATTGTAGTTTGAGGTAATACTTTTGCCTCTAATGGTTGCTCTGCGTACGTTGTAAGAGACCTAACTGGTGAAGTAACTACGAGTATATTCACACAGTCGTGGTTTAAGTTGAAGTACTTTGTCACCCACAGTAAATAAATAATGTATTAAAGCAAATAAAGCATTTGGTATTCAGAAGTAATCTTAGGTATAACAATGTGGTCACCCATTGTTTTCTTTTTTATAGACAACAAGAACAAGCACAAAAACTAGTTCTATGTAGGACATATTTTATGTATGCGATATGATATTGAGAGTCGTAAATGAAGGCATATCCGCCATCCTGTTTATAGAACAAGCAGATTTTGTACCTATACGTAGTATATTGTTAAGTATATTCCCCAACAAAGATAAACAACGGATTTGTTTGGATTAAAAATGTTATAGTTCTCCGTGGAAAAATTAGGGTTTGCCTTTCGTTAAAGCGTGCTAGTTGGTTTGATAAATCCTTTGTTTTCTTAAAAAGATAGTCGCTCTCTTTGACTTTTTAACTCTTACGGGAAAATACTTTGTTGACGTGTTACTATTGGTTATTTGGGCAAGCAATATATTCTTAGCTTTGTCTTACAAGCGGCTGAACCCTGCCAATGCCAGTGCATATGGTGAAGAAGACAGTTCCAAATTAATACGTATACAATACGTCTCGAAACTGTTAATATTTCAGACTTATGACAGCCAGTAGGTATGGGTCTTCAAATGAGAAACTGTCATTTGGTGTGCAGTATTTATATTGCCCCGCGTGTGAATAATGTGAATATCCTACTTTCTACTTATTTTAAAAATGTGTAAGTTTATGTTCTTCGATGTTTAGATGGCGTCGTACGACACTTTTTTATATTATCGATCGGCTCGCGTTTGACCACTATCTCGCCTGATGGTAAGCGATTATGTGGTCTACGATGAAGAAGAAGTAACCTATTTACTCTTGACTTAGAGACCCCAAGGTTGCAGCTATCAGGGAACAAAGACTTTGCCAGGGAATATTACTCAAAACGCTTTGTGCGTGTGGGTGCGATGTCCACCATGTACCGATGGCGCATGGCCGTACGTCTTGTAGATGGAAATGGCTAGTCGGAATGAAATTGTGCAGTTCCGTCGCACAAAAAACGATAAAAAAAACTGACAGGCTGGCAACTTGGCGTCGATGTTCGAGGCTCTGGAGCTTTGACATGACCAGTGCATCGTTGCCAATAAGCCTCTTGGCCCGTCTGTCAATTGATTCAAGTGCATCAAGCTGGTATTTTGGCAGATCCGTCCTAGAGGTGAGAGCAGTACTCCAATGCACGTTCAGATGTGAAGTACCGTCTCACCTTTGCAAGAATCCCCAACTTTTTTGCAACCAACTGAGCTTTCGCCTCAATTAATGGACCAAAATTTTGACCCGATGTTAACGTTAGTTAATCACGCCTCAGCAGCAGAATAGATTTGAATGAGGGTCAGGCGATTAAGTATACACATAAAGATCAACCACTGACAAAAGCTGTTAATTTGTATCTGCTTTTTATCCGACTGCCGAAGGAGTGTAATGTGTTTATCTATCTATGTATGTATGTTTGTTCCTATGTGGCGTCCTAGAGACCAAACACATTGGCCGATCCTGATGATTCAATCGCTTCGTCTTGCCTTGCTAGTGTCATTGGCTATATTAAAATAAGAACATAGCAAAATGGTGGATTTTGGGCGCCGACGTCTTGTGGAGGCCTAATTATTTTTTTCTTCCATCTCCATCGTGTCCTAATAAAGGAATCAAAATAAAGGGTTACTAGAGGTGATCTCAAAAATATATAACTCTTATATGTTTGATGAACCTAATTCGAAAAATTATATGTTAACTAAAAAGCTATAAATCATGCTGTGCAGTCGGGGGATACATATTTGCGAACTGCCTGACCAAAACCAGCATGATTTTCTTCTTGTTTACGTATATTTAGTTTATTTTTATTTTTGAATGTACTTTTTTGCATAAATTAGGTATTTGTTTAAGAACTGTGTAACACGTATTATAATCATAGTTATTCTTGTTAGCTTGAAAACTATATTTAAGTTATGTCCGAAAACGTACCTAAATCCGAATAATTGATCCTTGTCTAAGTTCACAGATGTCCGTAATTATAATAACAATAGTCCGTATCTGATTGCTCGTCGTTAGTTTAACAACCCTAATCCCTCAGTAACTTGAAACTTGCAACTTGAGCTGGATTGATGGTAATAATTATACCGGAGATTCTATCTCTGTTCCTTAATCTCTATACATCTCATGTGTGTCTGTTACTTTTTCTAGAACACATTGGGATTATTATACTTACTTTTAATAAATAACGATGGTTATTAGATATATAGGCCATATTCAAAATGCACTTACACAGGACAAAATGACAAGGTGGCGTGACCATGAAAATGTATCGGTTATCCTTTCCAAACGCAATTTATTTTTATGTAAACCACGAGTGCTGTAAAAATAATCTTATGACGGCCGACGCCCACAAAGCCGTGCGTGAAAAACCCAATTTCATAAATTACCTACCGCTCTGTTTTTGTCAACCAGCCTTCACTTAGTGATTGCGTGACAAGGGAAGCCAGCTAATCAGTGAAATGTCACTCAGAGCTCAGCTATACTGCGTGCGTACGTTTACGATTCTATTTATACAGTATTCGTAACTCTGTAAACAGGACAGGTTTAGAAATAAAAACATTTTTATCCTCAATCTTCGCGTAAAGTTTGCTCCCCATTTTTATTTTGTGAAAAACGCTGAAACAACGTAAAGGAAACTTTTATCTTGTGACAATTGGACTTCTAAGTTGAAATATGTCACGCTCGGGCATTATTACGTTTTTATCACTAAGTTTCGAAACTAAGTTTACACCGTGCATTCTATACGGAACCGGCTTTTCTCGGCATTATTCTTTTTTATCTTATTTTGTGCGACACCCTGGATTCCTTTCATAAAGTTGGTTGGACTTTATATCAGTCGTTTGTAACTTGTAAAGGTGACGCATGATTTTTTCGTATAATTTTTATTTTGCTTAATCGTGGTTCGATATGATAAAGCATTGTCATCGATGACAAACAAAAAATATGAGTCCGTGTTATGCTAAGTAATTCTTCATGTAAATGTAAATTTTATCCGAAGCTCATGCATCTTTTGGCTTATTTGATATCCGATACCCGATGCTAATGACCAAATGTATAAGGGGAATGTATGCTTTCTGCTACATATCTAAATACTGAATAAGAATATGTACCTACCAATGATAAACGTTGGTGGTATTTAGTTGAATGTTGAATTGCAAGTCGAATAAGATCGGAAATAGATTCACTCGTATAAAGGCCAATACTAAAAAACCATGTTACTCATATGAAAGAAAAGCAAACATTGAATTACATTTCGGAGAGTGTGCGACGGAACTGCACAATTTGATTCCACCTTGCCCTTTCCATCATCGGACTAAAAGACGTACGACCATGCTCCATCGGTACATATTGGACATCCTTCCCATACGCACAAAGCGTTTAGCTAATACTTTCATTGTGCGCACTGCTAAGGAGTGGAATTCCCTTTCGGAGTCTTTGTTCCCTAATAGAATAACAAAATACTTTTTTTTTTTCTATCTCACCTGACGGTAGTCAAGAGTGAATAGGTTATATCTAGGAAGCACGCTTGCCTAGATATAACCTATTCACTCTTGACTTAAACACCCCTAGGTTGTAGCTATCGGGAAACACAGACTCCGGCAGGGAATTCCATTCCTTAGCTGTACGCATAATGAAAGTATTTCCAAAACGTTTAGTGCGTATGGGCGATGATCGCCTCACCGTACGTCTTGTAGTCCGATGATAAAACGGAATTAGATCATGCAATTCCATCGCACACTCCCCGAAATGCAACCGATAAAAACCATGCCGGCAACTCGGTGACGATGTTTTGCTTTGACTCGACCAGTGCCTCTCTTGGCCGGTTTTTCGATTGACTCTAGTGCATCAAGCTGGTATTTGGCAGATCCGTCCCAGAGATGAGAACAGTACTCCATGCGAGATTGAACTTGTGCTTGATACAACTTAAGCAGCTGTTTTTGCGTGCAGTACCGCGTCACCTTCGCAAAGATCCCCAATTTTTTGGCAGCGCATTGAGTCTTTGCTTCAATGTATGAGCCAAAATTGAGGGTTGACGTTACTTTACGCCAAGAAGCTCAAGATGGTCCGTTATCGGCATGGTTGCACCTCGAAAAGATGAAGCAGGATGAAATTGGCTCTTTTTAGCGAAGAAAAGTCACGCCTATGTTTTAGCGACATTAAACTGGACCAGATTGGCCCAATTCGGATTCTGCCTCCAAGGACAAGTTCAAACGCTCCACCATAGGCTCACGGAGAGCCCAGATTGAGGCCCCGGCCCGGGCGTTGGACAAGTTTCTCTCAGCAACAATGCTGTCGTCTGCATATCCAAAGGAGCCGGGTTATAGCAGTTCGTTTATGTGCAGCATAAATAATATTGCTGAGAGTACAGACCCCTGAGAGACCCCGGCATTAATATCCAATTGGTCCGACGAAAACCCATCGATCACCGCTGGAATGGACCAATCTCTCAGGAAGTCTGCAATCCAACCACACAGACCACCGGGCAGAACGAATGAAGGAAGCTCACCAATAAGACTTTCGTGCCAGACCCTATCAAAAGCCTTCGAGATGTTGAGGGAGACGGCAAGCTCTTCCCAATACCTCTCGATGGAGCGAGGCCACTAGAAGATCCCCAGTAGACCGAATTCGGCGGAAGCCGGTATACCAGGAGCTTACTTTTAAGTGTACGTTCAAAGAGGTGGGTTTACTAATTCACGTCGAGGTTGCGCAGCACCCTACGTACGTCCTTTTGATAGATGCAAATATCCCACATACTCGTCTCGCATCCATCAGGAGAAGGAGGGGGCGCGCGCCACCAGGATTAAGACGCGAAGATCCTGCAAAAACAGAAGCAAACAAGTTTTCCTTGTCCTCAGCGGATTGGACCAGCGACCAGTCTGTTTTCAGCAGCCATAGTTGTGAGGGACGGCAAAAGTTTAATTCGACCCATTTAGCCAGGGACCAGAACGCTTTACTACCTGCTGGATTCCTACCAAAGCAAGTTTGATACCAATTCGGAAAACTTGGTCGAATCGAGATTTTCTTAGTTCCTAATTCTGAGTATTGCATGAATATCTACATCAAAAATTCTCGAGAGTCCTGTTTTGGAGCATGGGATATTTTTTAAGGACAATACATTATACATGTTTTATTCATGACGCGATCATTTCCTAATGCTAGACACTGTTTCACTTTCGCAACCCTTAAGGAAATCAGCTATCCATAGTACCTGCTTGATCGCTTAGGGATTTCAGCGTTTTTTATATTTATCAAAACAAATCATGGTGGCTTATTCTTTGCCAGGAACCACGGTTATACACTAAGATATCATTAATTTCAGTTATTGTTGTATAATAGTAATAGGGCCGTCCCAAGTCCACAAAATGTTTACAACTGACGTTGTTTCGGACACCCAAGGCGCGAAATCACTTTGCGACGCGACTTCATAAAATCTATTTTAGCGAAGCACCTAAATATACTTGGAATTCCAAAGTGTCGACGCTTTTTGTTGACAGGCTTATTTGTAGGGTCCATAAAGGATTTTCTTCGGTCTGATATCGAGTGCGATATAACTTCTTATTGAATTATGTTAAAGCCACGTCCTTATCTTAATACTTCCGAACATATTGCTTACATTTTGCTCTGAAGTTCAAAGAAAATTGCTGCATTCAGCCGCTTATCTGATTTATTTTATGTAATCTGCCGCGAGGCATATGTCGAGTTGAAGATGTATGGATATTGTTAAAAATTATGCAATTTAGCAGTTTCATGAACGATTTACTTATTGGTGTTTCATTGCACAAATATGTGAGCTTTGTGTAAAAAAAAATCAGTCGAGAATTTGGTGGTACTTTTTACACACAACATGTAAAAATTATAAACAGTAGCATATTTCCAGAAATTCAAAGTAGGTACCTATATGACTGCTATGAAGAACCTTTAAATAAATGCAACAAGAAGAAATTTAAACTTGTTCTATTTAGACAAAAATCATCCTATTAAAATTTTACGACATACAATAAAAGTCTATTTTAATTTAATGCCTATTCATTTAATAGATACGGGATCTTTCGCCATTGAGGAAGGTCACAATCAGTTTATTGAACCCAGTGACTTATGGTTTTTAATTAAAAATATTTTTAGCAATTTGATCAATTTGAGATGCCAAACCTTTTTCGGGGATTTGGAAATAAGTGGTTACAATAATTATTGTCTGTTGTTTCTTAACAAGATATAAGTTATTTTTAATAAATCTCTTTAATTACCTAGTTGTAGTAATAAAAAATAGAAAAATTCTATGAAAACATCTGATTTATCAATATACTGGTATTAATTGGTAATACATACGTAATAATAAATATTATCGTTTGAAGAAAATATTTACATTTGAAGTTCATATGTCAATGAGAAGTTAAAAAAATCTTGGGAACACAATGTTGTAATAAAGATGACTTTGGTGGCTTCTTATTCCTTTGTTTTCCTATATTTTTTAAAACAAAATTTACTGTATTTAAATGAAAGATGACATTGGTGGCAATATGTTTTGGCAATTTATATGGCTTTGGGTTAACAAGATGCTTATACTGTCCAATACTGTCCAAATTTAAAGACTACCTCCAACCTGTGTGCCAGACGACGGTCAGACAGACAGACCGTCCTTGTGGCGTGGTGTTTCTTTCTTTCTTAAATTAACTTAAAACTTAACTTAAATAACTTTATTGACATAAAAATATTACAACCATACATGAGAAAGCCCCTGACTCCCGTGCTAGACAAACCTGTGTTACAGGAATCAGTGTCCTCCGCTGATATAAATCAATACACATTTCAATTTTTATGTAATATAACACAAGGAGTAAGTAACACTAGTAGCCATTGAATCAGTAAAACTAAACAATAAAAAGAAGCAAAGTGAACGTGCGAGCGTGTGATTGCGAGTGTGTGTGAGTGTGTATGTATGTGTGATAGTGAGTGGAAGCATGAGTGAGCGTGTGGGTATCTTATGTAATCTTGATGAACTTTAAATGTTCAAATTATACGCATCTTTTATGGTACTGATAAAAATAACTTTTAAGTCTCGTCATAAATTAATGACTGAAGCCATGGTCTTAGAATTTGTTTCACTTTATATAACGTGAGCTTATAAATTGAGAGAGATTTACTCACCCGGTTGTAGATCTTTGAACTTAACGCACAAAAGTGTCTGGACGCGAGTGCAGTGCGACATTTGGTAACTTTGGAGATTCGAAAACCAGTGCATCTATTTATTGCATCTTAGCTTATTGGCAACATGTGTCTTCTTTCTTTCTTCCTTCTTTCTTCCATCTTTCTTTCTTCTTTCTATATTTCTTTACAGACACGTGAGTGTCAGCAATAGGGCGTTTGGACCATTCGGGTACGCAGGGTAGGTGCTTACCACTCTTAGCTCAGCTCGGCTATTCTTTTGACTGCAACTGGTCTGTTTTAAATATCGAGGAGCGATTTCAGTCGCGCAATAAGCGATCGTTTACGCTGGGGTCCGTTTCACGGGTCCACTTTATCGTATATATAGCTTTTTTTGGTGCTGATGTATGTAGCTGAATGAGTGACTTCACAAACATGACAGTACTCCAAATCCAGTAAAAAATATCGATCCGATAAAATATACAGCTGTCCGTTTTACAGGTCCGCTTTATCGCATACGTTTTTATTCGGCAATGGCGTAGGTAGTTGTATGAGCGAGTTTTTACACACAACAGTATTAAAATACTGATCCATTTTATCGCGTCTATTACCCCCAGACATCACATCCAGTAGCGACACATATACGGATGTTCTGAATGAACCAGCCCTATAATCACTCATCTATCTGCTTAGCATTTTCCAAGTATGTTAGGATCCGCTTCCAGACTAAACGGATTTAGTTACTTTTATTGACCGCCTATATCTTATATCAAAAATCCAATATTCAGGTAATACTAACTGCAACCCCTTTTTAACTTGGAGAAATGGTCATGCAAACGGCGCTACCGCGGGGAGATCGCGCATTTATGTGGGACTCCAACCCACTAAAACTCCACTGTGTCCTCCTGTGCCGCTTATGGCGGGAACACGGGCACGCTTTAGCACTCATCGCGATTCCGCCGCGGCTGTCCGTCACTGGACTCTCCATTTGGGTGGTCCACCCATCACCGGTGCACCAGTACAAATAGCACGCCGTGACCACCCCAGGGACCAAACCAGCACATGGGCGCCAGACGACCCCATGTATGGCACCCTTGGTCCCTCTGTGATGGGTCAGGTTCATGGCCCCGCCACCTACCACTTTTCGGCCGCAGGGGATAGGGACCTCCCCTGCGGCCCCACCGCGTCTGCCATCAGATGGTGACGACCCCGTCCAGGCCCCGGAAGGTAAGGAGAACGGCGCACAGTAATACCGGCATGCCTCTCTTGCCGCGGTCTCCAACCCTCAGCCGCTATATCGTATTGGACCTGGGACGCTCCATACGACATCACGGCCCGCCTCAGTTGAGTTGTTGCCTGTTACCAAGCGGCACTGCAACCTACTAGTTGACCGCTACACTCGCGTCGTCGGCTTAGTCAGCAAAAGCCTTGACGAGCGGTTGATCACGGTTACTTAGCCCCTCCGAATCAGCGCAAGACTGTAAAAAAAGAAATCTGTCAAGATAAAATCTTTTTCTTATTGTAGTAGGAGAAACCGGGGCAAAATCGAATAGCTAAAAATCCTTGGTTGTAGCTCATTGTCTTTGATAAAACAATTGTATTAAATCATTGTTTGTAGTTAGGTTACGTCAAATAAAAAAAGCCAGTCGAGCTTGCACAATTAGAGCTCCGTTATTAAGTCCAAAAAAATTGTAGAATAGCATTAAATAACTGAAATTCATAATTGTAGGCTATGTTCTTACCTTTCATTGTTCTTTGTACCAAAACTAATACTCACTAAATAAAAATATCATTTCTTCCTCCATAAAGAATATTGCATATAAAAATGAATGAAAAATATTTAAACAATCACTAATTAATAATAATAATATTTTATTAGCAGAAAATACAAGTTTGACACATATTAAAGTACACATAATTGTTAACTAGAGTACAGAGAAATTAACAACAAAAATAGTTTGCGAAAGTTAGAAAAGTAAAGTCAATACAACAATTTAAGCCCTGACTCCTAAACTAGGAAGATCCTGTATCTTAGGAGGCAGGGACAAGCAAATTATGAGCGTACTAGCAGACTCGGAGAGTCACAGACAAGATATAGACTAAATGGTAAATATATATTAAACACAATTTAAAATTATTTTTAATTAAATACTAATGTTTGTAATAAGTGTATGTGTGTAATGTATTTGTGTGGGGTGTCTCTCATAAGAAAGTGTTATGTGTGTGTGTGTGTAAGTAATAGAGAGGGAAGTGTGCTGTAGTGTGGTGTGGTGTGGATTGACGTGCGGTGGTGTGATGAGGTATGGTGTGTTGTGGTCTGTGTAGAGTGAGTGTGCGTCTATGATAGTGGATGGAATTTAGAGAGGGCTGCTGACGTCGTTGTGATGTGATTCATATAAATGGTTCAGCAGATCCAGGCAAGTAGACTTTCGGTTGCCTCGTAATCTTGGTCTTTTATCCACTCCTCTATTTTAACTTAATTATCTACTCTTTTTTGATAATAAGTATACTGTGCCGCATGCACGAAATGCTCTTCTTCATGATAAGTCGTATTTGCCTTATCCCGTCGTATCTTATACAAACAGAAAATAATTTTAATCCAAAATATATAGAATTTAATTACGTACTTACTGTATTTTTGAATTGTTTGTTTTACTCTAGACGCTTTTACGTGCACGTCTTTTTGCATCGTTCTCACACTTGTATTTTTCAACAAGAATGATGTAACTAAATACTTGTAATTAAAACTCATGGAAAAGAGACTCCATGGAGTTTCTTGCACATTCTTCTCCATATAGACCTGCTGACGCTTGCGAATGTGCAACTAAATTCATATTTTGTTTGACAATTCAAACGTACCGGTTGCAAACGCAACCTTATAGCAATAAGGATAAAGATCACTGTGATGACCTTTAATGCTGAAGTAATGAGGTCATCACTGGCAAAAAAAAAACTCTTCCGTCTTATTAATTAACGTGGACTAAGGTAAGATTAACTTTTTTTTAAATCAGGTTGGTACTAACAAATTTCCGCATTAATAAACACGGAATAAGGAGGGATTATACTAATCTGACACTAGTCTCGGACTAAAAGTTAAACCATGGTGCCAGCTAGTTTAAGGTCAGAATAAGAGTAGTGTAACTATGGCCAAAACATTTTTTTTTCTTCGCCCTTCTCGGGCAGGCTAAGGTCTTAGACCATACCGCCTCGTCTACGTGCATAATATCTATCTTGAATTCTTTAGTATGCATTAGAATGCGGATGCCTCAGGTTGTAATGTTTATTTTGAGTATTTGACAGCAAATTATATCGAGTCAGCCTTCCCAGTAAGCTTTGCCGAGGTAGTCAATACTACAATAAAATTCTCCGCTCCACTATCTCGATATCGCTTCGGTCAATGATTACACATATTGTCCAGTTGCGTAGACAGTTGAGACACAAAACTACACCAATGTTATATCACAATATCCACTAGGAGTCAATTTTCAAATAATATTAACAGCCGCTGAACTAAATTCGAAAAAAGCTCGCCAAAAACTCTCGCAACCTCATTTAATACATATCTTTTCCTCTTCATCCCAGTTAACTGAGCTAATACGTTTTGTGTTAATAGTTTTATGTAATTGTTAAGTTTAAAGCTATTGAGATAATTTAAAATTCCCTCCTTTACCTTTACTGTGAAATCTCTATGGCAGATGTCTTTTTTTTATTCTACCTTTAACTTGCTTATTTTCAATCACTAGTTCATTCTTTTTACTTTTAAATTCAACTGGATTGCCAGAGCTTACGCGTAAATCCAAGACTAAGAAATGAATAGTTAGTTCGAGGTTATTCCATGTTTATTAATAACATTGCTAGATCTATGTTAATACTTAGTTACTCCGGGATTAGCTAGTCCAAGAGTAACATCGGAGTAAGCTGAGATCACGCCATTTTTATTAATAAGACTGTTAATGAATTATATGATTGATCGCGATGACGCAAAATGTCGAACTGCATCGCATTGCGTCCATGTGAAAATACTTGCAATTGAAATCGCTATTGGTGTGGTAATAATCGAATCGCGTCGCGTCATCAGTAGAGGTCCTTAGTCATACCTATTCCAATTTTTTTAAAGTAGGTTATCGTCATTGTGTTTCGCTGTTAGATTTATGGCAAATGAGAAGACGCCGATAAAAATTAGTCCCACCCAATTATGCATGTTTATTGGGTACACATGCATTGTGTTGATATTTAATGTTATTGGATACGGGGAAGTACATGTTTTGCTTTTGCTTTGAGATATGTTTTTCCACAGCAATGGATATATAATTTTAATCGAAACGATATAAGTATACCTATTCAATTAGTTATTAGTGGTAAAAAATAATTCTATTGATATTTTAATTTAATTGGATATGGCGAGGTACCTACCGTTTTTCTTTTCCTGCTAGGTTTTTCCAAGGCAACAGCAAAAAAATACAAAACAATGTATCAATTCAAAATAATAATAATTCTATTATTTTTTCAATGCAATGCTACGTTCAAAGTATAGCTTCTTTGGTCTCCAGGTCACGTTTAATATGGGTTATCTGTTAGAAAATTATCCGCACTGTCCGTGGTTGGAAAACTTGGAACTGTGCCCAGTAACAGCAATGGCTGCGGTGCCTATGTATATTGAAACTTTATGCTGTCATTAGAGAGACAACGGGTATGACAATTAAGTTTAAGCTGTTGTAATGTTCAAGCTGCAAGTACGTGTGTGACTGACATTCTCTGCCAGAGTCTGTGTTTCCTGATAGCTCTAGTCAAGATTGAATAGGTTTATATACTTCTAGGCAAGCGTGCTTCACCGATGACCACATCATCGATTACCATCAGGTGAGATAGTGGTCAAACGCGAGCCTACCAATCTATACTAATATTATAAAGAGGTAAAGTTTGTGGGTTTGTGAGTTTGTGAGTTTGTGAGTTTGTGACGTTGTAAGGGGTAATCTCTGGATCTACTGAACCGATTTTGAAAATTCTTTCACCAGTAGAAAGCTACATTATTCCTGAGTGTCATAGGCTATAATAAATTTTCAAAAATATTAGAGATCCTTATGAAAATTGCAATAATGTAACTCAAGGTAGGAAAATGTTGCCTATAAAATTCATTTTTTGGCGTGCGCTGAGAAAAACATTGATGATAGATAAAAATAGTAGGTAAGTAGGGTAGGCAGGGTAGGTAGGGTAGGCAGGCTAGGCTGGCTAGGCAGGGTAAGCAGGGTAAGCAGGGTAGGCAGGGTAGGCATGGTAGGCGGGGTTAGCCGGGTAGGCAGGATAGGCATGGTTGGCAGGGTAGGCAGAGTAGGCAGGGTTGGCAGGGTAGGCAGAGTAGGCAGGGTATTCAGGGTAGGCAGGATAGGCAGGGAAGGCAGGGTAGGCGCGCCAGTCAGGGTAGGCAGGGTGGGCAGGGTAGGCAGGGTAGGCAGGTTAGGCAGGGTAGGAAGGGTAGGCATGGTAGGCAGGGTAGGCAGGGTAGGCAGAGTAGGCAGGGTAGGCTGGGTAGGCAGGATAGGCAGAGAAGGCAGGGTAGGCAGGTTAGACAGGGTTGGCAGCAGGGTAGGCAGGTAAGACAGGGTTTGCAGGGTAGGCAAGGTAGGCATAGTAGGCAGGGTAGGCAAGGTAGGCATAGTAGGCAGGGTAGGCAGGATAGGCAGGGAAATCAGGGTAGGCAGGGTAGGCAGGATTAGCAAGATAGGCAGGGTTGGCAGGGTTAGCAGGATAGGCAGGGTAGGCATGGTAGGCAGGATAGGCAGGGTACGCAGGATACGCAGGGTAGGCATGGTTGGCAGGGTAGGCAGGGTAGGCAGGGTTGGCAGGGTAGGCAGAGTAGGCAGGGTATTCAGGGTAGGCAGGATAGGCAGGGAAGGCAGGGTAGGCAGGGAAGGCAGGGTAGGCAGGGTATGCAGGTTAGGCAGGGTAGGCAGGGTAGGCAGGGTAGGCAGGGTAGGCAGGGTAGGCATGGTAGGCAGGGTAGGCAGAGAAGGCAGGATAGGCAGGCTAGGCAGGGTAGGCAGGGCAGTCAGGGTTAGCAGGGAAGGCAGGGTTGGCAGAGAAGGCAGGATAGGCATGGTAGGCAGAGTTGGCAGGGTGGGCAGGGTAGGCAGGGTGGGCAGGGTACGCAGGGTAGGCAGGGTAGGCAGGGTAGGCAGGATAGGCAGGGTAGGCAGGATAGGCAGGGTACGCAGGGTTGGCAGGGTAGGCATGGTAGGCAGGGTAGGTAGGTAGATAGCCAGTTGACGGGAGCGAAGCCCCGCGGGTCAGCTAGTAGGTAATAAAACTAATCTCATGTGACAGTTTTAAGGTACAAGTTGGTAGCCGACACGCAGCAGCAGAAGACGACGTGTCGTCGCTTCATTTCGCCACGACAATTCTTTGCGTCTTGCCTGTCGCTGCAGTCATGATTTAACCCGACTGCAGACGGCAGCGTTGTATTCCTATTGGTTCTGAGTGTTCCGTGAGACAAACTTTCTGTTTACACTCACTCACTTCTGGTCAACACTGATCTGCGGTCGGGCGACACGTCGTCTGCAATCGTGCGACGTGTTGTCAGGCGACGTGTCGCTAGCTGCGGAAGGTATTGTCGCTACGACACGGCGTCTGCTGCTGCTGCGTGTAGTCGGCTACTAACTTCTACCTTTAGCAAAGCATCAACTGTGTGTACTCTACGTAACATTTTATCTGCTTATTAGTGGTGGTTTGTAAGTACTTGTAATTAAACTAACGTCTGTAATTAACAATAACGTTATGTCAATGTTGTTCCACATCAAGGTAAATTAATGATAAGCTATTGAGTCTTTGGTCAGCTGAACCCACTCTGTTTTTATTTTGTTCTGATATTTTTTTTATGTAATTCAGATAAGAAAGCATCATTAGCACAGATCAATAGGCGAACAATTACTTATCTATTTGAAACTTTACTCACACTGTACAGAGGCAGACATAATAGTCTGCCTGTATAAATTACATACACATTCATTAATTCTGGACATTTGTGTGCACGTAGCCATAAATAAATATTTTCTTTCACAAAAACTTTTGACGATGCAGAAACAAATAGCAGTAAGTTGGATATTAAGAATGAACGCGATTAGGTATTATTCCACCTAGCCCGTTTCATCATTGGACTACCAGACGTACGACGATGCGCCATCGATACATGGTGGACGTCCCACCCATACGCACAAAACGATTTTATTATGCGTACAGCTAAGGAGTGGAATTCCCTGCCGGATTCTGTTTTTCCCGACAGCTACAATCTGGGGGTCTTTAAGAATGAATAGGTTTTTTCTAGGCAAGCGTATGTGACCACATTATAGCTTACCATCAGGTGAGATAGTGGTCAAGCGCGAACCTATAAAAAAACACAATACATAGAAACTTATATTTATTCATCAATGATTAATTTTAAATTAGGTATCAGTCATTTGACGGCTAAGATAAGTCCTTTCAGCCCCCATTCATTTGAGAGCACCACATTGTCTTATGCCCAAGGTCATTATGTGCGGAAGACGTGACATCTAGCCGATGTGTCCATTCCTGTGTGCGCACAATCCATGCCCTATCACGTGCTTCGGTTTGGACACCGTCCAAACGTTAAGATAAAGCCTTCTTTGACGTCACGTGCCTATACGTATGTATCGTCACGACTGTTTCGACCACAGGGCTGGTAGAGCAGTTGAATGGGTCACTATGAAGTTTAGATTGAGTTCATTTATACGAAGCAAATAATTTTAGATGCAACATTTACGTAAATTTAAAGGTTAGGTCCTGTTAAAGTTATATTAAAATAAACTTTTGTATTCTCCAGTTTTTCCCCCGCATTAAAATCTAGTCAAAGAATTATGCCTTTATATATCTTTACAACAATCTATCATTATTGCATTGTCACGGTTGGAGTATTTATAGAAAAAGTTTACTCCGACCAAAGTATCAGAGTATGTTTAAATCTGTACAGATCAGAAGCAGGCATCGTTCTCATGAGGAGTATCACTTGATCTTAGACGAATATCCAGACAAAGGGCTACCATAATTATAAAGCATGGAGGTAGCCGAAGCGTAGGTTACCGCAGTATTTCGTTATTAGTAGACAGGAAGACATTGTTATAGTCATGATTTATACTTAACTAGCTTATACCAGCAGCTCCGCTCACGTGAAAGTTGTAAATTATCGCAAAGGAAATTTGCCGGAATAAGATGTACCTCTCCAATGTCTATTTATCTACGCTAAAATTAATTAAAATTAAAACAGTCCAAGTGCAAGTCGAACTTCGCACATTTAGGGTACCGTACCAAACCGCAAAATCATTTCGTATTACAATCAAAGTTGGTTGTAATAGGAAAATTTAGGCATTTCCAAAAAAAATATCGGATTTTCAATATATTGGTATCTATTTGTTAGTCAAATATCATCATCATCTTCCTGCCCTTGTCCCATGTTACTTGGGGTCGGCGCAATACGTTTTCTTCTTTCATACACGCATTTTATCACCGGGGGTTTTGGGTTTTTGCTCCCAAACTGTGATAAAAATGTGTGACACAAGCCTGTCACAGTAGAATGTGCTCACCCCACAGAACAAATTTTTTTTGGTAAAATATACGTAACAATAAACATTATTACCAAATTTGAAGTTCATAGGTCAATGGGAAGTTAAAATATTCTTCGGTACAAAATTTTGTAAAAAAGCTGACTTTGGTGGCTAATCTTTCCTTTCTTGTGGCTTTTCTTTTTCTAATATTTTTAAAACAACAAATACGGTATTTATCTAATCAATGAACTCTAATTAAAGATACCCCCTTCGATGGGGAAGAAACATTTTTTTTAGCGCCTCCTTTATGACCAAAACGGAGCATTATATTACAATTTTTATAGTTTTGGGTCAACAAGATGCATAAACTGGGAATATTTGAAGACTGTATGTCCATTTGACTGTAAAACCTGTGTGACAGACGACGGATAGGCAGACAGACAGACGGACAGACAGACGTGTGAGTGACAGCAATAGGGCTCCGTTTTGCACCCTAAAAACGAAAAGACATATGAATTACTTCCTCATATCTAATATTAGTATGGCTTCTATACCTACATGACTTGTTATACTGAGTTTAATATACAACATCATTTGAAGTAAAAAAACACACTCAACAACGGAACCTGATATCCTGTGGAGAAATAAAGAAGTCTCACTTAAATGAATGTCTTCTAAAGTGGAGAACAATTACTACTTGATGCATAGATGCCACGCGAGCTTTCTTTTCTCTGATATAGATGGCTTTGACTATACAGCTTTATTTTACTAGGATACTTAAATGGATTAAAAATAACAATTTCAACTTATCGATCTAACGCTGTACCTTGGTACTAGAGATTCATCGTTTTTTTTTTTGGTATACTTATTAAGTTTTTTTAAACAGTGTTGATTACAATATTATATTGAATCAGTCCAAAACTTAGCTACGGGTTTAGTGTCATCACACATCAGTATGACGTCCATCGGTTCCTGTAGCGTGCAAGCATCAAGGCATGCAGGACACATTGTTTCTGGATCAGCTCCTCATTTAACACCTTCGAATGTTAGAAATAAAACACTCTCTATTGTGGCTTACTTGACTACACTACGGGACCTCAGGGTCGCGAACATTTCAATGGCCACAGACGAAGCCAACTCGTTAGCCGGTTTCAATGTTTTGAGGTACCAATTCACTATTACACCTGAATGCACCATGCAAGTACACTCAAGGACAACCCGAGTTTGTGTAGAACTATGGCCTGATATATGAAAACAAAGATATTTCACTATAGGGTTGGCCAAAATAATTATTCATAAGTAAGTTTCGAAACACGATCGAAAGATTCCGTGATCATTACTTACATTATTATTCAAAACCAATATACCACATTTCAAACAAACTTGACTAAAATAATAAAGATATGGTGATTGTTTACAATTTTTTCAAGACAATATCCGGAGTGATGAAGTTGATAGCAAAACCAAAGTTGCCAACACAGCACTTATCACTCAAGAGCCTTTCAAGACCACGTGGAAGGGGCGCCTATGAATGGACAAGAGAAAACCACGTTATTTTCCACTACCAAAGGGATTCCGTCTATCAATAATAAACTATATTCCAATATAAATAGCAATTTATTATTCATTTATTATTGACAGACGCCTGTCGACAGAATTGGTCCATAATTGCCCTAAACCGAGAGGAATGGAGAAAATACAGGTAGGTCTTTGGTTTGCAAAGGGACACAGAACAGACTGAAGATAAATAATTGATAAACAGAACCTCTCTAAGTAAAGTATATTTGATCTAGATGTTCAGTTATTCTAAGAACTCTTTTATTTATTTTTATTACTGTAAGGTTTTCTTTTTATTTGTACAATAGTGATAGTTTTTTTTTTTATATTTCTGTTTTAGCACAATCCGCGTTCTAAGTTAGAAAGAAAAGTGAATAGCTCCATAAACTTTTCATTTTCACCTTTACCGTATTGAACCCTTTAGGATATTTTGTTTTTTATGGACTTTACGGGAGTTTATTTTTTTATTGCCTACTATCGTAGCACAGGATATATTTGAAGAGAGATTTTAACAAAATGAATCTTATTTTAAAACACTTAAATCAATTTTACGAAAATATTTGGAATTTATCTTAAACCCGTTTTATCGTTTTAATGTCATTGGCCGTTATTGGCGACTACAAGATAGGAAAATACGTAAAAACGTGCATACAATGCAGTCATACAAGTTCATATAAAGGACTGTTGTCCACACTGTGACACCTGCATATCAAACTTTAAAAAAAAATATATATAAAAACTAGAAGAGTTTTTTGAATAAATGCGACCTTGTCCGATTATTTACATGTGCCGAATGTAGATAAAGAAGAGTCTAAGGACAATGGGACAAGCGACATTTAAGTTTTATGTAATCATAACTCTTTTGGTAAGTGTAGCAATGTTTTATGAAATGATCTCGAAATGGTAGGCACGGTCTAATGGTCCTTTAAATCGTAAAAACGCCAAATCCGTAGCTATGTCTCAAGCTAGCAGATAAAATTGGTTTATTGATATCTTGTAATACCTACTATCTGTATTGTTTACAGCACACGCCGGTTTATTTATAAAGTGTTTAATTTGTCTATAAAAAGTAAAAAAAAACAAAAATAGTGTTTTTTTACGATTTGAAATGACCATGGACAAACGAAGGTCATGTTTAATGCCCATGTTACACCCACTCCTACCAAGGTTAGAGACTCTACACTCGAAGTTGTAGATGATTATGTCTACCTGGGATAAATGGTCTAGTTAGGTAGGTCAAACTTTGAGAAATAGGTCAACCGTCGAATCCGACTCGGCTGGACAGCATTCGGAAAGTTGTGCGATATCTTCTCTTCCAACGTATCACAGTGTCTCAAGACGAAATCTATGATCAGTGTGTCTTGCACGTGATGACATAATAATATGGTACTGGTACGTGGTCGCTCACAATGGGCCTCATCAGAAGTCACCCAAAGGGCAATGGAGACGGCAATGGAAGGTCTAGGTGGAGCGATGACCTTGTCAGGGCTGCAAGAATCCACTGGATGCGAGACGCACAGGACCAATAAAGGTGGCGACAATTGAAGGAGCCCTATGTCCAGCAGTGGACGCATCGTCATCATTTTATAACTTCTGAAATAATTATCATAATTTCATAAATAAGGTATTTTAGAAGCGTCTTGATCGTCCACTTGTTATAGACCATGTGACGTCACACTTAAATCAATGTGGCGCCATCTAGAGGTCATAAAACCATGAATAAAATAATTGTAAAAGGTGCCGTGTTTGGTATCAAATGAAAGGGCTTAATTAGCACGTTTAATAAATATTTATAATATATTAGTTAAGTAATATAACAGTTTTACTTGCTACTTTGCTTGCATTTTCTCGTTTAATTTTCAATAATTTATTACTAAGCCAAAAGCTTACAAAAAAAACCGAAAAAGTTTTTGTTAAAAAACTAAATTTATAAAACCCGACTACAGCAAAATCTAACACGTATGAAACAAGATAATATTCTTAGAGGATAGCCATGGTCGTATGCCATGTGCATTTGTTTACAAAACAATACGCATTATAACTCAATAGATATAGAGCAATCTTTATGGCAAGGTAGAGAGGGCTACGCAAATTTACATATCACTTATGAACGAAGTTTAATAATTTGTTTACAAAAACTAATGATATTAAAAAAATAAAAGTGAAAATGGTATCCAAGTTCAATAAAGAATATGCTTGGTTGTTGAATTTGCCGCCAAAAGAATTGAGATCTAAATGTGTGCCAAGTTCTTTAGATAATACTGATATGTTTTTATAAGAATACAACATTTTAAAATAAATTTAAAATACAATTCTTGCTTTTTCTGCGTTTTAGTGTTCCGTACCCAAAGGGTAAAAACGGGACCCTATTACTAAGACTCCGCGGTCCGTCTGTCTGTCACCAGGCTGTATCTCATGAACCGTGATAGCTAGACAGTTGAAATTTTCACAGATGATGTATTTCTATTGCCGCTATAACAACATACTAAAAAACAGAATAAAATAAATATTTAAGTGGGGCTCCCATAAAACAAACGTGATTTTTATACCGTTTTTTGCGATAATGGTATGGAACCCTTCGTGCGCGAGTCCGACTCGCACTTGGCCAGTTTTTTTAATATTCTGTTTCTACAACATGTGTTTTATTTAAAAATATTACCACTTAAAATTTAAACAGTCGAATTATTTACACAAAGCAGACAACTTAGGATAAATGGAAGCTCAAAGGTTGTTTTCGATGGGCTTTTTATTCAGTATTCCTTACATGCTTCCTACCAGTGTGCTGTACGCTACAAGTCCATTAAAGTAACAAATTATCACGGTACTTCTGAGTGTCAAGCTAACATAGTACCACTACATATTATATGCAGCGCAACGATCTTTGTGGTTTATATAGCAGGGCTAACAAAACATAAATTAAACCCTTGAATATCCAATCCAAACTTTAAGATCACCAGAAAGAAAATCCCCTAAAAGGACCATGAATAACATTGAGATAGAAGCTGACTTTTACGGTGACACTTTTCAAGATATCTGAAATGAAATAGCTGAGTTAAATCTTAATGAAAGGAAGTCATTTTCATCATGTAATCTCCCCGCATCTAATAAAGGGTCCTAAAACGAACCAAATGAAATTAAGCCTATAAATATATCATATCGTGATGCTAAAAAAGACGTGCCGTGTTTGTAAATAAATCCAAGCTCTTCCTAAACTTTTTAAATATGTTAAATGAATTAATTTGCCAAAATTTAGAAGACGGTTTTTCTGTATATAGTTTACAGGGTGTACGAAGTTGTACCTTAATACACTCACAAGCGCTCCAGCTTGGGATAATATAACAACAAAAACTATAAAGGCTGCCTTATTTAGTAGTACCCATAATTTCGCATCTTGCTAACTTGTGTTTTAGCCAAGGGAAATTCCCACCAGCTCTGAAGCAAGCTAATTACTCCTGTGCACAAGGGTGGAGACACAGACGACGTTAACAACTACAGACCTATATCTGTTTTGCCTGCAATATCTAAAATTATTGAAAAGCTAATTAACATAACACTAACCAGCTTCACTAATAAATATAACATTATTTCACAAGCTGAATATGGTTTTAGACAAAAATGTTCTACGGAAGCCGCAGTTACAGCATTAACCAATCATATTATTAACCTATTTCTTGATTCGAAAAAAGCTTTTGATACCGTATCTGTCCCCATTCTTGTGCGTAGTCTAGAAGGTATGGACGTAAGAAGAAACCCGTTGGCATTACTAATAGATTATCTACGGGAAGGTAGGCAAAACGTTAAGGTAGGGTAGTATATTAGTAACGAGTATTACGACACCTACGGCGTTCCGCAAGGTAGCGTACTGGGCCCGACTTTATTCTTAACATACATAAACCATCTCTACAAAATGATGACAGATAATGGTAGCGTTTTCTCATATACAGATGACACTGCTACTGTTTTCTCTGGTGATACGTGGGAATCGGTATATCAATGTGCTGAAAATGGTCTTCCCAAAATTGCTAACTGGCTAAACTCACATCTTCATACACTAACTATTTCTAAAACAAAATATATTGCATTTACAATCTACAACAACACTCAACCTGGACCTAAAGTAACTCTCAATATTCACATTTGCCATCTATCACAAACTGTTCTTGTAAAAATATTGAAAAAGTTACTCATATAAAGTACCTAGGTATAATCGTTGATCAGCGGTTATCTTGGCATACTCATACATGGTCATGGCCCTTAAGAGAAATCATCTGGATATTTAAGATATGTGACAACAAAAAAATGTTAACTGAAATCTATATCTCTCTGGCTCAATCAATTCTTACTTACTGTATACCCGTGTGGGGCGGTGCGACAAAAACGAAGTTTCTTGTGCTGGAGCGGGCACAGAGATTCTTATCAAGGTCATCTATACCAAACCATACAGATTCCCAACCAATTAGTTATGGTCTATTAGCGGTATTCTTACAGTCAGTAAATTATATATACTCCATGCTGTCTTAAAATTACACAGAGTCCTGCCCGACCCTCACCATCAGGAACGAAGACGAAAATACAGTGTTGCACCAGTAAAATTTGTTAAAACTGCATATGCCAAAAAACAATTTAATGCAATTTCCACTACCCTATATAATTAAATAAATAAAATAGTTACCATCTATCCTATGACTACTAAAGACTGCAAAAAGTTCAATGGCTAAAACTGAAGATCTATGATGACATTGGATTGTTGCTGCAGACATCGTCAATATGAGTTGGAAAAAAACACACACACTCACACGCATACTCACACTCACACACTCTATTTTAGGATATATTCTCTAAGTTTCTTTGTATTTTTTTTAGTTATAGTTAAAGTCTCATCTTGTTTAATTTGAGATTTTGGTTGTAATTTTTTGTTAAGATTCTGTTTTCCTTTTGTACATCACTTTTCCCATTTCATAATTTGTCATTGAAGAGCGGGTCCTTCTAGCATAGGTATATATTTTTTTATTATTGATAGGCTCGCGCTTGACCACTATTTCACCCGATGGTAAACGATGATCGAAGGTGTAACACGCTTGCCGCTTACTTAAAAGGAGGTCCCTATGTAAGATTTACTGTAAAAGTGTACAAGCTTGAGCAATAAACCTTTTTATTTATTTATTATCTATTAATTCAATTCAGTTGAAACCATTGTTGAAGGCATATGACAACTTACATATTTAAACCTGTTACATAATCTACACTGTTAAATTTATTGCTAACAAATTTATACTTACACTCTACATCATAATATCTTAAATCAAATAATTAATAAATAATTATATTTATTAATTATTATTAATCTGGGTGTGTCCACTTAAACTCGCAGAAGTCAGTAGTTGCGTGCAGGAAAGGTTTAAATGTCTCCTCAAACTCTTCCCACGAGCATACTCCTCCATTACACATATCTAATAAAAGCTTTTCATTCCAATAAAAGGTTACTTTATAATCATAATCATCCTGTCCAGGTTTACTGCATCTGAAAGTTAAATAAAAACGTATAGCTTTCATTAGCACGGGCGCTTTTTAAATACGACTACTCTAAACGCCTAAACAAAGCGATACTTTCACACGAGATATCTTAAAATGTCACGTGATCAAATCCTTAGCTTCTCCGTATATTAATTGTCCACATGTTAACTTAAATCGTACGTTACAAATTTGGACGATTATGGACCCTGTCGGCTGTCGGGCAATGCCAAAGTAGGAGAGAGAGAGAGGGCTTTTATTTACCCACGATTTTATTTATTTATTAGATTGTAATTAGTTAAATTTAAAATTTGTCATTTTCTTTCTAATAACATTTAGGTAATAGAAATAGTTTTATTTAATGTATTTATTTATTTAGTAGATTGTAATTAGTTAAATTTTTCATTTAAATATTAATTTACGTTATAATAGCATTTAGTTAATAGAAATGTTTTAATTTATTAATGAATGAATTAACTTTTTGTTTTTCTTTCATCGTTTCTGGTAGTTTATTATAAATTTTCATTGACATGACTGTGTTTTATATTATGGTGTAGTTGTTGACTGTATTTTTAGCTTAGAATTTATAGGTTTAACCTATTTTTATGTCGTAATGTATATCTTGACTAGATATTTTCTCTTGTTTTGAACCACGCATATGCATAGGTATACTAGGTAACAAATGCATTTTTAAGGTAAGTGATTTTTTGACTTCTCGAAGGGAGTATGCAAATTTGGATAGTTTTGATTATATCTTTTTAATACGTGATTTCCAATTAATGTTTGTATCTATAGAAAGGCCAAATAGAGTATATTCATGAACGACTTCTATTGTTGTGCTGTTGTAAGTGAAGATTATATCTAGTGGGTTTTTTATTTTTAGGATATTTATTTCACGGATAAGGTCATTCATCCAAGTTATTGTTTTATTAAGTGTAGTGGTTAGGTAGGCTTAAGGATCGAAATATCGTTGGTCAACATAACGCATGGCCCCTCAATGGATTTTGTAAGGTCGTTTATATAAGTAAGGAATAGACGCATTAATTGTTTTGATGTCAGACCGAATATTTTGTATTTCTTTGGTATTTTCAGTATCAAATTCTATTTCGACCTGGTGTTAGTTTTGTTAAATATGATTAACACCAATAATGAGCTTTACCGCGGATCCCTATGCCTTGTAATGTATTTAGTAGGATGGATTATTGCACTTTATCGTAAGGTTTGGTTATATATCCGTCGTATTTTTATCGTTTATTATATTTCAAGCATCCCGTATGTATTTGTAAATTGCTAGGACAGTAGATCGGTTTCTGTGAAAGCCGTTTTGGCAGTCGTTCAATAATTTTAATTTTTCGCAAAAGGAGTGAACACGATTACGCATAGTTTTCTCAAAAAGCTAGTTACAGTGCAGTGCAGTGCAGATAACGTGCAGTCACACTATACCAAAACAGTAGCGGCAATTTTTTTTGGCAGAATTATTTCAACTTCACTTTACCGTGAAGTTTAGTAGGTATAATCAATACCTACTTTAATTTCTACACAATATATAAAAACATAGCCATAACATAGAGTTTTGGGAGAGTAAGACTGCATTTTTGACCCTTGACTGTACATTAAGAAAACCTTACGAACACTAACGCCTATAGAATTTCACTCGGTGTAGAGCAAGAGGTGAGTTGTGTTTAATTTCCCACGCTGATAGTTGGAAATCTAGTGTGCGTTTTTCTAATGTCGTATAAGGAAAACGCCCGTGCGAGCGAGGGTTACCTGAAAATAGGTACCTACAGTTTCACGTTTTTGTGTAATACTGATTAGGGTCAAACATGCAATCATTGAATAACCTTGTATTTTGTTAAGCCAAAAAACAAACCGATAATTACTTAATAAGTACCTACATTCTAGAATAGCACTAAATAAAACACGATGCATAAAGAACCTAACAGGATGCCGTGAGGGTCAAGTTTGAAGACCTGTCAGAGCACCAATTAGCTCGTGATTATAATTATCATGTATCACTTAGGTATTATACTCACAACATACCTGTTTAATACAGCAATCAAATTACTCGCGAACGAAGATAAAAATGTAGTCCTCCATTTTCTATGTATATCTCTATGAGTCCCCATGAGTGGTTTTGTGTCTTTATAAAGATTAAGAACCACTAATATCATGTCCATCATTGTAGCATGAGTAAAGTATGACACAATTTTCTTGCCTTTACCGTTCTTCGCTTGTTCGAAGTTTCTCAGCAAATCGGCCAAAGGCATCTGTCCGAATATTTTGCTATATTGTGATACTCCATACCCATTTCTATAGTAATGTCTAAGGTCGTCAATGTATTCAAGAACTTGCAGGTCTTCCACTGAGAAGACAGCACACCACGGGCTCGGTTTATTGGTGATCCCGTCCCAGGTATAGCGACATAGGTCGTATATGGCTGTGATGTATTCGTTCGAGATTGTAAAATTGAGGCCTAATTTTCTCTCAACACGTTCTTTCATCTGTAAATATTAAAGCATTTTGTTTATTTACTCGTTGATGACGGTGGGAATCTGTAGAAATTGATAACATAATCTGGAATCATGAACGCGTACAGGCCATCAATCAATGTTCGTTAATTCTTTGTGTGGAAATTAGAAGTTGTTAATTTATATTATCTTCACGTAATCTGGGATGGTCAATCTTATCAGAAACTTAAAATAAATTAAAAAAGGTAAACTAAAACTCACATTATAATACTCTGCAGTTTTCTTGTAATCTTCTGCTTCTTGATAAAGATCTGGGTCGCGTCTGACTTCTACTTGATATTTGCCACATGTTAAAAAGGGCTGCAAAAATTAAACTGTAGCTACAAACAAGATATCGTAATTATAAATATAACTATGTAATTAATCTTCAAACATTAACTTTAACTTACTGCTACTATCTGGTAATCGTCCGTAGCATTTCCTATAACCACGTTATTTTTGTTCAGACCTTCAACGAAGGCTCTAGCACTTATTCCCAAATGACGGGTAAACCCGTAGAGAAATAGGTAATCCTTCTCTTGAAGATCCTTCAGCAATTCTGGAAAAGTCTCGTTTATTCTTTTTCCAATGCGCAATGACTCTTGATAACCTTCAATTGTGATTTCGTAAGGCTTATCCAACATGCCCGTTTCAACTTCCCATTTTTTTATATTTTCAATATCTTGCGCACATAACGAACTGTTTCTTATTTCATAGCTTGATACAATAAAATCTTTATATTTAAGAATGTCTTTCATGTCTTGTGCGAACTTTGGACCGGGATTCCTCTTTCCATGCCTCATAATGGCCCAAACACTGACTACTTCGCATCCTGTTAAACGTTAAAAAAAATATAGATCACATTTATAAAAAAAAAAACAGATCGAATTGTGTTTTAAAATGTCTATCACATAAAATATCTCATAAGACTGAGATCGTTCTACTTTCAAAAATTTACCACAGAAATAAGGATGGCAAAATATGTCAGAACAATCTTCGAATGAAAACCAACTTACCTTCCGATTTTACGATCGAGTCCCTTATATCGCCTCTAACAATTTCGTATGGAGTTTTACTTGAAAAATATTTGTATTTGAACCCAGAATTCCAATAACACTCTACGGTCACCACAGTTTTTACGTAAAACCAAACCAGCATTGTTGATATAAAAAACTTCATAATGATAATAAATCAAAATAAATACACAACGTAGACACTACACTCAGCAGCGACTCTTGCACGGTAAATAAACACGATTTAAAATTTCTTGACTTATCTGCTTTTGATTGTTTTAAAGTAATTAACAGAATTACTATATAATATCTATTAAGATGATTACATATATCAACATACTTAAGGGTATATAAGGAGAGGACCTTAAAAGTGAGCTCCTTTTAATACATACATACATAAACTCACGCCTTTTTTCCACGGGGGTAGGCAGAAACTACAGAACGACACCTGCTACGATCCTTACATACTTCTTTTGCTTCAATCACATTCATACATCTAGTCATACACACACGCCGGTTATGAGTACTGCGCACCTGGCCTTTTTGAAGAAGATCACCTATAAGGTCTACGAATGTATTACTAGGGCATACCCTTCCGGCGTTTCCATTCGCGTCTGCCTTGTAAATACATTTCGTTAGTCGCCTTTCATTCATCCTCTCAGCATGGCCAAACCATTTTAACATACTCTTTTCAATTTTAGTCACTACATCTTCTTTTAAACCACAACGTTGTCTTATTACCTCATTCCTCAACCTATCATTTAAAGTTACACCACACATACTTCGCAAGGAGCGCATTTCTACTGCATTAATCCTACTTTCATGTATTTTTTGCCATACCAACACTTCACTTCCAAACATAAGTGTAGGCACCAGCACGCTGTTGTGAATGGCGAGTCGAGCTTCCAGAGACATCGACTTGCTGGTAACAACCGCATGTATAGCACCATTCACTTTATTCCCTGCAACTCAGGAGTGTATCCCCTGAGTTCCTTTTAAATTTTGATAAAATAATGAATCATATTCGGCAAGAGACATTTTAATGGTCATAAGCTGTTGTCACGTTAGTACAAACTCAAATAATACTAAGCTTGGCTAGAGATAAATACGTTTGCCTAATTTATCAACGATAAAACGCTACTTTATGTTACGATTATAAACGCTGAAATTAGCGTTTAATCGCACTTATATAATATTACGCTAGTTTCAGAAGACAAGAGGTCTTCTGAAACCACCGTAAAGTAACTGAATAGTAACAGTCACACGGGTCGATCTTCTACGCTTGCCGAGGTTGTTCAGTGGATGGGTGACCAACCATTACATACCGAGCATCCCTGTGTATCTTTGAAAGTCGTTATGTAGTCATAAACCAGAAAAGCGGACACTAGTCTTGCCAAGGGGTGTCGTGTTACCCAGTTACTGGGTTGTGGAGGTCAGATAGGCAGTCGCTTCATGTAAATTATAGGTATTCGACCGACCGTTTGACCATGCCAACGTGTTTGGGAATTGGCTAGGGAGAATGTTTTTTTTTTATTTAATATAGTTTTGACTATTCCAGCAATTTCTTGGAAAAACATGGTTTTAGTAATACACAAAAATATTTTTGAGAAAACAAATTTTACAATAGACAGAAGAAATGTAAACACAAGGACTAAACACCAAACAATCCAACCATAAAGTAAGTAACTCGACTGCAAGGAAATGTTTCAAATCGCTAGACGTATTTATAATATGATAAAGACATCGTTAGATACGTCTTGACCGCCCAAATGTTTTTAGATAGGTGAAGTTAAAAAAAAAAACATGGTGCATTTTGGGCGCCATATTGTTTTGGTCCCAATTTTTTTTTTTTGTTCCTACTAGTTTGGTAGTGGTAGTGTTTTTTCTCGTGTGGTATCAAAATAAAGGGTTTAAAGAGGTGATTAAAAACATATGTATACCAATTAACTTTTTTATTATATTTGAACTCGCCTTCCTAACAAAATAATGTTACAAAATAACTTTTATGAGAGTAGATAAAGAAATAGATATTATTATAATTATTTTATAGACTTGTAAAGGGAAAAGATTTTCTCGGTTAGTTCCACTATGCTCTAGTCCCGCTTTGCTCGACTCGAAAAATACCTACTAAAAAGTGCCACTATGCACGAAATCACATTCACGGGCAGTGATGAAGAAAAGTGTTACAGTGTAATATTTATTTACCATTTAAAAAGTTAATTGAGAAAACCTAGCATGTGAATTCCGCTACATGGGCGAAAAAAAAAGAACGTTCCGTTAGATCATACTAACGCGCGTTAGTATGATCTAACTGAATTTACATGCAAGGTTTTCTGAATTAACTTTTTAAATGGTAACACTCGCCTCACCGCCACTCAACACGTCGCGGCATTCATTTTAAAAACAAAGTGTCCATCCATTCCATAGAATTGTGAAAAACCAAACTTCTTGTCGTAAAAGAGAAATTTATCCTAAAAATATTTCGAACTAAGATTTCAATATTTTTTGTATATATTATAATTATAATTTATTTATTTCGGACAACAAAAAGGTCCACACTGACAAAATAAAAAGTTAATCAAGTTCACAGATGTCTGTGGTAGCATTCAAGAATGGTTTGAATATGTCCTCAAACTCTTGCCACGAGCAGACCCCCCCATTGCACACTTCTAAGAACGGTCTCTCATTCCGATATAATGAGATTTTGTAGTCAAATGATTTTTGATCAGATTGTCTGCATCTGAAATAGACAGAAGAATATATTGTTATATGAAGGGTGCATTGCTCGCAGAACGGATGGCCGATGGAAAGCTCTGGAGTAGCAACCGCGAATCAAAAGACGATGCGTTGGCAGGCCATCCACTAGGTGGACTGATGTCCTGGTTGAGGTTGCGGGAATCCGCTGGGGGCGAGACGCATAGAATCTTTCAATGTGGTGAGGACTATGCTACGATGTCTTTCGGCTAAAATAATGATGATATTATAGAAAGTCTTTGTGACGTACATTGATTTCAATGTCAATGTAAAATTTACTTATTGACAAGCCGGTTGTCTGCCTGATGGATTTCCAAATGGTAAAAGTAACTCGCTCCCATACTTTTATGTTATTTTCCTTTAGGTGATGCGTTTATCAAATTCTTTGCTTAGTGCTTACCTTCATTAAAGGAACTTTGGTGCAATATTCCATTTCTGGCTAGTGGTTTGGGATGAGAGTTATTTGTGAATGAATTCACATAACATTTATTTTGATTAACTCGATAATATTCATACATATTCATGCATCCAGAGTCTCTAGCTAGACAAAGAGTCATTCGATGACACTGATGGCGATGGCCAAAATGCCGAAAGGTAAGACATTGATCACCTTTTTTTATATAATCGTTTTTTTTCCTGTTATATCCTATTTTCCTTAACAATGTGAGAAGGAGGAGGAGACGAGATCGATCACCTGGCATGTCGATAGCGTTTGGTTATCGCGACGCTTTCATTGATAGAATGACTCTTATCTAGAGTCTCTGCCATCGCACGAGTGCTACTTACAAATCTGGCGACATGTCAAAGCATTCAGATTTCAATACAATTACTATCTGAAAGAATAAATCTCTAAAATCCACTGAGAAGTTTTGAAAAACTAAGCGGTCACCCATTTCATAGGTAAAGCAACTTAGTTTCTCCTATCAATAAATATAGGTAGAGAAAGAAAAAAGACATTAGCAACGGCGCTAGCGCATGGTAGTGTATTATGCTTGAGCGTACCTCCAAGCAAAAAAAAAATATTTTACAAATTAAGACAACCTAGTTTTAAATGTTTTATTTTTCATATTACAAACCTGTTCAAAACTGCAATCAAATTCACGCCAAACGTTGATAAAAATGTGGATCTCCATTTTCTATTCAAGTCTCTATAATCCGCCGTAAGCGGTCTCGCATCCTTAAAAACGTTGAAAGCAACCAGGATCATGTCCATCATTGAAGAATGAGTGATGTATGTAATGGTCTTCTTGCCTTGTCCGTTCTTGGCTAGTTCTAAGCTTTTGAATAAATCTGCCAACGTTATCTGGCCGAATGTGCTGGAATATTTTGATGCTCCATAACCGCTCCTATAGTAATGCTCTAAATCGCCAACATATTCGATAATCTTTAGGTCTTCTTCAGAGAACATGGCACACCAGGGACTGTTTTCTTTAGTGATCCCATCCGAAATGTATCGACACAAATCGTAGATGGATATTATGTGTTTGTTCGACATAGAAAAACTAAGGCCCAATCGCTTTTCAATCCTCTCTTTCATCTAAAAACGAAATACGCATAATAAGGTAGGGTAGGGAAGACATAGATAATGTACACAATATAAGGGCGTAATTAAATAAGAATTAATTCATACGTTTACGAATTCCGCAGTTTCCATATATTGAAGTGACATCTTGTAAGTATCTGGATTCTTAAAAACCTCTTTCAGATAGGTTCTACATGCTCCGTAGGGCTGCAATAAAGACATTTTAGTATAAACGTAGACGATGCCATGCAAATGTCGACGATAGTCGTTTACGTACTTAATATTTCTGGCATACTAAATGTCTACAATTATATTAATTGTTTCTAATCGATAAAGAACCAAGATAATTATGAATTGAGGGGTTACATTCAGAATCTGTTTTTATAAGACTGCAATTTTGATATCATTATGTTTTTCAAAACTTTGGGTGTAAGTATGTACTAATAGAGCTGCAGTGCGCGTACGTTTTGTACTTTCCCTTTATTGTGACAAAAGTGGATTTGTCTTTAGAAACTTATTATATGGAAGGCCTTCGTCTCCGCAAGTGCGGCAATTCTGCAAGAAATCTTGGCTACTAACTCGTATCGGCTTCATCAAGATTTTTTTGACGTAATTGAAACGGAGGTTTACTGAGCGAAGACCGTTAGTGACCCACCATATTAAAGGATCTTCGCTTAGTTAACTTTGAAATATAGTATTTTGTTAATATAACTTGAAGTTTCAAGGTTTTAAGCGCACTCGCACTGCCGCCACCAATTATCAAGTGACCAACTCTCCTCTATCTCTCTACCTCTACTTTTGTTGACCTCCGCGTCCACGGATCTCAAATACTGCACACCCTTCTCTTCTTCTCCCTTCTTCTTCCACCTTTGCATCCGCTAAATAGCCTCCATGGCTCGGCGCACATGGCCAGCGACATCGAATTAACACACTTTTTAATATATTTTGTATAGACCCACCACCACCACCCGCTACAGCAGTGTCCACGACTCGCCATTTGTGGTCACTGCGAGCCACACAAGACTCTGACACCCACCACTGTCGCGGAGGTGGAGCACCTCCACCCCCGCTCAGTTAGGCGTTATGCGTCACCATGGAGCAAGACGACGCGCGACGCCTCAATAGATTTATATACTTTCATATCATAAATTCAATTACGCCCTGCTTTTTGTAATTAACATTCTGATCAATACAGCTATAGAAACGTGGCGACTTTCGAAAACCGGTGGTTATCGCGCATTTCTGCCACTGTTACAAATGTGGCGGTAGCGCGCGACAGCCACCGAAGGCTGTGGTCGGTGGCCATTTGCGTCGAGCCTTATATCCCTGTTACAAATAGTTTTCATGATAATATAGAAACAATTGAAACAAAATTGCTTACTTACATTCCCTATGCTGACGTTTGTTTCAGATGTCTCTATACCCAAGTTTTTATACCTAAGACCTTCAATTAAAGCTTCTGTAGAGACTTCACCACGAGGGCCAAATGTTGGACGAAAAGAATACTCTCCTTCATGAAGGTCATTAAATATCTCTGGTAGAGCTTCTGCCAACCTGCTGCCAATACCGAACATTTCCTGATAACCTTCATTCACAATTTTATTAGGCTCATCAATAAAACTTGTTTCAATCTCCCACTCTCGAAGATTCTCTACATCTTGAGTACATAGCGAGCTGTTCCCATTGTCATAACTCGCTATTATATGGTCTTTGAAATTAAGAACCACCTTTATATCTGTCAAGAATTTTGAACCAGGATTTTTCTTTCCGTGCCTCATTACGGACCAAAAACTGATTGGTTCGCATCCTGATGAAAAACAATTATACTTTTAATGATGAATTAATATAAATTAAAACATCACTCTTAATGCAAAAAGATAAATGTCACAATATGGCTTTATCATCACAAAGTCAATTAAATCTAGGGGTTGTTAGCAACTTACCTTCAGGAGTTACGACTGAATCCCTTATGTCACCTCTTACAATTTCATAAGGAGTTTTACTTGAAAAATATTTGTATTTACATTCAGCACTCCAAAAACAGTCTAAGGACGCTACATATTTTATGGCTAAGCTAGTGAGCACAGATAAAAACATTAATATCTTCATTTTGTATATAGTAAAACCAGGTAGGCACATAAATAACACTATATAATACACACTACACTCATCATTGACACTGATCGGCTTAATAAGCTAGCTTATCTGAAGTAACTAGAATCGGACAAGCTTTTTACCATTTATTTGAATTGGCAAAAATAGAAATTATCTGAATTCGGCCTCATCAAATGCATTATTTAATCAAATATAGCATTTGTGGCTATAATCCTTAGCATGTTAAAAAATGATTTAACATGCTTAGATAATTAATTTAAAAATAAGTACTCATGTAGTGTACTACAGCACGCTTACTGTTAAGGGGAAGGTAGGGCAGACCTGTGTTAATATATCAGGTAAGCAAAAAGCGCGCAAAGCGTGACCTAGCGAGCGCATAATTTAGTATAAAACTATTAATTTCAAGGAAATTCTACATGATGCAATTTATTTTACCTACCAAAGGTTTTTTGATCAGCCTATAGCAGTTCACTGCTGGACATAGGCCTCTTCAACCGCACGCCATTTGTCTCGTTTTTTGGCAGCTCTCATCCAAAATCTACTAAGTTAATATAAAGCTTTTGCTCTAACGACATTTTTTTGTTTTGATTTTTGTTCGGTCGCGGAGGGTTGCGGGATCCGAGGCACGGTGCGCCGCTGGCCGACCGCAGGTAGTTGGGGGCCCAAGTAGTCGGCCATCCACACACGAAAGGCTGCCCCGCCAACTGACGAATAATCCAGGCATGCTCTATCGTGTTGGTTGGCGACCAGAAGACAGGGCCCGATGGGCATTCCGGGGGGGCTCGAGCGTTCCCGTAGTCCCCAGACCAGTCCCCTAACGATAACGTCCTGTCAGTGATTATCTGTGGAATCTCATCTCACTGCCTTCTCCTCCCTTTTTCACTCTCAACAATGCCAAGAAAATTTAGAAAAAAGCTGTACAGCGGCAGCACTCCCTCTCACAAAAAGTGCACCTCAGCAACATAAGAGGGCTGCACTCTAATCTCTAAGCAGTCCATCACAACCTGAAGACTGATAAACCAGCTCTTCTTTTATTTTCAGATCAGAGATGCAGATCGCATGTCCGTCAGACGTGTCGTACTTATCCTACACACTAAACAGGGTTTACCCTGGAGAACAATTTTAAACCACGCGCGGTTGTATGCTGTACGCCCGAGACGACATCTGTTATCGGCGTCTCCGTAACCTTGAGGACTCAAGGTAGGTTAAGTAGGTACAGGCCTACAGTTTGGTAGGTTTCCCTGCTCGGGGCACTGGTGGTCTACCGATTGCACAGTGGAGATCAGAAGCCATCCACGCTCACGAAACATCTGGTGAGGCAGCTGATACGGCACAGCAGCGCTACCCTTCCGGCCAATTAGGCATACTGGGGGATTTCAATGCCCACCACCAGGAGTGGCTCTTGCCTTACGAGTGCACTGATCATGCTGGGCGAGAGACGCGAAAGCTTGCGCTTGCGTTAAATCTCGCCCCGCTGGTCCAGGGAGCAACGAGGGTGCTGGATGTTGATTTGCACACTGCCAATTGCTTGGACCTTCTGCTGACAACAGATCCAGACCGCTACTCTGTGTTGGTATCTTCACCTTTGGGTAGCTCCGACCATTGTCTGGTGAAGTCTGTATCCGACTATTCCCAGTCCCATCCCCAGCCCAAGAGACACTCGGTTTGTTTGGCGGTACAAGTCAGTAGATTGGGATGGCATGCTTTTTTATTTCGCATCTTATCCTTGGCAGCCCACTTGCTTCTCTTTGGCTGATCCTTCGTCGTGCGCGGACGCTGTGACGGATGTGTTGCGTCAGGAAATGTAGTACTACATTCCGTTCTCTGACGTCGCAATGTCTGGCGTTGACCGACCAAGGTGCGGCGCCGAGTGCAATCACGCCAACACGCTTAAACATGAGGCGTGCCTGGCATGGGTCGACGCCTGGACGCGCAAAGCTAACGACGTGAGCCAGCGGAAGAGAGCCTTCAATAGAGCTGCCAAAACCTGCAAGAAGGTATTACGATGGGCTCGGTTTGACCACATAAGCCGTATTTGGACCAAAATTGCTTCCTACCTAGTACGGTAGTAAAGCGTTCTGATCCCTGACAAAGTCGGTTGAACTTCTGCCATGCCTCACTTCCACTACTGCTGAAACCCGACGGAACGCTGGCCTACTCAGCTGAGGAGAAAGCAAACTTCTTTTTGCGGAATCCTCACGCCTGGGTTCTGGTGACGCGTGGACCCCTCCTTCTTCTGATGGATGCGAGACAGTATGTCAGACATTCGCATTCATCAAAAGGACGTCCGTAGGGTGCTGCGAAACCTTGACGTGAACAAAGCTAGTGGCCCTGACGGGATGCCGGCAATTGTTGATTAAACATTAAACTTGACCAGATTGGCCCCAGTCAGATACTGCCTCCAAGGGCAAGTTCAAACGCTGCACCATGGGCTCACAAAGAAACCACACTGAGACCAGACTCATGTATCTGAGGCCCAGGCCCGTGCGTCGGACAAGTGTCTCTCAGCAACAGTGCTGTTGTCTGAATATTCAAAGGTGGGTTTCAGCAGTTCGTTTATGTGCAGCAAGAATAATATTGCTGAGAGTACAGACTCCTGAAGGAGTCCAAATCCGACGAACAGCCATCGATAGCCACTGGAATGGACCAATCTCTCAGGAACTCTGCAATCCAATCACACATACCACCGGGCAGACCGAACGAAGGAAGCTTACCAATAAGACTTTTTTTCAAACGGTCCCCCATGCCTCTCGATGGCCTTACTCCAGATGTAAATGACATACGCTATAAGATCCCCAATAGACTGATTGTGGTGAATGCCGGTATGCTTATTAAATATAAGTTCCATCTAATATCGAGTGTGATATTACTTCCTATTGAATCATGCTAAAGCCACGTCCTTAACTTAATACTTCCGAACATATTGCTTACATTTTGCTCTGAAGTTCAACAAAAATTGCTGCATTCAGCCGCTTATCTGATTTATTTCATGTAATCTGCCGCGAGGAATATGTCGAGTTAAAAATGTCGTGCATGTCTTTGCGTGGATATTGTTAAATATTATGCGATTTATCCGTTGCATGAACGATTTACCTCAAGACATGTTTCATTGCACAAATATGCGTGCTTTGTGTACAACTTTTTCAGTCGAGAATATGGGGGTACATTTTACACAGAAAATGTAAATTATAAACAGTAGCACATTCCCACAAATTTAAAGTAGTTACCTCTATGGTTGCTATGAAGAATATGACCTTTAAATAAATGCAACAAGAAGAAATTTAAACTGATATATAAAATGCACCGATAAAAATTTTACGACATCCAATAAAAGTCTATTTTAATTTAATGCCAATTAATTGAATAGGTACGGGATTTTTTGTCATTGGGGAAGGTTAAAAGCAGTTTATTGAAGCCAGTGACTTATGGTTTTCAATTCAAAATCTTTTTAGCAAATTGATTAATTTGGGCTTCCAAACCTTTTTGGGAAAGTTGGAAATAAGTGTTTAGATGGTGATCATGCATGGTGTACTGTTCTCATCTCTGGGACGGATCTGCCAAATACCGGCTTGATTCACTAGAGTCGATCGATAAGCGAGCCAAGAAGTTCATCGGCAATGAGGCACTGGTCAAGTCAAAGCTGCAGAGCCTTCAACATAGTCGCCGAGTTGCCAGCTCGTCGGTTTAAAAAATAACAAACTTAAATTATTACGATTTTTTTTAATGTACGGAGAAAATCCTCGGTAAAACTGAGTGCATTTCTTAGAAGGCATTTACAGCTTTTACGGTGCGAGTATATTGCAGAGCTAACTAGGTGAAATATAATGTGTTCATTCATTAGTTCATGATGAAGAGGTAAACTATCTTTAAATAATATTTTCAACAATTTATTTGGCAACAATAACTTAAGGTGTTTTTTAATACATACTATATATAATAATACTAGCTTCTGCTAGCGGCTTCACCAACGTAAAAGTCGTAAATCATCCTGAGGGAACATATTCACTAAGCAAATTCCCGGGATAAAAAGTATCCTATCTGTTATTCCTGCCATAACCAAAATCTATCTCTGTGCTAAATTTTATCCAGATCCGTTCAGCCGTTTGAGCGTGAAGAAGTAAAAAACATACAAACACACACACTCACAAACTTTCGCTTTTATAATATGAGTGTGATTATAAATGCGAAAAAACTCTACCTTTCTTTTTGTTACCTCTTCAAGCTCAACACGCTGAACCTATTTAGATGATATTTGTTATGGAGATAGTTTGAGACCCTGGACAGGACTTAGGATAGAGGAAGGAGTGGCAAGTTGTATGGTGAACTAATAATTTCTCGAATAAGGCGGCCTCAACACCTACAATATAATATAAAAATTGTTAAATTTTTAAATTCGGTTTACTAATGCTACTCAATCGAAGTCGCAGACAACAGCTAGATCTATATAGTTGACACCATCGCTGAAGGCATTTCGTTACTTGAAACTGCAGAAGTTTTGCGTCCTGGATGTTAATTGTACCAATGTTCGTTGGTCAGTTCTACTGATCTGTTCTCATGTTACGGTAAGAGGTTACTTTGCCGTTAGTAGTGCTAGTGGTAGGGACTCCCTTTTCCGCAATTAGAGTCCAACGTAGGCCCGACAATAATCCGTAAGAAACAAAAAAAAAAAAAAAATATAACAAAGTTAACAAATGTTAACTAACATCTAGAAGGCCTACAATGTTCACACATTCACAAAATAATCGGTAAAAGAATCTATACAAAGTTAAAAAATATATATATATAACAAGACTAAATTTAACATGTGGCACAAATGTTGTTATCAGTGCTGTAACTATTCTTTGCAAAGGGCTATAAAGATGATTGCGAACTATTATAAATAGTCCAATTAAAATAAGAAAAACAAAAAAAAAAAAGTGAAAAAATGAGATTGAGAATAGTTAGAGACATCCACATATTTGTGCCGTTTATGAGTTACCAGGGAAGCCGCATGCGCAGAAGGAGCTAAAGCCAAATTTTTATCTTCAACGTAGTCCTTGATTTTATAATATGCTTTTTTAATAAGGACACGTTTGATGTGATTTTTTGAACTTTCCATCGGTCAGTTCTATAACTGACTTTGGTAACTTTTTATAAAAGCGTATACTGTTTATAAGAAAAGACTTGCTAGTTTTAGTTAATCTGATTTTGGGTATTTCAATTTCGTGCTTACTGCTTGTATTTAAATTATGGAAGTCGCTTCTAGTTTTGAAAAGCCCTCGATTTTTGCGGGACATACAAAATACATTCCTAAATATAAAGTGAAGGTAGAGTCAGTATATCGATCTCTTTAAATTTATCTCTGAGGGACTCGCGAGGACCCATTTTATAGTTCGGGCGGATTGCCCTCTTTTGTAATATGAAAACTGAGTCAACATCTGCTGCTGATCCCCACAGCAGAATGCCATATGACATAATACTGTGGCAATAAGCATAGTATACTAACCTGTGGCTACATCAACTGCCTTATTTTTCTTACTGCATATGCAGCTGAACTTAACCTTCCCGAAAAAGTTCTAATGTGCGTGCCCCACTGCAATTTTGAATTGATAGTAATCCCTAAGAATAAAGTTTCCGTTATAACTTCAAGATTTTTGCCGTCAAGATTTAAGTTTAGGTCACGTTGTGGTACATTTGGTAAAGAGAACTTAAGACATTTTGTTTTTTTCGCATTCAGTAAGAGATTTTTAGCTGTGAACCATTTTGAGAGAATAATTAGACTTTCGTTGACTTGTAAGACATCCGTATTTTTCCTATCTATTTTAAAAATTAGCGACTGGCTAACATAGCCAGCCTAGCTCCATCCAAAAGCACAGAGGCTTCCTGTGAGTTTCACAGGCTTCACGGAGCGACCTCATTGTGCCGAGAATTTCTTCGCGTTGAGATGCCACGGTCTCGCAATTCAGGATTACGTGGGCGGCTGATTCTTCGGCGTTAAAACAGCCCCTGAAAAGTGGGCTGTCCGTGGCGCCTATGTTGAATAGATGTTTGTTTAGAAGGGTGTGGTCCATTATTGTCCCTACAATTATTTTGTGGTTATTTCTACTCCGACGCAAGTGTACTTTTGGCAAAGCCATTCTAGACTGTCTACAGTCTGTTGAACGTGACCATCTGTTATTATGTAGTTCTGTTGATCTATGGCGAATCCACGCACGAAATTGCGAGAAAGGCAAGGGTAAAAGTGGGTATGGGCCTAGCACTAACATCCCCTTTTAGCGAGTTCATCTGCGGCATCATTGCCTAGGGATCCACTGTGCCCCTTGATCCACTGGAGGGTGATTCGATTAGATTTTGATATTCTCTCCAGGGCGGGGTGGCACTCAAAGATAAGTTTGTTGTTAGTTATTTTGTTTTCTAAAGCTTTGGGCACAGCCATACTATCAGATAGGAATCTAATACCGTAGCTCTGGACGCCTAGATGCTTTACGGTTGTTGCGGCTTGTGTTAAGGCAATACATTCACATTGAAATATCGAGCTGTGTGTGCCGAGCGGTAGTTAAAAATTAATGTTGAGGTCAAGGGAGCGTACGCCAGCACCTGAACCGCTTTTTTTTTTAGCTTTCTGTATAGTTTCGTACTTCATTGGCTCCTAACTGATCCCTTTCTTCCTCTATTGTTTGTATTATATAGTTTTTGTTGAACATAGGTTGTTTTTGTGTTCTGTCACACGGGGCAGCGATGAGAGGTTGATACTCAATCGCCCGGTCCAGGATTTGAGCGTGTGGACTAGTGAGGTTTTTGCCCCATATACCTAGATGCATTAGCCTGATGGCAGCTAGCGCCGCCTCTTGCTTTATGTATAGGTCCAGGGGAGTTATTTGTAGGGCTATCTATAGCTGCTGATGGGGTGGTTCTCATGCAGCCAGTGATAGCTGAACAGGCCTGTCGCTGGAACCGTTGGAGTCGGGTGATGGTAATCGAGAGTTCTGTCCTCGTCCACCAAACCAGAGCGCCATAAGCCTACATTGGCCTGATCACCGCTGTGTATAGCCACAGAGTAATCTTCGGAGAGAGCCCCCACGTTTTTCCTAACATTTTTACATTGGTATAGTGCGACTGTTTATATATATATTTATGTGTTGAAAAGTTTTGGAAGCCTATGCGGTCCAAGATTTCGTTTGTTAGGTAGTTCCGTTTTTAAGGGGTTAACCGATAAATAGTTCTTTGTGCACCAGCTCTCGATTATTTTGAAGTCCTTTCTCATGAGATCACATAAGACGCCCTCAAATTTCCCCGAAATTAGGATTGCTATGTCATCTGCGTATCCTACCGAGTATAGGCTGCTGGAGTTGAGCTATGCAATGAGCTCATTCACGACTAAATTCCACAGAAGTGGTGACAGCACCTCACCCTGTGGACAGCCCCTACTCATGATTCCTCGTGTGGTAGTGTTCATAGTGGATTGAATAGCATGATGTTTTAGCATGTTGTTAACCCATTCAACGAGCGTCGGCGCAACGCCGTGTATGGCGAGTGCTTGACCGATGCTGGTGAAGTTAGTTTTGTCAAAGGCACCTTCAATATCAATGAAAGAGGCTAGGGTTGGGTTATTGTTTTTGAGAGCATTTTCTACGCGTGAGACTACGCTGTGGAGTGCTGATTCAGTTGATTTGCCTGCACAGTAGGCGTGTTGGTTTGAAAGATCAGAAACCAGATCTCGGTACATAAACATATGCACCCCATAGGTTTTTGTAGCGAGATCTGGTTTCTGATCTTCCTGTCCCCCTGACTCTCCTGTGTTTTCTAAAAGAACGAGGAGAGGCTTATGGGTCTGAAAGATTTGGGCTGGGTGTAGTCGCCCCTATCTGGTTTCGGCATAAAGATTATTTTTACTTTGCGCCATTTCAAGGGGATTTCGGTGGGCCAGACAGGCTCGAAAGACCTTAACGAGGTATTCAGCCAGTAGTTCGCCGCTCCACCTGAGCAGAGCTAGAAAGATTCCGTCCATGCCCGCTGCCTTAAAAGGTAGGAAGGTATTGATTGCCCTCGTTATTTTATCTTTGTCAATGACTTCATACGCCACCTCCCAGTCCAGGCTTCCCATGACCCATTCCCTGTATAGTTCCTAGCTATGCTGGGTGGCAATTTGGCAGCCCGGGAAGTGCTTTGTTAGTAGTAGTTCGTTTGTTTCTGCGTCGTTTGTTGTATAGTTGTTGTTTGGTTTTTTCAGGCATCCTATAGGTCTGTCTCTTGAGCAAGACAGGTTTGACCCTTATTGCCTGGTTCTTATTGTCAATGTTAGTGCATAAACGTCTCCAACTGGTCTTTCCTCGGAGGCATATTAGTTTTTTATAGATACTACGTTTTGTTGTGTAACGGTCCAAGTCTTCTGGCGACCGCGTGTTCAAAGGTCTATTGAACAGCCTTCTCAGCTTGTGCCGGTGTCTTTCCAGTTCGGAACTCCACCAGAACTGCCTAACTCCCTGTCTAGGTATAGTGAGGGGACACGCCTGATCATAGCTAGATATGAGGATAGTTGTGATGTTGTTTACATATTCGTCTAAATTGAATACTGGTATTTCAGCCGAAGTAGAGGGCAACTTACCTAGTTCAGTTTTGATAAGTCTCACAAACTTGGATCGGTCTGTGTTGCGAGGAACCCTTCTCGGCTGTGGTGTTAGGTTGAAATTAATGGTATGTCAGATCCATCTATAGTCTGGGCATGATAACTCATTGGACACATGCCAATCCTGGATGGAGCCGGAGATACCTAATGTTGCTATAGTTAGGTATATGATTGTTTATGATCTTGCGTTTATGAAGGTAGGTTCTGAGCCCTTGTTGAGTAACACAAGATTATTACTAAGAATAAAGTCAAGCATTTGCTCACCTCGGTTTTTGGTTTTGACATTGCCCCAGAGCGTGTGATGCGCATTGGATTCTGCCGCGATGATGAGTTCAAGTTTCTCCTTTTCACAGTATTCCACCAGTAAGGCGAGCTCTGACAGTTTAGCCAAGGCAAGTACTATGTGTGGAAGTTCCTGTTCAGTTCTAATTAAAATACTTTGCCGTTCAATTGTATCGAGTTTTTTTTTAAACACTTTTCGGCCGCAATTCAGACATAATTGTTCAAAATTAACAAATTTTATTTTTCCGCTGCCTCACCTCCGTTAGATTTGGCAAAAAATGTTTAATAGAACGTCTTATTTTGGTCTTCACCTTAATGCAAGCAAACCATGCGTGCGTCATTCTTTAAAGTCACGTAATTAGGTTACTGGTCGAAGCTAAGGTTATCGACGAGTAGAAGAAGGCGTAAAATGTTAAGTTTGCCCTTTTAAACTATCAATGTTGTAGTTATAGGTACGTTCAGGGACTGATTTGGAGGAGGGGCAGGGTTAACTGATTTAATTAACATATAACACATGCCTTCAAAAATTGATTTGATTTACATCGGAATTTTAAAGCTATGACATACTGCTGCTAACTGTTTATAGGTATTTTACATCAATATTTATTAGGTTTTAAATAATAAAATAAAGAATATGTATGTTCAGAAAATCTGCGAAAACCGGGCATTGTATACAATTCCTAGGAAATTAGATTTATTTGAATTATTTAAGAAATGTGTGAAGGGATAATTCTAACATTAATCAATACACACATTGCCTAGGATTTGTATACAATTCCTAAATGGTTCAAGGAAAAGGGTTTAATAAAATAATTAATTAATAAATAAAACTAATTGTATAAAACTAAATATATTTTTAAGATTCCCAATGCAATATTATCAATACATAATAATGAAATCCTAAAAATATACATTAAATCTTTATAAGACTTAGTAACAATTAAAAATAATCGGGTCACAATCAACAATCAATAAAATCAATCTTGCCAACTATTTTGGGTCAACTTCCAGGCTTACCGGATGCAGCTGAGTATCAGTATTTTACATAGAGCGACTGCCTATCTGACCTCCACAATCCAGTAACTGGGTCACACGATACCTCTTGGAAAGACTTGTGTCAAATTGCCTGGCCACCTGGGACTATCTGTAATGCGCAATGGCTTAGCATACTTTCCAAGGCTCGGAGGAATCTCGCTATGTAAAGATTGTCTGACCTTGTCTTGACCCATCTACGGACCAAACTCGGCAAACTTTTGTTAGCCTTGAAGATTGACCCGTGTGGCTGTTATAATTTAGCCACGAGCTCCAATCAACAATCAACGATCATGCGAGCGATTGAATACCCTATACCCCGCGCGCCCTAGTTTACTCTGTAACGGGCCGATATCCTGTTTTTAACAGATTTCCTATTACCGTTTAGGAATTTTATGGAATTCCTAGGAAATGTATGCAATACAATTTATTTGATACTTCTCCGGTAAATTTTCGGCATTCTATAGATTTCCTAGGAATTGTATAGAATTCCTGATTTCATACATTTCTTATAACTCAACATCTAATCGTTATTTTAACATTTTTGTAATTAGAGATTGAACATATTGCTATTATATGGGTGTATTATATTACTATGCCATTTTTGTTTTAAATAAATAACTATCCGCAAAAGTCGGTATTTGTGTTACGGAAAGGCGTCAGCTTATCTTCAAATTCTTTCCAAGTGCATACTCCTTCTTTGCAAACTGTCCGTAACGGTTCTTCGTTCAAGTAAAATACAACATTATAGTCGTCGGCTCCCTTGTTGCACCTGTAAAAGCCATTAAATTATTATTGTTTATTTTAATTTTGTGTGTGATATGTGTTTGTGATTTAATTTTGTTGTTCTAATTACTCCTTATAACATCAGCTATCTGCCAGATACCACTGGCTGCTTACCAAAACAACCAACCATCAATAAATATGAACCGTCTCAAAATAACGTAACTTTTCCTCTTTCTGTTACACGAACTGCAATCGAGATAGAATTAGAACATCAATTAATACTAACTTGTTAAGAACAACTATTAGATTGGACGACAGCACTGATAGTTTGCTGCTTCTCCATTTCCGATCAGGGTTCCTCAGTAAGCCAGTTAATGGGGCATCGTCCTTGAATAATTGAAGGGCAGTAAGCACCATATCTATCAAAGTAGAATGAGTAATATAAGTTGTGATCTTTTTGCCCTTCTCACTTTTTGCATCCTGTAACTTTTTTAGTAGGTCGGTCAGAGTAATCTGGCCAAATAACTCGTTTATGGGTGTTCCGTAACTACTTCTGTAATAATGCCTCAAGTCAGCTATATACTCCATAGCTTTCAAGTTCTCAGTCGTAAACAGCGCGCACCATGGACTTTGGCTTGTGAGCCCTGAAAAAGTGTAACGGCACCAGTCGTACAAAGCCGTAATGTTTTCATCTGTTAATTGGTATTCAATACCAAGACGTCTTTGGACCCCGTCCTTTAACTGAAATGGAAACCGAAATTAGTTTTGTTATATACTTCAGAGCAAAACTATTGCACCGTTCACTCTATTTTTAACTATCGCAAATATAAGAAATTCGTGTTTATAATCAAATAATACTGTATGCGCTTTTCAAGAACGGTAAGTTCTTGTTAGAAACACATAAAAACGTGAGCAGCTTCCGCAGCTATAGATGCCATTTTTGAGTATCCTACGATAATAACCTTCACTTGTAATTTTTTTTATCACAACAATACACAATCAGCAACGTTCAGCCCAATTATGGTCACGTAATTTAAGAGAGTAGTTTCGGATAAAGCGTCAGAACCTGTCGAATATACCGACTTTGGACTATATAACAATAAACAATATAACAGTAGACATTGACTCAATTCTAATACCTGAGCAGGCAGGCTTTAGACCTGTCAAGTCTTGCTCTAGCCAGTTCCTCCGACCGATTCTGTTGTCGTATTCGTTGACCTCTCGGCAGCTTACGACACCATAAACATCAAGAGACTGCTCGGAAAAGTCAGCAAACTTACCAATGATCAGGGTTTTGTGCTTATATTGAGCGAACTCATGCACAACCGCCGCTTCCAGGTGTGCTTTCAGTCCACCAAGAGCAGATGGCGGCAAAAGAACGGACTTCCCCAGGGAATTGTGCTGGCGCCGACGCTTTTTATATATATTTTCTCTCTTTTCATCTATATGAACGACCAGCCCACCACCCAACTCACGGTGCGGCTCTTGTACGCGGATGACTTGGCTCTAGCGACACAGGCAGCGACTTTCGAGGATGTGGAACGGACACTGACAATGGCACTCGACTTACTTGGAGGCTCCTATGATCACAATGCTCTGCGACCAAACCCATCGAAGACACAGTCGTGCGCATTCCACCTTCGTAACATGCACGCAAACCGGACACTCATCATCACGTGGCGGGGAACTAGGGTCGAACATTGCCCGAACCCAACATATCTGGGTGTGACGCTGGACAGGGCTTTAACTTATAAATCACACTGCTATAAAAAAAAAGCGGAAGGTGGGGACCCGGAATAATTTGCTCCGTCGTCTTATTTCCACCAACTGGGGGGCAACACCCTATATTCGCCGCACAACCGGCAAGTCTATTTGATTCTCTGCTGGCGAGTGTCGTTTGCGTGCCCAGTGTGGCACCGATCCGCCCACGCAAAGCTAGTAGACACCGCCCTTAATGAGACGTATCGGGCTGCTTAAAACTCACTCCACTAAATAAGCTCTACCCACTAGCAGGTATAGCACCTCCTGCTGTACGAAGGGATGTCGCATGCGCGATGGAAAAGAACTTGCGAACCACACGGGCAATCCAGGACAGGCCGTCTAGGGAGAGGAGCAAACTGTGTTTGGAGAAGTACCCACCACCTCATGACACTGAATCGGTTGCGCATCCAGGTAGGCCGCTGCAAATATAATTTAGCAAAATGGGGGAGTATTGGTCCATTCCACGCTGAGTGCGAGTGCGGTGCTCCTGTACAGACCATGCCCCACTTGCTGGAGTGTCGCGACTGTCCATTCACTTGCACCTTGGATGACGTGTATAATGCATCTGAAGCTGCAATAAACATGGACAGCCACTGGGCTCAAATAGTTTGATCAAATGTACCATCGAAACGAAAATGAAGACCGACTTAATACACTCGTTTGTATATGTTTCTATGAAGCTTTTGCCTGTGCGATAGTTTTGCTTTAAAGTGTAGTTTACAGGAATATATAAATAATATATAAAATAAAAAACAGAAACAAACAATCTTACAGCAATATATTCTGAATGACTCCGAAATTTATTCGATTCCGCATAAGTGTCTGGGTTTCTTTTTATGTCTTTGTATTTGCGGCACGTTTCGTAGGGCTGAAAAAAATGGTCAGCTAATTGTTATATTTTGTTATGTAAGTAGTTCAGCGTATGTACTAATTTGGGTTATGATGCAAATGTTACCAATCATTTCGTATTTGAAATTTACCCCGAAATGAAGATAAAAATTACAAATCAAAACTCACAGTGATGACATCAAAATCAGTCTTGGGTGGTTGCACAGTCAATAGCTTTTCATAAAGACCATCAATGAAAGCCTTGGCACTATCCTCAATCCATTGTCCACGAGCAGGACGTATCAGATAATTATCTTCTTCAAGTTTCTCCAAAAGTTTCGGGAAAGCCTGTTTCATCCTTCGCCCAATACCTTTGGATTCTTGGTAACCATCATTGGTAAGTTGAAAAGGTTTATCAAACATATCCGCATTAACTTGCCAATTCCGCAAATTTTCAACATCTTGAGCACAAAGCGAGCAGTTACCTTTTTCGTAGCTAGATACGATATGATCTTTTATATCCAAAACTGATCTCATGGGCTTTCCAAAGTCAATACCAGGATTCCTCTGGCCATGTCGTATAAGTGCCCAAATGCTTACTGGTTCACAACCTGGAGACCATTTTTATAACAAAATTTTATATTTGTGAGATTTTGATAAATTTGCTAAGAGATAAGAAATAATATTTGTATCTGTTGGAACCACAGACATAAATCTAAATAGATAACGCAAGTAACGCAATCTGTATGGAAACCAAGCGTGCCTCTTTTTCACAAACAATTTAAAAACAAATTTAATTACCAATGAAAGAAAACATTTCCAATGCCTCGGCCAACTTTTATACATTCTTTACAACTCAATATGGCATAAAAAGGAATTTATCTAGATTTCGGTGAATTTCCGGTGCCGATAAAGCTATATGACAAGCTCAGATTACGATCATTTGTCGTAACTTTAGTCCATTTTTTGGTACGCAAAGTAAATACAATCGCGTCATCTATTTAGATTTGTCTGTGGTTAGAACTCTAAAGATGCAAGCTAAAACAGGTTACACAGAATGACTATTTCCAAATTTATTTCCGTTATTTGATCGAATGACAAACGAGGCCTGTGAATATGATCATCATGCAGTACTCCGGTATATAGAGCTGCCAAAATAAAATAAAATAAATAAACCTAAATATTCATAAATATCCCGGAAAAATGTGACTATGAAGGATGACAAAATGAATGGCAAAATAATCTTCAACAGAAATTCAACTTACCTTTTTGTTTAACGATCGAATCCCTGATATCGCCTCTAACAATCTCATAAGGCGTTTTACTAGAAAAATATTTGTAATTGCATCGAGTATTCCAATAGCAATTTAAAGTCAACACATGTTTTACGTAATAACAAACCAGCACTGATCGCAATAAAAACTTCATATTCATTTTTAACAAGTAAATTAATAGAGCACCATGTAAGATACCGACTCAATGTTGACTGGTGTATTTTTTTACAATATTATACCTAAACGATCTAATATGCGATATCTGCGTTTAGTTTATTTATAACAGAAGGTAATTACAACATATAAAAAACGTTGTACTAACTGATATTCATAATTATCTACAAACGGTTATCAAAGGGGAGAGGGTCAGAACCACAGACATAAATCTAACAAGATAACGCAAGTTCCTCCATCTGTATGAAAACCAAGCGTGCCACTTTTTCACACACAAATTAAAAACAAATTTACTTACCAATGAAAGATAACATTTCCAATGCCTCGGCTAACTTTTTCTATACAGTTTTTACAGCTCAATATGGCATAAAAAGGCATTTTTCTATATTTCGGTGGATTTCCGGTGCCGATAATCCTAAATAAAAAGCTCAAATTACGATAATTGTTCGTAACTTTACTCCGTTTTTTGACACGCGAAGCACATACAATCGCGTCATCTTGCCACGTTGAATGGCAATGCTGTTTATTTGACCGAGGAGAAACCCTCTCCTGTGGTTACGTGAAGAGTTGACTGACTGTTTGCCGAAGTCCTGAATAACTTAAACCCTATGGGCGCAATTTTTCAGCTCCAAACGGCTCAAACATATAACTCTCAATGAGGTCGTTATATTTATGCCGATTCAAAATTATCTGCTTAGTGGAATAACGATAAAACAAGTTCCACCCACGTGGAATTAGTCATTTCTCCGATATCTTAATAAATTATGTATAGCCTATGTGTTATTCTGATGAGATTATACATCAGAATAACACAAATTACTGTAAAGTGTAATCCATATCCGTTCAGTATATCTTCCGTGAAAGAGTAAGGGTGCCTTTCCACCAGAGATTGTTATGCTATGTTGCTACGGATGCGTTTGGCCATTATAGCATAGCACTGGTAAAAACAGCATAGCTGCATATTACATCTCTGGTGGAAAGGCACCCTAAGGCCGCTTTCACATTAGGACGTTAACAGTGCGACAGTAGCGCGGCAGAAGCCAATGCTTCCACATTATAAGTACAGCCGCGCGTTAGCAGCTTGGCTGCCGCGCCGCAGTTTAGATCAGTGTGGCGCACTTCATTTCAAAAATGGATTCCGACGGGGAAACATTGAATTGCTCTTGTTTTTGATAGTACGCATTCGGCGCCATCGCTAGCATTGCTCTGTCGTGAGCCTCGTTCAATTCCTGGAAATTGCAAGTGGTTGTGCATGCTGGACAAGAAATGAGGCATGGGATGGGTTAAAGATACCCCAGTTTAACAGGTTGTCTCTGCTGTGACCAACCAAGATCCGCAGTTGCTACCACTCTCTCTATTGCTTTGCTTTTTAGGGTTCCGTAGCTCAAAAGGAAAAAACGGAACCCTTATAGGATCACTTTGTTGTCGGTCCGTCAGTCTGTCAAGACCCTTTATCTCGGGAACGCGTAGGGGTATCGAATTTTAATTAATATGGTATACTCAAGTTTGCAACCCTTTGCAGCTGGCAAAAATAAAACTTCTAGATCAACGCAATCAAGAGATACAGCCGTTAATGATGCATATTTTACACTCGCAATGGAATCAAAATCTACAGGGTACATCCTGTTGACCTAGAATCATGAAATTTGGAGCAATGTCTTACAGCAAAAATAAAGGAAAAATTCTGAAACCGTAAATTTGTACTTAAAAAAAAATGGATTAGTAGCTTTTTAGCAGTTGTTAAACTGACCGTGACTTATGTCGAAATATGGGGACTACAGATTTCCAACGGAAAAGTTATTTTTGTCCCTCAATTCTGTTTATATTATCGTTAGAGCAATGTTCGGTGCCGTTTATAGTTTATCAACTTCAGTAATGTTTTAAATTATTTAGGCGAATATAGCTGTTTGTACGGAATCCTCAGTGCGCAAGTCTGACTCGCACTTGCCCAGTTTTTTTTTAAACAAACCTCTTTGTTTTTTTTATATACTTCTGTGATGTTAGTGTTTAAGCGTAAGCTAACTTAGCTACCGGAGTGATTGTTCTGCTGACTGAAGTCCCAGCGGTATTATACAGGATGAAAAGTTGAAGCGGACCCAGAGCTAAGCCTCAAGTGATATTCGGTCAAACCAAAGCATGATGGCGATGGAAAAAATGGCACAAATGTATGGGATTCCCAAGCACTACCGAAAAATAGATTTTGGCATTTTGAACATTTCCATCGCTGACATCGATAGGTGCTTATCTAGAGCCTCTGAAGGCGCTTTGATTCATAATTTAAAAACAGTTTACTTATTAATACAGTTTAATTAAATCTAATTTACATTACACAAATATCCTCGAAAATATGTTAATTATGACGAAATGTTAACCATGAAAAACTGCTCAGAGATAAAATAAATATTCATCATAATTAATTAATTTACCATAAAATATCATGGTCTTAATATAATATATAACTCTTAAATAGGTAATAAATCTATCAATGCTAATTAATAAATAATTTTGCGTTGAATGTATATTTGTTGAAATAAATGACTATCCACAAAATTCTGTATTGGTATTAAGGAATGGCGACAACTTTTCTTCAAATTCTTTCCAAGAGCACACTCCTTCTTTGCAAATTGACTGCAATGGTTCTTCGTTCAAATAAAATACAACATTATAGTCGTCGGCTCCCTTGTTGCACCTGTAAAAACCATTAAATTATTATTATTTATTTTAGTTTTGTGTACACCTGTAAAAAAAAATCATAAAGTTCATTTCAAATCAATCATCTGCCCAGCCTTTTCCCAACTGTTGGGGCCAGCTTCCAGTCTAACCGGATTCAGCTCAGTACCAGTGTTTTACATGGAGCCTGCCTATCTGACCTCCACAACCCAGTAACTGGGTAACACGATACCACTTGGTAATACTGGTGTTAGATTTCAAGCTTCTGACTACCCGTAACGGCTGTCAAAGATCTTCAAATGCTAGCCCGGACCAACGGATTAACGTGCTGCCGAGGCAGAGAGGAATCCCGGTATATTGAAAGGCACGGAGGAATCTCGGTATGTTGAAAGGCACGGAGGAATCTCGGTATGTTGAAAGGCACGAAGGAATCTCGATATGTTGAAAGGCACGGAGGAATCTCGGTTTGTTGAAAGGAACGGAGGAATCTCAGTTTGTTGAAAGGAACGGAGGAATCTCGGTATGTTGAAAGGCACGGAAGAATCTCGGTATGTTGAAAGACACGGAGGAATCTCGGTATGTTGAAAGGCATGGAGGAATCTCGGTATGGAAGTTCATCTCAAATCTTACAAATATTATAAATGTGGAAGTTTGTATGGATGTATGTTTGTAACTCAGTCACGCTAGAACGGCAGAACGGATCTGGATGAAATTTGGCACAGAGATAGATTATAGACTAGAATAGCACATATGCTATTTTTATCCCGGAATAATATTCCCTTGGGATGATTAAACACTTATCACGCGGGCGAAGCCGCTGGCAGAAGCTAGTATTACGTACAGATGACAAATAAATAGTTACTAATAATATGTTCTTTTCATTGACGTCATCGCTCTAGTTAAGACTAAGGGACCTTGCTGATAGCGATATCGCGCACGTTTTTCTTCGAAATTTCAAGCTTTTATCGTCGAATTGCATCGCATTGCGTCCATGTGAAGGTACTTGCAATTTCACTTATACTCCATTTGAAATAACATTAGAAATTTTTACAACCCTTTTTACATTCCATTCAACCGATTTTGAGTTACATCCCGTAAATATAAGAATAGCATATAAAGCATAAACCTGTTGTCAAAACTAACTGCTAAATACAGCTGCCGTTTGTCATATCACCAACGCAATAGAAGTCAAAATCAGTTGAACGGGCTGTAAAATAGGATTATTTAAATGTCTAATGTTACTTCAAATGGAGTTTAGTAATATCGCCTATTGGTGTTATATAAATCGAAACGCGTCAAGCCATCACCTTAGAACTATTAAGTATTGAGATCAGCGTGAAATTATATTTATGGTGATTAAGCTTAAATTCGACGTGAATGTGTATAAAATAGTTAACTATTTATCTATTAATAGTTAAATAGATAGATAATATAACAGTTAAATAGAGCACGAAAACTTTTTGATCAGATACACACAAACCATTAAAAAGCTATTAAAAATTTTACTACTCACTTAATCATTTGAGTTTATCCAAAAGTTACCTATCGTCAATTTAAATTAATAAGATTCTAAAGTGCCAAATAAACTTAAAACTTTCTTATACTATCAATGACTGTAACCCGTCTCAAAATAACTTTTCCTCTAAGAGCTGCGACCGTGATAGAGAAATAAAACTTCAACTGATACTAACTTGTTTAGGACGACCATTAGATTGGCGGAAAATACTGCTAGTTTGCTGCTTCGCCACTTCCGATCGGGCTTTCTTTGTGAGCCAGTTAAGGGGGCAGCATCCTTGAATAATTTAAGAGCAGTATACACCATATCCATCATGGTAGCATGAGTAAAATAAGTTGTTATTTTTTTCCCTTTTCCAGTTTTTACATCCTGGAAAGTTTTTAGTAAGTCGGTCAGAGTTATCTGGCCAAATAGCTCGTTTATGGGTGTTCCGTAACCACTTCTGTAATAATGCCTCAAGTCAGCTATATACTCCAGAGCTTTCAAGTCCTCGGTCGTAAATAGCGCACACCATGGACTGAATATGCTAGTCAGGCCCGATGAAGTGTAACGGCACAAGTCGTACAAAGCCGTAACATTTGTATCTGTTAAAGAGAAATCGATACCAAGACGTCTTTGAATCCTGTCCTTTGACTGAAAATAAAATAAGAATTTAAAATTATATTTCTCCATACATATTGTTTTGCAGAAAAATGGTTGCAAATCTTACAGCAAGATATTCGGAAGAGCTCAAAAATTTAATCGATTCCTCATACGTTTTTGGGTCTTTCTTGACATCGATATATTTATTGCACGTGTCATAGGGCTGCAAAATAAAATAACATATTATTTATTTATTTAATAAATGTAACAAATACCACTACCGAGTATTACTTAAGAATGCCAGCCAGTTTTAAAAGTTGTCTTCCACAAAAGGAATTTTTTTAAAATTACATAAAATACTTACAGATAATATATCAAAATCAGTCCTGGCAGGTTGAACAGCCAGTTGCCTACCATAAAGACCATCAACAAAGGCTTTCGCACTATCAGCCATCCAGGCTCCAGGCGCAGGACGAAACTGATAATCATTTTTGTCGAGTTTTGCCAGTAATTTTGGGAAAGCCATTTTCAGTCTCCGTCCAATACCTTCAGATTCCAGATAACCCTCTTTAGTAAGTTGGAAAGGCTTGTCAAACATATCTTTATTAACTTGCCATTTACTTAAATTTTCGACATCTTGGGCGCAAAGAGAGCAGTTACCTCTCTCGTAGCTAGATACGACATAATCTTTAATGACTAGAGCTTCATTCATGTGCTTGCCGAAGTCTGTACCAGGATTCCTTTGGCCATGTCTAACTAGTCCCCAAATACTGACTGGTTCACAACCTGGGAAATTCAAATTATTATTTTCTGGTTATCCGGTTTAATAATGTTTGTTAGTTTATTTTAAAATAATGTAACTGATCGTAGGTCCCTACGATGCATGCGTCGTGATTAAAATACTAAAGGTATTGAGTATTTTAATAATCGTTGGTAAGTAGGTTATCATTGGAACCTCTAATAATCTCAATTACAGTGGAATTTGACCTTCGTAACACAAAATAAAAACAAAAGAATTACGGCGAATTGATTATCATTTTATTCGAGCATGTGTACGGACGATAAATAAAAAAATAAATTAATGATTAACTTGAATTGTCTTTTTGTGATATGGAAGGCTAGTCCAATGAGATATAAAATCCACTTAGGTAGTTTATTTATTCTTCATGATAATTTGATTTTGTTCATCACAATAGTCTGTTTAGTTATTATAAATACCTCATAATGGTAAATCAAAATATTTAAAATAAAAACTGATATGCCAATGATAAGACACTTTTAGACTTTTTCTGGTAAACCTGTTTTTAATTTTATTAGTATTGTACCTAATTTGTTCTGTTTACTTTAAACAGCGCACATATTTGTGTCGTTTTAAAGTTCAAGGTCATTTAGCTAATTAAGAAATGGATTAGAACTATCATTGACGATATACGGCCTTGTTTTAAATGTGATAGATGACAGCGTGCAAATATTTAGTTAAATAAAAAATCCGGCCAAGTGCGAGTCGGACTCGCGCACGAAGGATACCAATATCGCAAAAAACTGCAAAAATATCACGTTTGTTGTATGGGAAGTGGGCCACTTAAATATTTTTTTCATTCTGTTTTTTTTAGTATTTGCTGTTATAGCGTCAACAGAAATACACCATCTGTGAAAATTTTCTTCTGTCTAGCTATCACGGTTTATGAGATACAGCCTGGTGACAGACCGACAGATAGACGGACAGTGGAGTCTTAGTAATATTGTCCCGTTTTTACCCTTTGGGTACGGAACCCTAAAAACTGATAGGTATGAGTATTAGTATTGAGTATAAGTTTAATTGGGGTAAAAAGCCCACATTTCCTGCTCTTTTCCTCAAAAGTCCAGGCGCTTTTTTGAAGGTTTCCCGCCGTAAACAAAAAAAAAATGGTATGAATAAGTACTTAATTAAAATATTTTGACTTACCTGTAAGCTTGACGAGAGAATCCCTTATATCACCCCTTACTGAATTGTAAGGGGTTTTATTGGAGAAATATTTATAAGGGCAGCCAGTGTTCCAAAAACAGAAAGTCGATGTCACAATATGTACAGAAGATAGTGCTACTATAACTAAGAGGATTTTCATTGTGATATTTATTTTTAGTAATCTTGCATTAGTCCACACTTGTGTTCAGACGTTGACTATGGCTAAGCAACAACTAAACTAATATGTATAATACAGCGGTGATTTGCAACCGGTTGCTACATGTTTATTTGTTATGCATTAATTTTGTTTATTGCACCGATGATACAGGTGGCTTAAATTTTAGCAGCCTACATAATATGCATGTCTCTATCTAGGCTGCTAAAATCTATTGTGTATTAATCAGTATACCACCTGTCAGGAATTTAAATAAGTAGATTCATGAAACTCGCGATCTTTTGATTCGTTGTATTTATTGAGAAACAATATACCACGGGTATTTAACGCGATGATTTCGATTCATTTATTTACCTATTTCACCCGATGTTTCGTTATATTTATGCAGTTATAAACATTGAGGTAATAATGTACTACGCACTAGAGAAGTCACCCCACATCACTGCTGTGTTCCGTTCATGTGGGGTCGGCCGGCCGCACTTCACTCAGTTGCTTGCTAGATCTTGAGCGCCTATGTCATTGTTTGTTTTTAAACGAAAAAACGTTCAAACGCATTAAATATGCTGTCGTGTGTTTTAAGATATTGCACTCATAATTCAACTAATACGGCGAAATGCAAAGGAATAACTTTTCGTCTATGAGTAACTAGATAATCATTTTTAAAATGAAATATTTGGTGGACACCATGTTGCCTCATTTCTCATATAGGTAGACTAAAAATTAAGATGTGACAATTTGTGTAACAAGTGTAGGTAGAATTAGCTGACTTTGTTTTTTATAGCGGAAAATAACAATCTTAAGTAAATTCAGAAAGGAACTGACTTTTTTTTTATTTTTTTTATTTGAGATGGGTTTGCTCTTGACTCTAGTCTAAGTCATAGGTGACAGAGACAGAGTCGACGATGGAGTGAGCTTACCCAGAAGGAGCCTGTTTACTCTAACTTTGAAGAGATTCGGGTTGAATGCGTTCGGAAACACAGACGCAGGTAGTGAGTTCCATTCATTCGCTTTGCGCATTATGAAGGATGTTTGGAAGCGCTTGGTGCGAATTGGTGGAATGGCAACAAGGTAAGGATGGTAACTTGCTACTGTGGTTATTCAAATATATAGTTTAACAAATTGATAGGTATGATAGGTGGGTAGGTGTCTAGGGTAGAATAGGGTATGTAGGTATCCAGTTGGCGGGAGCGAAGTCACGGGGGACAGCTAGTACCTAAATAATGGGACGACGTAAATTAGTTCAAAGTCAGCGTTTAGCTTTGATATTCTTATGCAAAGCAAACAGGACGGTTAGTACTGAGACCTTACCGGTACTTGCTGGCGTACTTCCGGTCAACCTTGATGTGCAATGATGTGCTGCAATGTACTATTCAGCACGAGAAACCATGGACGTGGAGTGACCGTGAGAAAATCTCTGGATTATTTGAACCACATATTGACGTCTGGGAGGAACTTTTATCCGAATGGCAAAGTAGGTGGGATAATTCCATCAAAAGCCGACACCTCGACCAATTCTTTCAATCTGTTCGCGTGCGACTGGCCAGGACGTGGCTGGAGGTGGATCACTGTGTTGCCCAATTTCTCACAAGGCATGGTAACTTTAAAAGTAAATTATTTTCCTTCAAGCTCGTTGCCTCGACTTTATGACAGTATTCTACATGTGACTGCGAAAATTTACAATCTGCCCATCATATCTTATGGGAGTGTATTCTTTGGCAGAATGAAAGCAATACTATGTTGGATAATGTACAGGCTGCATCAGAAGATGTTTACCATACGGATCTTGTGGTAACTAGAACAAATTTCCGTGCGTTCAAGCGTTTTTGCCATACCTATTTATTATTGGAATCAAATATAACACCTCACAATGTTAGGACCCATTAATATTAATGTTAATTTTTATCCGTGGTGCCAGGCAACTGGGCTTATCCCAGTTGTAAATGACCCTTTGTGCCTATTGACTTTGTTTGTTCTGTCTCCTACTTGATGTGGAGGGAACTGGAAATTTTTATTTTTTCCTACTCCTCCACTTTTATTTTCTGATTAATTTCGTTGCGGGATCCAAGACAGTTAAATTCATTCTCCGGGACTTCGTCGAGCTTCATTGCCTCGGTGCTTTTCTGGTGGTCGCCACTATTGATTCTGGCTTTCAGAAGTTGCAGAGATTTGGGAATAGTGCTGTGGGAATGTCCCAAAAAAGAAGTACATAAATATAATATTAAATTAATTTACTATTTTATTTATTAATATAATATTAATAAAATATTACTTTACTAAGGTTATTTCAACTAATATTTTGTATTGAAATAAGTGTGAATTCTAATAAAGCTTGTTAAGTATAAAGCTATGTAGGTACCGCTTCTGTAGTCAATCAGCAGTTTAGTCTATATGAGTGACAAGTTGTTGCAGAATGTTGGACGAAACGCGTAAGCGCCATGAAAATCACGGAGCTTCCGTCTTTTTGATCACGAGTAAACTATACCTTAGAAGCGCTCTAGCGCTGCGTGTTTATACTGTTTTGCTAGACGGCTAATTATTGTTTCAGCGCTGCAGCGAAGTTTAGTTTAAACTCTTGTCAAAATGGAGCATGTCCTTTACTTAGGATAGCTTCTCTAGTACATATTATCTTAATGGTTATAAAATACTTTTTTAACAATAACTACCTATATATACACTTCAATAAAACTACGACCGCGTATAAAAATGGCAGGGATCATTGGGCGTCAAAAAATTCGTCCACATCCCTGTCAACGTGAAAAGTGCCCGGAACGAATTGCATGAACTAATTCCTCCTAGCCCGTTCCATCATCGGACTACAAGACGTACGGCGTTGCGTCATCGGTACATGGTGGACATCCCACCCATACGCACCAAACGTTTCGGGAATTCCTTTATTATGCGTACAGCAAAGGAGTGGAATTCCCTGCCGGAGTCTGTATTTCCTGATACCTACAACCTGGGAGTCTTTAAGTCAAGAGTGAATAGGTTTCTTCTAGGCAAGCGTGCTTCATCGTCGGCCACATCATCGCTTACCATCAGGTGAGATAGTGGTCAAACGCAAGCCTATCAATAATAAAAAAAAAAAAAAAAAAAAAAAAAAAAAAAAAAAAAAAAAAAAAAAAAACGCTGGCAGCAATGCCACGTTGGAAGTGCTAATTCTCTGGCCGAAGAAAAGCCCAGCCCTCTGGTCACGTTGCAGTTATTAAATTATATATTTAGCACCATATTTAGCTTCGCTTTGCATACAATTCTTGTCATAGACTGAAAGTCTACATACTAAATGTTGGTTGGATATATGGTGGTTTATGATTCCCTGAATGTAATCCCATCATACATAACATTTAAAAACACAAGTCTCGTGGCGCAGTTCTTCTACCGAAAAAAGTAGTGAGATCGATTGTAAAACCAAGTCGGATATTTTATTCAGTAGGTATCTTAATAATTAGGTTACAAACAAACACATACCGCCATGGTTTTACTTTTACGTAAGGGGTCGACATTATTGTGCACTTCTAATGTAAAACGGTTGGTTAATTTGATGAGTTTTGAGACCATGAATTGCTCTAGACATATCCTCATACATGGTCTCTACCTCGTACCTCACCGAGGTCGATGCATAGACCTGGAAGATCTTCAGCGAATATCTCGAGAATATTCTGAGTACAAGGTACGCCACCCTGGTTGACACACTCTCGATCTTCACCACGTTGTTCATAAGAGACTTGTGGACGATAAACCCGACACCACCCTGGGACTGCCGGTCACCCTCTCGGAAATAGAGTTGACAATCCCACCGCACTATTACCAAACCACTGCAACTCCAGAAAGCCAGAATCAACAGTGGCGACAACCAGAAAAGCGCCGAGGCAATGAAGCTCGACGAAGTCCCGGAGAATGAATTTAACCGTCTTGGATCCCGCAACGAAATTAATCAGAAAAGAATAAAGGAGGAGTAGGAAAAAAAAAATATAAATTTTCACTTCCCTCCATATCAAGCAGGAGACAGAACAAACAAGGCCAATAGGCACAAAGGGTCGTTTACAACTGGGATAAGCCCAGCTGCCTAGCACCACGGATAACATTTTTGCTTTAAAATATTAATGGGCCCTAACATTTTGAGCTGCTATATTTGTTTCCAATAATAGGTATGGCAAAAACGCTTGAATGCACGGAAATTTGTTCTAGTTTCCACAAGGTCCGTATAGTAAACAACTCCTGATGCAGCCTGTACATTATTCAACATAATATTGCGTTCATTCTGCCAAAGAATACACTTCCACAAGATATGATGTGCAGATTGTACATATTCGCAGTCAGATGTAGAACACTGACATAGAGGCGAGGCAACGAGCTTAAAGGAAAATAATTTACTTTTAAAGTTACCATGCCCTGTGAGAAATTGGGCAACACAGTGATCCACCTCCATCCCCCACGTCCTGGCCAACCGCACGCGAACGGTTGGAAAGAATTAGTGGAGGTGTAGGCCCTTGATGGAATTATCCCACATACATTGCCACTCGGATAAAAGTTCTTCCCAGACGTCAATTTGTGGTTTAAATAATCTAGAGATTTTCTCACGGTCACTACGTGTTAAAAAATCCGCATCCATGGCCTCTCGTGCGGAATAGTACATTGCAGCACGTCGCTACACTTCAAGGTCGACCGGAAGTACGCCAGCAAGTACCGGTAAGGCCTCAGTACCAACCGTCCTGTATGCTTTGTATAAGAATATCAAAGCCAAACGCTGACTCAGAAGCAATTTACCGTACGTCGTACCGCCCCTATTGTGGCCCTATCAGTCCAAACAGGCGCCTCATAGCACATACAACCCAAGTAAGTAGCCCCATAAATAGTCTATAAGGTTAAAAAAGACAGACCCCACGTAGATTTAGATATTCTCGTTAAGGCATAGAAGTTCTTTTTTGCTTTATCACCGACTATTTTAATATGATCTATAAATGCAAAATTCCTCCCTAACGCTAGACCAAGATAGCACACAGACTGCTTCCTTATTACGGGAACGTTATTAAATTTAATAGTAGGACACGATTTAAGATTACCTTTCAATATGAGTTGATAAGTTTTGTGCGGAGCAAAGGTCAGGCGGTTTCGATCGCCCCACTGGGATATTAATTGTAGGCAAGTGTCAGCCAAGTTCTCGAGTCCAGCACGAGTACTTGATTGAATAAACAGAAGACCGTCGTCCGCGTAACCGTTTAATGAACAACCGCTTGGAAGCGGAATCGCGAGGAAATCATCAAAGCCTAAATTCCATAAAGTTGGACCAATAACCGAACCCTGAGGACATCCCATGGTGAGAGACTTCGACATGGAATGATGATCGAGTTTGAGTTTCGCGGAACCATTTAAAAAGTAAGAGTGAACTAAATTGTATATATTTCTATAGCAGCCCCGAGTTTTCATTTTAAGTAATAGCATTGGCCATCATGCGTTATCAAAAGCCCCAGAAATATCTAGAAAAATCCTAATGACGTACTTATGTTCGGATGTATTAACTATTTTCCTAACAATAAGGGTCGCGTCTACGGTAGATTTCTCCATAGTGAAACCGAATTAATTGTTATGAAATTTTGGTCTGTCCAGTAGCAAACGTGGAACGATAAGGCGCTCCAGGAGTTTTCCCAAAGATGGAAGTAATGTAATGGGCCGGTAAGACTTTGGGTCGTCCAGCGGTTTGTCGCCACTTTTCGGGATGATTCGTGTAAATCCGCGTCGCCATATACGAGGAAATACACCCTCCGCAATACAATGGTTGTAAACGGTTAAAATCGCATCACCGACTGTTTTACACGCTTCTATAATCATCCGATTAGATATTTTATCTTCACCTGATGACTTGTTGAGTGGTAACCTCTTGACAACGTTAATAAATTCGTCAGTGGATGGAAGGTCTGACGCTGGTGATTCAGGTGGTACAGCTGCCCACGCTCTGATCTGGTGATGGTAGTCGTTGTCATTAGAAAGTAAGTCATCAGGTATAAGAGTATTCCGCAAAACTTCAGTTGTTTCCTCAATACCGGTGGTGTGTTTATTATTTACTTTTATGTTCTGAACAAACCTCTCTGAATTTTACCACCGATGCTCTGTAGCGGGACCTGACAAATTTAAATGTACTCAACGCAATGGAAAGAGGGTCACCGGTGACCTTACGTTTTTTAAGTTTGTTAAGATGTTTACGCGCTCGGCGATAACTTTTACCTAACTGTTCAGTTAGGTAATCACACCACCAATCACATCCACGTATATTGGTCATAGATCCACGACCAATGGCAACGTTAGCACAGTAAGTGAAGGTGTCTGGCATAATTGCAGCACTTTCTTCAGCTGAAAGCCCATCACGAGTGAAGTCTTTGGCGTGACACGCAAGAAGCGAGCTAAAGAATTCCCAATTCGCACCCTTACATTTATACCTAAAGTTACCAATGACATGTGTCGTACCCTGAGTAAAAACAGGAACAAATTCGTGGACGATCAAACGATGATCACTACAAGACGCGTCCGGTAGGACACGTCACCTATCCAAGCGTACGTCTGCACTAGAAAGTGTGACGTCAATACAAGATTCGTCCATTTGGTTGCAAAAAGTTGGTGGTGCGTCAGGGGTATTATGAATAGTCAGATTAATTTCAGCAATGAAATCTTCAACAGTGCAGCGTCGTTCATAATCCGTAGATCGAACTTTGCCATACCATAGAGTCGAAGACGCATTAACATCAGCGCCAACAATTACTTTGCAGCCCGCGAGCGACTGCAAGACGTGACGGAGATTATGTATATGAGGAACAATAGGGTCTGAATATTAAAAGTAGCAGCTCACAACGTAAACTTTAAAAGAAGACGATGAGACCTCCGCAACGGCACAACGTGGTGTCATAAGGTTACGCATAGACGTTACTGTGAAGTTAGAAGAACGGGCCACGTAAATTCCGGCTCGTGCTTTGCCATCCAACTGTACTACTTTGTGACGTAAACACGCGTTTTGATATTGTTCTTGAACAAGCACTATATCTAAGTTATAATCGATAATTAGTTTGTCTAGTTCAGAAGTCGCCACCCTATCGTTGTGGAGATTTAATTGTCCTATGGTTAATCTATCCATTATCTTAGTAGTTGGTGTTGAGGATAGGTTGTTCGAGCTTAAGTTTATAAGTGGGACACTCGTGCGATCCACAGCGATGGTTATAAGGTTTCTTGGAACGTTGACGGTGACCGTGTATAATTTAAATTGTCCTTATGCGGGCAGTCTTTGGTTTCATGTGCCTCAGAGCAATTAGCGCAGGTAGGCGATTTAATAGTGCAGTGTTTTTTAACATGACCGAACAGCTAACAATGTGCACAACGTACTACCTCGACATCATTAATGAAACGGCAAGTCGCCCAATCAATAAATAGTTTATCCTTAGTCGAGACCAAATGTTTCCGGACCGAGGACTCGAGTTCAGTGCCTATCCATTTCCGACCGTTGTCTAGCGAACGCCTACGTATATTTTTTGTTCATTTAATAAAGTCGGCTTCATTTAATGGCAACTCATCTTTAATGTTTTGACAGAACAACGCATGCAAAAAGGCAGTGTCCTCCATTGACGACGGGACGTCTTTAACTAAAATACGAGGCCTACGGCCTTTTGATTTGATAATCGTTAGCGACACGTAACACGACGCCAGACTTCGCAGTTTTCTTGACACCTTTTTTTTTTTTTTTTTTTGATATCATCCAATGACTTCTCCCGCCCTGGGTGAAGCAGGAGGGTGTGTCAGACTTTTACTGACTAAAACCCGTGTTCCTTCATTTGCTTGAGCCAGGGCCGCGGTAACTCTTTTTCAAATTTATCCCAGACAGGCATCGGCCCTAGCGGACCCCGTCAGTTATTGCTGATATCTCTTTGAGGCGCGCGTGGAACACTACGCGCCGGCGACTCGGGTCTGGTCCTTATCGGACGGCGGGCTAACCATTACCCGCAAGCCCGCGCCTACGGTGGCCGGGAATCGGCTTGCGATTCCCGACGTCCAGGGCGTCTCCTGCGGTGGCTTGGGGCGTGAGGGCGTCTCCGTTGCGTCTCCCTCACGCGTTCTGCCTCCTCTTTCGCGAGCATTACTGCTTCGCAGAAGGAGGTGACAGCTTCCCATGCTCTCTCGCTCCGTACCATGGCCTGAACCAGGGCCGGACGCGAGAGGTCGCCACCGCCGATCGCCTCCACGGGGACTGTTCTACCGTGTCCTCCGGGCGACCCTCACAATGGTGACACCCGGGCGTTTCCTCCCACCTTATCCTGAACAGGAACCTCCCAAAACTGCCGTGTCCGGTGAGGACCTGCGTCAGGCGGAAGGTGAGGACGCCGTGACGCCTCTGAAGCCACTTCTCAAAGAGGGGCCTTATCGCCACAGTTGTGGCGTGCCCAGCGCTGGGTTGCGTCAATCGCCCTCTCCATGTCGCCATGAGATCCTGCCGGAGCTCTGTCCGCCGAGCCGTGATTTGTCACGGCAGGGGATTTTCGCCCCGGCATTTCGCCTCCTCGCGCCATTCCCATATTTGCGCGAGGACTTTTGCCTCCAGATCCCATGGCAGCAATCCAGCAAGGAGGCTCGCCGCATCACCGGAAACCGAGCGGTATCCCCGGACCAGCCGAATGGCCATGACCCTTTGGGACGCGGTCAACCGGCGGGCTGGTCGCCGCCTTAGGGAACGCGCCCATACTGGTGCCCCGTAAAGGGCCATGGACCGCACGATCCCCACGTAGAGCCTCCGGCAGGAGCCGTTTGGACCCCCTAGATTGGGCAGGAGCTGCTTGAGGGCAGCCCCGGCCCGCTCCAGTCTGGGAGCCAAACGTCGGAAATGTTCCACTCTACCTGGTGACCGGGGTAGATGACGGCCCTGTCCGTCATATAGGCCTCGACTACGCGACAGAGATAGGGCGGCATCCGGTGATACCGGAGTGCCTCCCTGATGCAGCTCCATGGCAGGGTGTTGAAGGCATTGGCGATGTCTAGAGAAACCGCCAAGACGACCCCGCCCCGACTACTGCGTCCCCAGTCGTGAGGGCTCGCACGCGCATGATGGCGTCTACCGTAGAGCGCCCCCTGCGGAAACCAAACTGGCTTTCTGCCAAATCCGGCCCCACCCACACCAGCCGCCCGACGAGGCGGTCTGCAATAACTCTTTCAAAGAGCTTGCCCACCTCATCGAGCAGCACGATAGGCCGGTAAGCGGAAGGAGAGTCCGCAGGGCGCCCCGGCTTCTTAATGAGGACCAGTTTCCCCGTCTTCCAACGAAATGGGTACTGGCAACTCTCCAAACTTGCACTAAAGAGCCCCCTTAGTCGAGGCCCGATAGCCTCCAAGGCCAGGACCCAGGCTTTTCCAGGTAAGCCATCTGGTCCTGGGGCGGTATTTTTGGCATTCAGCCTGCGTACCGCCATTCTCAGCTCTACGTCGGTCACCTCCAAATCGTCGTCGTCGTCGGCAGTGTGGTCCGCATTAGGCACCGCAGGAGGCGGAGCCATGGGCGGGGGAGTATGTTCCCCTCGCAAAGGGAACAGAGTGCTCACCACGCCCTCTACGAGCTGTGGCCGGAGACTTTGCGTCAGAGGGGGAGCCCATAGGCGGAGTTTATCCCGCACCACTTTATAGGGGCGTCCCCACGGATCCCTGTTCAGAGTCCCCAGCGACTCCTCGCGGGCCAGACCCTTAGCCCGCTTGATTTCTGCTCGTAGGGCGGTTCTCGCCGCTCTGTACCTCTCGTATAGCTCCGCCTCAATGGCTTCCGTATCCGGAGGGCGGTTACGGAGCCTGCGGTGCCTGGTGTACCGGCGTCGCGTAGCAACGCACGCCTGGCGCAGAGCCGTAAGCTCCGGCGACCATCAGTACACCTGGCGCCGGGCAGGTCCTGGCCGGACCCGGGGCATTGCCACGTCACATATCTCGGACATGGCCTCCCGGAACCACTCCGCCTCGTCGTTAATGTCAGCAGGCCTATTCGGTGATGGCACCCAGGCCTGCACGATCGAGGCTTCCAGGAGGAGCTCCCGGTCCAGCTGCTTCAGCGCCCACCCCGGATCACTCGGGGTCTGTCGGACAGGCGCGCTCGAGGTCTGGGCGGAGACGTCGAACCGGATATACCGGTGGTCGGAATAGGTCTCCAGCTCCTCCATGACGCCAGTCGGCGACACGTGGTGACAGAACGGGGCTGGCGAACGAAATGTCAACCACCGATTCACCCTGCATCCGTACACATGTGGGGACAGAACCTCGGTTTAGGACGACCAGGCCTGTCTCCAGATCCCAGTCCGCCACCATCCTGCCCCGTAAGTCCGTATACCGGGCACCCCAAGCCACATTCTTGGCATTGAAGTTCCCGAGGACGAGCACAGGGAGGGAGCGGTACCCGACGACGACGATTTTCAACTGCGCAAGGGAGTTGTGGAATTCGGCGAGAGTTCGGTTCGGGGAGAAGTATACCCCCACCACGGCAATCTCCCCGAACCGTGCTGCCACGCAACCCCGTCCCCTCTTGACATCCTCGAGAGACGGGGTACCGGCGGCGGCCGATGAAATTAAGGTCACTGAGCCGCTCAGGTCCTCCACCCAGTCATCTCTGGGTGGGACAAAGTACGGCTCAGCGACCACGGCGATGTTAATCGACCACTGCGCCATGCTCTAAAGCAATAGATCCTGAGCAGCGGCACAGTGGTTGACTGGTGGAGAATGCCTTGCTGCAATAAGTCCGCCTATGTATCACCATTGTACATGAAGTTTAAATAAATAATAAATAAATAAATATTCGCCTGAAGGAGGCTTAATGGGACCATTATTGGCACTCCATTTTAGCCCCCTCCCGAGCCCCCTGTGAGGGTCCTGCCGCGGTGGTTTCGGCGGCGACGACGGCAGTGTGAGCAGCAGCAGCGGCGGAAGTGGCTGCGGCTGCGGCAGTGACGGCGGTGTTGGAGGGCTTGCCCCTTGTCCTGGCCTTGGCAGGTGGAGCGCAGGTCTTGCTCCCAGCCCGGTGATCGGCCGGCTTGCCAGCTGCCGCACATACGACGCAGTGCGGTGTGGCATTGCACGAGCCGGCCTTGTGACCGGGCTGACCACAGCGGAAGCAGTGGTCGCTGCGGTCCACCTCCGAGGTGCATTTAGCTCCTACGTGGTTGCCCACGTGGCAACGGAAGCACCTCAGAGGTCTGGGTTCCAGCAGTTTCACCTGCGCGGAAACCCAGCCAACCAAGAGCCTTTGGCCCTCTCCGGCTATTTTTAGGGCCGCCGGGACGGGGCAGCTCACCGTAACGGCTCGCATCCCCGTAAAGTCAGGACGTATGGTGCCTGCCCTCACTAGGTCGGCAGAGCACCCCCCTGTCCTAGCGACGGCGGCCACCACCTCTCCTTCCGTCACAGAGTCGTCCAGGCCCAAAATGCGCATGTCAGCGCACTTGGTGGGCCTGGACACTCGGACCTCGTCCGCATTTAGGGACGCCCTGAGCCTTTCGTCTAGGGCGTCAGCGGTCGGGCTGCTGGCCGCACCAGGTACTTCCAGCATCCGGGCCCCAGTCGCGGTGACCCTTATCCGGATGCCTTCGGTGACGCCGAGCTCCTCCAGGTTCACCGCCGCCCTTGCTTTGGCGAGCACTTCGCGTTAGGACACGCCCTTTTTTTTCCGCTTCCGGCTGTAGCGTTATCACAACAGCTGCGGAATTCGGGGCGCGAAGCGTCGCGGCTAGGTTACCTAGCCGCGACGCTTCGCTCCTTGCGCCGCTTCCGCCTCTCCTTTCTTTTAGCCGCCCGTGCTGCCTTGCCCGCCTTCCTTTTCTTTCCGGCCACTTGCCATTCGGCGTTGGCCGCAGGAGAGTCTGAAGGTGGAAGAGATTGGGGCGGCTGACTCGCCGCCTGGGCTGGGGCCCTCGCCGCCTGTCCGGCCGCTCCGTCTATTTTGGGTGCTGGATTTCCCAATCTCGCCGGAGCTGACCTATTCTGTTCCAGCACGGCTCCATGATTGGGATGTCTCGACAAGCCCGCGGCAGCTGCGGGGGCGGAAAACGAGGCCTCGTTCTGCTGGCCGCTTGGCCCGCCGTTAGTGGGGGGCGCAGGACAATGGCTTCCAGTGCAGAGAACCTGCTCTGAAAGGCAGCCAGCTCCTGCCGCACCAGGTTCAGAAGACGGACCTGGCCGGCCCCGTGAAGCCCGGCCAGGTCCGCTCGGAGCTTCTCGTTTTCCTTTTGGAGAAGCTCCATGTCGGCTTTCAAGCGGGCGACCTCCGCCCGCGTCTCGGACATGCCATCCGAAGAAGTCCCAGCGCGATTGGCCTCCGCCGCCGCCATAATGGAGGCCGTGGCCGCGGATATGGCTTTGTCTTTAAAGGATTTGTTCCTCTTCAAGGCCACATCCCGGATAGCGGCTCCCACGACCTCTGCGAACCTGACCGCTCGTTCTAAATTCCAAATTGGAGCGGCCTCCAGCTCGTTGCCAGAAGATCCCGAGAGGACAGCCCTGCGGCTAGTCGGTCCGGGGTGGCGCCCCTCCGCGGCAAGCCTCTCGGCTCGATGGGCAGCCTCCTGGGCACTGAGCCCTCTCCCCACTCCACTGTCTCAGCCCCCACCCCGCCTACAGCTGGGAATCTTCCGGGCCGAGGCCAGTTCGTCATCGGAGAATGACCCCACGCCATCCCCCGATTTGGGGCGCTTGCGGAAGAACCTTAAATTCTTCGCAGCAGCCCGCTCCACTTCACGCTCAGAGCTCTGTGGGCCTTTTGCGCCAGATTCGGGGTCGGATTCCGACCCCGCATCACTCACCTCTTCATTTAAAAATATCGGTGTCCGTATTTCATGCATGTAGTTATCGGTTTTGACTGAGACAGACGGAAGACGTTTGTTGCGCACCCCAGAATACGGAGGGCAGCCCGCCGAAGCGGGGTGGGACTCCCCGACCACTGAGCAGTCGGGACCCACCTGGGGAAGTTTTTCGCAAAAAGCTTTCTTGACACCTACGATTTGAAACTACGCCGTCACTAGGCATTCATGGCTTTCATGAGTGCTTGTTTAGTCGCGGCAGACGTTGCGTAATCAGTTGATCGTTCATCGGTGGGGTAGGCCACAAGATACCGAAGTTTGGCACGGGAATCCACCACAGGAACAACTTGCCAGGAGCTTAGTATTGAGTATGGAACGTGTACTCAATCTACCAAATACCAGCTTGATGCACTAGAGTCAATCGAAAAGCGGGCCAAGAGGCTCATCAGCGATGAGGCACTGGTTAAGTCAAAGCTACAGAGCCTTGAACATCGTCGCCGAGTTGCCAGCTTGTCGGTTTTTTATCGGTTACATTTCGGGGAGTGTGCGATGGAATTGCATGATTTAATTCCACCCAGCCCGTTCCATCATCGGACTACCAGACGTACGGCGATGCGTCATCGGTACATGGTGGACATCCCACCCATACGCACTAAACGTTTTGAGAATACTTTTATTATGCGTTCAGCTAAGGAGTGGAATTCCCTGCCGGAGTCTGTGTTTCCCGATAGCTACAATCTAGGGGTCTTTAAGTAAAGAGTGAATAGGTAACTTCTAGGCAAGCGTGCTCCACCGTCGACCACATTATCGCTTACTATCAGGTGAGATAGTGGTCAAGCGCGAGCCTATAATAGATAAAAAAAAAAATTGGTAAACGAAGATATAATTTATCAGCCTACGAAATATTATTGACATCAGACTTGGCAATATCAACACCGGGAGCCTGCCGTTTTGCCGAAAAGATTTTGACAAAATTTCACTACCCAAACAAATTTTAGCAACCTTTTTTTATACCAATGCAATATTTGGAATAATTTTAGTACGCACATTTTCATTTCGTCAAGTTTTTACTTGGCAGAATATTACTAACTATAGTGTCATTAAGGCATTTGGTCTTTAATTAAATGATTTATGACAGCAAAAAATCTTTAGACAGTAAATCCTTCCAGATCTGGCTCCCAGGGTATCAAGAACCTAGCTGACAGAAAGGAGCGAGCGCAGTATAGCGCGAGCGACGAAATTTTTGCCAGAAAACGAGAGACAATTAAAAATGCGAGCTTTGCGAGCGCGAGCGCGACGAGCGCAGCGAGGAGCCAGAAAATAAAAACCATATAATTATTCATAGACAAGTAAAGTATTTGTGCTACTTTTATATACAGCTCAAAATGTTGTTTTTGCTTACCCTCTGAGTGCTTACCAAAATTTAATTAAACAGGAGCAGCTCATTGCAGCTTTCTTTTCGATGAAACATAGATAACCTTTTTTTTTGTCATTGACTAAGCAATTGACTGAGTAGAAATGGTAAATTCAAAACTATTGCTTATTTTATTTTGCGTAAAATTATTCCAACTGAAATATATGACCACATAAAAATTGGTAAAAGTACTAGTTGGTAAACAAGTTATTGTTTAAACGTTCACTTGGCAAACATTAGGTTTGCGTTACAATTATTTGTGAATAGATTTTTTGCTAAGTAATAATTTGGCAAATGAAATTATGCGAAAAATTTTTTGGAAAGTGAAAATTTGTCAAATTCCTTTCGGTCAAACAAGGGATACCCATCAACACCGGTATTATGTTTAATTTGATCTAATTCGCGTTCCGTATTGGCCAACTTAGTCTCGTTGGCGGATAATTTTATGGCTAGTAAGGAAACAATAGCCGTTATGCGTTGAGTCATGTACATAATAGCGGACTTATTTGCAACATTAATGTGGGACCCTTGGTCATTAACAAGGTCGACACGAAGACAGCGGTTGACGAAGACTACGTTTCGCAGCCATAGAGCAGCACGGATTTGACATTGGACCCGAAGATTATGAGTTTAATCCTTACGCGAAGGTTGCTCGGGCTTTGGCGATACGTGAAGTGATGTCCTCTTCACTACCCCCAGTCTCAGACACGACACTCCCGAGGTATGTAATAATTTATAGACGCGTTCCACTGCCTCTGTGCCAATCAGCAATGGTGAGTGGTTCTTCACACCAATTCTCATTTCCTGGGTCTTTCGGATGTTTATATTGAGCCCCGTTTTTGCCGCTTCCTGACGTAGATCGTTTAGCTTTGCTTGCATATCGGCGTGGGTATGACTCAGCAGGCATAGGTCATCGGCATAATCCAAGTCCTCCAAGACGTTGGATAACCCCCACCCTATGCCACGGCGCCTGTTATCATAGATGCGAAGCATAATTCCATCAAGAACGTCTAGGAAGAGGAGCGGCGACAGGAGGCAGCCTTGGCGGACACCCGCGTTGACTGTTACGTCATCCGATATGAGGCCGTTAAGAGTAACCTTACAGGAATATTTCTTGCAAATACGCTACAATAGACGGACTATTTTCGGCGGCACTCCAATGTCCAGTAGGCGGGACCAGATACTAGACCACTTCAGCGTATCAAAGGCCTTTTCGAAGTCTACAAAGGTTAGATAAATCTCCCTCTGCCATTCTGATGCCTGTTCTAGTATGATACGGAGAGTGTTGATCTGGTCCGTACAAGAGCGGTTCGAGCGGAAACCAGCCTGCTCCTTGCGTAGAAGACGGTCCACGGGCTTCGACAGTCTATCCAGGATTATCTTGCAAAAAACCTTAGAGGGAATCGAGAGCAACGTTATACCTCTTCAGTTATCGTACTGGCTAAGATCACCTTTATTAGGAACAGTTATAAGAAGATCTTTGTTCCATTCATCTGGGAGTTCTTCGGCGATCCAGATCTTTTCAATGAGCGGCGTCAGGACGTCGACTGCGGTGGGTAAGTCGGCTTGTAGCATTTCCGCAGTTATCAGGTTGAGTCCTAGTGCTTTGCCTGTCCTCAAAGAGCGGACTGCCTCCGCAACTTCAGCTGCTGACGGTGGTTCCGTGTGAATGTTGAGAAGCTGCGATGGAACTGACTTGCAGCGCGTAAGGATTCGCTGTAGCTGACAAACGGAAGACATCTTCAAAGGGTTCACGCCAGCGAAGTAGCTGACCTTTTGACGTCACAATGAGCTGACAATCTTTGGACTTCAGCGGCTTCTTCTTCGACTTGCTGTTACCTGCCAAGGTTTTGGTAACATTGTACAACTCTTTCAAGTTGCCGGAGTTTGCAGCTTGTAGAACACGATCAGCAATACCATCAGTCCACCGTCTCTTATCTTTCCGGGTACTGCGATAGATTTCCTTGCGTTTCTGACGGTATTGCGTGTTAAGGTCTGCTCGTATGGCGTCGTTATGGGTCTCAAGCAGTCTCAGATGAAGATTCCTTCTATCTTCAATCAGGTTCCACGTGGGTAGTGACAATCAGTCCTCCCAAGAATGAGTTGATTTGTGCCTTAGAACTAGTCTCTGTATAGGCCACTTTGATGCGGTTCCACTCCTCATCTAATGAGTCCGTAGCAGCATCGAGTACAGAAAAGTGATTGCGCAATTCAAGCTGAAAAGTTTTACGCGTGTCTGAGTCATGCAGTTTGCTCACCTCGAACCTTCTTCCAATCTTGCCAAATCCTCCATCCGCACGGGCTACTGCAACCTTGAGCCGGACTTCAGCAACTACCAGATGGTGGTCGCTTTCAATATCGGCGCACCTGCGGTTTCGGACATCGAGCAGTGAAGACCGCCATTTGGAACTAATGGTGAGGTGGTCACTTTGGTTCTTGGAGACACCATCGGGAGAGTCCCAGGTGTATTTGTGGTGGTTGCCATGAATGAATAAGGTTCCTCCGATAGTAAAATCGTGATTCTGACAAAACTCGATAAATCGCTCCCCATTCTCGTTGCACTCTCCAAGTCCGTGTGTACCCATATGCCGCTCGCGGTTAGTGTTAAGACTCCCAATCTTTGCATTCAGGTCCCTCATGACGATGACGATGTCTTGCTTTTTAATGCTCCTAAGGGTGGCGTTGAGGGTATTGTAGAAGTCGTCCTTGGTATCCTCTGTTGATGCATTGTTTGAGGCGTAGCACTGGATAATGGAGATATTCCGGGCTCTTGAGTTGAAACAGACACACATGATCCGGTCTGAGATCGGTTTCCAGTACAAGAGGCTATTCTTAGCTGCATTAGAAAGGTGAAGCCCCACGTACGCCATACTCGCGCACATCTTCCTCACTTTCTTTACCTGAATACAGCAAAGTCAAGCCCCCGGACGTTCTCAGCTCACCAAAATCGTTTCTTCTCACTTCGCTTAGACCGAGTATCTGTATAGCTCTAGCTAGCTAGCTCTTGCTTACTAACTGCAACTCTAGCTCTAGCTATCTAGCTCCAGCTTGCTAGCTGGAACTCTAGCTCTAGCTATCTAGCTCTAGCTTACTAGCAGCAATTCTAGCTAATAAGCAGGGGCTAGAGCTAGATAGCTAGAGCTCACTAGCTTTAGCTATATAGCTAAATAGCTACAGCTAGTAAGCTAGAGTAAGAGCTAGAGTTGAAGCTAGTAAGCTAGAGCTAGATAGCTAGAGCTAAATAGCAAGAGCTAGTAAGCTAGAGCTAAATAGCAAGAGCTAGTAAGCTTGAGCTAGAGCTAAATAGCTAAAGCTATAGAGATAGTGGGAGAGCTACATCTAGTAAGCTAGAGGTGAATAGCTAGGGGAAAATAGTAATAGCGTACTAGTAATAGCTTTATCCACATTGAAGTTACAAGGGGTCGAAAACATCTTGAATGCCGTTGTTTGCTCGACTTGTTGGGGGCACTGCTGTGCCTCAGATAGACATGAATAATAATTTTTACTTTTCCACAAATAATCAGGATTTCCAGTTTCATTTCGGTATTTGCAATATTATTTCGATGATGGAAATAATATTGAAAATACCTGAGTCATCTTTGCGGTAAAGGTCAATGAAATATCAACGCTCAAGTAACATTTACCCATACGTTAGACTCCAGCTTTTCCACCTACCACAGATAGGTACTCAAACTGCATCTGTAAACGCTCTAGTCATACAGGAAGGGGGTAATCCAACTTATCCGAGCGTGTTTTTAGGATTCCGTACCCAAAGGGTAAAAATGGGACCCTATTACTAAGACTCCGCGGTCCGTCTGTCTGTCTGTCTGTCACCAGGCTGTATCTCAAGAACCGTGATAGCTAGAGAGTTGAAATTTTCACAGATGATGTATTTCTGTTGCCGCTATGACAACAAATAATAAAAACAGAATAAAATAAATATTTAAGGGGTGCTTCCATACAAATAACGTGATTTTTATGCCGTTTTTTGCTATAATGGTACGGAACCCTTCGTGCGCGAGTCCGACTCGCACTTGTCCGGTTTTTTTTACAATAGCTTAGATAGTGCATATTGATATAGTCATTGCTACTCAGTTAATTCAATCGATTGTAAATCTTATTTTTTACATAGGGCTTATATCTAGGTATTTTCTGCCCTTGTTAATTGTCATGTCTATTGACGTTTCCACGTCCCTGGAGTCCACAATAGATCTCAATGGGTCTGTACAAACTCCCAAAAGTCTGAGGAGCCTTCACGGCAGTTTACGGTTTGCACCAAGAAAACGCCGCGCTCAGAACGAGAAAACATTTATTTATGATATATACAAGGGGGGTCATGAAATCCCTGAAAATCTTAACACCGCGATGTAGCGGAGAGTCAAAAATGTACAGCACCATCTATTGGTTTGAAGCGAATTTAATAACAAAAGTGACATTTCTTGATGTTAGAATCTTAACATTCCGCCCACCATGGACAGAGTGTCCATAAATTAACACATTATAAAGACAAAACAATTTATTCGCCCACCATGAGAACAGTTTAGCTACTACCAACAACAAATAAAAAATATCAAAACTTAAATTAACACTTCATAACATGTTAAGTGATAGGTAGTAAAATACATAAAGCAATACCAAAACTTAAGTCTAGATGGTGACAGGTAAAATAATGAGCTTAGACACTGGTCTCTTTATAATAGAACCCTTACATTTTAATGAAACAACGCGCGTAAGTTTGTCCACTCCAATATGCTTGTCAGTTATTATGCCATACAACCATCTTGCCGGTGGTAGATTATCCTCTTTAACCAGCACTATATCTCCCACCTTAGGTTCCGGCGTTATTTGTGTCCATTTATAACGATGCTGGAGTTGTGTAAGGTATTCGTTTGACCATCTACGCCAAAAGTCCTGCACAAGCCGTTGTGTGAAATGCCATCTTTTGAGAGTACTCAAGGTAGAATTTTCGTAATTAGCATCCGGTACCAGTACTAAAGGCTCACCCACAAGAAAATGTCCCGGGGTAAGTGGGTACGGATCTTCTGGATTGGAACTTATTTGTGTTATCGGTCTTGAGTTAAGACATGCCTCTATTTGGCACAAAAGAGTCGTCATCTCCTCGAAAGTGAGTGTGCTGTTGCCGATAACCCTTTTTAGGTGATGTTTTGTGGATTTCACTCCAGCTTCCCAGAGCCCACCAAAGTTTGGTGAATGGGGTGGAATGAAATGCCAGTTGGTGCCGTTTGTTGCAAGCCAGTCAGCTATGTCATTCGCTACTACCGAACTTTCCCGTGGTACTAACTTTTTGAGCTCTTTATTCGCTCCAACAAAATTAGTGCCATTATCACTCCACAATTCTGCACAATGACCTCTGCGTGCAACAAAACGCTTAAAAGCAGCCAAAAATGCTTCTGAGGTTAGATCGCTCACGACCTCTAGATGAATTCCACGAGTGGCCATGCAGATGAATAAACAAATATAACCTTTAGTGGAGTGATGGCCACGTCCCTTTGTGGTTCTGACTGCGATAGGCCCTGCGTAATCAACACCACTTTTATGAAAAGGGCGGCAAGCAGTGACACGAGCTGATGGCAATTGGCCCATCAATTGTTGGTTCGTTTGAGCCGCATAACGAATACAAACGACACATTTACGAAAATGCTGCCTTATAAGACTCTTTGCGTTCATGATCCAATACCGAGTTCTTATATAACTCAACATGGACTGAGGGCCCCCATGAATAGTACGCTCATGGGCATCTGCAACAATCAAATTTGCAAGATGTGAATTAGGAGGAATCAGTATGGGATGTTTCATTTCATCCACAACGTTAGCCTTCTGCAATCGCCCACCAACTCTAAGGATGCCTCCGCCATCGAGGAATGGATTAAGCGAGCTAAGTTTACTCTCTTTATTTACAATACCTAATCCCCGTAAACTCTTTATTTCGTTCAGGAATCTTTCCCTTTGGTCCAACCGGATACAGGTAAGTAATGACTCCTTCATTTCCTTAGACGTTAGCCAACGTGTGGTTGTAGAGCTAGTGCTAACCCTATTTAAGGTTTTAAGAAACCTTCTACAATATGAAATTACTCTTGTCATCCTATTTAGACTTGAAAACCTTGACATTATATCAATGTCTTCAATTGTGACATGACATAATACCTTATTTTTCTTTTCTTCTAAGTCAATTTGTTTAAACTTTCCTTTACTGTAGTGGACTGTATTTTCTTGTAGCCACTTAGGGCCCTTTTTCCAAATGGTAATTTCAGAAATATCCCTCGGATTTATGCCCCGCGATACGCAATCTGCTGGGTTCTCATCGGACTTGACATGCGCCCACTGACTATTGTCCATTATGGTCAAAATTTCCGAGACCCTGTTTGCGACAAACGTTTTCCACTTGCTAGGATGACTACTCAGCCAAGCAAGAACAACACTAGAGTCAGTCCAAGCGTGGGTATTTTCTTTTGTGATACCCAATACTTCCGAGACTTCTTGGAGCAATTTAGCTAATAAAACCGCTCCACAAAGCTCCAAGCGAGGTATTGATACTTGTTTTACAGGAGCAATCCTTGATTTGGAAGCGACCAGATTCACATGAACCTTACCGTTACAATCTACTGTTCTAACGTAGACAACGGCTGCATACGCTGCATTAGAAGCATCACAAAACCCTTGTAGTTCCATGTGAACATTGTGTCTGCTTGCCCCCGTCCATCTCGGCAGTTGAAAACTAGTGAGATGAACGAGATCCTTACGATATGAAAGCCAATCTTTGAGTATGTCAATTGGTATTTCGTCATCCCACCCTATACCAGCAAGCCATATTCTCTGAATAAAAATCTTGGCTGTTGTTATGACGGGCGCAATCCAACCAAGTGGATCAAATAATTTGGCTACATCCGAAATTACCTTACGTTTGGTCACAGGTGTTTCAAGCGGCGGAAGTTGGACAGTATATTGAAACTCATCGTTAGATCTGTTCCAGGTTAATCCTAGAATTTTCATAACAGAATCTAATTTCAATTCTAGGTTTTCCTTGCTATCCTTACTGTCTGTATCAACTTCTTGCAATAACCCATTGGTATTACAAGACCACTTCTGAAGCTCAAATCCGCCACAATTAAGAAGGTCTTTTAATTGATGTATGATTTTAATACCTTCTTCAACGTTTTCGCAACCTGTCATGAGATCGTCGACGTAGAACTCCTTTAAAACCCTGTCTGCTGCTAAAGGGTATTTATCACCATCATCATGCGCAAGCTGTTGCAGAGCTCGTACAGCTAAGTAAGGTGCTGAAGATGTACCAAATGTTACACGCAGTAACCTTAGATGTTGAAGTTCTGAGTTCACATCCTTACGCCACAACAGGCGTTGAAAATCAACATCTTCTCCAGATACCTTTACTTGTCTATACATTTTTACTATGTCTGCAACAAGACATATAGGATAACAGCGCCAACGCATGATGATGTGCCTCAGTTCAGGTTGTAGCCTTGGACCAATCATCATGTCTCTATTTAACGATGATCCATTGTTTAGAACACATGACGCGTCGAATACAACCCTCACCTTTGTTGTGGTTCTATCATTTTTGATGACTGCGTGGTGTGGCAGATAGATGGCATTATGATTCTCTTTCTCTAATTCTGGAACCACCTCCATATGACCTAACGTCAAATACTCCTCAATAACATCAGAATATTTTATTGCAAATTCAGGATTCTTAACAAACCGTTTCTCGAGCAAATAAAATCGTTTCCGAGCAATATCGAAAGAGTTGCCAAATTTACACTCGGGATTCTTTGAATTGAAAGGCAATCTTACCACATAGCGACCTTCTAAATCTCTTTTAACAGTTTCTGCAAAGAAGTCCTCACAGGCCTGCTCTTCCTCTGATAAAAACCTTTTGTCAGAAGAAGGTTCCTCTAACTCCCAGAACTTCTTTAACAGATCGTCAGTTAAATGAGTGTGCATGTTCACAATTTTATTTCTTTGCGGAGAACCTTGCTTGATTTGTGAATGTATACAGCCAGAGAGAATCCATCCAAGTCTGGTATTCTGAGCCACAGGCAACCCAGGTGAACCCTTGATAACACCATCCGTTATAATCTGGCAATATACTTCTGCTCCTAGTAAAATATCAATTTTATTCGGAGTATTAAATGAAGGATCAGCTAGCTTTGGATCCGACATTTGAGGTGACAACGATGTCAAAACAATCTTCCTCTCAGGAAGAAGTGATGTGATGTTCTTTAGAACATGAGCCTTCACAACAACTATAAAGTTGGGATCGTGGCGTGACTGAATCCTTATGTTTACAAAACATTTAGAGTGCAATGTTGCGCTCTGGTCACTGCCAAGTCCTGAAATAAAGCTCTTGTCTGTAATCTTCTTCAGACCAAGCATTTGTACCGAGGATTCGGTAATAAACGATGCTTGAGATCCTTGGTCTAAGAGAGATCTTAAAACGAAAGTGCCTGTTCTCGCTTCTACCTGTACTAAGGCAGTGGCCAATAGCACTTGGCTGTTCACACTGGAGAAACAAGACACAACGTTAATTGGAATCTCGGTCTGTGGAGTAGATGGTGGAGATTTATCCGTACCATCATCCTCTTGATCACGTGAGTTGTGACCTTTAGGGATTGATTTCTGATGAAGGAGAGAGTGATGCCTCTTCCTACAAATACGACAATTGGTTGACTGACGACATGAAAATACCGAATGATTTGAACCGAAACAGTTAAAACACAACTTATTGGTTTGGATAAACTTACGACGTGTTTCAACGTCTTCCCTTGCAAACTTTTTGCAATTCATCAATTTATGGTCGTCATCACAAAACTCACATTTAGAATTTGAAGTGACATGCATAACCTTAGTTGCGCGAGTACTATTATTCGACTTGTTTACCTTATTATCCAAAAACTCAAGAGATCTGAATCGCTGCTCTAAGAATTCTTGCAAGTAACTTATCTTAGGTAGTTCGTCATTGAACGTACAGATTTGAACTTCCCATAACTTTCTAGATTCAGTATCAAGTTTCAGACTCACAATGTAAATTACAATAATATCCCAAGAAGAAATATCAATATCTAAATTTTTGAGGGCGTTTAAACATTCATTTGTGGTATCAAGTAATTCTTTAATGGCACTGGATGATTCTGACTGTATGTTCTTTTGATTCATGAAACGTTTTAAAATACAAATAGCAAGGTGTAATTTATTATTATAGCGATGTTCTAATTGATCCCAACAGACTTTGTAATTATTGGCCGTGATAGGAATTTGCCGTAAAAGTTGCTCGGCCTCACCTGTTAAATAGCCTTTGAGATAGTGAAGCCGTTGAACGTCGTCCAATGCTTTTTTGCTATGTATTAACGATATGAATAAATCACGAAAACTTGTCCATTCGGTGTATTTGCCGCTAAAAGTAGGAATGGAAATCTTGGGTAATCTAACACTAAAGGATTGACCGACGTTTGACTCATTAACCTTAGAACTAGACAATGCAACAGTATTAGAATCGATCTTAAACTTAAGCAAACAATCCTTTATTTCCGTTTTATAATCCGTGTATAGTTCTTCAGTTACGTCATATGCATCAGTTGTGTAATAAGTAGACTTAACCAATTCCTTTTGATTAAATTCCGAAACGATGACTCTATGTGTTTCGCGATATGAAGTCCAATAATTTTCCAGTGTTTCAAGACGAGTTTCCAAATAGGATTGTGTTAACCTTTCCTTTGGAGATTTCTTAAAATTTACTCTGGCTTTTTGTATCTTTGATTTCACATCATCTTGAAATGCAAAATACTTATCCATTTTTATATGAATGTATAGTTAAATTTTCAATTAACTTGAATTACCAATCTCAAATAAATTGCAAGTCAATGAACTTTTTCCTCAAAATTTTCTAAGTGTTTGGCAGTTCTGGGGGAAAACCGGCGTGGATTCCCCGTCTGTTCACTTTTTGCGAAACTATTCTAAGTCCAAACAACTTCTAAATTTTCTAAGTCTAGCTTGAATTTTCTCAAAGATAATATTGCAAAGAGTACTCACCGTTTCACTTCTTTATACTTTACTGAAATCGGTTCCAAACTATCCGCTCCTTCCGATACCATTCCAGTACTGGATATGTCGCTGCGTGGTTCAACTTCAATCAACCAACTTATCGTCCATCCGGCTCGAAGGACCATGTACAAACTCCCAAAAGTCTGAGGAGCCTTCACGGCAGTTTACGGTTTGCACCAAGAAAACGCCGCGCTCAGAACGAGAAAACATTTATTTATGATATATACAAGGGGGGTCATGAAATCCCTGAAAATCTTAACACCGCGATGTAGCGGAGAGTCAAAAATGTACAGCACCATCTATTGGTTTGAAGCGAATTTAATAACAAAAGTGACATTTCTTGATGTTAGAATCTTAACAGGGTCGAAGTGTCCGAGTTGTCTCTCGGCCCCTCCACAAGATCGTAAATGCGACTATATATCAAGTGGGTTTACCAAGACATCCCCCTGTATGTGCACTGATTATGGCGAAATAGATCTGGCCCGCGTAGACACAGATACAAAGGTGAAAGGTGACGAATCTGATCAATTTGATGTTTCTTTTTTCGCCCGCTGTATGTTTTATTCTGTTGGAAATAATAAAAATATCGACGTCGTCTTTGAAAAATAAAACAAACAATGTTGGCACAAATATTTTATTTTTCTCAACTAAGTATATAATCATCATTTTATGTGTTAATAGGACAGCAATCTTTTTCTTATAATCTACCAACATACTTTATGAATTTCTGTAAACGACGCTCTTTTATGAACCTTCATATTATTCACATCTACAAAATTTATGTTCTACCTATGATTTAATTATCAATTCCTAACAGTTGAATAAGTAAAATCACACATGAATAGATAACACGAGCAAAAATGTTTCAATATTATGTTCTTAAAGTATTTTAATAATTTGTCATCACTGTCCTATTAACGAATATCTGCCCAAAGTACACATTAATTTTATTTGTAATACCTATTAAGTCATTCATATATTTACAATAATATACAGATAAAATACTGGATAACTATTCAATTTAATGTCTAATATTAAATTGGCGTCTCATCTTTATAATTACATCAAATAGAATAAAGTGGTGACTGACTCGAATTATTTCATTTTGTACGTTTCGACTTTCAAGAAGCTTTCTGGTCGTTTAGCTGGGAATTACTGGATTTAATTTGAAAATCACCCGGATGCCTCCGTACAGTTCATTATACTTGGATTGTGATATTATTTCGTCTAGGGAAGTCGGGACGACCCGATTTTATTTGGAATAACTAAACTCCCGAGAGCTGCCAGTAAAGATTTGAATTGGATTTTATTTCCAGCTTCGTATTGTAGTAATTTCAGATAATAATAGTGGTGATATTTATGGTAAATATTATCATTCGTTTTGTCCCCCGCTTTGCAAAGGAGGAAAATTGAGTCGTTACTTTTTCCATTCCCTTTGCTTTGTTTTGATTAAATTGGTAGCGGCTTCCGAGACAATTTAGCTTATCCCGAGAGACGCCGAGTATTATTGCTGTACTCCTCTCAATACGGACAACTGTCAAAATTACTTCAAAATTCTACTGCATGTGTAGGTCAAGATCAAAAAAGATGTAGCGACACTTCGGGGGAGGCTTATGTCCAGCAGTGGACGTCTTTTGGCTGAAATTATGATGATGATGATACGAAGATTGGATTTTTTTTGAGGCTAATATGTATGTCATGGAATGTCAAAAATATCATCGTATATCTCTGTGATCAACGTAAATATTTTTTGTAACTAGTGCAGTGCTAGGTAAGCTCGACAATTGTGCGCATCAAGTTGCTGACGTGCGTCAAAGCGGCCACAGTCCAACATGTTTGATACCAGACGGCTGATACAATCCAACGACATTGAGCTGTGATATCTGATATGACATATGTTATGTCACAGGCTTTTCAAGATGTCTTAACCACGTAGTGACTTTGCAACAATGCATCTCTATTTTAGGACACACCTATATCAAGCCGTGGACCTCTTATTTTTAGACTACTGGGCAAACCAAAACAGGAACACTGTCAGTTTTTAAACTATGGAGTTTTATTAGTATTCTATTTTTATATTGTTACGTTACTTAAGACAACTTAATTATGATACCCATAGATACAAAGGTACACAAAATAACCGGTCATAAAGTACTTAAACATTAAAATGTATTTATACCTACTACACAAGTCAATCACCACCTTGATTCTAAACCTAAAAGGATAAAACCTTTGTAAGAATAAGCAAACAAAACAAAGTAATCAATTCGTATCTATCTAATTATGTTTAACGATCTCAACTAATGAGCTCGTGCCTATTATTGTAATAAGCAAGACAAATAAATATAGTATTTGACAGCTTAAACGTTCCTAATGATTGCCAACAAAGTGTTAATAAGAGTCTGATGTCCTCTCTTATCTTTTTTTCGCAATCAAGTATAATATTTAAGCAATAAAAAGGCATAATATTCAAAAATAAAGGACATCATAAACCACGAAAACAATTTATTTATTAAAACAACTTACCTATAAATTAATTTGCGTTCATATTTTTTTCTTGTACCTATATAATTAAATAATTTGATAGAGCATGCCCCTCCGACTTTTTACAAAATATTATCATACCTACTACTTAAAAACAATGTTATATTGTTACTTTTACATTACACTTTACCTACTATTTAGACAGAGAAATGCATAAGACTTTATATATCACTAGATGACTCACATCCAATAGATTTAATCCATTAATTTATTTCAAAGAATATTATATGTTGGTCCGAAATTGGAATAGGTGGTAAAATATGTGAAAAATTAAAGTTTCGTTGTTTTTTTTTAACATTAGATAAGAAGAATGAAATTGGGATAAAGTACACAGGCATAGAAAGGAATCTTTGTAAAGTCGAAAAGCCGTGAGTTAAGGTCTATTCACACACATCAGGGCCGTGCCCGGGACGTGACAGGGCCGGGCCCAATCATTGAAGCTTCGTCACTGGCCCGTGCACGGACGTGTGTGAACGAGTTCATATAAAATGTACACCACGATATTTTTTTGAGCCCCTAGCGGGGCACGGTCCGTCCACGACCCGGGCACGGCCCTGATATGTGTGGATAGACCTTTAATTGTGAAGTATCTTTGGTAGTGCAGTAAAGAGGATAACGATAATTAATATGTTCGTAAGTATGATAATTATAATATAATGCAAATGCATGTTGTTGATTTATAAAAGAATTAGAACCAAAGGGTGCAAGTGAATACAGTTGTTAGTGACATAGTGTGGTAACATAATTAAACATGGATGAATAAACATTTTATTGACAAAATACCACGCGTTTAAATCGCTGGTCGAATTAATTTACGTGACGTGTTAAACCCAACCACAAAACATTCACGATGAAAATATGTGAATGAAGGGTGTATGACCTTTAGTACCAGAGACTTGTGAATACTGCACAATTTTCCGTCTATGAAACATGAAACGTTAAGTAGCGACTAGCTACGGGTATTTGTGCAAATAAGAAATAAAAGAAACAACAGAAAAACGAATCAGAAAATCAACGTTACCCTAGAGTAAGTATAAAAATCTATTCGGAAAATATTGCTTATTCTCTTCAGTATAATTTGTTAGACTTACCAAGTAGGGAATATTAATGAAAGATATAAGACAAAGGATAGGATAAATATAATACACATATGAAATATGTGTGGGTATAGTTAATAGAGAGAGAAAAATCTAAACTAAAGACTACTAGGGTGCAACTCTAGGAAGAAGTGATCTCTAATATTAACACCTAATCCGATGTTTGGCAGTATGTCTTTTGATTAAAATCCTAACTATAAAATATAGTTTCACTATTAACTAATTTAGTGAGTAAGGTATAGTTATATTGATTACGAAAAGGGGATGCTTTAAACAAATTAGATAGTATTTAAACAGGGTACAAGGAAACCGCAAGCCCCACTTGGCCACGATCATGGCTACCCACATCGTTCGCTTCGCTTATTTTCTCCAATCGCTTTACAGAACCTGTTCAAAGTAAGGCTCTAAAGAGGCGATGTTGATATTCGATAACCATTTATCAAACTGTGCTAATGCATTACATTGCCGCTAAAAGATGGATCGAACGAAATTCCGAGCCAATCAAATTACACCGATAAATGAAAGACATTTCACAAATTGATATCAGAATCGAGGCAATATATAAAATTATAAGGGAACGACATAAAAGAAGGTGGATAAGCTTATTATTATCTTTTATAAACTCATCTAACCATATGATCAGAAGAATTCCGATCAGCAATCGCAATTCTATTTGTATCAAAGGTACTTACTTTCAGGCCACACTATACGTTACCATCCATTACAGGTTTGTTGTCTTCCCCTTACCAAATTAATTTGCTTTTGTTACTCAGACGCGCTCCTATTTGCTTCATAAAATAATTTTTACCTAGTACTGTAATAAAATCGCTTTTGCTTTGAATTCCATCATTGTCTTTGTTTAATAAGTTAGCTACAGTAAAATTAGGAACGTTAATTTATTTACTAATTGGTTTTATTCACAATTGCAGCATTGTTATTCCATTTAAGGCCCAGATATTACATTTTCAATGACTAAACAAAACGTTGTTCCGTTATGACGAAACAACTTGATATTTGAAATGCTTTAATTGATAACTCTAAATTTTTACTAGATACAATAATGTTTTCGAATTAAATATCTATCACGATCTAGACTATAGGTTAAAGCACTTTAAATTATCTGGTCATAGCTATTTAATATTCTTCCACATTTATATAACATTTACGATCATAATACCAATTCTACGGATTTACTCATACATAATAATACGCCTAATAAAAGCTTATATCAATTTACTGGACGTCAACATCTCCGTACTTAACTTACTTACCGAGTACCATTATTTAAATTGTTTGACGCAGATCCAATATTGAAGAAGCAATTTAATGTAAAGTAAGGCAGCCTTCCAAATGTAATAATAATATCAAGACACTGAAATGAACACCGATTCACTAACTAACGCCTGTGAGACGTGTCCGCATCAAACAATGTAAAAAAGGCACTAACTCAACCACTACGGGTGTATTCTGGTCGATACTCCTTATCGCTCCCTCGCCGAGCGGCAATGAGAGATGAAAAGTGATTCTGAACAGATCTATTCCTTTCCAAATGCGGATTATAGCCTTCCGTTCATCCCGGGTCTTGTTTGGGATCTAAATTAGCTCTCTTTTCTTGAAGTGCTCCCAACAATGCTTCCCTCACCTCTCGTTCTGAGCTTCGCCATAATCTTATTAGTTCCTCTTCTGAAAGTAATGACAATTCTGACTTTCCGCCCACCGGAGCTACCCTCGGGTATGGTGGGGCTGGTGGCAAGTCGGAATCGTCTTGAGAAACTAAAATCTCGACGCTGGCTCGTGAGGTAGGGCAGTCTGTACTTAGATAGTTATCGGATCTGTCTGAAACATCTTGATAAGATCGAGTGGAGGATCCTTCCGCTCGCCGTACCATTGGCGAGGGTGTTCGAAGACGCGTGTTTATATCCGGAGGGGAACTGTTCAGGACGTCTCGACTGAGTCTTCTGCCTATATTATGACTTGTGCGTTCATAGATATTAGAGACTGAGTCTGCGTTAAGGACAGAGTCGGTGCTAAATCGTCGTACGTTGAGCCCTGCAAGACTGCATCTTTTTCTTCGGCCTCTTGGTGACCGCAGCTGTCGAGGGGACCGACCGGGCCCAGGTCGCGGTGAGCGATTGGACACGTCGGGGGACGGAGATAAGAACTTACACTCTGTTACTTCTTCTGATGCTGTTGCAGTTTCTGACTCTGCTGGTTCTTGTTCGTTTATGGAGCCTAAAGAATGATCGCGTTGCTGAACCCTGATAACAACAATAGATTTGTTGAACAAATACTTGAATACTTAATTTCAGTCTGGATAGGCCACATATTATGATAATAATTCTTACCTTCGTATTGCTTGAATCATTTCATAAAGTTGTGCTTTGCTTTTTCGACGTCTACGCTGTTCGTGTTCCTTCTGAAACAAAGGTTCATTCCTATCGTAATCTGACCAACTTGTATTATTATTTCGTAATTTCTAAATGAAAAAGCAATTACCCTTTTAACACTTTTTTGAAAAAGCGAAGTAAAATGTCCTTGACGGATAGTATTGACAAGTTCTCGGGCGGCATGATGTGGTGAAACCAGCTCCACGCAGTTTATAAATCGGTACAGTTTCTGTAACAAAAGATGAACACACATCGCATGAGTATGAAAAAAAGACAAAAGAAACTTAGACAACAATAGGTGTAAGAAGACGCAACTCAGTAAGACAATGCGGCTAAGAGAAAAGCTCGTTCAGTGTTAAAAGCCGTTCTGATCAGTGGCGCGGTAATCCTAGAAGAAGCCATGATGGCTTCACGGTTGAGTAGGGCAAACAAAGTACCCACAAAGTGTGGACGACGCCGCAGGCGAACTTACGATGATACGATAGCCTTTGACTTACACAAGTTTACACATTACCTACAGTTTAGTTAAGAGGATTATTTTAACATTAACAGCAACGTTATAACGAACATTTTACGTACTTACAACGATGTAGCGTAAAACATAATGGCGTTGTTTGTGCTCAAGTTTCACAGAAAGGCTACTTATTTATTACACAGCTAGTAACAGTACCTACCAAAAGTTCTAGGAATAAAATGAGCCTTATGAAAATGGTTTTAGTTCGCGTATATTATGTATGTTTTGTGTAAGTAATTGAGTTTTATTTTTAAACAAAACTGAAAAGGTTTTCGATTTGTATTCGAGACTGTATATCGGGCTTGCTTCTTATTCAATTTTCATATAATTATCCGGAGTTCTGCATCCTGGGTAGTTATAATGTCAGAAAAGTTTGCTCATTAATTAAGTACAAACAGGCTTCTAGGTCGCGACTCTGCGCTTTGTTCCAATTATTAGTATTAATTTTTGTTTCGGGATATTTACCATATATATATTTAGATTTTGGTTGAGAGCTCGATATTTCGGCACCGTTACAAGCGTCATGATCACGGGAACTCTTGTTCAGAGATCAGTTTGTAACGGTGCCGAAATATCGAGCTCTCTTCAGTCAGCTTAAAAACTTATATTGTTCCAGTTAGTTTTATAATACGATTACATTCAAATATTATCTTAGTTTCAAATCTACAAAATATTATCAGCTTTGAAGTCTTTTAGGAGCATTTTATAAATAAGATGTTATTATAGTTGTAGTGAAATAAAGGTACAAGATATTTCTGAAATGAAATCAGCTTTTCTGTTACGTTGCATTTTCGTGTTTTGAGAAGTTTTCAGAAAAGCAACTTCTGAGTAAACCAAACGTATGAAAATACGTATAATAACTGATCCCAACACAGTAGTTTTAAGTAGTTTAACAGCTTGTCAAATCATACAAAGTGTAATTAAATTTACAAAATCTGAAACGATGTAGTTTGGACAGAGTCGAGGTTAGAATAAATTACTACCAACATTACTAATTCTATTGACAAGTTGAAGAGCATAAATTAGAATACAACCTTTTAGACAATATTATTGAAAAATAACTAGCTTTATCTAATTAGGTACACGACACATTATATTTAATACTAGCGGACGCCTCGCGGTTTCATCCGCGTAGTTCCCTTTCCCGTGGGAATACAAGAATTAAAAGTAGCCTATGTAACCCGGAGTAGTGTAGCTTCCCAACGGTGAAAGAATTTTTGAAATCGGTCCAGTAGTTTTGGAGCCTATTCGGTACAAACAAACAAACAATCAAACAAACAAAAAAATCTTTCCTCTTTATAATATTGGTATAGATTATTATTATTATTATTCGTTACATACAAAAATACAAATCTTTCCTCTTTATAATATTAGTATAGATTGAGAATATTTGAAGGGCCTAAGGTGTTGATTTAGATGATTAAATAACCTACACCGCCTACTTGTTTAAGCCCTTGAGTGCCCGAAACGTGGATGCACGCGTGACGCTATGCTATGTCTTTTTAATTGTTTCGATAATTCACTAACATATAAAAACTAGCTTTTTTCAGCGGTATCACCTGCGTGAAAGTCGAAAATAATTCTATAAGAAGTAACCACAGGGATAAATCCGGGTATCATGGCCAAAATTTTTTTGATTGACGCTTCTCGCTGTTCAATCCGCGTGATTGGCTTCTGCTTAACCGGGCGATCCTGTGGAGGCTAAAACATAGCCTCCAGCCAGACACAAATGGCTAAACCTAAGGCAACCACGCTGAGAGCTACCCCCTGTGGGGTCGAACCTCGGCTCAGGGCGACGCTGGGGGGACAACTAAGGCTAGATCATAATAAAGTGATTCTACCATCCATTCGGAAAATACCTACGTGGAGAAGAACGGACAAGATGGTCTACATGTGTCATCAACATCTTATATCTAAACATACAGATTTGCACATTATAATAACTCACCTGACTAAAAAACATGATATTCCTGCTTCTCCATATTGTTCCTTTGGGCTGGTGTCGTAGCACGGGCAGGGTGTATTTATAAAACAAATGCTCCAAGATCAATATGAGACAGCCCACGATCATGCCGACGCCCAGTAGGATGAATACCCCAGCGACAGCTGCCACACCTTCGAACAAAGATATTTGTTTTAAACACAGCTTGAAATAATATTTCCGTACACGGACAATAAACAGTGATCTATAATATCCAAATTCCTACATAAGGAAATGTTTTTGCTCCGACTTAAGTTTCTGTAAGATATAACTATTGTTATTCGTAAAAATAAGTCTAAAAAAATATTCATTAGAAAATCATTTTTTAAAACAAGCTTTTTTCGTATTCTTCCCAGCAAACCCTTTCATTTGATACCCATATTATGGTAATGCACAAAAAATAAGTAGTCCACCATCTTGAGCCGTACGCCATATTTGAATTAAAATGGCGTCACATAACTAACCATGCATTTTCATCCAAACTAAACGTGTATGCAAAATTTCTTCTTAATCGGTGGAGGATAACTGCTTTAAAATTCAGTTGCAAGATTTGATCCTTTCGGATCATACATACATACATTGCAAGTTAAATATAAGCTTGTAAAAAAGAAAAGTCGGATTAACCTCCGATTTCTGAATGAAGAATTTGAAATTGACATTTTTGTCAAACGTTACAATCTGACATTATAATAGAGTTTTACACATCCTTACCCGATTGAATGGCCTAATTACCGAAACAGTTATAAAGCCATTGTGTCTCGCGTGGATCCACGTTTCGGGCACTCAGGACTTGTTTTTCTTCACTCAATTCAGAAACTAATCCTTAGTTTCACTGACCAATTTTCATAATTAATAAAACGGGATAGTTCCAACTTCATAAATTAATAGAGATCCGCAAAAGTTAACCAGGCGGTATTCCAAGGACCCTCGTTCTTTCACCTTTCAAATTCAAACTAATTTTAAGTTACTCGAAAGAAAGTTATTTCGTTGACTGTTTTATGAACAGCGAATTTCTTGTTAAAGCAAAATCAAATGGTAAACGAACCTGCTTGGTGTAGTTCAAAACTGCATTATATCAAAATAAATAATTATATACTAATATAATATAATCAAGCGGAAGGGTTTGTTTGTTTGAACGCGCTAATCTATGAAACTACTAGTCAGATTTGAAAAAATATTTTTGTATATGATATGCATGAGAAAGCTATCTAGAATTGCGCTAAAATTCTTGGTTAGCCTTAACTATTGATATTTGTAAAGTTAATCGGAAGAAAAAGCGCTATCGATATTATATATATCTATCGGTAATATAGCGCTAATTACTAATTATATGTGTATGTACTACAAAGATTTTGGTTTTTAGTAGATCTAGGAAAAAGTCCGCGACTTTATATATCTATCTCTTTTATATAAGCCACGTTATGACATTTTCGGTCAAATTATTTATTAAAAATAGAAAGTGATTTTTGAGCATTGTTTTTAGGTAGGCATTTATTAATTCTCACGAACGAAAGTTGCTTCATCATCAAGATAATTTTATGAAGATAAACTTTGGGTTTTATAGCGTGTTATTTGGACGCATTGTTTAGGAGAAAATGTAAAATTTTAATAATTCGACATTACTATTTACCGAACGGGTTAACGGAGGCGGCGACGGGCAGGTGGCCGAGCCTGCTCTTAGTGATTTCTTAAAATAGGGTAGTTGACACAATATATGTATTTAGTCCGTCAGATAACCTAAAAATATTGTACCCATTTCTTTTTTCTTTTGCCACGTAAACACAAAAATACGTGCGTTGAAATATCGTGTGACGTCACGGTTTGTACTGACAAAATGATGTCATCTTTTATTTATTTAATAAAGCAAACAATACGGGTTCAATCTGACGACTAAATATAATTACCATTTTTCTACCCAGGCAATATCCCTATTATACTCGGGTGAAACCGCGAGGCACAGCTAGTATGTAGTAAACTGCTTCGTTACTCGTATTCCAGTGGAAGCAAGCACTAGTGCTGAGCATGAGGGTTCGATTCCCAAATCAGGCAAAGTGTTGTCGGGTTTTTCCATCTGCAATTTCTCAATTCCTGGCGTCTGGATTTGTGGCCGGTTAATGACAATAGGCATGCCCCCTATGTTCTATGTTAAGGTTTTGGTTACCACCAAACGGCAGCCATGGCTCACGCGCAATGGTCTATCTGAAGGACTAAGTTCCGCCCTTAGTCCTTCAGATAGACCATTGTGCGTGGGCCATGGCTGCCGTTTGGTGGTAATTCCAACCAGGCCACCTCCCTCCAGAAGTTAATCAAAGCTTTGCTTCTGCATCTGTGTAAGGTCTGAGTGACCCAAGGGTTTGTGTTCTAATCTGGGTGACGCCTGTGCATTCAAAGAGTAGGTTTCCTCAGCCTCCACGCACGCCCAGCACAGAGGGCTATCCGTTATGACTATTGTGCTAGCAGCGAGCAGTGTCCCGTGATGGTCCCCCGACACCAGGCGCAGGCCTTTTCTGTCTAGGCGTAATAAACACCTGGTTGGCCTACTATCCAAGGGTGTCATAGCTTCTTTGGACTATCTGCAGCCCGGTGTCGAGGTCCACCAGTTCTCCGCCTGTGTCTGGGTGAAAGCCTGTAGCCACCTGCGTATTTGGTTGAAGGGGATGGGTACGACAGGCTCGGGTCCCCAGACCGCCGTGCTGGATCCTCGTCTAGCAAGCTCGTCAGCCGCGTCGGTACCCAGCAATCCGCTGTGTCCCTTTATCCATTGCAGTGTCACCTTGTTGCGCCAAGACACAGTCATTTGTTCTAGTGCGTTATGACATTCTAGTATTAATTTCGAGGTAATATATTTTTTTCCGTAAGGATTGGAGAACTGAAGCGCTGTTGGAGAGCATACGTACCCTCCTGGCTTCTCGGGCGTGGACCGCTTGTATGATGCCTACACACTCCGCCTGTATTCAACGGTGTTGAACACTCCTAGCGGGCTAGATATGTTTATATTGAGGTCGTGTGAGAAGACTCCGACTCCTGAACCGGAGTTAGTCTTCGATCCGACGGTGTATACTCTCATCTCTTTCGGGCACACTGTTCTTCTATTAGTATTATGTTGTAGTGCCTATGAAAGTTGTGTGTTTGGGGCTTTGTCGTAGGGTGATGCCATCATTGGTCTTCGTTTGACCGCATCTTCCTTTATGCGTGCGTGCTTAACTCTGATGTCCTTACTCAGGGTTTCTGATAGATGGAGCCTAAAAGTGGCCAGGTTTGCCCCCTATTACATAGGACTTAAACATAACTGGCAAAATGTGGGTATGCTACATTTAGGTGCACCTCTGTATAACTTATTATGATGATAAATAATCATGAAAACAAGCAAACTGCTTCCTATAAGTATAAAACATTCATTTTTATTATGATTGTTTGTTTCTCGAAACCGTAAAAACTGTTTCTTATTTAATTAAGCACGAAAACAGCAAAAGTTTTCCTCAGAATTATAATTTAAAGCAGACATTTTATCAGCGGAATGCTCCGGGCTACTTAATTACTCTCTGTTACTTTCATATTAATTTCGTCAAGGTCGAACGTTCTCAAAGTGATCTTCTGGAAAATGTTCGTATTTAGAGGTATTTAATGTACTCCATAAATTAAATATTACTGCCCAGTTTCCAAGTAGCTTACTATTGCTGTTTAATAAATTTTAAATGATTATACTTTTGACACTTTTTAATCCTCTAAACCGTCTGGAACTCGTGAAAGCTTAATACTTTTGAGCTTTGAGCCATTCAGATTTTGTCCGACCAGTATGTAGCTACTCGGACAGCTCTGTCATTTGCTACTTTCAAATCCCGTAAGGTGCAGGTGGTCGGGTATGAAGGGCAGTCAAGGAGGTGGGCCATATCTTGCAAAGGGGCATTGCACACTGGCACTTTGTTTTGGATGGGTCGATACTCCATTTGGCTAGGTTGTTTTTACAGCGGCCAACCTGGGTCCGCAATCGGTTTAGGGATTTCCAGATTGGCCACTGCAGTTCTTTCTAGGAGGCAGATGCTCTGCCGGAGGGAAGAAGTGTGGAGGAGTAGGGTGTTCCAAAATTCACATTTCTCGTCAGTTGCGCTGACTTTCGGGGACGTCGTATGTCTCAAGAAGCTCTTACGACTCTTCAGGCGTGCAGGTTGGAGTAGATACTCATATAGGGGGTGCCGACTGTCCCGTTCCTGTTTATCCTTCTCGATGCGGCTGGCTACTTCGAGATAAACTTCTGGTGCAGCTCTACCCGCTACTACTTAAAGTTATGTAAGTAGGTAGTGATTAGGTACACCTTTAAGACTGTTACCTATGTTCTATCAAACATCATCATCATCATCTTCCTGCGCTTGTCTCATGTTACTTGGGGTCGGCGCAACTCGTTTTCTTCTTCCATACCGTCCTGTCCCCCGTCACGCTATCACTGACTCCCTTTTCCTTCATATCAATCCTCACACAGTCCATCCATCTTTTCTTTGGCCGTCCCTCCCTCTCCATGTGTCCACATTTATATTCATAATTCTTTTAGTAACATGCGTTTCATCCTTTTTCATCAGATGACCATACCAGGACAAACGATTTCCTTTCAACTTTTCTGTCACTTTCAAACTTCATCTAATATACTCATTTCTCACTTTATCCATTCTCATCACTCCGCACATCTATCTCAACATACTCATCTCTGCTAAATGCAATCTCTTTTCATCCATCTTTTTCTCAGCCTAACATTCTGATCCATAAAGTACGACAGGTCTAATCAAGGACTTGTAAATTTCCCCTTTAACTTGAGGGGCTATGCTCTATCAAACACTGAATCAAAATGTATACAGAGTAACATCACACTGTGTTAACCATTGAGTAACTTATTAATTCATCAGTCTCTAATACGATTTCCAAAAGCAACAACGAAAAATTACACGGGCAACTAAGCAAAGAAATTATCAAGATCCTATTTGAACATTAAAAAGATTTTATCAAAATTAATTACGTTATTTATTTTCTCCATTTTTCCCTTTCAGATCTGTATCAAAGAATTGATATATTATGGATGAATTCTTTCGATATTAAGTTGATTTCGTTCTTGATACGATGTATGGGTTCCATTACGTAATCTATCAGATTGGCAATTTGTACCATGTCCAAGGGGGCTTGTTAAATTGATCGATTCTTTATAATGAAAAAACGGAGTAGGTTTTGGTCTATATTGAGATGTTATTTTGTACTCTAAATCTATATAATAGTGTTCAAAATAACGTTTTATATACGCTTACACAAATCATTAATTAACCCCTTGTATGAGTCGAATACATATTCGAGACACAACGAAAAAGCCATTGTGTCTCGCGTAGATCTGCGTTCCGGCTACAAGGGGTTAAAGATTTTATTAATACATTGTACTTAAATATCTTTTTATATATGACTTGCTTCTGCCCGCGGCTTCACCCGCGTAAAAAGTGTTTTGTCATCCCAAGGGTATACAAATTATCATTATCATTAAAAAAAATTCACTATCTCAAACTATCTCCAAGCCAAATTTCATCTAAATCGGTTCTGCAGATCCAGAGATTACCCCTTACAACCAAACAAACTCAAAAACTTTACCTCTTTATAATATTAGTATAGACGAAAGAATTTCTTACAGCACAGTCATGGTTTTAAAACTTTTTACTGAAACTTGCGTACTTATATATCCATCTGTCTCAAATAATTTAACCCAGTTGAAAATGAAATAACAACAAATCAATTGTAGGAAACATGTGTTACATTCACAAAATTATTAACGATCAAGTTTCCAATGTTCGTAAAATATTGTGTAACAAAGTTTTACTGACGGATTTTAGAAATTTTATCACTCTTAGGTATTTCTTGAAACTGTAAGTAGAATCCGCAGATATTACGTTAAATTTTGTGTAGAAACTTTAACAATATCAAATATAGATACGAAAACTTGAGTAGATACCTAAGGCTTCGTTGAACAACCATCGTGAACCGCGAAGTTTTATAGCTTTCTGAGATATACTCCGAGATAGCAGATCGCTTGGCTCGCACAATGGAGCTTACTTCAATGGTATGTAATTTTATGGCAAATAATAATAATTTAAAAATTTAATACTAGTATCTAATAAAAAAACTTTTTACAAAAAAATACTACCGACTTCCAAATAAGAAAACTACAAAGTTAAAAATAACTTTATTTATTTATTTTACTACTTTTATTTATTTTACTACTTTATTTTTATTTTTCATAACGCAAAAAAATGGTATCTAACAAAGACACCGACTTCCATAAATAAAGGTATTTTTCACTTTGTAGTTTTCTTATTTGGAAGTCGGTACTATTTTTTGTAAAAAAGTTTTTTATTTTTCACTTTTTAGTTGTACCTACATAATAGGCAAGTCATTTGTAAGGTATCTATAAGCCAGAAGAGATTATCCGAATATCATGAAACTGAACGCAACCGGTGAAATGAGAGTGTACCTAAGTGAACTACACATCTGCGTACCCCTTTAGAGCTTACTGGCGTGAGGTTATGTTATGAAATAGTATAAACAATATACAGACATGCGATTGCAGCAATCCCGAGAGATGTGCCGTTATTTATTGAAGAGTTCTGTTGTATATCGCCGACGTTCTAAATCAGATCTTCACCAAATTAAAATGGGACCAATTTCGGAACATACCCTTTCAAACAAAAAAAGAATTTTCAAAATCGGTCTGCAATTGACGGAGATATCGATGAACATACATAAAAATAAAAAAACATACGTGAAGTCGAACATAGAACCTCCTCCTTTTTGGTAAGTCGGTTAACAATTATCAGAAAACAATAGAATTTTGGTAAAAAACATAACTCCTATGATCACGAAAATTCGTATTGAACAAAATAATAAAAAAGGCATTGTAAAAATTTCATAACATATAACCCCATTCCCTCGCGTCACTTTACTTTTAATCGCGCTTTCGAGAGTTTATCCCAAATAAGAGATAAACATACTGTTGGTGTCAGCTCAATTTTTACAAACGATAAATCCCATGTTTAATCTTTTAGGTCGCCTGGTGGTAATGCCTCTCCCTTCAGTGCGCGACGTTGAGGGGTCGGATTAACGTGGGGGTGGCGATAAATTCTAATGAAATTTCCGCCAGAGACGAGCCATCCGACTACGTAAATGTTACGAATACACATTAAAATAGTAATACACACCGCTCTATCCGAAACGCGGCACTAACAAGATTCTCCTAACATCTTTTACACAAACTTGATTTAACGAAATGACAAGTAAATTTAATATTCATGAAACCAAAACAGAGCTTGTTTATCTAATTGGACACTTTCAAATATAATGTCTTCTGTCTGCAAAGCTGAAAAGTTCTTGGAAACAAGTGAAACTATCTCTTTAAAGCAAAGCTTACCGAGTGGTTTTGGTTGGATTCCATAGTCTGGGCTTAGTTTGAAACAAGGCAAGCCGCCGTACCACTTCTCAGTTAGAATATCCATGTAACCGTTGGACGAGTACTTTGCTATCACAGCCGATATGCTATCCTGAAACAAAAAGAACGAAAGTGATTTTTTAAACCGGACACGGGTGTTGCAAAATGCAAATGTTATACAAGTGGACATATTTGTAAATGTCTGAACAATCGCAACGCGCCCGAACGATTACCAAAAAAAAAACAAAAGCGTCACATCTGGGTCGATTTTTCTGTATAACAAAGCGTCAGAAATAAAGGGAAAATCTCAAAGCGTGTCATGGATTGAAACAAAAACTCTCTTTCAAATCCGTTGATTTATGTCACTGATTCGGATAAACCTCAGGGGTATATTGAACAACGTCAAGATAAAATGATGTATAATCGGCGGAGCTGGTGCTACATGACACCCGACAATCGATCACACCATTAGGAGTTCGTGTGCGTCATCCATCAATCTTTCGAGCAAAGATCCGGAGTTGCCCCCACCACTCAGGACTCCTAAAGTCCTCCAATTCATGTAAATCTACGCTACATTTCTTCAGAGACGTTGCTTAGTCACACTCCGCCTAATTTGGGGCACATTAGCTTCGTGGAATATTTTACCTACGTAGGCAGAATATATTTTAGATTCGTCATTGTAATGTTAGTGATCCTACCTTCAAAGGAAATCCTTTCGCCATGCCGATGGCATACGCGTCTTCAGCAAGAGCATGATCGCCAATGCGCTGGAGCTTACATCCGTGGTCGGTGGCTCGGTAATAGTCCAAGACAGGCGAATCAGCTATTAAAAGATCTAAAGTACCATTTCTGCAACAAAATAAGAGCTACGTTTTTAGATTTTTATAGGAAAACAATTTCGAAACCGACACTGCTCATAACAATTTCAGGGGCAATGGCAATATTTACAAAGTAAACAGACGCCCGTCTCATGAACGCGAAGCGTTAACCTGTAAGCGAGTAGATCCCCAAAACTCGGAGTGGAATAATAAATATAATGCCTGTCACAGTAATAAAAAATACAATAAAAACAGATACTTTTACAGAGTAATGTTAACTTAAGCCGACGTCTGAATAAGGTACAAAATATCTAACAACATAGTATCTCACGTGCCACATTGCAACTACTCTCTGCTTTTAGTTGACAAAGTTCGGGGCTTTTCCGGTCTTAAAACCCTCCCTTTGTTTTGACTGGTGACAGTTTATAGCTTAATTGGTGAAATACGAAAGCGGGTACTAAATCTGGACTATAAAACAAATGTACTAAAAGGTATTAAGTGGCGAACAGACTCCTGCGGGCTTGAAAATTTTACGAGATAATAAAAATTCAAAGCGTTTTTTGAATCAAATTACCGAGTTCGCTATCGATATTCGGATTCCTTTCATTAAAATTAATGTTTCGATTTGAGTTAAAAGCGATTCATTGAGCTAATTACTTTTGAAGGGGTACAATAGAATTAATAATTAGTACTTAACTGATGGGGCTTGTTTCATATGCATTTCAGATTAATTGATGTTTGCGGCCAGGCTTCTGGCTCCACAATATACAGGGTTAACGGATTGACAATCTCATTGACCGTGTGCGGCATTATTGTCAGTCTATATAATGCGTATATCGTACAAAATTCATAGGTTTAGGTATATACCTACCTAAACCTATGAATTTAGGTTCTCCTAAATCGTTACCGAGTAAAAGATAACCTCCAGAGGCCTGGTAATATCAACAAACTGCAATCACCATTCGTATGTCAAAAGTGGTAATTGCGGATTCTGCCCATTGTTCGCTCATTATAGTGCTTGCCCGTGTTCGGCAGTGAACGTTTACACGTTCTCAATTCTCCTAATTCACAAACGCAGTGGATGGAATATTTCTAGTCATCTGATATTGTACTAGTTATTTAACTTTCACCTGTAAATTCATAACTGGTATCTAACAACTTTAAATACTAAGTTAAAACTTCAGCGTAATAAGTTAAAAGTAGCGACTCAGCGATTTTATACGCGTATCTTATGTCTGAACTTATAACTTGAGTTGAGTTAAATTACAATTTAGAAGCCAGACGCACCAACTTTATTATACCCGTCTGCGTCTATAGAAAAGGTTGGTATAATATCTTACCTGAGTCGCTGAATGCCTTCTTCAACATCTTGAAGGGCGTAACGACGCATTTGTTGCGCCAGCTGCGGATTATTTCGCTGAACGTAGTACTCAGACACCGACGACCTGGCCGTCCCCACTCGTAGAGACAGCCACTACAATATAATTATAACTATAAGAAACTCTTCACACACCCAACTTATACCATACCTACGTTAATTTACTTACATTACTTCGACCTTGGTAGTCATCAACCGCATTGTGGAAAAACAATCCAGCAATCAGCGCGGCTATATTGGCAGTGTAACTCGCAACGAATATCACAGAAAATCCACCCCAAACGTTTATCAGAAACTTATTAGGCCAACTCTTAGGGGCTTTGAATGCTACTAAATGTCCACACAAAAGGCCCCACATAACCCACAGTGCACTGGAGATGCTAAAGTTCTTTGATCTCTGTCGTCCCCAAGGATTTAAGCCAAAAGGTGAGAGCCATTCGTAAATGGCCACAGCTATAGCAGTTACGTTTAAAGAAGTAAATATTGCAATCCATAGCTCTGGTGAAAATGGAAGGAGAAATGCAAGCAGCGGTATGTCTGGCCTTTGGTTGGGTGCGGCTAATATTGACACTCCACTAAAGAAGTAAGGTTGACTGTAGTCTATGACTTCCGCCCTAGCTGCGGACACACTCAGGGCAGCAAATGACATATGAGCCGCCCCGGACACTAAATCCCCGATAATACCATTCCATTTTTCAACGCTTTCATCTGGCTCGATATCAAATAGGTATGGCGTTTCTTCGGCGTCCTCCTCCAGTGATTTGTAACCGTTACGGTATTGTGAACGATAACTCTGGTAATTTATCGGGGCATATTCGCTCGCTACCGTTTTATATTCAAATATTCGGTGAAACGGTTTGATGAGTTTCCTGGATCCGTATAATCCATCCTCTACGATATATAAATGAAAATCGAATTCTAGTTCTTGAGCTATGTTCTCCAGAAGATCCATTGCAAGTCCGTAGCAACAATGCGTTTCCATTTTAGTGAATACGGGTTTCGACGTGGGGAAGAAAAAATCATCTTGATCGCTTTCTCTTTCCAATTCATTGAACGCGAGGGTTAGATTATCTCGATCGGACGTTTGTGGTCGGTGACATAGAAGGCCCCGGAGACATTGGCCATCCTCGTCGAGCTCGCCTTCCATGACAAAAGGGGGAGCTAGTGCCGTGACGATGCGGAATATTGTGCGAGCACCGTCGGATTGGCCGTGAGCTACTAGCCGTCCTCCTGGCCACACGATTGTATGGAGTCTCACGTTACGGCCGAGTACGCGTCCCACTTGTCTCCACATATTTTCCCCTTCAATATCTGATGGTACTAAGTTTAGGAGAGCGAATGAAGCCGTCAGTGATCGCTCAGATTGCTCTGTACTTCCGGCAAGCGCCGCCGCTGCAGATATCCGTGTCTCTCTGTGAACAATATAAATAAATTACTTATAACGTCACAGAGAGTAAAAAATCTTCATGAAATACCGATTGGACTGCACATTGAAACCTAAAATAGGTTTCAATGCGCTGCTGGTAAAGATTGATCAAATTAAACTAGGGGAAAACTTTCAATTACATTTAATATTTAGTTCTAAGATTGTTAATTATAATTAATATATTTTTGAAGTTTCTGATCCAAAAAAAGAACGACTGACATTTCATAAATTATTTTTAAACAGATAAAGACAGAGGATATCCAGTAGCTTTATTCTCAAAATATTGTTATAAAGCTCAGCAAATTGCCAGGAGCATGAAGGATTTATTTCTTGATCCGGAGAATCGTCAAGATTTAAGGGCTTATTTATAAAACGGTGGCATTATGTTACAAATACTTGGAAACCACCATGTAAAGAAGTCAAAACAACTTCGGATAAATATCATAATAGATTTAATATCAGTCGGCCAATTTCAGTAGAACAAACATTATTCCTGGGATAAAAATAATAGTAAACGCTGGACATGGCACATTTCAAAATAAATAGAATGTGGCAGCTGGGATTAAAACTAGTAATATCCAATTTCCTGTTATTGTTAAGGTTGCAGGAATTATCCATTTCATGTCAGACGCGGTTACGGTAATAATTTAAAGGTTGGTTAATAAATTGGATGAATTTTTACACTCCTGCATTTTTCAGAAGGATTATTTATGAAAATGAATAACTAATATAAATATTTTTCGCTGTTGCACGGAAACAAAATAATAAAATAGTAGTAGATAGTGGAGATACTAGTTAAAATGTAAAGGTTTAGAAAAGATAGATCATTGGATTCACAAGCGAATTTCTCAAACCATCAGTCACAAATGGTTGACACAATATTTTCCTTTAATTCCCAGAGCTTCCACGCTTAGATATATGGTTTTATACGTAGATATAGAACAAGTTAAGTTACAAAATGGTGTGGTTTTCTGCCCTCAGTCGAGGAAATGAGTGTGAACATGCAATATCCGCGTCGGCCCGCCGATACCCGCAGTCGACCCGAGTCCACCCGCACCAAATGATAAAATAACACTTCACACGACCCAGGCTCGTTTAAATATTTTAATGTTCTATTCTAAACATAACTCTTCTTAAAATTACTGACTTTGGAATGCCTTGTGACAGTAGTATTTAAAATTAGAAAAAGGTACTCGTAAACAGTACCTACTTTCTTGTCCTATCATACAAATTGATATAGTTTCAGTTACGATAGTTTAAAATAAACTAGCGAATTCAGTTGAACTTAATCGGTTTTGGGTGGGAATATACCTGAATGGTGAAGGAAAATACATAAATCTCAAAAAGTATTAAAATGTTTGTGGACTTTCAAACACAAACATTTTCTCTCCAGTCTCCTGTGAAATAAGCGAGTGACACACCCGCACCGCTTTTACACGCCATGGCTGGTAAGCGGTGTCACTCATTTTTACGTTTTTCTGACGCATTAATATCCCGCAACAAAATTTACATGCATATTATTACAAGATATTAAAAAAGAAAAAATTGCCAATCAAAATAATGAATTATGTAGCTATTTATACTTTAACAAGGACACAAATTGTATGTCTTGTATAAGATAAACGTTAAACGGTTGCCGCCAAAGGCTGTTGAAAGTTTCACTCATCTCTAATCCGGGATTTAGACTCAGGGCAAACGTCCCGACAACATCTCCCCAGCCAGCCGGCTCAAAATACGAGATTCCCAAAGCCAGAGAGAGCAGCAGATGTCTACCAACCATTATTATTCCTTGTGCGTAAAACCAAAGAGATTTACCGGAACACGCCAAAGAACTTCGTTTCGGAAAAAGTTAAAATTAAAGGCATTATTTATATACTAATACTTTCCTCACTCAACGTTGTAAGAGTATTGGAAGCTGATCAACGTTGCCTTTTTTCGACTTTTCTCAGTAAGCACATTGTTTGCATAGTTAAATTTTATCGAGTTAAACAAATGAGCGGCCGTAGCCCGTAAGCACTCTTCAGAAAACTGGCACGTGCAGGAAATAATGGAAGTTTGCTACTCTGACGAGAGTCGGTTAAGTTGTCAAGAGATGTGCAATAAAAAGGAAAATGATTGCGGACAAGGAAGCATTGTAATGGCCGCTAAGCCGAGAGTGCGTAAAACTGTATCTACCAGTGACCTGACCTATTTAGCTGCCCTAATTTCTGAATGAACTAAAAAGGGAACTATCTGCGTCAAGTCATGTCAATAGATGGCGATCATTTCGTTGAGTCAGCGTGCACAGCCTGGCCGTCTGCCAAAACTTGCTGCCGTGCAGTTCCGACCGATTTATGATAATGGAATCGGGCTGGATTTTACCCAAATATAATTATGATATACTTTTACTTACTGTGTATCTCTAATTCTTTCGTGTAATTTTTATATAGCTGGTTAGAAAAATGGATAAGATTTATGAGACAAGGTGGTTTTTAAAGGCAGGTGTGCAAAAGCATACAATCAATGGAGTAGACAGCGCTGAGCGTTAGGTATCTACCTATGGCAGCGATGTATTACCGCAAAGTAGACGGATTAACCTTAATGACTGCGCTGTCCACCGACACTAATTAATAAAATGGTTGTGCGCAGTCTAATTATTTGGTTAACTCCGTATTTGGAGGATTTAATTAAACGAATTGCTGTTTCGGACAGTTTCCATTTTCATCAAATAATCGTAGAACCTAAGCTATTTTGATTTACGTCCAGAAACATCTAGTTAAAATACTGACTTTAAATCCAGAATTCCTAACAGTAATGGAATGTTTTTATGAGTTCAGGGATTTTAATATTACCTAGCACTATGGTAGATGGAATGCGAGATATTTAGCATGAAATTGGAAGAAAGTATGAACTAATTTCAGCGCCAGTGAATGAAGGCAATGTTATTAGTCACTTGTCGCAGTGTAAGAGCAAACTATATTAGGTACAGTCCTTTATTTTCTAAAGTTCTAAAGTGACTTGGTGATTTTACATGGAGTAAGAAAGTAAAAGCCAGGCAAAATAATGCTGGTAAAAACATCCATTTTTTAATAGATGCTGGTAAGAAAACAATACTAACGATGGAGAAGTTTCTAAAGTACTTTGAAATGTACGCTGGAGAGTTTTAAATAAAATACTTACTTTCAGTCTTGTTTGTTGGTTCTAAAGTAATTTCAGAAAAGAGTTAAGTCTTAGTTCTGTATTTAATCTACGAAAATATTTATGTGGATAGGTAATGCGCAATATTTTCTACATACTAGTTAAACAAGAAGCTCTGAAACAGATGTCTAGAACTTTATTCACATGCTTCAAAAAGTTACATAAATTCATATCCATGCCCAAATAGAACGTTCACAAACGAGTATATAAAATTGAACAAGATAATAAACGTCCAAAATGGCGGCGATATTCCGAACAAAAAGTCTCATCAGTATCATAGCGAGCTCATGATTTACAAAAAGAAGAGAATTGATTCGATACATGCTTCATTTATCATCTGGTGTGGATCCCAAGCATTTACGCGCTTCTTCGGGTACATTACAGCAATCTCTGAATAGGGTTAAGATCGGATGCCGATCACGTATTTTATTGAATAACGTTCCCCCAAGCGTGTGCTCCCCTACGCCACTATTAGGGGGTCAAGAGCGGGGGTCCTTGAATGTCTCACCTAGATACATGACCTGATGTAAGGTTCTGTTATGTCAATTTTATAGAGCGCTGTTGTTGACAAAAAAAAAAAAAGCTGGATAGTAAATTAGTTCTACATCTAATGAAAACCAGAGACTTATATTCGCGTTTACAATTTCCAGATTTGATTTCTATTTGTATTAGACGTTTTATCTACATAGATACCATAGATACAAGTCGTGTTTTTAGGGTTCCGTACCCGAAGGGCGCAAACGGAGCCGTATTGCTGTCGCTCACTTGTCTGTCCGTCGTCTTTCACACAGGTTTTACAGCCCAACGGTTGGAGCTACAGTCTGCAAATTTTCACTGTATATGCATCTTCATCAGTTCTATCTTAGCTTGGGTGTCAGAGGTGTTATGTAGAATTCTCAATTTGAATCTTAGTTTTGTTAAACCACATGACGTGACATTGAAATTGTAATCCGGCAATATTTTTTTATTATTATTTTCTTGTTGACCCAAAGCCATACAAACCATATTTTTAAATGTTTTTAAGGGGGCTCCCATACAGCCAAAGGGGGCCTGAAATTAAATTAAATTAAAAATTCGTGTGGGGTATCGTTGTTTAGAGCTCGTTAAATAGATAATTACAGTACATTTTATTTTTACAAATATAGGAAAAGAAAGGATTAAAAAGCTTTTTAAAAAGTCAGCTTTTTATACAAAATTTTGTGCTGACGATTTCTTTAATTTCCCATTAATCTGTAAACATGAAATTTTGTGATAATGTTAATTATTACGTATATTTTACCAATAAATACCAACATACTGATAAATCAGATGTTTTCTTTGAAATTCCCTCATTTTTCACAACCAAGTTGATTTTGCGGTTTAGTACGGAACCTTAAATGTGCAAAGTCCTACACGCACTTGGCTGGTTTTTTAATTAACATTATTCATCAGTTATACAAATGAAGTGACTCCAGTTTCGAAACTGAGAATTTGAAGTTAATAACTTGTCAAACTGTTTTTTTTAAGATAAGGTGAGTACGATGTAAGCAAATCTTTTGTTACTTCCCAAGACAAAAACCTAAGAATTAATTGCACACTCATATCGTTTGTGAGAAAAATGTGTGTTGGGATCTGACCCTTACCTAAAGATATAGAGATCCTACCAATAACAAACGAGACGTGCTGATAGTTTATATTAGAGGCGAGTGGCCCCACTGAGTTAAGCTTATCCCGGTAATAAAAACAAGGGCGCAAATCAATTTTACCTAAAATCACCACTAAAAATTCAAATGAAGCAATATAGTCCTAAACCGTTTCGTAATAGTGGTCATTATTTAATATTTATGGTCAATATGTTGCGTAAATGGGATGAAAAGCCACGTATTCAACCATTAGCACTGATTTAATAAACTGTGCTTTACAATAGTTTGTATTTTTTTTTAACATGTTTTTTTTATGTTACTTTAAATTGATCAGTATTCCAAATGCTAGTCTGAATTGTTTACCCCGCGCCGGCTTCGCACTAGTGCAGCTTATTAAAGTATTTGCATTTAGAAAATCAAACGTGAAAACCTCATTTTATATCCTAGGTTTCCCGGTAAATCCGTTTCTCCTTCTACAAATCAGTGATTCTCCTCATTGTAGATTAAATGCGACGTACGAAATCCTTTCCAGGGAGTTTACATCATTGGATTTGCACTCGAATCACGTAAGAGCTAAATTAGAACCAATTTCTTCTATTCTATTTCGAAGAATTGGGTTAAGGTGGAGGGATACTACGGTACGAGTATATACCTTTTACAAAAGAAATAATTATCTACAAACGGGAATGCTTTCATCGATTGCTTGTTTGTACAAGAGGCGCTAGACAATGTCATTTGATATCAGCGATAAAGATGGCTGAAATGCGAAAACGCACAAATATAAAAAAAATAATCAAAGCAAACAATGCAAATGGGATTGATCAAATGGAATGTCAAACGCTATCGAAATATTACATTTCGATAGCGTTTGACATTCCCACACATTATTGTCATTTTGCTAATCGCTATAGCCAAGCTTTCGTTTATAGAATATCAAATGTCTAGCCAAAGTGTAACGAAAAGGTCGTCAGCTGACCAAAATTTGTACGGAAGATACAATAGGATAGTTTACTGAAAATTAGTTTTTTGTCCGTCATGTAGATTAATAAAAAATATTGGACACGTATTTTTCTTTTGATACGTAAACATAAAGTGACCACGATATAATGCGTTAAAATATCGTGAAACGTCACGCCGCAACTACACTTTAAACAGCCTTAGTGACGTCACAAGCCCCGAGTCCTGAAATTTGATGCGTTTTATCTTTGTATTTTTTTATTGATTTGGTAAAGCAAAAAATACGTGTACAATAATTATTTGATAATCTCACTGATGGACTAAATTATCATTTTCTACCTACATTATTACCTCAATGTTTTTTGAATTTTTGTATGACTTCTTTGGAGAAAGTTGTTCATTAACATGATCAGAAGCTGGTTGTACAATCAAGCATAACTTGCCGTTACACCTTTTATTTACGCATTAAAATTGTATTTAAAATATACGTTGGGCAGAATCTGACATAATATTGTGTACAGTGCAGACTTGCCAGGAGGTTGGCCTTTGTTACTGGTAACTAATGGCCGGTTTCTGAAGTAACTAAGTATGTGCTTATCTCGATTTAAGCATCTGTCACCCTTGATCATCTGCCACTTTAAGTTTTCTGCGATGCTGAGCAAGGTTTGAGTATACGTCGTCAAGTCATGCCAAAGTATACCTTATGTCATACAAATAACCTTCATTGACGTTCAATTGGATTTCACAACTGAGAAAAACACATTTGATCATTCTCAAATTCTCAAACCGTTGTCAACGTTACATAATCAGTGTGGCCAGATTGGGCGACTTTTCGCCATTTAGGCTTAGACTCTGAAGGGTGGCCGAGGCGACCAATTTTTACGATCGGCGACTGATCGCCAATTAGGCTACCCTAAAAAAACTGACCAAGTGCGAGTCGGACTCACGCACGAAGGGTTCCGTACCATTACTTAAAAAACGGCAAAAAAATCACGTTTGTTGTATGGGAGCCTCACTTAAATATTTATTTTATTCTGTTTTTAGTATTTGTTGTTATAGCGGCAACAGAAATACATCATCTGTGAAAATTTCAACTGTTTAGATATAACGGTTCATGAGATACAGCTTGGTGACAGACGGACAGACAGACGGATCGTGGATTCTTAGTAATAGGGTCCCGTTTTCCCTTTGGGTACGGAACCCTAAAAACATGGGACTATTTTAGGCGATTTCGGAATAAGAATGTCTAATCCTCAGGAATGATGAAAATAACTGGAAATCAAAATGCTTTTTACAGTTCATCTCTTTTTCCATTATACTTCAGTCCTGACAACACAGGGAAAATAACGAAATGCTTAAAAATGTTTTATGCGGAACCAATAATGATTATTGTGTCAAACGCATTAAAGTTGATATTAGATTCTAGGGTGTTCAAGGCAACAATGGAAATTTACGTTTCGTAAAATGTTTCGTGGTTTTAATGAATAGTGGTCGTCTTGAGTTTTTTATAAATGGAAAACGAAATTTTCGGCGACTTGGGACTCGTCAAATCTGGCTACACTGGTTACATTTGGCAGTTGATAGTTGACCACCCCTTGCTTAAACTTTAATCAAGAGAAATAAATACAAAATAATATATAAAAACTTATAAAACGAGTGATGAAGATACATCCTTGTCTTCCTTAGAGATGCCTCAACGAAGACCGATGCGTGGCAGAAGAGTGTTCGACCTGAATTATCGAAAACATTAGATTGGATGCAAATATTTCACGCCTGATAGATCTCAGTCGCTCGAAGAACGGGTGATTGATGGGGCTGAAAAGCCTCCCTCTACAGACCGATAACCAGGTTGAGGTCGTGGGCATCCAATGTATAAAAGACGCACAGCACCGGTTGATGTGGTGACGCTGAATGCTGATTGCCGGGAAGGCCTGTATCCAGCAGTCTTTCGGCATAAATGATTATTATGATGAGTGAGATCCTCAACACAAATATTTGAAAGTGCCAGTTTTTGTGTTTGTGGTTGCCAGTGGCTTTACCTGCGCGAAAACCGAGAGTTATCCTACAGGAACTATGTGAAAAGTGAAGATGGACCGGTCAAATGATTCGCGATAACCAAAGGAAATGGAGAAAAGCACCAAGATGAAGGCACAAAGTGTAAGCGATGGCGCGCTGTGGTATTGGCGAGTAGTTCATGAGAGACCCCAGTGGAAACTCTTAGTGGAGGCCTAAGCCAAGAGGCTCTTAGATTAGGAACTTTTTATAAACTATAAAGATGTATTGTATTGACAGTTTTATATCTCTGATTTCAGAATAAAAGGCTTTGTTATTCCGTTTATTTATTATTATATCTATTTTTTATTTTTAAATCATTTTATTATTAGTCATTGGGTAATTGTATTCCAAATGATATATTATCAAAAACGTTCAACCATTGATGTGTGATTAACCAATATCTAAACATACAGACTTTCATACCTATATAGAATATTAGTAGGATCCTTACGATAAGAAAAGGTTACAGCGATGAAAATGTGTACAGAATATGGCTTTTGTATGATACGATTTTGGTATCAGTACCTACAATAAAGATGATAAAAACAGCATGATAAGTCTCATTTATTTATTATTTTACAAAATAAGTAGGCAAATAATGAATTGTTCGTTAACATATATTAAAACACAGTCCTCCTTCATCGGCACATATCTAATGGCACCGACCCTGGCTAATATTGTTTTCCTTCGGAGGCTCTTCAATGGCTAGAAAAGCCTTTGGTCTTGAATTAAAAACCCAGGTCACTCATTACAAATTTTATCACAAAAGTCCATATTTGTTGGTAAATCACAATTGCAATCAGATTCCAATGCAGATGCACGAATTCTGTGTGTGTGTCGGTTCTCTTCCCACTTGAGAGATCTTATGAAATTCTGAGTAAAATATTCTGTAGTTCTATGAGGTATCACAAGAACCAGCAACTGCTCGCTCGGAACACATTCACTTTTAGTAATTATAAGCTTAAATTCTTGATTTTGGCAATAACTAACTATATTAGATATTATTTTCTTTCGATAAGACATCTTTGACAAAATAAATACGGTTGCTATGACAATCTTGAAGTAATTGACTAGTGCTTATGATCCATTTCATAGTTTCATAATAAGGTTGTATACATTTCAAATAGATATCTATTAAATTGCTTAATTATGAAAAATCAAGTAATTAAAGATTATAACACATTTAATAACTTGTTTTTTTTAAATCTTGAATGAAGTAATATAATACTAACGTACTGTTTATAGCTTTATAATATTTATATTAGTAAATTTTATGCAATCTTGTGATGTCTCGGCTTTCTATTGTAAAATGGAACGTAAGGGTGAAAGAGAAAGTGAACGGATCTTTGACAGGTCCATACTTACGTAGGTACTTAGGTACTTACTTAACTGAGCTAGGTAGATACTCAATTGTGAAACGTAAAAATCTCAAACGGTTCCTAAATTATTTGACACTGATTTGACAATACTCAACTGATTATTGCTGCTTTACTCAAATCAGAAACCAGCCATAAGGTTTTTACGAGTTGTAATAAAGGCCAAAAGATACAAGAAAGTTCCTAAACAATTATCCCAAGTGTCTATAACTTCAAATATAAACAGACTTAAACTGGACGATGAAGTGACAGTCAAGAGTCAACTGAACAGCGTAATCTAAAGTTTCAAGCTCACAAAGTTCCAAGTTCATTGATAAACGAAATGCGAAGGTCTTTTCGAGTAAAATATTGTATACCATTGATTCTCTGAGTGGCCTTCCCGAGACCCGAAGAGACATGTTTGCGAGATTGCTGTAACTCTCTGACCTCAGCACATATTGGAACCGGGAGCTTGTGGGAACACTCCGAACGTGTTTGCAGTTTCATATATTTTTCTTTTGAATTGAAATATGAAGGCTACTGATATGACGTGAACGTGACATGTCACGCGTTAACCTTTTGTTTTTACGCGCTTTTCACACGCCACGTGTAACGTGTAGCGTGATTCTGTATTACATTTTTTGTGCGTTCTTGCATGAATTTTGCATTATATGAATAGGTGATGTCTTGGTTTCTTTGAGCTTGTATATTACCCATTCTATTTCATTTCAAAATAAAAAACAACGGGATTTGGAACCTAATTATAATTTCTCAACGAAAACACGTGCAGTAAAGTATCGTTTGACATCCTGTATCCGTCTAAATTACCAGGGTCCCTGGGGTTGTTTTGGGTCACAAACTAAAACTGAATTATAATGAAATAAATTAGAAACGATTGCAAAACACCATGGAAAACCCATCCTTTGGGTCAACATGGTCGGCATGAGTGCCGGTGATATGTTAATTGAAATGGATACAAAAATGTTTTGAGGGCGGGTAGTAGTACGGTTGCACGATTCTTCTATTTAAAAGTTCCCATAAACTCCGGTAGGTGTCTGCGCAATTTGGTGGTCGTAACACCCTCGTCACTGTCACACGGTAATGCGGAGCAACGCGACGGACCGCACGCCGAAGCAATAAATAAACTTAAACAGTTTACTATCAACCCCGCATTTAATTGTCTTAATACTTTCTGTTTGACTCTCATAAACTTTAATCAAAGGCTAATTGCAACTTCCACTTTCTCTCTCTAAATAGATTCTGCAAAAGATGAATAGATTCTAGAGCTCTTTAATCAGATCTTTATTAAGGAAGTGAATGGGGCTGGCGGTAAACTCGAGTAAAACAAAATAAAAGTAAAACGATTGGAATATGCCAAGATTTTTTCCGAGCGTATTTCGAGCGTACCCTAACCTATTGCAGAGCAAGTGCTCCCGTTTGGCATCAAGTGGAATGCGGTCAACTCCAAACCATTATATAGCCAGGCTTTATTCTTTTTTTTCCATTAAGGATATATTTTGATTAAGCTCTATTTTAAAACTGATTTCAAAACCAATTTCCTAAATATATGTATCATATTTTCGATAATAACGATGTAAATACTTTATTTATTTTTATTGCGGTACAGAGAAATTCAGCGTCATAAAATATTTATATTGCCTAACAACCTACTTTAGACGAAAGCCCAAAATATTGGGGTACAATTTATTCGAATATCTATACCTGAATTACTGGAAATAGCTAGCAATATACTAAGGAAAAAACATTCAACTGATTTTGGCTTGAATAGTCCAGCAGAACGAAAATAATTTCGGTTCCTCGGCAACAAAGAAAAGAATTTGCTTTCTATCTTAGCTTAGATTTGCATGCCTTAAGCTACTAACAAGTATATATATCTTCACAACGCCAAGCCACTCACGCCGCGATTAAACGATTTAAGATCTAACTCACACGATGAAAGTGTAGAACATTCATGTAACAATGCCAAGAATCGGATTACGAACACGAAACGAATGGTGTAGGTTACTGCGGGTGACCAACGATGTCTAGTAGATAAGGCTTTATGTAGCGTAATGCGGCCACCGATATAAAGCCACGAGCTGCTCTTTTAAGATAGAGACACTATAAAAGTAATCTCGCCTCGTTCTTGGACCCGCTAGTCAATTTGCTTTTATGGTGATGTTCCTCGCTTGTTACCCTTCTATTATCGTCCGTAGCTCGAATGTCTCAATACTAAATAACTGTAAAACGTCTCTTAATTGTTTTCCTTAACCACGTCTTTTGCCCCGCAATGAAGTTTAATTTAATTTACATTCATATTCAGCACTAATTTGCTCTTTGTTTAGGTGTAAAGGTTAATTAAGTCGCTGGTTAAGTTTAATGTTTATTGATAGAGCGTTAAGTTTGCTCACAACACTGAGCGTCGTTAGCTTGTCAATTATAGTATCGATTCAATTACTTTAACTTTAGACAACTTATTGCTGACAACATTATTTTCAGAATTGGCTTGTTTATTTTATAAGAAAACTTTCGCGAGTAACTTATCTAAACCACTGCTTTGGGTCAAATGATATATGTATTTTGAATGATTCTTGTTGTCTAGAACCAGATCGAGATTCTCGTTATCACTAACTTTCATTTACAGGCAACTGTTGTAATCTTCCATTATCATCCTTATAATAGCGAGCACAAAAGAATCGACATCCATTAATTTGCGGTTCAGAACCTCGAGCGTTATCAAAATTAATATTTTAATAAGGCACCGGCAGTACCAAGGATCCGTCATGGTATGAGCAGCGATCACTCACCGCCGCCACTGCTCCCGATATCCTCAAGGTACTTTCTCAACTTAAATCGAGGTCATTAGCAGCTTTATAACTTAGCGCAAAGTTCAGCATTTGACAAAAGATATTTCTGCTGAATAATTTCGGCACCATTATCTATTTTATTGGGCGCCGCCGATGAAAATTTTCAGTTTTTAACAGTCATTATTTGAAATTGGTTTCCGTGTAATAATTATTCGTGGTATCAACGTCCGTTTTATTATTAAAATTAAAACGATGTACAGTGTTGCCTACTGAGTATAAAAGCGTATTAAATTCGCTATCAATGGATACAGCGCTGCTATCTCTAATATACTGTAAATACTTAAAAATATAATATAGAATAATATTATTTGTGAACTTAATCATGGTTCTCGAAATATTTCTGCACACATCGGTTTATAGGCCAAAACTGAGCTATAGACAGATTACCTTACAAATTCCGTAGAGAAGTCAGCGGCAGCGTCGCTCGTTTCTTCCCAGCAGGACGCGGTGGCATCGCTCAAGAACTGCGCCTGAGCAGACCACGCGTCGCAAGCATGTAGCACTCGCCGAAGCGCTCCGACTGTCATCCGCACTGCTGCACGTATAAAAGCCCGATCTGTATATAATAAAACACTCTTTGTTTAAATATTCTAATAAAAACTATAAAGCAAATACAGTAATTACACTCGGATAATTTTTGCGAATCTCATGTATGCCATAGAAACTTAAATAACATTAAGTTACATTGGTTGTTATAAAAACCAAAATGTATATAAAATTAGACAGACATAACATTTTCAGCAAGCATTGAACTCCGTTTCTAAAAGTTGATCCTTAAATCAACTTTCAAAAATAAGGAGTCAACGTCCGCTGTAAATGTGTAAGCAAAAGATGGTAGACAGAACTTTCACGCTCGAATCACAGAGGGCCACAACAAGAACACGACACAATCGCATCCCAATACGTCACGTATTGTCGAGCTTTCACGCTAAGCCTTTTATGTCGTGTCCTTTGTATAAACCTACGTTAATCTAGAGTACCATTCAATTGACTTCGCTATAGCTTTTGAAGCACAAAACTTTGATCGTATTCATCTAAAGTTAAATCTCGCTGGAAATCGAATACAGTATACCATTTTGCTTCAAAGAATTACTGGCATTTACTGAATTTTCAAATAAATTTATTAGAAGTTCTCTTTTAAGTTGAAATTTTCAGTAGAAGTCTTGTATTTTTCCATAGATAAAGAAAAGCCAATATTAAATTTATATGAAAATGTATATACCTAGGAGAAAATATTAATTTCGCCACTTACCTATTTTCACTGGCTGTGGATGCAGAGCCAACAGTCCGACAGGAAGGCTTTTGAAGATCACAGTTATGTTATCTTTAATATTTCTTCTTTCTTTGTCTAATAATTCATCTTTTTTCAAATGTTTGTCACTTCTTTTTTCAGTTTTTTCTTTAAAATTATGCACCGAAGACGCATGCACCTTGGGATTCATTATGAAATCACTAATATCACTTGATAAACCTATTCTATCATTTATTCTTCTAATATCATCATTGCTATTTATATCTTCTCGTCCTAACATTATATTTTTCGCTACATTCACATCATCTACATCTATGCTATTTACATATTTATTAAAAGATTCATTTTTCATTTCCCTATAAATATTACGTCTACTATTATTTCTATTATGAAAGGGCATTCCCTTCGCAATTGAATTGTTTTCGATTTTAGAAGTTTCAACGCCTTTGTTATTTACATTATCATTTTTCATACTTCCCGAACTAATATTGCGATTACTAACATACGATTTACTAAAATTTAAATACAATAAATTTTTGTTTACACTGTGTGTTTCAGAAATATTTATATTATGATTTACACGACGCGATTTTGAATTTACAGAACTATTTTTTACATAAATTTCATCACTGACATAATTTTCTTCTACGATTTTATCAGATTTTATCAAAGTGTCGGGGTCTTTTTGATCTTCTATCGTATTATTGTCAGCATCGCCTCGTTTGGTTCGGTCAAAGCGTTCGTATACTAGTGCTTCATCATTATCCCTTAAGCTTTCTATATCTTGATCGTTATCTTCGGTATAAAGGGTTCTGTTACTTATAGTGTGGAAGATATCAACATCTTTTGAAGCATCTAGCCAAAGCCAGAAAAAGTTTCCTTCGAGCATGTTAAGTCGCTTCGCCTCATCCATAACGAGCTTAGCGTAATTGACATCACATATCAAGACAACGACGCCTCGGGTCAGCCTTGATATCTCAGCTAGCCGCCTGCAAACACAAAATAAATTGGAGTACTATTGTTGCTCACGCTGTCGTAATACAACCAATAAAGTTTTATTGATCTTCGATAGCCAATAGTTTGAAGCTTTAAATCTGTAGCAATTTAAAACGTTCCCAACAAAATTGTAAAAGAATCACACTCAAATAAAATCAATTACCTACCTGAAAAGAACGTGGCGGGAGAACTTTTTTGGAAGCGATAGCCATTTCGGATCTAAAGGCGGAGCAGTTACTATTGAAGACAGGTCTTTCCTTAGGGACAGCGTGGTGTAAATATCTTCTTCTGCTAGCAACGTAAAGGAGTGCCAGTGGGTGTGCAGCAATGTGGCTCTGAAAATAAAAGAAAAGTCTTTAAGCATCTATATTATTCCATAAAATTCCGTACTATTTTGAAACTTAGAAAGAACTTTACCTGAGTGCGTGTAAGGTTTCTCGAGCAGTGATTTCCAGTCGAATCTCTAGTGGAAGCAATTCCTGGGAAGAAAAAAATCTTCCATAAGTTCACACAAGTCACTGCATTACAATAATAATTCAGTTAATTTATATGTCCGTACCCCAACCCTCATCATACTTAATTGTGTACAATTCATGTCGTCAGGATCTGACCATAATCTGTAAAATTTGTATTTGAGTGGTAATATCCTAATCGTGTCGCGCTTTTTGAGTTTGTTATTAGTCTACGTCAAGTCGTAATCGGCACGAAAGTGGGTAATAAATGGCCATAATTTACCGCGCCGCCCGTCCTGCGTTCACGGCTCCAATGCGGGATATTGCGAGGAATATCTCACCTCTGGAAAAAAGTTTTCCTACAGAACGCGGAACGGCGCGGGTGAGAAATATATATCCGCACATCAGGAATATTATGCACCTCATAAAAATCTGATTTGCTCCACATGTGACAAACTCGCGCGTATCTTTATTTGTGTTTTAAGACACTGGTGGGTTTTACTACTTCTCCATTGTATGTTCTTTTGCAGAATGGATGTAGGTCTTACTATTGAAATAATATTCTTTGAAGTAACAAGCTGTTTTTTTTAGTTAGAAGTTAATTTGTAGCGCAAATAGTATAGGAATGTTATTCGTTATTATAATATCTAGTAAACAAATTACATATTATATAAGTATCTTCAACGCGTCTCTCATTATAATATTGTACAGCATAAACTAACATCACAGAGTTAATTAGAATCCAATTAATTAAGGCAATAATTAATCTTCTAAGCACGAGACTCTACACGTAATAATACTCCATAATAACATCCCATTTTAACTGCCTAGTGTTAGAGCTAGGACTTGACGCCTGTAAGACACATTAAAAGTCAGCCACTAAGATGATATGGGCATTCCTGACCTCGCTCCGTGAGAGAATAACTGGATTCCGCAAGCTCGAAACGTCAACTTCAGGGAACTCTGCATAAACCCACGTCCACAAACAGCTTAAACGACGGTGGCGAACTAATTTGCGTACGTTGTCAGAGCATTTTAAACACCAACTTTGAATTTGCAAGTCACATTCTCTCACAATTGCGAATGTACAATATTTCCTGAAGGCTACAACGGTAATATGCGGTTCTGCATTTTTTACGAGAGTCGTAAAGATATTTTTGTTAAGACAAAAGAACTTTTGTTGTGCTTGTAAATACATTGTTGAAAGCGCAGGTTAAAATGTAGGAAAGTTTTTCTAGACGCGTTTTTTTTTTCGCGTAGCAGAACGTTTTGCTAACACGCAAAAGGTGGTCCCGGGAATATTAAGATAGAGAGATTTATGTTGAAAACTAAGGTTCATTTGCGAAGCTCCGCCGTTCACTTGGAGTTCAATGAAAAGGTGAGGATATAGATATCTAATAATGTCATCAGCATATCCTATAAATAATGCTGGAACGTGTCACGCGTACCGTCAGTCGGTGCGGTCGTCACGTAGACGCATTATTTCACTGGCTGGTTGGCTATTCCCGACTTTATCATAGCAAGGACGATTAATAGCTCTGCATAAATGGAACCGTTGGCAGTCTACTAACCGACGACACCGACGACAACCCGTGTTTTTTATGATACAACCGTATAATTTTTGTTTTATCGCGTGCTATTTATCTTGAATTTAGTCCTACGTCGGTTTCAGACGGAGCGAAAGGATTTATTATGTGATTCCATATAAACCCAGTCGAGTAATGGCATCGTAAACTTTTAATAATAGGGGTCTATCATCGATAGTCTCCTCGCCTATATTTTGCGCTGAATTATAATTATTTAATGTTGCAGAAGGATTGACTTTATGGACACATTTGCTTTTGAACCCCACTATTGCCTTATTTTAACTCATATTTTAAAATAAACAGGATTCTCCAACGCAACGCCATTACTTACTCACGAAACATTTTCCCCAAACAAAGGCGCCTTAGTTAAAAGTCTTGAAGGCTGATGCAGTAGATTCCATTTCTCAGCGTAAATAAGCAGGCGCCGTGCATGGAGGCACGTTTGCAATCAACTGTCACACGTCACTGCTGGCGCGGTTTAAAAGATAGCAGAGTACTTTGACTGGTACAGTCTACTTAACAACTTTAATTTTATTTGCAACTTTAGGACATGTGTTTATATAAGTAGGTACACTGGTATAGTCGAATCGTTTGTACCACACTTCCTATTACTGCCACCTTCACCAATTTTCGAACTTATTCCTTTATCAAGTGGGGTTATATCATTATTACCATTTCAGCCAAAAGACGTCCACTGCTGGACATATGTCGCCGTCGCTACACTGATCGGTCCTGTGCATTTCGCATCCAGTGGATTCCCGCAGCCCTGACCAGGTAGTCGCTTCACCTTCACCTAGAGGGAGACCTTCCAACGCTGCGTCTTCTGGTACGCGGTCGCCAGCCCAGAACATTTCAGCTCCATCGACCATCCATTCTGCGAGCAATGTGCCCTGCCCATTGCCACTTAAGTTTGGCATTTCTTCGGGCTATGTCAGTAAGCCTGATTCTCTTGCGGACGTCTTCATTTCTGAATCGATCACACAGTTGGGATACATAATATCAATATATTGTGATTCAAGAGGAGGCAGACTACGCATAGAAAACTATGTATTATTTTAGGGCCAGATATTATAAATCTTTCACCGATGTCTATTTGTCATCAAACTAAAACCTTTTTAATGGACTAACCGTTTTATGAAATGTAGCACAAATATTATTTAGTTTAAATGTCAATGACACAATTCGCGTTAAATGCAGAATATAATCCTGAACGATATCGCCGTGATATCGCTGACTTTGCTTTTTACTTACTTACTTTGCAGCTTTTTGGAGGTCCAATAATCATGAGTAATCCGGCGAATGGCGATACCAACTTGGTACGTTTAGTGGCAACTAATAATATCACTAAATATATCCCAACGGTTTTAAGTGGCAACACCAGCAGTAGAATATTGTTCGGTCAGTAGTATTTACGATACTAATAACTAATTCCCCGTGGAGAGAGGTAATTACAGCAGTACCCCTCAGGGCAATTTGTTGTTGCGGGGGCGCAAAATGTTAACAAATGACTGAAGCCAACAGTCCCTTTTATCTTTATAATCCCTTTATTATAAATACAATTGTAAGGTTTTTGCGCTGTCGTGAGAAAGGTGATGGATCGTGTCGTAAAGGTCAAAGACGCTTTGAAATTGTTACCGGAAGAAAAAATATTTTTAAAGGTTGAAATTAATTAACCTGACTGCCAGACAGTCTTGAGATAGTAAGATATATTGCGAACACTGCTGGTATTACTCTATCATATTATATCTAGGATCATACATAGGATCCTATCCAAAATATCAAATGTCAAAAATCTTTCAAAGTTGATATGATTTATATGTTTATATTACACTATCATATAAATATTACTCATAGATCCCAGATATATGATAGTGTAATAACCCACTGAGAGAGGCGATGAAGTGTGCCCGCTTTTAATTTCTATGACAGTGATATTCAAATACCTAAGGGTCGATATCAATATCTCGAATTGAGTCAATCTGCCTAGCTAACTATGTTGGGGTCGGCTTGAGTGTAGGGAAATAAATAAGTTATGCACTAGTCGAAGACATGCAAGAAAAACCAACACTAATAAATATTGTGCTGCTCAGTGGCAAACAAAAGGTTTATTAAATCCAAAGTCAAGCTCTAAACTGTAGTATCCTTGCCATGTGAGTTTCAATTTTCCTTGTATATCTCAGACTGAAGTACTGTACACAATATACTTCCTTCCTGACATCCTTATTTTTGTATGTCCCCTATGAGCAGGATGCTGTCGTATTGCCGCTGAAAATCCGCTTGCGTTACGTAAAGGAAGTACTGCTCTAAGTGCTTGAACTCACGTTGGCGATGGCGTAGGAAAGGTGCACGTGAGTAGGCGAGGCGCGCAGCACGGGGACACCGGCGCGGACGGCGGCGGTCACCACGGCTGCAGCAGCACTGCCTCCGCCGCAGACCAGCAGGGCAGCCACCCGCCGGCCGTCGAGTGCCGAGCAAGTTCGCTCCAGCACTCGAACACCGAACCTGGAAAAGATGGTACTGGTTAGAAAGAAAAAAAGTGACTCGTGAAGCAGTTAGAAATCCCGAAGTAAAAGGAAAGAGGTTCCGTCTGTCTGCCTGCATTACGATTGAACTATGATTAGTAACAATCTGTAGCAAACCAACTTTTATAATATTTTTCATTAGAAAGAATCTATCGGCTACCAGATACAGCCATCGCTTACCTAGTTTAGGAGTTAAAGGGATCAGCAATATTCTTACAGCAATATAGAACAACTTTTTACAAAGATACGCATTTAGTTAAATGTTATTTTTGTTAAGCTTTGTGTGTTTGAATTATCTGTAACGATTGTAAAAAAATTCGATCGCTAAGCTATTCCATGAAAGAGTTGACAATTAGATATCTAGACACTAGATTAAGAGATCTAGACTAAACGCGTCGAAGGTTTTACAAGTTTAACTTTTGAAGCCAAATTCCAATTGAAATACCTCCACTCAAATTCGATCGAGTTGAAACCTTTTCCTTTCTGATTTCGATTTTAAGTAAAATGTACCAACAGATAAAATGTTCATTCATATCTTTAATTTTAATACCACTAATGGAATGGCTACAAATAAAATTTCACAAATAATTTGAATATTCATTTTAACAATGCCAAATTGTACGAATAGCTTGGATCAACAGTTCACAGAGTTCGAAGCTTTTGGCGTTACAAAAGAAGAATCAATGCCTTTTAATACAAATAAAAATATTTGAGTTCGTGCTTCTGCCATGAAGGGTAAAAAACGTTTCCAGTAAAATAATGTTTACCCGCTTAAAACGAAACATTTTTTTAGACACTGTATCATAAATTTTACGTTTTATCTTATTATCAATCTAAATGGCTCATATTAAACAAAAGCCTAAAAAATAACCACAGATAAAACAAAAAAGTTTACTAGTGAATACTCTCAGATGTTATTTTAGAAAGCTCATTACTCTTATTTTTTCAGAGAAAATGAATCACAAAATTGCCAACTGTTTAATAACAGAGCTGCGTCTAGGGGTCACCTTTCATGAAGTACTTTTTTGAACCCGTCTACGAAAAAATAACAAACGTTTTAAGGCTGTCTCTGTTACGGGTAGGATAAATCGAATAAAACCTCATTTGTCAGAGGGATGATTTATGAAAAAGTACTTTGAGCTATTTCAAGTTGACTGGGCATCATTTTTAAACGAGTCATTTGTTATACTTTAAAATGACTTTGACTACGTGCTCTTAGATATATTACATGATTATTTTATGAACAATATCTTCAAGCTAAATTCCGAGCGCTGAAAACAGTCTTACATAATCCTGTGTCAATCAACGTGCTGTGTGCTTGAAACTCTACGCTGACGCTAAGCCAAGTTCTAAGATGGCAGCTGACTTAACTTAAGGTTAATATAACTCTGGGACAGATAAGGTTTCCTCACAATTTTATTTATGTGTCTCATGTTTTACATTACACACAGGATTGAAATTATGATAAAGCGAGTTTCCCTTACGAAAAACCGCAACTTCAGCTACTACTTGTACTTATATGTACTTCTGTAGGTACAATGGTTATTTATTTCAATGAAAATGAATGAAGTAATATCACATTAATAAAAAGCCCTATGTAAAAAGATAGGTACTTTTCATAAAATTTAATATGTCTAGACAGGCTGAAGATAAATCGTACGTTAAAATTACATTTTGGATCATTATTATGAAGCGCACGCTTGTTGTGATATAGATTAAATTTAAGCACATTATTTATAACAAGAACATATTCAAAACATGTGACGTTTTTTAAAACGCTGTTCTTGTACATTCATTAATTTTTGTTGGGTGCGTCACTTAACTATTCCAAGTTAAACTATGGAGTTCAACAAACAAAGAAGTTGTAGCGCGACTGTAACATACGAGTAACAACTTCATAATAATACCAACAACATTGTGTAAGCCACCACTTGCCGTGGCTTTGTACTTGACGTTGTTCTCCGCGTACAATATGTACTGTGAATTTTTGATGTAAGTATGAATAACTAAGTGTGCCTACAACTCAATTATGACCACAATTAGTTCTCCGAGTATCATTTACACGGATCACAACGCCGCATTGACCTATTTGCATTAGTAACTACATACAGCCTGTTGCAAATGATCTTTAATGTTGAGCTAACAGATTGAATCATTCCTAATAATTTATTTAAAAGGTCAATCTGTGACAAGATTAGTATAACTTATAAAGATTCAGATGACAAAATGTTGAATTTATTTTGCATTTTGAATTACATTATGCATTTGTGGTCGATGTATTGTCACTGCAACATTTTAATCACCCTATTTATATTGTTATCCAATAACCCATCAGACCTTGTATCACATCGTAATACAGTAAACAAAAGGGACGCATCGTAAGTAAACTTCAGTCTCAATCCAGCCGTTCAGTGCCTCAGAAGTCGTTTTAAATTTAAAGCTTTAAAAGCGTCTCAGGCTCCAGTCTTTGCTCTTGCGATATAAAGCAATGTCTACCCGTGGGTATCCTAACGTGTGGAGTAATTTTGAACGAATAGTTCAAGATGGTAAAATGCTGAAATTCGAAATAGAAGACATCCCGGAAAGTATGTGGAGTACTGCAGTTGAGTTTATGCTTGGAAACTACATCCGAGAAGATGTGTGGTGGAAGTCTGCTGGTGAGTTTGCACAATTTAATTCGGTTCGAGAAAGAAATTGAAGCAACTATTCCCAATCGTATTGATCCGATTATGGCGTAAATAAGTGGCAATTTTTTGCTATTACGAAAATCTCGTCTCGTGTTAGCACACATTTTCTTACGCAAGAAATACCCACGTCATTAGCAGTAGTATGACCCGCGCCGATGCCCAATTATCTCGAGGCCGAGAAAAACCTTAAATGTGGTGTCATTAGGCACCCTTCTCCGCAGTGCTCTTATCGGCCGACTTCTGTATTTTAAACTTTGTTTGATGCCATGAGAACAACCGAATTAATTATATCACAGATCAGCTAAACTTCATCAAAATCTACAGACTGAAACGATTTCAGCATAAGGTCACGAATCCTTATAACTTACCTATTAAACCCACAACAGATCAATTTTGCAGATTATCAAGTTTGACTTCGCCTTCAAAGAAAAAGTTACTTAATCTAAATAATGTCGACAAAGTAAATCTTCGTTCACAGAATTAGATTAATAAACACGATTTCAAATATCAGTGGCATTCAAATGAACCTTGTAATCATATTTATTTTTGTGAAAGCGCAAAGACGAACTGGGTCATGTAAAGTTGAGGGGACGTGCTTGAAAATTTCGAAGCGAAGATATTAATTGGTTATGGATAATTAATCTTGTACTAATCTTACTGACAGGCACGGCGCAGGATTTAGACGCTGTACAAGAATACCGTGTGCTGCTGACATCGATCATTAGGCAGAAAATGAGCGTGGCGTGCTTCCTCGCCGAAGGAGACGGCTCGGGACGTACGCTCGTCGCGGTGAACATGTGCTTGCCGCAGGAAAAGGGACGCTTCGTTGAACACAGGCCGGTAATAACGGTTGTCTAACCTCTTTTCAGTCCTCCCTATAATTTCACGGTTTGAAACCACCTTCAATTCTATTTTTAAATAACCGTATGAGGGCTTTCAAAATGCACGGTACTTCGGCATCTTTTAATGCCCTGCTTATTTTTCTGTCACTAGTGTTATGTAGTGTTCCTTGGTCTATTTCCATTCATTCTCTAGCTAGTACTTATTCAAAGGCGACCTAGTTTATACCCATCATCATATTATTCAGATGGCCTATCTTGAAACTAATGGATGTACTTTTTATAAAATGGAAAATGTTTTTTTCCACTGCTTTCTATTTTTAAATCCGCAGTAAATACGCGTTGCTATTATCATCTTGCAAACAACATTATACATAATATACATTGCTATTACTTTACAGCCCAAGTCTAAAGCGGGTTTATTATCCCTACGAATGTTCGCGGAGGCCATGAAAGTGACAGCGATTTATGATAAATACAACGTGAATACGTACCTCATGGGAGCAGGCCTGTCGGTCGCACCCGGGTACCGGGGGCTGGGCATCGCAGTGGAATTGCTCAAGGCCAGGTAAATGATACACCTTAATCCTCACAAAACTGCCCATTGGCCAGCCTATATACTGTACCCGTAATTACGGCCCGACTCACGTCAGGTAGCCGCGGCGAGGACGACATTTCTAAAGGACCTTAGTAACTCTATTAAGGTCTACGAGGTAATCTACGCCCTCATATCCCGCCTAGTGGAGCGTCTAAGCTAAATTAGAAAAAAATAGGGTTGTGGAAAATCTTCTCAGCAAAATATAACATGGAACTTTGATCAAGTTTCTTTGAAATGCTGGGTCGAAAGCGGCAAAGTTAACAAAAATACATCCCGAACAATTTGCGAACTGTGCGCGCTTGTGCTGACTGTGGGAGGGGCAGCCACCGCAACTGCATTCCGATGTCAATATCTACGAAACCCAATCCGTTTGAGGGCAACTGTACTGGATATAACTACTATATTTGCCAGCGTTTCAGAGCACTGTTAAGCTACATAAGTATCATTTTACAGAATGTTGGGTTAATTTAGTTAAGCCCCTTTACTTTAATTTTCAGAATAAATGTTTCAAAGAACCTGGGTTTCCGTGCAACAGGAGGAATATTTACAAGCGCAAAAGCGCAAAGAGCAGCTGAAAAAGCGGGCATGGAATGCTTATACCATGTCCCGTACAAGAAGTTTGGAAAACGTTGCAATATAGAGTTCGATTCGGACGCAGAAGACTTGAAAATATTTGCTATCCGTACTGAATAAACAGTAACAAGTAAACTAGACCCCAATTCACTTAGTGAGAACATTTCTTTTTTAACGCCCTTGGGGCCATATTTTAGGATATACCGCAATAAAAAGTTGTGGTTTTGCCGCAAAAAAATAAACCTGAACTGTTCATGATTTAAAATATTGGGACCTCTATTTTCTATTTTCTTAAACAAATCTATTATAAATGTTTTTATAACATGACAATGTAACCTTTACTTTATTATACTCTTCTATAATGGCATTCTGTGTTTTAATCTTAATAAAAACTTTTTCCCAATGCTCTGTTCTTTTTTTCTTTTCTTTCGAGGAATGCCGTGATGCGTTGATGATATACAGCGTACTTTGTACTTTTAATGAGCGTCCCAGTTTCAGTTATATCATTGATAACTATAATATTTCCTACTAAAGCGAAATCAGAATCGTATAATGTTATAGCAGAATATAATAATTAATAGCCAATGCATGTCATTTATGACATCAGCAGCAATTATTCTCATTGAATTCTGTACTAATAAATAGCACTTATATTTATGTACTGGATTTACGTAATAAAGATAAATTTTCTCTGTATTTTCCATAATTAAAATTTCAGTAATTGATTTCGTGGAATCTGCCTTTTATGAATAAACCTTTAATAAAAACTATCTTGTGGAGGGGCCGAGAGGCAACTCGGACACTTCGACCCATTGGGATCTATTGAGGTCTAATAAAAAAAAAAAAAAACTAGGTACTGTATAATTTTTTACAGTTTGATTCCGATCGGAGGATCATACCAAAAACATTTTTATAATAATGTGAATCTGCAGACACAATAAAACATCAATCTGTATGTAAAAGAAGGAATAGATATTAAAATTTTTAATTTGGATACGTTTTAATGATAATATTATTTTATCATCTTGCAAATGGTAAATATTGTATGTTGAAAGATATAAATTCAGTAGCTCCTCTAATGAAACGTCTTAAAACTCTCACAATTGGGGAAATTGTAATATTAACTTTTCTTTAAATTTTTTTTCTTGTAGATTTACCACTGACAGTAAGTGATGATTTGGTCGGAGGTGAAGTAAGAAGTGACTTAAAGACCCCGATATTGTAGCTATCGGGAAACACAGACTCCGGCAGGGAATTCCACTCCTTAGCTGTACGCACAATGATGCTTTGGTTTTAAATTAGTACCTACGTAACTTTTACCGAAAATCAAATACAAGCAATAGATACAAATATTTGTAAAGATTAATATATTATCCATTACCAAAAAAAAATGGTAACCTTCTCTACAAATTATTTAATTTAAGTTCATCTTGACGTTTCTGATTTTAATGACGATGGCTTAAAAAAGAAAATAACATGAAATTATTGTCATAAATTCACACACTATAAAATTGAGTAACATTGATAATAAGCACTAGATTTCATTTTAAACTAACCCCCGACGGAAAAAGAGGGGTGTTATAAGTTTGACGTGTGTTGCTGTGTGTTTGTCTGTGGCATCATAGCTCCTTAATGGATGAACCGATTTTGATTTAGTTTGAAAAGTGATTTTATCGAGAGTGTTGTTAGCTATTTTTTAATAAAATCGGTTCAGCCGTTAAAAAGTTGTGGGCGTTTTACTGTTTGAATCGGGGTGTTTTCGCAAGATATAGTGTCATAGTTACGTGTTCAATAGATTGCCGATCGAAGCGTGTCTACTAAGTACTAGATAAACATTGTGCTAATGGGACTTTGTGCGAATGGGACATTCTGCGCCAAGGGGACATTCTGCGTCAGATCCAAATTGCATTGCATGAAATAAAAATGTGCCGGAGGTTTTTTAAATTTTACTTGTATTTTGAAATATTTATTAACACCAAAAAGCACTAGTAATACTGTATGTCATTATTCTACCAAACTATGTACTTCGAGTTCATTGCCATGTTCACCGAAGTCCATTGTCCATATTGTAGAAACAAATTATTTTGACACCTGTCCAGACGAACCAAATAATTTATTTGGAGAGTAATTCTAAACATGAAAACCAAACACGAGGCTATTATTCAACAAGATAATTTTATAGCCGCAATAGCTTTGAAACACAACACTGGACTAAGCCAACAGCTGAACAACATTTCATTTTAGTTTTCAAACAATTGTGCCAACTGTTACGTGAAATAATATCGGCAAACGTAACGCCTAAATACCGAACAAACTACGCCTATATTAGTGGTAACATTTTGTTTCAATCCCTAACAAATTAAATGGTAAGCCAAATATTGATCTAATCAAAAACTAAGCTAGCTATGGCCGCTCTTCTTCTGCTTTCGTGTCAATTGACGAAACGATTGGCGTAGTGGTTGTTTGATGGCCTACAGATAGTTGTTCCGGATCTGGATGTCTTGTGTATGTGAGTTTAAATATTTGTGAACGCACCCACGATACTGGAATAAATTCCTAGTGTGGGGCAAAGTTTAAAAAAAAACATTTACTTAAATATAGTCTTAACCATTCAGATTATATCCGACCTACTTGGACCACTTTGTCATTCGCCACGTCCAAATCCAGAAAGATTAAATGAATACCGCTTTTATACCTAGTTATTAAATCATGCTTTGCTCTGCCCGCGGTTTCATCCACATATAAATGTTTCGTTATCTCACGGGGACTTACTGTCACGACCAAGAGTGTCCTATATCCTAGTGCCAGTCATGGTCCATCCGTGTACCAAGATTGAAATAAATAAGTTAAAACTTGAAAAAGTAACAAACAGACAGAGTTACTTTACAGTATAAATAGTACGCAACTTATTTATTATATACTTCATTGTACACCATAAGTTACTTGTAAAGGAAACTAAAAACCAAAAACACACACAATGGGCGGCCTTATCGCATGCCGCGGTCTCTTGCAGGCAACCAGGTATGGACAGTAATTGCTGGACACGAAGTGGGTCTGTCATTGGTGTGACAATATCAGTGTTAAAAAAATAAAATATTATACGCAGATACATACATACTAAAATATAAAGGCACTAAATAAAATGATGACAATCAATTTATAATCACAGCGACAGGTAATGCTTCCTCTCGGGTCTTTTGAACACAGGCAACGATTGGGCGCGATTGATTGGGTCTGGCAACGCATTCCACAGACGATTAGGTAGTGGACAGTAAAGGATTTATCCAGAAAACAGAAGGAAAGAAAAGAAAGAAGAAATTTCTATTGAAATAAGCAGTCCCTTTGTGCTCTTCTATCTGTATTTTTCTTTTCTCTGTGTGCTTAAATAAATAAATAAATGTCTCTGGTCACCAACCAAGTTATTCTTACGAAGATAAATCCTCATGTATTTTTCAAAACTTTTTCAATATAACACAAATCGCATAACCCTCAAGGGTTACTTCAGACTAAAGCCCTTGGGAGCCCTATGCTGAAGACCCGACACCGGTTTCCGCAGTTCCGCCATCGGAGCATTCACCAACTTGGACAAGTTGGGAATGTGTTTCCAAATGAGAAAGAACTTTTCAATGTTTTTATATTTAGAACTGTTGAGAAATTGTAAGGTGTTTTCTAATTTCCCAGTAATTAGCAGATAACCAAGAATGCATTGTACTAAACTTGTTACCAAAGCATTTGCTTGTGTTCATTTATATTTTAAACTAGCATTTGCCAGCGGCTTCGCAAACGTTAACGTCGGTAATGAACCCAAGAGACTATCCACCGGGATAAAAAGTACCATATGTCCTTGCTCCAGTTCTAATCTATCTCTTTACGAAACTTTATCAAAATTGGTTCAGCGGTTTAGGAGTGAAAATGTAACATAGAGATATACAGACAGAATGAGTTAATTATTTTCGCATTTGTAATACTGGTATGGATTGCTTAGAAATTTTCAGGCGTTTTGCTGCTTCCCAGTAATTAATAGAAGCAAACGGATTAAGAACACAAAGAGATTGGTGTCTAACTTATTCACAATTATGAATCGCAAATGAAATCCCAAAAACTAATAAAATGAATCATCCTCCATGAATAATGTTTCTCATTAGGAGAACTACGTCAATTGCAAAGTAGAACACAAACAAAATCTAATTAAATATTCTTTTTCGTGTGTATTTCAGGAAACTTTCCGAAGGATGGAAAGTTCAGTTCACTGGTAATTAATATGCGTGGAAATTAGCATTTATTAGATACTTTATTCTGCTCATCAGATTTGACCCAAATATTTCTCATTTAGTCAGCAGGAGACAACAATATCACCAGTACGCTTACTTTATAACATAAACATCAAACGCTCATATATAACCTTTAATAAAATACGGATTTCGTACTTTTTTTTTATACGTACAGGGTGTTAAGGCTTGAACTTTAAACGCTACCAGAATCTCTTATGTGCGCGCGTGTCGTTAATATAATATAATTATGTATTTATATTTACATGTATATCAAAATGTTACCCTCAATAAAGTCATTACGATAAAGCGTGGGTAGAACCGCAGGTTTAATATCGGAACATCGTATCATAAAATATTATTACTTTATGGAAATACGCTGCGGTATTTCCCTATAGTTTTCGCGCAGTAACCAACTTGCCAAGATAAGTTATAAATATGGTTACAAATAACGTCGATACAGATTATCTGGGATACGGTTTTCAGAATATTGAAATATGTTCCTCTGGTAGTATTATATTATCTGTACTCTGGTGGAGCTTTTGTTTCATGATAACTGCAAACTGGGGGCACACTTTTACTCGAGAGTGAATAGGTTTCTTCAAGGCAAGCTCACTCCATCGTCGATCACATTTTCACTTATCATCAAATGAGATGGTAGTCAAACACGAGCCTATCTATAGTAAAAAGGTTCTTATTTTGGCAATGTTGTAGGTAGTACGTGCTACGCCGCGTAGCATGCTACGAAATACGTAGCCCGTGTAGCAATCCCGTTGAGCCTACGACTCAATTGTAAAATGCAAGATGAAGTGCCCTATCAAAAGGTTTCTTGTAAAGTGTCTTTTGTGAACAATTGATATTAAATGCCATCGTTATTTAATGTCAATTAAGTTGCTTAGTTTCCTATAATACAGATACATATAATTACAAACCTCGGTATGTTTTTTTGGGTTTTCGATGGTTGAAAGTTGTTGTTGGTTATTTATGACTTTCATGATCGTGTAATCTTTTCAGAACTTCAAATAATACAACAAAAAATTATTTCATTTATAATTACAAGCCTATAAATATACGTCACCTAAAGCAAGACGATGTCTCATAAAGCGTAATTTGATTATCGCGCAGAATAACCATGAGCCTCAAATTGTATTCCACTAGAATTCTAATTGGTTGAGGTGCGCTAATGACATCTAGAGCATTTACCTGTGTTCTTACTATTATATTATTCTTAGCTAATGTCGAATTGATAGGAATGTATACAATCTGTCCAGACATGCAGTAATAAAACTTTAAGCCGACAAACAAACAATTATTTTCGATAAAACAACCCACATAAGGGGTGCAATCACCACACCCTCAAAGATAGAGCAATTTTAGTCTAATTAACATAACTTTGGACCTAGCCTCATATAAGCGTACATTTAATGTTTTTTCACGACCATAGCATTGAGTATTTAAAATATATTCAACTAACACACAACAGGGGGGTGACCATAAGCTCTTAGAGTAAGGTTATTTTGAGTGTGTGTAAGGGACAGATGTATATGACTTGTATACATCTGTCACTTACGCGATCTCAAAATAAACTTACTCTAAGAGCTTATGGTCAACCCCCCTGTTAAGATATGTTTGTATTGAGCCACAAAAGTCAATCATCAAACATAATTTCACAAGTTTGAATTCCTTAATATTCCTTTGTAATTTAAAAAAAACAAATATAAATAAGCTTTTTAGCTTACCGTGCATTGTCATCCAAACCAAACATGTATGCAAAATTTCATCTTAATATGATAACTAAGATAACTATCCTCAACCGATTAAGATGAAATCTGCAGCAGTTGCTTTAAAATTTAGTTGCAAGATTTGTCCCGGACATACTTATATACATACAAATATTGTAAGTTAATAAAAGCATGTAAAAATAATTTATTCAGCCAGATTAAGATGATGAACTAATTTAACGAGGAATTTCATTCCGTAAAAATGAACAGCAGTTCAGGAGTGAAGCGGCGGAACAGCTAGTTAAAAAAATCTTTACCCTTTTATAGGAACAGGGTAGTCTAAGTTTTAAAAACTTACTATCTGTTTACGGAAAAGCCAGCATTTCTAACGTTAAGGGACAATGCACAGGAAACTGTAATTAAAGTCGTAATTGTTTCTTTTCTTCTCTTTGTGTCTTTAAAAACACTGAATCTCTTGTAGGTATGTAAAAACACTAGCGGATGCCTTGTGGTTTCACCCGCGTAGTGCCCGTTCCCGTGGGAATACAGGGATAAAAAGTAGCCTATGTATGTAAGGGTGAAATAATTTTTGAAATCGGTCCTGTAGTTTTTATGTTTATTCGTTACATCCAAAAATACAAAAATATAAACTTCAATTAGTATAGAAGTATAGATATAGATTTAGCGAATAAAAAAAAAACTTATGTGACCTCATTTGGACAACGTTGATAAAAAACTTTCAGTTTTTAGAATGAGCTACATCTTTAGTAACTTCTTTAGAACAAACACAGTACGAACATTGCAATAAAATTCAGTATGAGGATGGAAATGTGGTTAACCAAAAAACGCAACGAAAAGCCAACGCAACTAAAGCACTAACGGTTTAATTTCAAACATTCTGTGTTTTTAACCAACAAAATTCCATTAAAAGCGAGCTCAGCTAGGAAATACCTGTAATGAAACAGTAGAGCATAAATTACTCGATGACTATCAATGATTGTAACAGCAAAAATACGACATGACTCCTTTACAATAGGTATGATTCCTGATTATGTGTTTTCTGATTCTGTGTAAAAAAAATAGTTCTATTTAGTCCGTCAGATAGATAATAAAAAAATCGACACATATTTTTGCTTTATCAAATCAATAAAAATTGTCAAAGCTAAAGCGCGCCAAAGTTCAGGACTGGAGGCTTGTGGTGTTACTTGTGAGTAACAAGTGCAATAAAACGTGGCGTCACGCGAAATTCCAATGCACCCTGTATCGTCGTTATTTTTTCTTTACGTGTCAAAAGAAAATACGTTTCCAATATTTATTATTACCAATAACAAAAAGGTTTGTCAGCATCCCTATTCATTTATATACATTTCGTAAACCACCAATTAGTTGAGAAGGGCTAACTGAAATCTTACGAAGGATTTTAAAAAATATATTTTAATTCGTATGAAAACCAAGCTTTCTGGTATTTTTTAAGGGTAAAAGTTATAGAAAAAGTTATACCTTACACAATGGAAGGATGAAAAATATAAGTGAGGAAAATTTAAACAAATTCCAACACTCTATTTGATTAACTGCAAGGTGACAAAATGGCGTCATTCTGAATATTTCATTTTAATTCATATTATTTTAAGTATTTTTTTGGAGATTGCTTAATTCTGGCGTGAACATTGAATGTAGATTATTGTTAATAATTATTTTGACTCATTGTGATCAATAACCGCTGTTCTTCATTTGTTAAAATAACAAATTAATATCAAGGAAAGAGTGCCTAGATTATTATTAATTGAGTAATCTGTTTATATGCCTGAAGGCAATTTTAGATGTCTCGACGACCCAGCACTGACCTGGCGAAGAATGAAAGGGAGAGCCGTTCCTAAATAATGGAATATGACTAGACAAAGAGAAAATATCTCTGATAATACCCGCAACCTCAGCGAAAATTGTCCCCCATTCGCCATTCACTATCAGTTGGGAAACGTAACATCCAAGCTAATATTGATACCGAGCAAAAGCCGCATCCCGTCGGATTCCAACTGCGAAACTATTGCGGTCCAGCGCGGCGTTTCGACGCGTCCCGATCAAATCGAAACAACTCGAACAATATCCATAAAGTGCTCGCTCGAACAAGACGTGTAGCGGGTTTGTTTGAAATCGAAACTTGTGAATAGTTTTGTTTGACGGCTCATGTCGGTTTATGTTGGGGAGATATATTTGACGGCTGCTTTATGCTACCGATACATTTTATTGGCTACAATACTGGAAAATCTTTTCGATCAATTGACTACAAGGATATGTTCGGACGGTGCATGTATATTGTAACTTTGTAGTTTGTTTTGTAAGTATAACAGAACAGCAAAGGCATTGCAATTGCAAAGATTTACCAGGAAATATGTATGTTGCATATCTCTTTATTCATAAACCAAATTAGTTCAATTAACTATCAAATCTATGATTAAATTGAAATTGTTTTGTTGGTCAACCTATCACAACATTAACAATGAGAAACCATCTCAGAATATATCTTACTTTCTAAACAAATTCATTATGCCAGCAATATCTAGCATGTGGTTCTTAAATAAGATGCCATTGCATAGGATAATGAGCCAAGCCACAGCTTGGCTATACAAACAGTACCGGATATGTAGGAACAGTTTTAGGTAATTTATTAGACCCCATGTGATAGAACGAAAACCTCTCACTATTTAATGGAGGTCCACCTTCGGGAATAAGTTATAACTGCCAATTAATACCTATTCCTGACAAGAAAATTGAATTATACATTTTTCCATCCATTCCGATTATTAATTGGGTATCGAACCCTCGCCCTAAGGTTCACAATGTCGCCCACCCCATTCGATTTGACACTGATAATGTAATTTGTACCTGTGTCAAATATAATACCTACCTACTTCAAGTAAGCCATATTAAAAAAGGTTTTAGAAATATTGAAGGCTCAATTAGTGGACATAGCTGGATTGATGCAAGCCTTAATACCCTAGATAGTGGTATGATCAAAGTTTCTGGGGGATTGCTGCGATTCGCCAGCTCAGGATGTAGAATACCGAACATGGGATCTCTCAAAAGTGTTAGGTGTTTGGAGAGCTGCGACGATTTTGACTGAATATGTAATACGAGTATATGTACACTGGCGAGGAAATTAGGAAAGTGCTAATACATGAGATACATAAACGAGACAACCCAACATTTTGATTGCTCTAAATTGTAAAAACAGACTCCTGCGTGGCAGGTGATTAATAATAAATTATCGTGTATGTTCCGGGGGCATTCAAAGTATTAACATAGATGGGTAGGTTACCCATGGAAATATACGTTCTATGGTAGAATAAGAATCAAATGAAGGCGCCACACTTACTTCTCATCTTCTGGCAGCTCGATATACAGCGGCAGCAGCGTGATGTTGCGCAGATGGAGCGGGTAGTCGCCGGCCAGATACGAGCGCGATAGGTCGGCGAGCGAGCGGTTGAACGCGCGCACCGCGTCGGCGGCCGAGCGCGGCGCGGCGATGCCCACGTAGAAGGCGGAGCGCGCGTCCGCCTGCAGCACGCGCAGCCCGCCCGACGCCGCCGCCGCCAGCACGGCGCACGCGCACCACGCATACCACGCTGCGCACGCCGCCGCGCCCAGGCGCCCCCGCATCGCACCCCTCACCGCCGCCCGCGACCCGCCCGCCCCCCGCACCGCCACTCCATACCACACCGAACACCATCCACCCTCAAACTACCGTCCCACCACACACAGTCACCCACCCCAACATTTAAATTACTGCACTATTTATTTACAACTGTCTGTACAACTCTCAATAAAATGTTACTGTTTATGCCACAGAATTATTATGGACGGTAAATCATTATTAACTTTTATATTTCTCCGTGACGCGATCTCTGGTACTCGGCTCATTTGCGTATCTGTAACAAAATGAGGACATCTATTTGTATGGTAATGACTTTAGCGAGAACATTGTAATTACAAATTAGGCTTAATCGTAGCAGTGCTACGAAGGATCTCGTAGCAACTGACTACGAGGCTACGAGTTCGGGGAGCTTTGCTGTGGTCAAATGGGTTTTACTAGTTATCATACGAATATCTTGTTATAGGTCCAAGTGGTGTGGAATAAGAGCGGGCCGAACGTAAACCGATTTAAATGAATAGGTTAAGGGTATATATTCGGGTATCTACATCTGTTTAGAATGGTCTATCACATCTTCACCCTAGTCCCAAACATATTGGTGTTTTATAATATTCTGTTCGGGAGAGAGCTTGAGTGAAGATATATGGTGAGCGCCACTGTATATTAGCAATGTAGATGATACCGCCTAGTAGGCGCCCAAATGAAAACATAGATATACGATACTTCCTTCATAAAATATATAATATTCAGAACACAGAAGTTCTTGGACGTCGTAAATCAATGATAAATTATATTTATCATTGTTTGTCCATCTATGTACCTTTAAGCATGCAATTTAAATAAATATACTGGTTAAAGTAACGCTTTTACGAGTAAATATTGTTTTGGTCCTTTTATAACTTAACTAGCTGTCCCACGCGGCTTCGCTCCCGTCATCTGGCTACCTAATACCTACCCTATATACATGAATGTTGAGTAAGTTTAACCGCTTACGCAGCGCACGCAACGGAAGCTATCAAAAAGGACCAAAATAATTGCACGTTTCTGCAACATTTTTTATGTATTCTCCGTTCCTATTGGTCGTCGCGTGAAGATGTATAGCCTATAACCTTCCTTGATAAATGGACTATCCAACACAAAAATATTTTTTCAATTCCAACCAGTAGTTTCTGAGACTAGCGCGTTCAAACAAACAAACAAACTCTTCAGCTTTATAATATTAGTATTGAGGAGTCTAAAATGCCTGACTAAAAAAAACACAACATTTTCGCGACTCTAGTTGTTCGTTAATTAAACATTACCTCCGATTTCATACCAGGCAGTCAGTAACAGGGCCCTTATCCATTTAGTGAGTCCTCGGTTTAAGTAGCTGCAGGTTTAATCTCGTTTACAGCTAGTACACATTAATTAATTTATGTTCAGCATTATCACACTTTTTCGTGGGTCGCCCTCCGTCGGGTTCAATTTAGTTTCCCCGTCGAATTTAGCGAGCTCTTGACGTGACATAACCTATTTATTTTCATGAAAAACCGTGTTCAGTTAGCGGTCCTCATTAATTATTTTGGGATATACTTAGCGGGGCAAGTAACCTCGTAACTTGATAGCCGAGTCTACGGGAACGCATATAAGTACGCACTCGTTAATATCAAATAAGGTAGTTAACTTATTAGGTACGTTGCACTAAGGGCCTATAAACATAATTGGTTTTATGTTCCCATAAAGGCCATGATGTCACGTTTTTATAGTTATGGATATTCGGGACCATAAACTATTAATAAGAGTGTAGCTGGCTGGATCTCACTTAATATTCCGTAAAAGTTAATTCATCCAGCTTATTTATGAGTAAAATCCAGTTTCTGATTTAAGATATTTAGAGTTATGAACGTGTAAAATGAACGTGCTAAGCCTTTAAATCTTACCATAATGCCAAAGATTAGCAGGCTTAAGTATAATTTGACAATACTCAACATAAAATTCTTGATTCAGAAATGGCTGTTCTTTTGATCCAGAGTGATGATTATTTTTGAAGCTCTAATGCACAGACAACAGAATTCAACATTATCTGAACCTCTTCAAATTATAAACAAGAATTCAATCATCATAATTTTAGACGAAAGACGTCCACTGCTGGGCATAGGCTTCCCCCAGGCGTCGCCACATTGACCGATCCCGTGCGTCTAGCATCCAACGCCTTCCTGCAACCTTAACCAGGTCATCGGTCCACCTAGTGGGAGGCCTTCCAACGTATTGTCTTCCGGAATAATTAATTATAAAAAATTCAATACCTATACATAAATAATGTAATGTCCCTAATTGCCTATACATACATTTTATGATAGATGATAATTTCATTAAGCTAGTACAAAGTTAAATCGCTAGGATTAAACGTCAAGCCGGTGTGAAGTGTTGATTTGGATTCAAAACACACACCCTCGTCAAACGACGTCTTCGCCATGTTACTAATGGAAACTATGTATGAGTATGTAAACGATGTAGTACTGAACTATCACCACGACTCAGCTTTAGGCATATCCATATATTATGTTAGATATATTTTACAATTATATCCGATGTAGGATCTAATACTTACTCAGGAGACATACACACAGGAGGATACACATTCGCGAGCTGGCTGACTAAAACCAGATGTATCCTCCGACTGCACAGCATAATGTTCTTCTTGTTTATGTCTTTTTAGTTTGCTTTTTAAGCAGTCGGGTTTTTTAATGTTTTGAATTAACTTTTTTATTTATAACTTTTTAGTTAACATTTTTTTTTGAATTAGGTACATTTAAACATATAAGTGTTACATATTTTTGATATCCCACACGATGGGTAGGGAAGAAAAATAAATTAGACCTCTACAATATGCCGCCCAAGATTCGCCATTTTTATATTTTCCTATTACTACAGTAACACTCGCAAGGTTAAGACGAATCGATTGACATAAGTATCATCGAAATCGGCTAACGCGTTTGGTCTCTGGAACGCCACATAGGACAAACAAACATACATAGACTGATACACACATTACCCTCCTTCGGCAGTCGAGTAAAAAGGAACTATTACAGCATAGGATATGCATATTACTGTATAAGCCTGAACTAAGGTAAAACCCAGGATTTACCGGTCACACCTAAGTTATACCAAGTCTTACTGGTAAAAGCCCGAAATGTTCTATAATAATCACTAATTTCGGACTTTTAACAGAAATCCCACGTTAAATTTTAGGATTTTAGAAGGAAATAAAAACGACATGATTTTGATAAAAATACGTAGGTACAAATAGGATTTTGTAACATTTCCTGTAAGTGTGTGTTTAAAAAAATCGTCTCTTAAATATAATTCCAACTTTGGTGAAATCAAGAAGAGTATGATCGCATCGTATAATTTTTTCAACATTTACTAGTATTCGAAGTAAGTCCTAAGATTTACCCGTGTGTTTACTGGTAAAACCCCGAAATTAATTTTTAAAATAGATCATTTCGGTCTATTACCAGTACGACTTGATAAATCTTAGGTTTTACCCGGAAATCGTAGGTTTTGCCGTAATTCGAGCTTTTACAGTAACAACAATATACACAATATTCTTTAACTCATAAAGTCAAATAAACTAAAATGTATTTCGAAATAATTGGCATGCTCTACTGCAATGTTTCTTGTTCAATCCTATACATTTTGGTCTTTGAAAAACGTTATCCTCGATAAAATGTGACTTTTTTCAGAGACCGAAAATGCTATTTTGAAAACATTAACTGAATAAATCAGTAAATGAGACTGTGGGCTGTCGTGTCTCGAGCTCTTTTAGTATTAAAGATATTAGAGAATAGTCAAATCCTTGTTAAGAGCTGCCGAATACGTCAGAAGAATCGTAGGTATATCCTGACTTAGCTTGCCTATTCATCTTTTTAAGGTAAGTCTTACCCACCCACTAACTACACCTCCCTATTCTTAGTATTTAATCAACCTGCAGTAATATAGAGATGTCAATTTATAATTCCATAAAGTTTGAATTCACTTGCAGTAGCGACGAAATATAATATCATCTGAATTAAAACTGCCCACAAAAATAAGGGCAACCCTCGAGATGGCAAAGATTTGTTTAGAGGCATCTTCCCACTCCAGAGATCAAGAGCATCTCTTATTTCAATATTTGAGTTGAATGAACAAATTCTAATTTCCCTCCTATATTTTCTCCATTCGTGAAAGCTTTTTATTCATTAATCGAATGTTCCTTTGATGTAAGTACGTACAAGAAACCTTCAATTTGTACGCGGTTTCAGTTAAGAATTGAGTAGGATATAGGATTAATTAATTGCTAATTACTTGCGGTCACATTATGAGGCCACGTCGGCTTCGGACAACTAGACTTAGCTTTAATCCCAACTTAGTAAGTGATTGCTATCAAGTTCATACAACTAATGCTATACAGAACACGAAGTTGGTTAACAAGTCTTTATCTAGGTGGGAGAGGAAAGAGTTTGCAGTTCGCTCTAAGTACCCCAATAGTGCTTGGTCGCGGCAAATAGCCTTAGACGTCGGCCCCCGTTAAGTATAGTAAATTAATAATAGTTCCTTGCCTCAGCGCTTTTCTGTTGATCGCCACTGTTGATTCTGACTTTCAGGAGTTGCAGTGTTTTGGGAATAGTGCGGTGGGATTGTCCCCAAAAAAAATAGTACTATATTTATCGGGCGAGTTTTTGATTATCGATTTGGTTAACAAACCTGGCTACTTGCCAGGTTTATTAACCGAATCTATAATCAAAAACTGCTGCAGCAAGTCTCATTATAGGCCCAAAATGAAATAAAGATAGGGTTAGAGAACTTTGCCTTCACCAATCACCTCGGCGCATTGATTAATCAAAGGCTCTCTATTTTCGAAAGTCTTACTTCCTGAAGTGCTGACTGAAATCAATCGTTAAATTAATGAAAAGGGGATAGAACTTTTTCACGTTAAAGAGGTGATAAATACTTCGGCTTCTAATTAGGTAGCAACTAAACACGGTGAAACTAGATTTATTACTGAATTCCGTACAATCCCAAAATCCCTTCAGTTCCATATATCTCTGAGCTGGCAGGACCCACTCTAATTTGCATTGTTTACTGTTGCACGGACAACATACTTTACAAAATTTGCTACGCAGACACTCGCATTCAGTATGAAATATTATTCATACTCAACATGTTTCATAACTCTAACTTTACGGCTCCGTTAACCTGACAGAAGTAACGGATTGAAAAATTGAATACTTCATTATTGTTCTACTGTAAAACTAGATTCAAATTTTACTTTCAAACTGACAAAATGCTAGTTGGTGTTTGATATTTATCGATCACGTATATAGGCACAGTTCTGTTGTCTGTCGATCACAATCCCAATAGGTTGGTCTCTGAATATTCAACGATAAAAGCGGGCTGACACTTTTCGAATAATATCGTAATGAAAAAAAAAGAAAAGCGGCATATTTTATCTGTGTCCTTGTTTAGAAATATTTTAAAATATCAGCGTTGAACTTTTGAAATACCTTCTGTGTCCGGTGCTCACACTGCCACTTTTTATTCATTACCTGAGGTATTTCGAATCTCTTCGGTATTCATCTAATTAAATATCCGTCTACGAGTATTCAGTGCCAGACTTACAGCTATCTCGTATAATAATGTTTCTTGAAGATGAATTGAAATTTTCTTTTTGTACAGAATAATAAGTTTCATGCATACTTTATAACGTTCTATTTAATTTCACAAAACATTGAAATGAGGATATTTTTGAATTAAAAAAATGGGATTATTAATTCGTTTGTACACGGCTTTTGATTTCTCAGTGGCGAGTATTTGACGAGTATTTATAACTTAAACTGACGGCACTTTCATGTTATAATAAGCCTCGAGGTTTCGTCGAGCGCCCAGCTCGGCTTGTTGTAATTGGACGTGTAGCAGCGGGCCGTTTATTTCGAATGGAACTAAGCAAAGACAGCTGTGGCAGCATAAGTTATATCCAACGAGATAATTTTTACGTTTTTTTATGCATGCAAATGGCCCATAATGTCAAATTGCACCTTCACTTACGACAACATCTATCAGCATGAAAGCCGAAGAGATCACTTTGCTGAAAAATACATTTTCACGCTCGATATATTTTGACTCACCGAGCGTTTTATAAGTTCACACCAAGAGATTTCCCAGTTCTCCTTACCTTGCACTTACAGAAGAATTTAGGTCTAGTTTTTACACAGATTGAGTTTGTCTGGGTAATGTACGGCAGGTTCAGATAAACTCCTATGACAGTGAACGCGATGCTAGGAACGTGTGATATGAGCAGTGCAGCGCTTCCAGTTTATAAACTTTAAGTAAATTATAGACGTGCTCACCGCCATTAAACGAGCGAAATTTTACGTTAAATTGCGTTTATTTACTCACTAGCAGAGACATAACGTTTGAGCTTATAATTTGCATATTACATACTAAAACTACTTTGAATATGATGCTTTTTATGTGTCACTAACGAACGTGAATGTACTTCATGCAGAGCTTACGAAACTAAAGTTGGTTCTATTAATTAAAACCTACTTTAGTTGAGAGCAGCATCTTCAATCTGAGCGGCTAAGCTATTAGTCTGACCCGTGATTACGTTATGTACTATCGTAGTTGTCCCGTATAAGTCATCTGACCGACCATTTACATCACAAAGTAGCTATTGTAGCTACATAGTTACCCTAAAAACAACTACGCGAAGGGATAGTTAAAAGTTGTTGTATGACGTCAGGCAGAAGTCATCCATCACTAGAAGGCCGTGTAATAAATCTCATAAACAAAAAATATATCACGACGTACAGCTGCCAACTTAACCCAAAAAACCGGTCAAGTGCGAGTCTAACTCGTGCGCCGAGGGTTTCGTACCTACCCATTGTACTACTATCATAAAATTGGTTTCATTTTTATTGGTGGCTAAGTTTTAAAGATATGGGCAAATTTAGATTTTCGCGAAAAATTGTAAGTACCAAAGTTTACCTTCATTTTCAACTTTTTATTTTTCGAATTTTTCCTTTATTTTTACTTTTTGCCAAATTTTGTGATTCTAAGTCAACGGGAACAACCATATAGGTTTTCGACCCAAAACCTATAAGGGTACTTCCAGTTGACCAAGAATGGTCAATTTTGGGTAAAAACAAGGTCTTGCAGCACAAGTAAAGGGAAACATCCGAAAAATAAAAAAGTTGAAAATTAAGTTAAATTTTGGTACTTACAAGTTTTCCCGAAAATCTATATTTGCTTATATCTTTTTATCGTGTTGACTAATTTTTATACACCTAATAGGGACTATAGAACTCAGTATCTGGTATAAATAAAAACTTGCTAGGTCCACCCGTTCCTGAGAAAATCGGTGGTGACACACGGACAGACAGACGGACAAGAAAGTGATCTTATAATGGTTCCTTTTTTATCTTTTGAGGTACGGAACCCTAAAAATAATGTAGATATTCAATTTGTAACTTATCATGCATGGTGGGAACAATGGAATCTGGATCAGGAATACGTTTCAGCCAGTAGAACAAAACCTCAGAGACTGATGATCCGATTACTCGCCAGACAGATACAGCAATAGCGTTACTAGCTGACGTATCAACGACATAAATAGATGAAATGAAACTATTATCTGTGCCGATTTCATTAGACCTTTTGGCATAGTACCTGTTGCAGGTAAACAGAGCTTAACGATACAGATGTGTGTTTGCTTAGGTAAATAAAATATTACTTGAACACTTTAAATTCAAAAGCAAGCTCGTTGCTTTTTAGGCTTCCGTACCCAAAGGGTAAAAACGGGACCCTATTACTAAGACTGCGCGGTCCGTCTTTCTGTCTGTCTGTCACCAGGCTGTATCTCATGAACCGTGATAGCTAGACAGTTGAAATTTTCACAGATTATGTATTTCTGTTGCCGCTATAACAACAAATACTATAAACAGAATAAAATAAATATTTAAGTGGAGCTCTCATACAACAAACGTACTTTTTTGCTGTTTTTTTGCGATAATGGTACGGAACCCTTCGTGCGCGAGTCCGAATCGCACTTGGCCAGTTTTTTATAAGAGAACGTAAAAGATTATTTTTGCACTTACGCGTCACAATTTATCATAAAATTAACCGAGTTTAAATTTTAACTTGGTATTATCTAATATCTCCGTGTAAACGAAACGTAAGCCCGAGCTGATGACAACATTCGAATCTTTTGGGAATTGCCTCAAGAGCAATTTAAGAAAAGAAGCTTCAATTTCCTCTGAGACTGTCTGTTCGCTGTCGAAGTAACTACCCTGATCTCGGAGGGCTTATCTTAGTCTTTAGACTCGTATTATCGGTTATTTCGATGCCTAAGGGCAAACCCTTGAAGTAAGTAAGTTAAGTTACCCCTGGTAACAACCCCTAAAGAAAACGTTTTTCTAAACGGTTATTACATTATCCCGGGTAACTAAAAATTTAGGAAGAAAAAGAAGTGTCCCTCGCGACAAATCTTCTATTGGACAAGTGACAATCAATATTGCCCCTATTACAACGGAACGTGGGTAGACGCAAACGCAGTCCCTTTGCTCCATAGGGACTTGCCGCTACAGAAACATTGTACATCAAATAAATCGTAGTCGTTACAGAGAACTTCACTAGTCCATCGGTCGTGAGTACAACTCGCGCCAAGGGAGCGTTTCATATAACCGCATAGGCCTATGATAACGACAGCTGTAAAAAAGTGCTTTGTATGCAAAGTAGCCACTTCAAGACCGTTTGTTAGGTCAGATTGTGTTCCCCATATTTTCACCAGCGGGTGCATTTCAGTAGACTATTTGTAATGGTGGAAACATGTTTATCCGTCACTACCGAACCACTCTGTAGTTCGCGCGCTACAATTTATTTCAGTTTTTAGTTTATTTATTTTTGCGCCGAATAGTGTTTATGGACTTTTTGCAGCAAACGTGCTACCTCGGTAAATTTCAATTTAATCATGTTTAGTGTTTTTAACCGACTTTCCAAAATGGAGGAGGTTCTATGTTCGACTTTATGTTTTTTTTTTTATTGTGTATGTTCACCGATATCTCCGTCAATTATGGACGGTTTTTGAAAATTCTTTTTTTGTGTGAAAGAGTATATACCGAAATTAGTCCCATTTTAATTTAGTAATGACCTGATGAAGAACTTCTAAGATATACAACAGAACTCTTCAATAAATAACGGAAAATCTCTCGCGATTGCTACAATTGCATGTCTGTTTATTGTTTATACCATTAATTAGATAACATCACGCCTGTACGCTCTAAAGGGGTACGCAGATGTGTACAGTTCACCTTGGTACACTCTCATTTCACCGTCTATGTTCAAGTTTCATGAGATTCGGGTAATCTATTCTGGCATTATAGGTACCTTACTAAACAACTTGCCTAATAGGTAGGTACAACTAAAAATTGAAAAATACAAAAAAATGATGATGTGATGTGACCACCGACGTTCAAATAAAAAAAATACAAAGTGAAAAATATTATAATTAATATTTTTCACTTCGTATTTTTTTTTTATTTCAAAGTCGGTAGTATTTTTTTGGAAAAACGTTTTTTTTTCAACTTGACTCCTACAGAACAGACTACTCGCAACTACCAGAAAACAGAGTTGACTGGAAGCCTTTACCCTGCAGTGGGATCACAAGCTTATATATTGTCCCACTGCAGGGCAGTTAGACTAATAAGATGTTTAGTTTTTGTATTTAGAACATTACAAAATAAAAATGTTTAACTGTTAATTCGCAGATCTTATTTTGTTTATAAGCCTGATTAAATCAAATCTGTTAGGTAAATGATGGGTAAATAAAAATAAACTCAAATACAGTAACAGTGCTCGTAGCTGTAGATTTATTAGAAGTACTCTTGAAGATTTTGATTTACACTTCAATTGACACTCTTGTACAAAAATAGAGTCAAGTGTTTTAAAAGACGAACCATTTCTATAAGTACCTACTTGACTTGGTATACCGTTAAAGTTTTATAAGTATCTTGTTATATTAATTTGAATGTTATAATAAATAACAAAGACGTGATATCAAGAGTATTAATAATAATAAGCATATTAACGGACCAGCTTCTGCCAGCGGCCTCGCCCGCGTAAATGTCGAAAATCATCCCAAGGGAACATATTCCCGGGAAATGACACTCATAAAAAGTAACCTATGTGCTATTCCTGACTATATTCTATCTCTGTGCCAAATTTCATCTAGATCCGCCTAGCCGTTTGAGCGTGAAGAAGTCACAAACACACTCACAAACTTTCGCCTTTATAATATTAGTTTGATTTTATCAAGTTTACAACATATTTAGATACAACAATTATTATGGCTATTATTATCAAGAGATACTTATTACCATAACATTTTTTTGGAAAGCAGGAATTAAATTCACTGTTTGTAAGCCAAATTAATTTTTTTTTTAAATTAAATTATAGAAAATATAGAAACCGGCAATTTATTAATCGGGTTTGCTATAAAGGACCTTTTTCTATACCTCTTACGTGTGCTTATTTATCTTCTCTTAGCGGTAGAAAGTGCTTACGAGTAACAAGCTGGCTACCTCTTATTTAAATAAATACAACTTTGTATAAATACATTGCTATATTCCGAATTTCCTTCGTAGTTTTAAAATTGTCGATAAACTATGTTGTCGTACTTATAGTACCAACCTAAGCCTCCTCTGATTCAAGAACCTATGAGACAACACTACAAATTCCCCATCTTTGATACCCGCACACTTCAGAATCTAGTTTCTCACTCAGCCATTTGTATTTTGTACTAACAAACAAAGCGTATCGAGCAAAGGAAGAATCTGATGATGAGACAATAGCAAAAGAACTCACTCAGAAGAAGATTACAGAATATTAGATTACCCATACATGTTATGTTACCATACAAAGCGTTCATATGGACAATGACGTGTAGCCTATTGATGAATACCTGTGAGGTACCGGGACGCTTGCGGCAAGCCCGTGTGATTTCAATGAGCACGCTTGCCCACGACAAAGGGTACGCTCATTCGACCCAATATCAATGCAAATGATGTTGAATATGTAGGCTCACCGCTACTAACGTATAATTTTATTGAAATAGGTTCGTTCTTAAAAAGCCCTCAGATTAACATTATAATACACCCGAGTTTCCACTCAAAATAATCTTTTAATACTAGTTGACTTGAGGCTTTGTTGTGATGGATATTGTCCCTATTACTAAATAAACTTTTAAGGAAAACTTTAGGATGAAATTTCGTCTTATTATATTGGGTCAGTAGCAACTCAAATAAAGTTGATAAAGTTAGGCAAAGTTTTAATAAAGGTTTTCATAAGGACAAAACGGTTACATTTATCTAAATTAAGTATCACGGTATCTGACAATCTGTACCTACTAAAAAGTTTAGCGAGTTTCAAGAGTTTGAAACGGGCTGCCGGAATAAAGGCACTGGACGGAATGTCTCCTGAGAATATCGTCAGTTGATTTGAAATGTCCGGCTATTCCGCCCTTTGGTCGATTAAATAATTGTAATGCCCCATTATTTTGTTAATCGCTTTGCCTTAATAATCGTGTTTCATTATGTTTGTATCATCTACAGTCGCTAGGCTCGTTTCGGTGAAAGAATTAAAAAAAGAAGTCGAATTGGGGCGAGTGAAGCTCGAGGCGAATATGCCGCACGCAGAACATTTCCAATACAAAGTAAACTTGTCCGTAGATTCCGGAACGTCTATACAATATATCTAGGTATTACGAACTCATTTGAATTTTAAATCTCGTGAATCTTCTTTGAAACTATGCTAAACTGTCAAAGTTATTCCGTGCCACGACAAATATTACAGCTCAAATGAAGTTTCACTTGATACCGTTCCAGATAGGTCCAAGTTTGTTACTAAAAATAGAGACAGTTCAAGGAAAGAGGAAATGTATTTAGACTAGCGACTCTGATCCTTAATACTGAAATAAGTTAATAAAGTTTAATATTTAACTTAGAAGGGTGACGTATTGCGGCTTATAATTAATAATTTATTGGGCAAAGCAGGACTTAGGAACTACTTTATGTAATAGAAGAAGAATACAATAATCTTTAATCGAATATCAAGACTCAAAAATGGTTAGTAATACTGTACAGCTAAACGTTAAACATTGATACTAAACAAAGAACAACAAAACAAAATATACAATACAGAAATTAAAAGTTGATCACCGTTGCGGCACCTCATGCGAGATGGCACACGGCGAACAAAGCATTAGTATCTGTTTCTACACAACATTTCTTTAAAATCACTGAAAATTTTAATTCCCTTCGACGGCTTCCCAATTAATTAATTTTGTTACCTGGAATTCCGCTAATACTTTCCATTAAAAACCAACTTTACTGGCAAAATCTTCTTGAACAAAAGCTTTATGATTGATGAAATAAATCAATTTTGATGTAATTTCATATATTGCTGGGTTGACTAATCGCTATATATATTGTTTAGTAAAATAAAACCGGAATTTCGATGTATACGAATGTTTATCCCAAGATTGAGAACATAGGGAAGTCTGTGGCAGAACGTCAATTTACGACAACGGACCTTCTCGTTTCGGGTGTCGTTCCATTAAGACCCTCCCTTAATGGCTTGCGTAACTCGACAACACGGCTATACCTACGGAAGGCCTAGCAGAAAAAATTGTGTTCCACGCACAAATTAAAAAATAAAACGTTGCCAGCGAAATAAACGGATTAATTTCGGTCGTTGCGTCCGAAACTACACCAAACGTATTTATTTGATCTGTTTTTAGTTGCTTCAACCTATCTGCATAATATCTGAACTCTTGTTTGCTGTGTTACAACAAATAGCTATTTTATTCACAGTATTGGTTGAAAGGATTCACTTTTTCTGATTCAATTTGATTTCAGATTGCAACACTGTTCTGCACTGTTATTTGTGTTTTGAATTGTATACAGCCAATGTTGTAGTAAAGCATCATCTGTTTCCATAAAGATTTTATAAATTTTATCAAACTTAGGAAACAAACGTTTGAATATCTAAAGCGTAGAAAATACAACATTGCTATAGAAATCACGCTCTGTTTTATTTGATTCAACTCATTCATCATTATTTAGGTGTAAAAGCTTGTTTGTTGTCGGCTAATTTAGGAACATTTCTGAGTAAGAATTGTTATTTCTTTTTGCCTTATGTTAGGTACTGTCATAATTCATTCTCTTGATAATACTCCTATCTATAATTGCAGTCTACCGGCGTAAAACTTGAGCAAGATTCTAATCGAACTTGAAAACCATTACTCTATTGCTGCCAACATTCACAATAGAGACAGATATTCAATTTTTACCGGCAAACCGTGGCATGGTTTTTGAAACATACGTCAAAATGACGTCACCTCTAAATTCATCCATCCAATCCATTGGTAAAATATTTCAAGTAGAAACGAGTCATAAGTATGAGGTATAAAAGGTAGATAGGATGTACCTACCCAGTACAAAATAAAAAATGATTTATGGTGCCACTACATTTATTAAATTACATCGGAAATTAGTATACAAACAACAAAAGTGTTTTGTTTGTTTGACAAAAAACATTATTCAACTAACACGGACAATCCACCTATTCATTCATTCTAATGGCCTACAGAATATATTATTTTATTAAATTACACCGACCAGTGTCAGCTCGTTTAAAATGAAAGGTCCGTTAATTGAATCAGAATATTTTTGGTGTCGGTACATTTGCAAATATTTGGTTGAGACACGCTTGTTTAACATAATAATATGCAATATAGCTTCGTTGAGCTTGATGTATGAAATGACTAATAATTGTGTATTCCGTGTTGGCAAAATTGATTAACGGGAGGTAGGTCTTGTCACACAGTAATCATTGTTTGTGGTTCAAGCAGCTGGTTCCTGTTTACCTTTGGCGTACCAATGTTTATTGGAAATTATATATATTTGAATAAATATATATTTACTATTTTTTAATCTCTAAAACTCCTTTTTGGTGATACTAGAACCCTCAAAAGATGCTCAAAATTGCACTGTCAACAGAGGCCTAGCGTACAAATTTGACAACTATAAATGTAAAAAAGAAAACATAGGGGCACAGTATATATCTTTATATTTTTGTTTATGGAATATCTTTTAAATTGGTCCAATATTGATGGAGGAAATAGGCGAGAGCCACACCTCGAATTATGACTTTTTACTTAGGAAATCCAGTCGGGTGTCTCTGACCACATTTCCTCTTAAGAAGCATCGTCATACTAGTCCACAAAGTCAAAGGAGTCATCCTCGGCCTCTTTCGTGTTCAGGTATGCTCAGAGCCTCTCAAGACATGCTATTCTGTATTTCTTATGACATGTCCCTAACATCTCAAACTACTTTCCGGTAACTTTGTTCTTCAAAACAATATAAGCCCTACCTAACCACCTAATCAATTCACTGAAGTAGGCACTTACTCTCAAAGGGTTATACCTAATAGACAGAGGTCACATTTGCCCATTATGTTAAGTCCCACGTAATAACGGACGATCCTATTGTAATTAACTAGACTAAAATCTAGACTCCGGGCTAGGTTAAGAATTACCGGCATCACGTAGTTTAAATTGTCAAATTTTAGTTACAGTTATTTTAATCCATTTGCAAAATATCATTTCAAATTAAATATTATCGTTGGGATCGGTAAATTACGCTTTCTGAAAACTTGACCGCTTCAGGGATTATTAGTAGGTAAATCTGATGAAAAAAATAAAAAATTTGTTGGAGGTAGAGATTCGGCAAATAATTAAATTTGAAGGTTACAAACTTAAGTAAAGAAAACCGTTGTAAGCTCCTAAAGCGCTTTATTTCGGCAGTGAGACAAAATACCTAACTATGCTACAATCGACCTAAAATCATGTTTTCCTAAGAGTTGCTCCTAGCCATCAACTAGATAGACTACTCAGTTAAGCGTTTTAGATAGTACCAGATATAAGAGAACAGACTTAATACACACTATCCGTTAAGTCAGAATTAAGAGTCGTGATTATTTAGTCGAGTGGGTTGAATATCGCTCCCGGCGTGATTATGGAAATCACGAGAAGAAGATTATCTGGCTCGTTGAATACTGATGATAATTCTGTATAAATATTTTATACTTGGCTATAGACCATTTACTTATTTAAATAATTACTGGTAAAAGTATCTGGATGTGAAATGAAGTTACTAGAGATTACAACAATATATACTGAAAAAGAATTAAGAAAAGAAGACGTGTTTGAAAAGTTATGCACTTTGTATGTGAACATTCTATATGGATTCCAAGTAGAAAAGTCCGCTCAATAAAATCTTACACGTGATCTTCTAGACGCTACATTAGGTAGTATCTCTTCGTCGTAGTTGTTAGAATTTTTCACATATGAACATCATATTTACCGGTTTTTTATTTATTTTAATTAAAATACTGGAAGCGGAAATAAAACTACCAATATAATTAATTATACTCGATGCACGGCATGCATTATTCCACATAATATTGTATAATATTAAAGCTCCTATTGTTGTACAAAATGCACGATTAAATACTGCTCTTTTTGCCAAACATTTGAATATTTTAAATGCGAAATTGTTCGGTGTTTTCTTTGTTATTCAATCGCGTTTGAGGCGGAATACGACGGTCAAACAATCGGCGGCAAAAGCTTACATCACAGAAAAGGACTTGAACAACTTGTACGTCCCTTTTCTTACCGTTTCGTTATTCTGACGGGATAATAGCAACATGGTCGGGATACAAAAAGAAATATTTTTCCAATCACATTTGAGAGATAGAGGATTTCATTCGAAAAGATGAAGATAAGCTGCAGTGTTTTGTGGAAAACATGAAATATTGAAACAATACAAGAGTTGGCTAGGCGCGTCACGAGCAGAGGTATTGTGGACCATGACACGCGCACCTTTATTGAAACAAAAAAAAACATGCTTCGACTACACCGCGGCAATCCCGACGCGATTGTACTTCACGGAACTTTATTGGATATCCTAAAAACGAAAATGAAAGTCCGGATTCCAAATTATAAAATGAAAATTTGTTCATTAGAATAAATGGGCCAGATGAAAAGTTGTATTTAATTTCAGAAAACTTTTGCGGTTTTGCATTGTTTTGTTACAGGGTTTTGCGGTGTTTAACGTCTACTTTTATATTTCTTAAAAAGCCTCTAAAGAAACGGTGCAACAATTGGCTAAATGAAGTTACAATTTTGTTGATAGAGTTTGTCATTTAGCTAAAATAGTCGTAAGTATAAACTACTAAATTGTATGAAGGAATAAATAGAGAGAAGCCCGCCAAACTCCCGTTGCAAGCCCCAAATAGCCTCTTAAAGAAAATTGCTTTTGTCCCAGGAGCACAAACCACCAGACATTCCAGTCCAAGAGAATAAATGAGATGCTTTTATATGGAAGAAGATTTCCAACTAAATTGAGTTTAGGTCATCAACAAGTATGGAGACGTTTATCTGTATAACTTGCTCCTGCCAGCGGCGCGTGGAAAGTGTTTTATCATCCCAAGAGGACATTATACCGGGATAAATAGCGTAACCTATGTGCTATTCTAGGCTATAATCGATCTGTGTGTCAAATTTCATCCAGATCCATTCAGCGGTTGGCGTGATTGAGTAACAAACATAAATCCATCCAAACATTCGCATTTATAATATTATTATATCCATACAATAATATATATATATATATATACTATTAGGATATGATCGATATTATTAGGACATAATCGATATTTCGAATGATTGTACAGCTGTCATCCCTGACGATTCACCCAACACCTATAAAAGCGGTTGTCAATCGGTCCGCGGCCCCCCCGCCCCCGCTAGTCCTTCTCAGCGGTCAAACCGCTCGCCTAGCCCTATGGTAGTAGTAAATAATACTACCACTAGGAAGCCTCCTCCTCCTCCACCCATTTATCTTCAAGATAAAGGGAAATGGAGCGACATATCAAGCGCCTGTGTAGCGCGTAAAATTAATTTCACCAAGGCCACTGCATGCCAACAAGGCATCAGAATTCAAGTCCCCACTCCCAGTGATTATCGAGGTTTAACTCGTTTTCTCAAAGACAGGAAAGTATCTTTCCATACTTACTCCCTTCCGGAGGAAAAGTACACTAGAGTAGTCATAAAGCGCGTTCCGAAGGAGATCCCGACGGAAGAAATCCGAGAGGATTTACTAGCGCAAAAAGTCCCTGTGTCAGAGGTCCACCGATTGTACAAAGCAAGAGGCGGAGATCTCTACGACATGGTCCTTGTCGTGTGTTTCCCCTTCCAGGGTCACAATCCCATTTTTAATGTCAGGACCGTATGCAACTTGTCAGGCATTTCCATTGAAAAGCCATACCGTCCCCATCTCGTTGGTCAGTGTCACAACTGCCAACTCTACGGTCACTCTCAGACTAATTGCTTCGCGCCTCCCAGGTGCGTTAAGTGCATGGGAGAGCACATTACAAAGGACTGTTCCCGTCCAAAGGACCGATCACAATGCACGGAGCCTCCCAGCTGCGTGCTTTGTGGACAAGTCGGCCACCCGGCTAATTCCCGTGGTTGCCCAAAAGCCCCCAAACTTGCGCCTAAAATGGCCAGGCGTAAAGACGCGCGGCAAGCGCGTCAAGCCCCTACCACTCAACCCCCCCCCCCAGACTAGCCCCTCAGAGGCCTTCACCCTGGAGTAAGCTGAATCACCAAAGTGTGGCTCCTCAGTCTTGCTCCCAGCCGATTCCAGCGCTGATGGGTACTCCCATCTCAGCGCCAATTATTATCCCCGACCCAATGCCCCCCGCCGCCCCTATGGCCGCCCCTATGACCGCACAAAGCCAGAAGGTGGCTTCCACCACCCCTGCTGCTAAGTGCCAGCCCCCTGTCGCCCCCTCCGGGCAAAAGCCATATATATGCGTCGCTAAAAATATAATTAGCGCGTACTCCATTTTTATGACCCCTCAAGCCCGTGCTCTGGATACTGAAATCCGGAATGCGGGCTCTCTCCTTCCCGCTGAATGCGCCAACCTCTTTTCGAGGTATGAGTCTATCACTAAGGAGCTCGATAGCCTTGTCTACAAGGACGGTCAGTGCTCCGTTCATACAAAATTAAGCCGAAACTTACATATTCGTTCCGTCCTCACCGCAGAGGCTCGTCGCGTAATCCTTTTCGATTCTATAAGCTAGCCCGCGTGCTGAGCCATAGTTAAATGCCAGTCAGATATTATTGGAGTTTCTTGTCCGTTCTTATCCACGTAGGCTTTTCCGAACGGATGGTAGAATCACTTTATCAGATCCGGCCTTTGCCATCCCCCAAGCGACGCCCTGAGCCGAGGTCCGACCCCAACTGGGGTAGCCCTTAGTGCTGTCGCTTTAGGTTTAGAAACTTTAAGCCTGGCCGGAGGCTACATAGCTTAGTCTCCACAGGTTAGTCCGGTTAAGCAGAGGAGGGCTACTTTGGCCGAACTGCGAGACGCCACGTATTGAAAAAAAAAAAAAAGGTCCGCGGCCCTTTTTCACCAATCAGCGCTCGCGCAGTAAGGTCGTTGGATTTCGTCTCGGATCACAGCTAAGTAATTAGGTTCATTTGGTTTATTTTCCTTTGATTATTGTGTGTTGTCGTAGTCAATTGTTTCCAATAAAATAGTGCGTAATTATTTCTGTAATTCGTGAGTTTGTAAATAAAATGTAAGGTAGGCTAGTCTACCAGTTGTCTGTTTTATTTAAAATCGATCCTGGTTCCTAAAAATACTAATATTATAAAGAGGTAAAGTTTGTGAGGTTTTAGGGGGTAGCTCTGGATCTACTGAGCCGATTTAGTTAAAATTTGGCATGGAGATAGTTTGAGACCCTGGAAAGAACATAGGATAGTTTGTATTCCCTTGAGATGATAAAACACTATAAACGCGGGCGAAGCCGCAAACAGAAGCTAGTTATATTATGAAGTAAGATAGATTCTTACGAGCAGAGTTGCTCTAGTTTCTCTTGCCCGCTACGTGTCTGCAAATTGAAGGTCGACACTGAAGCGGGCTGAATTCTTAACGGCCAGAGCTGTTTATAGCGGCTTCAAAGTAAAACGTGCTCTTTAAAACCAGCTAATCTTTGCTTCATGCTAGGATGGTACGAAAAAATAAACCAATTTCCAATTAATGTGTATTCAGTGCGTGCTTATGTTGTGCCAGCTAACAAATAAACAACTGCAATTGCCAACTAATAGTTACGCACACACACATACTAACCCCATATTGATGAATGTAAAACGTTCACAGAGGCCTTTACATATTCATCATAGATAAATGCGGGTGCCACATACAGATCGGACTAAAGCATTAATTTCACTGCTCTTTGTTCTTGTTGGTTTTCATTTTCACTTATTCGTGACGGGTTCCACTTCAGCAGGTCTATATGGGCGCCCGTTAGGCTGGAGGTTCATCATGCATATTCAAAAGTGACGGAGCTCGAGACAAGTGGCTCAATGTTACTTTGTCGCCCCGAACTAAAGCTTTCGAGGCCATGTGTTAATGCCTGCCTTTCTGAGCAGCTTACGTATAATTAAAGCAATCCCTGATATTATATCACTGAAGTGTACTAGGAAGCTACTCATTGAGCCGAAATCCAACCTCTATGATCTTCATATACATACCTACCTTGTATATACTGCATCACTTGGTTTTATCTCCGTACGTACTATGTTTGTATGGTTATCTTCAAGGAAGCAGGCAGTAAACCTCTACACTACACCTCTGTACCTTTACTATATGAACAATTCACATATGAAATGCTCTCACTACTAAGTCCCGTTCACGGATTCCGTGGAGTATTCACACGTCGACGTATTAATTTATACACAGGCAAATGTTGACGTTATAAACTAAAATTGAATCTTGCATTAATTCAATTTTATCAATAGCCTATTTCTACACAAAACAGTAATAACAATGAAAACAAAATGTGTGAAATATTTGCAATATCTCCTTTTACAAGACGTCTGTGGAGAGAACGGCTGAAAGTTCAAGCGGCAAAGCGTGTCAAAATGGAGCATCATTCCGGATAATTTTAAACTGTGCTTGTTCGGGTGCGGGATTTACTCCTTTATAGAATCCATTGGCAACTAAAATATTTCAATTAGAAACGAGAATAATATGTATGAGGATGTAAAGGGTGGATAAGATGTACCCAGTATAAAAAAAAAAAACATAATTATAGTGCCACCACATCTATTAAATCACATCGGAAATTAGTGTACAAACAACAACAGTGTTTTGTTTGTTTGACAAAAATCATTTTTCGACTATCACGGACAATCCACCTATTCATTCATTCTAATGGTCGACAGAATATATTTAATTAAATTACACTGACCGGTGTCAGCTCTATTAAAATGAAAAGACCGTTATTTGAATCAGAATATTTTTGGTGTCAGTAAATTTGCAAATATTTGGTTTTGTCACGCTTGTTTAACATAATATGCAATAGAGCTTCGTTGCGCTTGATGTATGAAATGACAAATAATTGTGTATTCCGTGTTGGCAAAATTGATTAACGGTAGGTAGGTCTTGTCACACAGTAATCCTTGTTCGTGGTTCATGCAGCTGGTTCCTGTTTACCTTTGGCGTACCTATGTTTATTGGGAATTATATATATTTGAATATATATTTATTTATTATATTTAAATCTTTAAAACTCCTTTTTGATTATACATTATCTTTAGAAGCACTAGAACCCTCAAAAAAAAATACAAAATTGACAACTATAAATGTAAAAAAGAAAACGTTTATGGATTATATTTTAAATTGGTCTAATATTGGAGGAGGAAATAGGCGAGAGCCGCACCTCGAATTATGACTTTTTGCTTAGGAAATTCAGTCGGATGTCAGACCGAATTTCCTCTTTAGAAGCATCGTCATACTAGTCCACAATGTCAAAGAAGTCATCCTCGGCTTCTTTCTATTTTTTTTCTTTTTTTTTTCTTTTTAATATGGTGTACATAATAAAGAGAATTCTATTCTATTCTATTCGTGCTCAGGTATGCTCAGAGCCTCTTTACGACATGCTATTCTGTCTTTCTTATGACATGTCCCTAACATCTCAAACTACTTTCCGTTAACTTGGTTCTTCAAAACAATATAAGCCCTACCTAACTACCTAATCAATTCACTGAAGTAGGCACTTACTCTCAAAGGGATATACCTAATAGACAGAGGTCACATTTTCCCATTATGTTAAGTCCCACGTAATAACGGACGATCCTATTGTAATTAACTAGACTAAAATCTAGACTCCGGGCTAGGTTAAGAATTACCGGCATCATGTAGTTTAAATTGACAAATTTTAGTTACAGTTATTTCAATCCATTTGCAAAATATCATATCAAATTAAATATTATCGTTGGGATCGGTAAATTACGTTTTCTGAAAACTAGACCGCTTCGGGGATTAATAGGTAAATCTGATGGAAAAAAAGATTTTTTGTTGACAAAGATATTTTATTTCAACTAGGCCACCAAGCGGCACTTTTGAACGTTAATACATAAAAATTTAAAAGGAATAAAAATTGATTCTACCGTGCTACGGAAAGTAGCTTGTTATGTAGAAGAACGCACAAGAAACTCCAAACATACTCTTTAAAAAAAAAAAAGTTTTTTTACAATATTTAGGTACATAAGTACATACATTAATAAATTCATATGTGTGAGGACAATGCACCCAGAATCACTACATATTATACTACGTACAGGTACAAAGTATTAAAAGTACTCACACATGTACCGTGCAGTTACACAATAGGTACTAGAAAAACATTAGCATCCGAAGCAGTTAAGTTAAGACCAATCCCAACTGACGGCGCCCGTTCACGAACATGACGCATGAATCGGCACTACCCAGCTCAACCATCATGAAGGTAACCGAATGATCCAACACACGCGCCACCATCAGAGAGACATTTGAGAGAGCATGACACACTCAACTGCCAGGGCACACATAAGTCAAACAACGACACAAAGGTACAGCAAATGGTAGATCTACAGTTGGGTACACAGTACTCACACACGTGCTTCATACAGTCTTCAGCAGGTCCAACAATACTTCAAAACAATAATGTTCTGCATATCACTTGTTTTTGCGCCCTAGTGTTTGTGGAGCAAGACTAGCATTGAGCCAATCATTTTTATCAGTGATGTAATACCCCAACTTATAATATGCCTGCCTGCATAGTGTGCGTTTTATACAAGTTTCAAATTTCGTCTCAATCAGTTCTAGAATGTGGGGAGGAATTTTATTGTAACATTTTGTACAGTACCCCATGAAAGATGAGACTACTTTAGCCAGTCTGAAACCTGGTTGAACTAATTGGTCCCTATTTCTAGTAATGTAATTATGTCTATCGCCGTTTTTACTAAAAAGATGTAAATTCTTTCTCACGTACATTATGTTTTCATAAATATATTGACAAGGAACCGTCAGGATGTTAATGCCCTTAAACAGTTTCCTTAGAGAATCGCGCCGGCGAAGATTGTATATCGCTCTGATGGCTCGTTTTTGCAGAATAAAAATTGACTCAATGTCTGCAGCCCTTCACCATAGTAAAATACCGTAAGACGTTATACTATGAAAGTAACTAAAATAGACAAGCCTAGCGGTATCTACATCACTAAATTGACGAATCTTTCTAACAGCATAAGCTGCCGAACTTAGTCGCCCTGCAAGTGATAATAATGAAGAACCCAATGGTAACCTTGAGTCTAGCGTGATCCCCAGGAAAACCGGTTTATCGACGAATTCTAGCTTCTCCTTGTTTAATATAATGTCACAATCAATAGTAGTCTCAAACCTGAAGGCTGTCCAGCCTGAGGTAACGGAGAGCCCAGCCCAGGTTGAGAGGGTGCCTCAGTACGGTATCTTTGTCCAAGACCAAGACACACCTGATATTGCACAGGAAGTGTCTCAAGTAGACCAGCCTGAGACTGCTACCTTTGCATCTAGTAATAGTAATCATGGGTCTCATTCGGTTATGTTTGCAGATGGTGTTGGAAGAGGTTTAGGTAAATTATTAAATAGCAATCAGAGTTATTCGACTATTAATTATTGTATGCCTGGGTCATCGTAAAAGCATATCATGGAATCTGTAACAAACAATGTATATAAATCAGACACCAATGTAACTGTCTTTATAGGTAACAGTTTGGATGTAAAAAAAGACGACATCACTGAGTGTGTAACAAAGTTACTAAAATTAAATTGTAATAAAATAATATTGTGTGCTTTTCCATATTTGGAAAAATTGTCTAGTAGACAAAATAATTATATTCACATGCTGAATAAACATATTCATTTCCTTGTCAGCCATTACAGTGACAAATTAGTTTTTTTTGACATCAACATTTTTGTTGATAAATTAAAGTCGACAGGCAATACAGTGTATCTGCCTATTAGGGTAAGACGTCAAATAGCGAGGCTATTATCTTTTACTTTAAACTCAGACATAAATAGTATGTCGAAGTCATGTACTGTAGTTGATATTAGTAGTAATACTAATTTACAGGTATCCAATAACATTAATAACGTTAGCAATTCTGCTATTAATATTTATAGTTTAAACTAGTTTGTAGGACAAGGGAGGGTACCAATAACCAAATAGTTAGGAGTACATCCACCAACAAGAAGGTACCTTCTTGCTCTCACATAGTTAATTTAAAAAAAGGGGCTAAGCAGTATTCTATCAAATTATTCCATCAAAACATTCAAGGTTTTTCTGCAAAGCAATTGGAAATAGAACTGTTTTTAGAAAAGACAATGTTTGAAATTATTTGTTTTACTGAGCATTGGCTGAAAGAACATTCAATGCTTATTAATTATGAAAATTATACTGTGGGCAGCTGTTTTAACAGAAATGTTATGTTACGTGGAGGTTCACTTATTTTAATCAAAAATGGTATTAAATCAAAATCTCGTAAAGATATTGTAGATCTATCAGTTGAACATAGTGTTGAACTGTCCTGTGTTGAGCTGGATAAGCATATTATAGTGTGCGTTTACAGACCCCCCAATTATAAAAACTACTGTATATTTGAGTCAGTGATGGAAGATGTTTTGGCAAAACTTACAACTGGTAATAAACTAGTCATAATCTGTGGTGACTTTAATATAAATATTTTAGACAATAATTCAGATAGCAGTAGACTATTGAATCTCTTCAAATCATTTAATTTGTCGCATGTGTTTGAGGAACCAACCCGAACAACTGTGACTACTGCTACATGTATTGATAATGTTTTTTGTTGCTGCGACTACTTAAACAAAGCCATTATGAATTGTCTGCCTTCAGATCATAGTGGGCTACTGGTAACATTTGAGTCCAGCATACCAATACAGCAAGTGCAGATTCAATCCAGACCAATAACATCCGGCAAATTTAATAAATTTAACAGCGCTTTAATTGGTAAGTTAAGTTGTCAGGACCTCACAGTGAACGATGGTAATATTTTATACAAAAAAGTTTTCTCAGTTGTTCAAACAGAATTCAATAACACTTTTAAGAAGAAAACTAAAACTATATGCCGTAAGTTTTTATTCAGTGACTGGGCGACTAAAGGAATCAGGAAAAGTAGGGAAAGACTTTACGAGCTGTATGGCCTTAAGCCTTATATAAACACTGAAACTTTTAATAAGTATGTTGCTACTTACTCAAGAATTTTTAAAAATTCATGTAAACTAGCTAAGGCTCATTAGCAATAAGGTTAAATTCGCAGAAAATAAAATTAGGACGGTTTGGAAAATTATTAACAATGAAACAAACAGGAACAAAAGAAATAATACTGATTATACGCTTGAGACTACACATGGACTTGTTAGAGATAGCAAAGAGGTTGCTCAAGAGTTTGTAAATTTCTTTACCAGCATCCCAATTAAAACTACTGAAACCTTAAATTCTTCGCCGTCGCTCGCTTATTATTTATTACACGCTAACGTTTCAGCATGCCCGACTGAATTTAACTTTTCACATATAAACCCAATAACAGTGATAAAAGCTTTTAAGCAAATAAAGATAAAACTGACAGAAGATCTATGGGGAATGTCCATCAAAGTTTGTACCTCCATTATTCAGACTATAGCGCCGTACTTAGCTTTAATTTTTAATTTGTGTATAGATCAGGGAGTCTTTCTGGATCTAATGAAATATAGTAAGGTTATACCACTTTTTAAATCCGGGGACAGTAAAGACACAAATAATTATAGACCAGTATCCGTGTTGCCGGTTTTCAGCAAGATATTTGAAAAGATAATGCTAAATCAAATGCTCATTTATTTTAATACGAAAAACATCCTACACGAGAAACAATATGGTTTCACCAAAGGACGTTGTACAACCGACGCTGGTGTCACCTTAATAAAACACATCTTTGATGCGTGGGAGGAGGGACAAGATGCCATAGGTATCTTCTGCGACCTGTCGAAGGCGTTTGATTGCGTTGATCATGAAACATTGCTTTTGAAACTTGAGCATTACGGGCTAGGCCAATCAGCATTAAATTTAGTAAAATCCTATTTGAATGATAGACAGCAATTAGTTCAAATAAACGGTGTCAATTCGTCGGGGTTGAACGTGAAAATGGGGGTACCCCAGGGCTCAATTTTAGGTCCTTTCTTATTTTTAGTATACATTAACGATTTACCCCATCTATTGAAAAACAAACTGAACATGGTGTTATTTGCTGATGACACTTCTTTGATTTTTAACATAAATAGACGTACGAGTAACGTTGCCGACGTAAATAATGCATTGCGGCAAGTTCTAAATTGGTTCACTGCTAATAATTTAGTTTTGAATGCTAAAAAAACTAATTGTGTAAAATTTGCCTTGCCGAATGTCAAAAGTTATGATTGTGACATTATATTAAACAACGAGAAGCTAGAATTCGTCGACAAAACCGTTTTCCTGGGTATCACGCTAGACTCAAGGTTACAATGGGGTCCTCATTTAATATCACTTGCGGGGCGGTTAAGTTCGGCTGCTTATGCTGTTAGAAAAATTCGTCAATTTACTGATGTAGATACCGCGAGGCTGGTCTATTTTAGTTACTTTCATAGTATAATGTCTTACGGCATATTACTATGGGGAAGGGCTGCAGACATTCAGTCAATTTTTGTTCTACAAAAACGAGCCATCAGAGCGATATACAATCTTCGCCGGCGCGATTCTCTAAGGGAACTGTTTAAAGACATTAACATCATGACGGTACCTTGTCAGTATATTTACGAAAACATCATGTACATCTTTTTAGTAAAAACAGCGATAGACATAGTTATGTTACTAGAAATAGGGACCAATTAATTCAACCAGGTTTCAGGCTGGCTAAAGTAGCGTCATCTTTTAGGGGGTACTGTATAAAATGTTACAATAAAATACCGCCACACATTCTAGAATTGAATGAGACGAAATTTAAAACTTGTATAAAACGCACACTATGCAGGCAGGCATATTATAGGTTGGGGGATTACATCGCTGATAAAAATGCTTGGCCCAACGCTATTCCAGCTCCACAGCCACTAGGGCACAAAAACAAGTGATAAGCAGAAAAGTTCTGAAGTATTGTTGGACCTGCTGAAGACTGTACGAATAATTATAATGTATATTTGTGTTGTATAAACTCAATTTAGTTTTTGGATTATATAACTGCACAGCACATATGTGAGTACTATGTACTAACTGTAAATCTACCATTTACTGTACCTATGTGTCGTTCGTTGACTTCAGTGTGCCCCGGCAGTTGAGTGTGTCATGCTCTCTCTAATGTCTCTCTGATGGTGGCACATGTGTTGGATCATTCGGTTCCCTTCATGATGGTTGAGCTGAGTGGTGCCGATCCATGTGTCATGTTCGTGAACGGGCGCCGTCAGTTGGGATTGGTCATATCTTAGCTGCCTCCGCATGTTTTTAATTACCTATTTATTGTATTTTTAATTGTTTGTTTTACTCTAGACGCTTTTAAGTGCGTTTTTTTTTTTTTACGTCGTTCTCACATATATGTATTTTTCCTACAAGATTATTGTAACCAAATACTTGTAAAACACATTTATGTTTTTTTAAAAGAGTAAGTTTGGAGTTTCTTGTCCGTTCTTCTCCATAACAAGCTACATTTCCGAATGGACGGTAGAATCAATTATTATTACATTTAATTTTTATTTTTGACGTTCGAAAGTGCCGCTTAATGGCCTAATTGAATAAAGAAATTTTGATTTTGATTTTGAATACTTTTGACATTCGGCAAGGAAAATTTAACGCACTTGGTTTTTTTACCATTTAAAACTAAATTATTGGCAGTGAACCAATCCTGAACATGCCGTAGCGCGTTATTTACGTCGTCAACCTGACAAGTACGTCTATTTATTTAAAAAATTAAAGATATGTCATCAGCAAATAACACCATGTTTAGTTTGTTTTCCAATAAACAGGGTAAATCGTTTATGTATATTAAAAATAAGAAAGGACCTAAAATTGAGCCCTGGGGACCCCAATTTTCACGTTTAACCCCGACGAATTCACACCGTTTATTTGAACTAATTGCTGTTTATCATTCAAATAAGATTTAACCAAACTTAACGCTGATTGACCTAGCCCGTAATGCTCAAGTTTCAGAAGTAATGTTTAATGATTAACGCAATCAAACGCCTTCGACAGGTCACAGAAGATACCTATGGCATCCTGCGACTCTTCCCACGCATTAATAATGTGTTTTAATAGGGTGACACCAGCGTCAGTTGCACAACGTCCTTTAGTGAAACCATACTGTTTATCATGCAAGATGTTATTCGCATTAAAATGAATGAGCATTTGATTAAGCATTATCTTCTCAAATACCTTGCTGAAAACCGGCAAGACGGATACTGGTCTATAATTATTTGTGTCTTTACTGTCCCCGGATTTAAAAAGTGGTATAACCTTACTATATTTCATTAGATCCGGAAAGACTCCTTGATCCACACACAAATTGAAAATTTAAGCTAAGTACGGCGCTATAGTCTGAATAATGGAGGTACAAGCTTTGATGGACATTCCCCACAGATCTTCAGTCGGTTTGATCTTGATTTGCTTAAAAGCTTTTATTACTGTTATGGGGTTTATATGTGAAAAGTTAAATACATTTGGGCAAGCTGAGACGTTCGCGTTTAATAATCCAAAAGCAAGCGACGGCGAAGAATTTAAGGTTTCAGTAGTTTTAATTGGGATGCTGGTAAAGAAATTTACAAATTCTTGTGCAACTTTTTTGTTATCTCTAATAAGTCCGTGTGTGGTCTCAAGCGTGTAATCAGTATTATTTATTTTATACCTGTTCGTTTCATTATTTATAATTTTCCAAACCGTCTAGATTTTATTTTCTGCTAATTTAACCTTATTTCTAATGTACAAGGCCTTAGCTGCCTTACATGTATTTTAAAAATTCCTGAGTAAGTAGCAACATACTTATTAAACGTTTCAGTGTTAATACAAGGCTTAAGGCCATATAGCTCGTAAAGTCTTTCCCTACTTTTTCTATGTCCTGTAGGCGCCCAGTCACTGAATAAAAACTTAGGGCATATAGTTTTAAAGTTAGTTGGAGGTAGAGATTCGGCAAATAATTAAATTTGAAGGTTACAAACTTAAGTAAAGAATGCCGTTGTAAGCTCCTAAAGCGCTTTATTTCGGCAGTGAGACAAAATACCTATATATGCAACAATCGACCTAAAATCATGTTTTCCTAAGAGTTGCTCCTAGCCATCAACTAGATAGACTACTCAGTTAAGCGTTTTAGATAGTACCAGATATAAGAGAACAGATTTAATACACACTATCCGTTAAGTCAGAATTAAGAGTCGTGATTATTTAGTAGAGTGGGTTGAATATCGTACCCGGCGTGATTATGGAAATCACGAGAAGAAGATTATCTGGCTCGTTGAATACTGATGATAATTCCGTATAAATAGTTTATAATTGGCTATAGACCATTTACTTATTTAAATAATTACTGATAAAAGTATCTGGATGTGAAGTGACGTTACTAGAGATTACAACAATTTATACTGAAAAAGCTTTTTCGTGTTTAAAAAGTTGCACTTTGTATGAGAACATTCTATATGGATTCAAAGCAGAAAATGCCGCTCAATAAAATCTTACACGTTATCTTCTAGGTAGTATCTCTTCGTCGTATTTGTTAGATACTAATCTGACAATTTTTCACTTAATTACATCATATTTACATTGCTAACTATTTTGATAAAAAATACTTGAAACGGAAATAATACTACCAATATAATTAATCATACTCGATGCACGGCATGCACCATTCCACAACTTAGTTTATAATATTAAAGCTCCAATTGTTGTACAAAATGCACGATTAAATACTGCTCTTTTTGCCAAACAATTGAATATTTTAAATGGGAAATTGTTCGGTGTTTTCTTTGTTATTCAATCGCGTTTGTGGCGGAATACGACGGTCAAAAAATCGACGGCGAAAGCTTACATCACAGAAAAGGACTTGAACAACTTGAACGTCCCTTTTCTTACCGTTTCGTTATTCGTGCGGGATAATAGCAACATAGTCGGGATACAAAAATAAATATTTTTTCAATCACATTTGAGAGATAAAAGATTTCATTCGAAAAGATGAAGATAAGCTGCAGTGTTTTGTGGCAAACATGAAATATTGAAACAATACAAGAGTTGGCTAGGCGCGTCACGAGCAGAGGTATTGTGGACCATGACACGCGCATCCTTATTGAAACAAAAAAAATGTGCTTCTACTACACCGCGGCAATCGCGATGCGATTGTACTTCACGGAACTTTATTGGATATCCTAATAACGAAAATGAAACTCCGGATTCCCGATTATAAAATGAAAAGTTGTTAATTAGAATAAATAGGCCAGTTGCGAAGTTGTATTAAATTTGAGAAAACTTTTGTTGTTTTGCATTGTTTTGTTACAGGGTTTTGCGGTGTTTTACGTCTACTTTTATATTTCTTAAAAAGCCTCTAAAGAAACCGTGCAACAATTGGCTAAATGAAATTACAATTTCGTTGATAGAGTTTGTCATTTAGCTAAAATAGTCGTAAGTATAAACTACTAAATTGTATGAAAGAATAAATAGAGAGAAGCCCGCCAAACTCCCGTTGCAAGTCCCAAATAGCCTCTTAACGAAAATTGCTTTTGTCCCAGGAGCACAAACCACCAGACATTCCAGTCCAAGAGAATTAATCCAAGATGCTTTTATATGGAAGAAGATTTCCAACTGAATTGAGTTTAGGTCATCAACAAGAATGGAGACGTTTATCTGTATAACTTGCTCCTGCCAGCGGTGCGTGGAAAGTGTATTATCATCCCAAGAGAACATTATACCGGGATAAAAAGCCCAGCCTATGTGCTGTTCTAGGCTATAATCGATCTGTGTGCCAAATTTCATCCATATCGGTTCACCCGTTCTGGCGTGATTGAGTAAAAAACAAACATTCATCCATACTTTAGCACTTATAATATTATTATATCTATACTTCTATATTATAATAATCTATATAATATTATAAAGAGGTAAATTTTGTGAGGATGTAGGGTGTAATCTCTGGATGTACTGAACCGATTTAGATGAAATTTGGCATGGATATAGTTTGAGACCCTAGGAAGGACGTAGATAGTATGTGTAGTTTGTGTTCCTTTGGGATGATAAAACACTTTTAACGCGGGCGAAGCCGCGGGCAGAATCTATTTATATTATATACTAAGAAAGATTCTTACGAGCAGAGATTGTTTATTATTTTATACATTTAAATTTATAAATACCCAACCAAGTAATCAAAACGAATTTATAACACATTCAACACGCCTAAGAACTGGAACTTTTTCCATTGCAATTTTTTTTTTTTTTTTTTATTGTAACTAATAAATTAAAGTTACGGGTATACTCTACGCATAACACTGTAACAACACCAACATATCACGTCTGCTTGGCGACCATATCTCACTGCAGGGATCCAGCAGAATATCAGCGTCAGGTATATTTGCCTGACACGTGCTGAGCTGGACTCCCATTTGGTGCAACCTTGAGGCGCACACCGCACTGTGTTTTGATTGTCAACCAGTATATAATAATAGTAATCTTTGATTGTCATAACCAATGTTACTGGTGTCACTTTAACTTTTATTTCGTAAGTATGGTTTGCTTTTTCTTTTTATGTTGGCACCTTGTTTTTAAACATAAATAAAAAATTGTAATAATTTGATTAAGATTTTGTGTGTTGTGCTGTGTCTTTTGTGTGCACTAAATGATGATTTATCTATCTATCAGAGTTGCTCTAGTTTCTTTTCTCCGCTACGTGGCTGCAAATTGAAGGTCGACACTGAAGCGGGCTGAATTCTTAACGGCCAGACCTGTTTATAGGGGCTTCAAAGTAAAATGTGCTCTTTAAAACCAACTAATCTTTGCTTCATGCTAGGATAACACGAAAAAATAATCCAATTCCCATTTGATGTCTTTTCATTGCGGGCTTATATTGTGCCAACTAACAAATAAACAACTGCAGTTGCCAACTAATCGTTACATACACACGCTAACCCCATATTGATGAATGTAAAACGTTCCACAGAGGCCGTTACATATTCATCATAGATAAATGCTGGTGCCACATACAGACCGGACTAAAGGATTAATTTCACTTTGAGCAATACACTGCTCTTTGTTCTTGTTGGTTTTCATTTTCACTTATTCTTGACGGGTTCCACTTCAGCATGTCTATATGGGCGCCCGTTAGGCTGGAGGTTCATCATGCATATTCAAAAGTGGCGGAGCTCGAGACAAGTGGCTCAATGTTAATTTGTCGCCCCGAACTAATGCTTTCGAGGCCACGCGTTGATGCCTGCCTTTCTGAGCAGCTTACGTATAATTAAAACAATCCCTGATATTATATCACTGAAGTGTACTAGGAAGCTACTCATTGAGCCGAAATCCAACCTCTATGATCTTCATATACATACCTACCTTATATATACTGCATCACTTGGTTTTATCTCCGTACGTACTATGTTTGTATGGTTATCTTCAAGGAAGCAGGCAGTAAACCTCTACACTACACCTCTGTACCTTTACTATATGAACTATTCACATATGAAATGCTCTCACTACTAAGTCCCGTTCACGGTTTCCGTGCAGTATTCACACGTCTTCGTATTAATTTATTAACAGGCAAATGTTGACGTTATAAACTAAAATGTTTTGCAATCTTCAGTTGGTTGCCAACAAGGTGACCCTCTCGGGCCAGTCATTTTCAGTCTGGCTATTCATCCCATTATTCAGAAACTAAATTCCAAATTTAACTTATGGTATTTGGATGATGGAACACTAGGAGGTGACGTAGACACCGTTTTAGCAGATTTAAAATTCCTGAAAGAGTTCCAGTTAAAATTCCAGTTTAAATCCATCGGCCTAGACCTCAACCACATCAAATGTGAAATTTTTCTTAGTGACAATACCGACAGACAACCGACCCTACAGAAATTCTATGCAATAGCCCCAGAGATCAAAATTTTAGATAAAAGTTCACTACACCTCCTAGGTTCCCCAATTTTGGAAGACAGTTTTTCTTCATTCATTGATGGCCATTTTAATGATATTTCGAATAGACTCTCCAAAATTAACCTTCATTCGGCTTTTACTCTTATTAGGTATTGCTGTTTTGGACCAAATTTTATGTATTTTCTCCGCTCTTCCCCTTTATGGAAGCAGCCACATCTCTTGGAAAAAAATGACGAAATTATTCGATGCACTCTGACATCCATCTTAAATGTGGCCTTGGATGATCGAGCCTGGATGCAAGCTACACTACCCATTCGCTTCGGCGGGCCCGGCATCCGCAAAATTACTAGTATAAGCCTACCGGCGTTCCTGTCTTCGGTCCACAGCACTGAAACGTTAACCAAAAAAAAATTATCCCTTTCACTGGTTAACTGTGAAGTGCCGTGCTTGACCGACGCAGTGTGCGCCTGGAAAATGGCTTGCCCGAATACGGTGTTGCCCGAGAACCCATCTTCCCAGAGACAGTGGGATGAGCCGCTCTGCAGATTGGTACGGAATAAACTTATAAATACGTCTACCAATACTGCTGAGCGTGCCCGCCTGCTGGCTGAGGGAGAGTGGGAGTCGGCCACCTTCCAGATCGCTACATGTCTGCGTTTGGGTGCTCCTAGCGGAGCTCCACATCGTTGTCAATGTAGTGAAGCAGTCGACCGCCTCGGTCACCATGGCCTATCCTGCAGTAGGAGTGCTGGCCGGATAGCACGGCACGCCAGCATTAATGACATGATACGTCGGGCTCTTGTCACCGCCGGGGTGCCAGCAGTTTTAGAACCCGATGGCTTGGCACGCGACGATGGGAAGAGACCAGACGGGATGACCATTATGCCTTGGAAGGTGGGTAGACCTTTGGTGTGGGATGCAACATGTGTCGACACCCTTGCGCCATCCCATCTTCTGCAGGCTGTGCTGGGGCGGCTGCTGCTGGTGCAGAAAACCTCAAACGGCGCAAATATAACAACCTTATTGGAAGTTATATGTTTGAGCCGTTTGGGGTTGAAACATTAGGTCCATAGGGTCCGAGTGTGCATCGAGTTTTTCAAGAAATTAGCACAAAGCTCGTCGACTCTTCACGTGACCAGAGGGCTGGCCTTTGGTGTGGGATGCAACATGTGTCGACACCCTTGCGCCATCCCATCTTCTAAGCACGGCAGGCTGTGCTGGGGCGGCTGCTGCTGGTGCAGAAAACCTCAAACGGCGCAAATATAACAACCTTAATGGAAGTTATTTGTTTGAGCCGTTTGGGGTTGAAACATTAGGTCCATAGGGTCCGAGTGTGCATCGAGTTTTTCAAGAAATTAGCACAAAGCAGCATTGCCATTCAACGTGGCAATGCTGCCAGCGTTCTGGGCACGTTTCCCATTGACATCGATTTGGACGAATTTTTTGATGCACAATGAGCTTTTTTCCGTCTCCCCTTTGTATTTGTATATAGGTATTTTATTTTTTTAGAATATTCAATTGTATATATATGCTAATATATTGACCCCGAATTAAAAAAAAAAACTAAAATTTTATCTTGCATTCATTCAGTTTTATCAAAAACCTATTTCTACACAAAACTGTAATAATAATGAAATACTTGCAATATCTCCTTTTACAAGACGTCTGTGGAGAGAACGGCTAAAAGTTCAAGCGACAAAGCGTGTCAAAATGGAGCATCATTCCGGATAATTTTAAACTGTGCCACCTATTCATTCATTCTAATGGCCGACAGAATATATTTAATTAAATTAAACTGACCGGTGTCAGCTCTATTAAAGTCCGTTAATTGAATCAGAATATTTTTGGTGTCAGTAAATTTGCAAATATTTGGTTTTGACACGCTTGTTTAACATAATTTGGGCGCACGGTTGGCGCAGTGGTTGAGCGATTGACTGCTGCGCTGCGTGTCGCGGGTTCGATTCCCGCACGGAACAAATATTTGTATGACCTACAGATAGTTGTTCCGGCTCTGGGTGTTGTGTATGTGAGTTTATATGTTTGTAAACGCACCCACGATACAGAAAGAAATTCCTAGTGTGGGGCAACGTTTTTAAAAAGATAAAAAAAAAAAAAAAAAATGCAAAATAGCTTCGTTGAGCATGATGTATGAAATGACAAAAAATTGTGTATTCCGTGTTGGCAAAATTGATTAACGGTAGGTAGGTCTTGTCACACAGTAATCCTTGTTCGTGGTTCATGCAGCTGGTTCCTGTTTATCTTTGGCGTACCTATGTTTATAGGAAATTATATATATTTGAATATATATTTATTTATTATATTTGAATCTTTAAAACTTCTTTTTTATGATGATTTTTAGAAGCACTAGAACCCTCAAAAAATGTACAAAATTGACAACTATAAATGTCAAAAAGAAAACGTTTATGGAGTATATTTTAAATTGGTCTAATATTGGAGGAGGAAATAGGCGAGAGCCACACCTCGAATTATGACTTTTTACTTAGGAAATCCAGTCGGATGTCTCCGACCGCATTTCCCCTTAAGAAGCATCGTCATACTAGTCCACAATGTCAAAGGAGTCATCCTCGGCCTCTTTCGTGTTCAGATATGCTCAGAGCCTCTTCACGACATGCTATTCTGTCTTTCTTATGACATGTCCCTAACATCTCAAACTACTTTCCGGTAACTTAGTTCTTCAAAACAATATAAGCCCTACCTAACTACCTAATCAATTCACTGAAGTAGGCACTTACTCTCAAAGGCATATACCTAATAGATAGAGGTCACATTTGCCCATTATGTTAAGTCCCACGTAGTAACGGACGATCCTATTTTAATTAACTAGACTAAAATCTAGACTCCGGGCTAGGTTAAGAATTACCGGCATCATCTAGTTTAAATTGACTAATTTTTCTTACATTTATTTTAATCCATTTGCAAAATATCATTTTAAATTAAATCGGCAGTGATACAAAATACCTAACTATGCTACAATCGACCTAAAATCATGTTTTCCTAAGAGTTGCTCCTAGCCATCAACTAGATAGACTACTCAGTTAAGCGTTTTAGATAGTACCAGATATAAGAGAACAGATTTAATACACACTATCCGTTAAGTCAGAATTAAGAGTCGTGATTATTTAGTCGAGTTAGTTGAATATCGCACCCGGCGTGATTATGGAAATCACGAGAAGAAGATTATCTGGCTCGTTGAATACTGATGATAATTCCGTATAAATATTTTATACTTGGCTATAGACCATTTACTTATTTAAATAATAACTGGTGAATGTATCTGGATGTGAAGTGACGTTACTAGAGATTACAACAATATAATACTGAAAAAACCTTTTTAGAATAAGGATACGAGTTTGAAAAGTTGGACTTTGTATGAGAACATTCAATATGGATTCCAAGAAGAAAATGCCGCTCAATAAAGTCTTACACGTGATCTTCTAGACGCTACATTAGGTAGTATCTCTTCGTCGTATTTGTTAGATACTAATCTGACGCTTTTTCACATAAGAATATCATATTTACATGGCTACCTATTTTGATTTAAAATACTTGAAGCGGAAATAAAACTACCAATATAATTAATCATACTCGATGCACGGCATGCATCATTCCACAAATTATATTATAATGTTAAAGCTCCTATTGTTGTTCAGAATGCACGATTAAATACTGCCCTTTTTACCAAACAATTGAATATTTTAAATGAGAAATTGTTTGGTGTTTTCTTTGTTATTCAATCGCGTTTGTGGCGGAATACGACGGTCAAACAATCGGCGGCGAAATCTTACATCACAGAAAAGGACTTCAACAATTTGTACGTCCCTTGTCTTACCGTAGTTACCGTTTCGTTACTCTGGCCGGATAATAGCAACATGGTCGGGATACAAAAAGAAATATTTTTCCAATCACATTTGAGAGATAGAGGATTTCATTCGAAAAGATGAAGATAAGCTGCAGTGTTTTGTTGAAAACATGAAATATTGAAACAATACAAGAGTTGGCTAGGCGCGTCACGAGCAGAGGTATTGTGGAACATGACACGCTCATCCTTATTGAAACAAAAAAAACGTGCTTCGACTACACCGCGGGAATCCCGACGCGATTGTGCTTCACGGAACTTTATTGGATATCTTAATAACGAAAATGAAAGTCCGAATTCCAAATTTTAAAATTCAACGTTGTGAATTAGAATAAATGGGCCAGTTGCAAAGTTGTATTTAATTTGAGAAAACTTTTTCTGTTTTGCATTGTTTTGTTACAGGGTTTTGCGGTGTTTAACGTCTACTTTTGTATTTCTTAAAAAAAACTCTAAAGAAACCGTGTAACAATTGGCTAAATGAAGTTACAATTTTGTTGATAGAGTTTGTCATTTAGCTAAAATAGTCGTAAGTATAAACTACAAAATTGTATGAAGGAATTAATAGAGAAAAGCCCGCCAAACTCCCGTTGCAAGCCCCAAATAGCCTCTTAACGAAAATTGCTTTTGTCCCAGGAGCACAAACCACCAGACATTCCAGTCCAAGACAATAAATCCGAGATGCTTTTATATGGAAGAAGATTTGCAACTGAATTGAGTTTAGGTCATCAACAAGAATGGAGACGTCTATCTGTATAACTTGCTCCTGCCAGCGGCGCGTGGAAAGTGTTTTATCATCCCAAGAGAACATTATCATCAACCTCATATCAGCTGAAAGACGTCCACTGCTGGACATAGGCCTCCCTCAAGCATCGCCACTTTGACCGGTCCCGTGCGTCTCGCAACCAGCGTATCCCTGCAACCTTCACCAGGTCATTGGTCCACCTCTTGGGAGGCCTTCCAACGCAACTTCTTCCGGTTCGCGGTCGCCATTCCAGAACCTTTCTGCCCCATCGGCCATCCGTTCTGGGAGCAATGTGCCCTGCCCACTGCCACTTAAGTTTGGCAATTCTTCGGGCTATGTCGGTAACCCTGGTTCTCTTGCGGATCTCTATATTTCTGATTCGATCACGCAAAGAAACTACGAGCATAGACCTCTCCATTGCCCTTTGGGTGACTGTAAGCTTTCTAATGAGGCCCATTGTAAGCGACCACGTCTCAGAGCCATATGTCATCACTGGCAACACACACTGGTCATAGACTTTCGTCTTGAGACACTGTGGTGAGTTGGACGAGAAGATACCGCGCAACTTCCCGATTGCTGCCCAGTCGAGTCGGATTCGACGGTTGACCTCTTTCTCGAAGTTGGCCCTACCCAAATGGATCGTTTGTCCCAGGTAGACATAGTCGCCCACAACTTCGAGTGAAGAGTCTCCGACCTTAATAGGAGTGGGTGTAACATGGGCATTCAGCATGACCTTGGTTTTGTCCATGTTCATCCTAAGACCCACTCTTTCGGAAGCTCTACTGAAGTCATCGAGCATTGTACTGAGGTCCTCCATGGTCTCAGCAATAACCACTATATCGTCAGCAAACCGAAGGTGAGTGATGTACTCGCCATTGACGTTGATGCCTCTCCAGTCCAGAACCTTGAAGACATCCCCCAGTGCAGCGGTGAACAGCTTCGGAGATATGACGTCTCCCTGTCTCACACCTCGCTGCAAATGTAAGGGTTCCGAGGTCTGATCCTGAAGTCGAACTGACATGGAGAACATTATTACGGGATAAAAAGCCTAGCCTATGTGTTATTCTAGGCAATAATCGATCTGTGTGCCAAATTTCATCCAGATCCATTCAGCGGTTGGCGTGATTGAGTAACAAACATAAATCCTTCCAAACATTCGCATTTATAATATTATTATATCCATACAGTAAAATTATAATCTATACTAATAATATAAAGAGGTAAAGTTTGTGAGTTTGTGAGGTTGTAGGGGGTAGCTCTGGATCTACTGAACCGATTTAGATAAAATTTGGCATGGATATAGTTTGAGACCTAGGAAAGGACATAGGATAGTTTGTATTCCCTTGAGATGCTAAAACACTACAAACGCGGGCGAAGCCGCAAGCAGAAGCTAGTTATATTATATACTAAGAAAGATTCTTACGAGCTGAGTTGCTCTAGTTTCTCTTGCCCGCTACGTGGCTGCAAATTGAAGGTCGACACTGAAGCGGGCTGAATTCTTAACGGCCAGACCTGTTTATAGCGGCTTCAAAGTAAATTGTGCTCTTTAGAACCAGCTAATCTTTGCTTCATGCTAGGATTGTACGTAAAAATAAACCAATTTCCAATTAATGTGTATTCAGTGCGGGCTTATGTTTTGCCAGCTAACAAATAAACAACTGCAATTGCCAACTAATACTTACACACACACACACACATACTAATCCCATATTGATGAATGTAAAACGTTCCACAGAGGCCGTTACATATTCATCATAGATAAATGCGGGTGCCACATACAGATCGGACTAAAGGATTAATTTCACTTTGAGCAATACACTGCTCTTTGTTCTTGTTGGTTTTCATTTTCACTTATTCGTGACGGGTTCCACTTCAGCAGGTCTATATGGGCGCCCGTTAGGCTGGAGGTTCATCATGCATATTCAAAAGTGGCGGAGCTCGAGACAAGTGGCTCAATGTTACTTTGTCACCCCGAACTAAGGCTTTCGAGGCCACGCGTTAATGCCTGCCTTTCAGAGAAGCTTACGTATAATTAAAACAATCCCTGATATTATATCACTGAAGTGTACTAGGAAGCTACTCATTGAGCTGAATGCCAACCTCTATGATCTTCACATATACCTACCTTATATATACTGCATCACTAGCTTTTATCTCCGTACGTTCTATGGTTGTATGGTTATCTTCAAGGAAGCAGGCAGTAAACCTCTACACTACATCTCTGTACCTTTACTATATGAACAATTCACATATGAAATGCTCTCACTACTAAGTCCCGTTCACGGTTGCCGTGCAGTATTCACACGTCTTCGTATTAATTTATTATCAGGCAAATGTTGTCGTTATTAACTAAGATTTAATCTTGCATTAATTCAGTCTTGTCGAAAGCCTATTTCTACACAAAACAGTAATAATAATTAAAACAAAATGTGTGAAATATTTGCAATATCTCCTTGTTGCAAGACGTCTGTGAAGAGAAAAGCTAGAAGTTCAAGCGACAAAGCGTTTCAAAATGGAGCATCTTTTCGGATAATTTTAAACTGTACCTTTTCGGGTGCGGGATTTCCTCCTTTATGGAGTTTGTATGATAATGTGAGTTATATCTGTACCTCATTTCATTGTACGATGATTTATGTGATACCCCTTGCAAAATAATTGTGTGAGATTTACGGTAAGTAAAATTCATTGAATTTTTCAAGACTTTCTTCAGTATTTTTTCACCTTATAAAGGCCTTAAAATTACGTTCAAGTATGTAATCTTATTAGTTCTAAAAAGGTACGTAGGTACTCGTATGTATCAAAATCAATAAAAAAAATTAAAGTTACCTTAATCAAAATTATGATAAAATAAGCTGAAAGTACAAAATGTGGGTTATTGGATGATTCGCACGAATTGAACTCGCACGAAATGTGCGAATCGACATTTTTTTATAATATTATTTTTCCGTGGCGATTCGCACGAAGTCCGGCGGCGGTAGCGCGGGAGTCGGGCTTTTGTTTTTGATTGCTTTACATTCGTGCGAATCGCCACAGAAAAATAATATTATAAAAAATGTCGATTCGCACCATTCGTGCGAATCATCCATTAACCCCAAAATGTGTATAATTTACCACCAATAGTACCTACGTAAATACGAATGATTTGAATACCACATTCCGCTTATAGTTCAAACAATGCATTCGTAATGCACGTTCGCTATTCATAATGTTTACGATTCGGGCACATTATTCCAATGTTTAACATTAAACGAACTGTTTTTGATATGAAGATGTCATTCTCTATATTATTGCTAAACTTTGTTTATTTTAGGGTAATTGGTAGGACAGCACATGATTTAGGACGCCACGTTTTAGTTTAAACTTGTGGTAAAACATTAGCATAGGTACCAATGAACTAGGTTTTCCTATTATGTATTTTTACTAAAAAATAAATAGCTGTGGAAGTTTTAGTGGTACCTCTATAAAATACTGAAAAACAATTACTCTATTCGAACATTATCACCCTCTTGACCTTATCCCTATTTATTTGGGGTCAGCGAAGCTTGTCTTTTTACCCAACTGCCGAAGGAGGGTTATTCTTCCATTCATCTCTATTTGCCGTCTTTTTTATTAGTCACCTCCTTTTTAGGCATGTGATCATTCACAGGAGTTTTGCAAAAAAAAATGCCTTGAAAAGAGGAAGCCTGGATCCATCGTTTATGAAAAGTATTTTCGGACATGGTTATGTTTTCAACCAAGTTCAAAAAGTTGATCAAGATCTGACGAGCAGTTTTTAAATTATCCTTAATAATGCGTATTTTCATGGAAATATAAGGTACCAAAATTAATAAGAAACATAAAAAAATCTTTGACAGAAAAATAAAACCGTCTTTCAAAACAAAATGTACGAATAAAAATATGTACCAAAGACACCGACTGCCGAAAAGAAAGTTATTTTACGCTGTGTAGTGTTTTGTTTTGGATGTTTAATTTTAAAGTTTGTTTTAATTTTTTTGTTAAAAAGTTTTTTTGGTAAATATAATTTTTCACATCAATCATAATAAAAATATCAGAGCATACGATAAATAGTATCTGGTTAGTAATACAAACATACGGTCGCACAATCAAGTGTAAACAGAAGCCGGTTCATATAGATAGAGCCCATAATTCAAGAGCTCGTCGTAATAAAAGGCATTTTTGCCATACGTGCGTGGCACATAAACTACTCAGTAAATAATTACTGGCAAGAAATACATTTTGGAGATTACTCCACTGAGCTTTCTTATGATTTAATGTTGTTTGTATATCCTTTAAATGCTTAGTATATTTACAAGTAAAACGTATTTTTGATAGTGGACTAACATAATGAAAAAAATATGATTATAATAGTGCGACATAGCCAGAAGAATTGCCAAACTTAAGTGGCAGTGGGCAGGGCACATTGCTCGCATAACGGATCGCCGATGGGGCGGAAAGGTTCTGAAGTGGCGACCGCGAACCGGAAGACGTTGAGTTGAAAGGCCTCCCACCAGGTGGACTGATGACCTGGTGAAGGTTGCCGGGATCCACTGGTTGAGAGACGCACGGGACCGGTCAAAATGGCGACGCTCGGGGGCGGCCTATTTCCAGCAGTGGACGTCTTTCGGCTGATATGATGATTATAATAACGTAATATTGCCAAAAAGGAGAGAAAGTCACGTAAAGTGTAGATACAAAAAATTGTGCACATAGCTGTGAATGGTAGAAGTGCCCAAAAGGCTGACTGTCTTCTAAAGCTGCATTACCAATGCTACTTAAAAATTTATGCACATTGCTGTGAATGTTAGAAGTGCCCAAAAGGCTGACTGTCTTCTAAAGCTGCATTACCTATGCTAATTTAAAATTTGTGCACATTGCTGTGTATGGTAGAAGTGCCAAAAAGGTTGACTGTCTTCTAAAGCTGCATTACCAATGCTACTTTAAAATTTGTGCACATTGCTATGTATGGTAGAAGTGCCCAAAAAGCTGACTGTCTTCTAAAGCTGCATTACCAACGATACTTTAAAAGACAATGCTGATTTGTCTTTCGAAAATTCCGCCTTCTGATCACGTGAAACATTATACTTATTTTTTTTACCCGTCTGCAAGGAAAACGTTATGTTTTTCGCGCGTACCTTGTATGTATGTAATATTCTTTATTACCTCATATATTTCAAACCACTAGACGGATTTATATAATTAAGACATCATTAGATAGGTTCTTGATCGCTAAAGTGTTCTTAAAGATATGTGACGTTAAAAAAATAAACATGGTGGATTATGAGCACCATAATGTGCCCTCACATTATGGTGCTCAAATCCGCTGTGTCCCAATTTTTTTTTTCCAAACCCATCGAGTGGATTATCAAAATGAAGGGTTTTTAGTATTGATTACAAAAATATATATCACTTAAATGTTTAAAATTAATTTTAAAAAAAAAATTGGTAGGTTAACTAAAAAGTTGTTATAAATAAAGTTAATAATATCAAAAAACCTAGCTGCTTAAGAAGCGAAATACAAAGAAGTAAATATGAAGAAAATCATGCTGTGCAGTCGGAGGACACAATGGTTTTTTAGGTCTGCTCTTTTTTCCGCGGTAGCAGTATTCAAAAGTGATGCTTGTAGTTTAGTTGTAGTTTTTTACTTCATCATCAGCCTATAGCAGTCCACTGCTGGACTTAGGCCTCTCCAATTGCACGAGTGTCGGGGTCCTACCTTACGTTTACCAGTTCGCGGTCTCTCTCACTTATTCTTTATGTTTTATTTACCTATAACAATAAAAATAATATATGGTTATTTAAATGGCTATAGCGGTCCCATATAAAGGTCTATCCACACATATCAGGGCCGTGCCCGGGACGTGGACGGACCGTGCCCCGTCAGGGGCTCACAAAAATATCGTTGTGTACATTTTATATGACATCGATCATACACGTCCGTCACGTCCCGGGCACGGCTCTGATATGTGTGGATAACCCTTAAAGGAGTATTCAAAAATAACAGAGACGTCTCTGAAAATATCCTTACATATTATAAGATCTTGTTTAATGAATAAACAATTTAAAGGATTAAAGTCACCTTAATTAATTTGCGTGGGTTTACAGGTTATTTTCTGGTGTTGGTTTAATTTTGTTTTCAATCAAAACAATTTATTTATGAAACGCTTAAAGATCGAAAGGTTTGATTCTGGTACAAATGGTACATCAGTTTAAAATAATATAATCGTTGATGAACATAGGCATTATTTATTTACTATATTCGAGACTAGTTTTAATTTAAAGTAAAAAAAAGAATCTTTTATAAACATAAACTGTGTTCCGTGTTTTTCAGATCAAAATAGAATTTTGAAAAATGGTTTCAAAATCCTATGCCTACTTCAGAAAATTCGTAATTCTTATTTCAGCCCTACGTGGATGAGTCAGTCAGAGCTTCCTTCTATTTCTTCTAATAACTTTTTCAGTATCACCTAGTAACTGTTTTAACCTCTATAATTGTACTGCCCTAAGCAATCTTAACCAAAATGTACCGTTATATAATTCAAAAGTGTGTTCGTAAGTAAATAAAAAAAAAAATCCGTTAGTACAAAGCCGCTGTGAGCGTGCCCCAGGGCAATTGAAGTACAGAACCGTGTTTCTCTTATCTACGCTTACTATCCTCGGAGATATATTTATCATAATATAATATAAATTATATGAAATCAGTATTCTAGGCACTGATATTATCAATTAGTTAGGTAAATGAATTATTTACTGTTAAAATGAAATGGTGCGTGCGATATTTGTAAATTAAATTTTGTGTGATATTTTTCCATTCGTACTTGAACCTTATTTATCGATGCAGGTAATATTCACATATAAATAACCGGTTAATAATGTGCGTTAAATATTTTGAATGTACCCTACACAATAGCAAAATTATGCAGATAATCGTAGATATTATTGAACAATATAATATCGTTCTTAATTCATAAAAATCAAATGACAGTAAAAAAACAAACAAACCATATTTTAAAACGAAAGAAACAAATGAATACGTTTAGGTTTTCAAAATTTCTATAGCTCGCATCGACCACGTATTTACTTTTTAAATTATCTCATTCCTTTTTTGAAAATCATCTGCTTTTTAAAAGGTGTTACCTATAGACATATTATTATAGGTGTAAAATAGCCACAATATTGAAAATTGCGAAATCAATTTAATCAGTCTCTGGTCTCTCTAACATTATATTTTTTATGTTTTATTCTAGTTCTGTGCCACTTGTACGCAACTCCGCAGAGTCATTACCTATGCCCGGCCCACATTGAGCTCATGTTTACTTTTTGCTAAAGTAAAATTACAACCGGGCCATTATTTGTTCTCTTTGTCACGACTGCTGAGTAGGGTAGTTTCACTATGTTTTACAAAACACACTGTTATTTACATGGAAAGTTGGCAAACACCCATGTTACAAACGCACAAATCCCTTAATCTTGACTTATCTGTACAGGCTAAGTTGGAATACTCATTTGCAACCATTTGAAATTATTAGAGTACCTACCTACGACCTATTAATATTGTATACTTGTCATAACTTCTGCTTATCATGTTTGATTATCTCTGGGGGCCTACCATGATGTGTCAAAACTATCATGGTTCCACTGTAGGAGAGAGACGGAGCTATAAAAGACAAATAGTTATGTAATTTTGAATTAAGAACGTGTCAAATCCGTGTAAAGGGTTGAATTGAAAAATCGGGGGATAGACTTACATATATTTAGTGAGTCATTTTCGATAAACTGTATCGATCTGAAATTCTAAACTTGCGTTGTGCCCGTACAAACGCATAAAACGGATAACCATTTTTTGCTTATTCCCATTCCAATTATTTAAAATACAGTGAAAGCAATAGGTACTACTAACAATGTAAAAGCAGCGACATCAATTTCAATAACACAGATACAATTTTCCGATATCAAAGAGAACGAATGACGCATACATGAGATCTAAATGCGATATACGGAATCATGCAAACCTTTCTCATAAATTAGCGGTGTGTGTGTGTGTACCTACAAGTATCTACACAGTAGTAATTCGTACCTCTCCTGAATAAAATAAGACCAGACAAGTGTGTGTTCGATTTTCAAACCCCGCCTTCAGTACCTATCGATTGTTTACATCTAACATCCATGGCGATAAAACGTTTCGAAGGTGATTAAGGAAGATAAACTCGTTGCACACACGTTGTTAAAGTCTTCGAGTGGAGTAGAGAATTAAGCGAACCGTTTACTTTGAAGCCTTGTTTGAAAAATAATAAGTAGAACATAACACATGTAATAAATCGTCGTAGTTTATTTTTAAAATAATAATTAAGTTGAACTGATAAATAGATTTTCGATTTAATATACCCATCAATTAAAACTCAATTTAGAATTGAACATCAATTTTAAATATATTTCAGATTCGACAACAAAATGCGACCAAAATTGCTCCATTTAAATATCGCATTATAGATACGTTCGCCATTGAAAAAAGCGTTATCGAACATTGGCCAATTTATTCTCACTTTAAAAATCAATTGATGTGTGCAGCCAGACAAAATGGAGTCTCGAATGCATTTCGATTTGTGTCTTAGGATTGAATTGCAAGACTGTTTTTCCAAGACGACCAGATTTTTCTTTAGAGTTGGAAAATCCATTATCACTGAATATGTATAAGCTATAGTCGCACTTTGGGAGAATCTCGTATTTGTTGAGATCGATATGTATATTAATATTTATGTTCATATCGTTTCGGCTATATTAAAATTACTTAACATTATGATGCACGTTTCTCGATAAAGAGCGAATCCGACATAGTAAAACCAAGCAAGGTTTGTAAATATATGTATATACTAGCTGCAACGTGCGGCTCCACCCACATAATATTAGTACTTCTCCCAACATTTTCATAAATTATAGCCTATGTGTTATTCTGATGTATAAGCTATATTTCTGTAATTTTAATCAAAAGTATTTTTTGCGTGAAAGGGTAACAAACATCCATCCATCCATCCACACAAACTTTCACGTTTATAGTAGGACTAGCTTCTGCCAGCAGCTTCGCCCGTGTGAATGTCGAAAATTATCATAAGGGCACATATTCGCAGGACAAAAAGCTATCCAGACTATGATCTATCTCTGTGCCAAATTGCATACAGATCTGTTCAGTAGTTTTTGCGTGCAAGAATAACAAACACACTTAAACACAATCTTTCGACTTTATAATAGTGTGATAGTAGGAAATATGATATACGTTTGTAATCACGATCTCGAAAACGGTTCTAACGATTTCGTTAAAATTTTATAATAATAGGGGTATTTGGGGGCGAAAAATCAACCTAGCTAGGTCTCATATCTGGGAAAGGGTTTCTCTATTTTAACCCCGGCAAAGCTCGGTCGCCCAGGTACTGATATATTAAGATCGCCAGTATACCGTATGGAACATTAACCTAATCATCATCATCATTACCCTTTTAAAGTTCCAACTGATGAGACAATGAGAGGGAATGAACTATATATACCCGACGCGGCCCAGTGCGGATTGGTGGGTGTCACATGTCTTCGAATCCACAAATTGACAAAATAAATGAATCTAATCTTAACTTCACATCATATCATCTATTTATCTTAAAGCGTCAGATCCAACCCACATACACAAATTGCTAACACGCTAAAACTTAAGTGTGATATAAAAGTACCTATAACATCGTTACCTTACGCAGGGAGGTGGAAGCCCCTTAATCTGTGTAATTTAGGAGCCACGAGGCACGCTACACGTGTGACATGAAATTTTAACGATTTGTGAAATCGTTGATGTAAACAAGACTTGATAACGAACATTCTTAAGCTCAGCGTTATCTTTGAAGTGTTGTACTTAAACTTCAAAGAAGATTTTCGTATCAGTTTGTATGGGGTTAAAGTTTATAAACACTTAAAGGTTATATGAAAATTAATCTGGACATAACTAATAAGAGAATAATCTTAACCAGCACTCATGGAATTCCCAGAGGAATTGAAAGAATTAGTTCTCAGTCGATGTGTAGCGAGAACATCGATTTTCTGGTCTCAACTCGAGCAAAAAGTAATGTTCCAATATACAACTGACCAAGATAGTTGTACAAAAACTAAATATCTAAATATTTTTCTTGCAATCCCATTTAATACCTCTTCCATGAACAGGGGTTCTCTACCAAGTAGTTAAAACAACAGGTGAAATGAGGGTGTACCATAAATCTTTGCCTACACAACATAGTCACAACGTTATTTTAATCTACTAATAAAGTGATTAAAGCCCGCGTTAATTATTCCTATGAGGAAGCTTCTACGGAAGCGACATATAGGATACAGAAATAGATCATAATTATGATAGCTGTATATCTAACTAAATATTATAATTATACTCGTTTTGTAACGAGGTAAAATTGTTTGTATTTGTGCTTACAAGGCTTACATGTTTGTAAAAGGTATTCACTGGAAGTACTGATCTGATTTAAAAAAATCTTATACTGATTGATTGAAAGATACACTATCTCACTAAGTTATTTCGAAAAAAAACCCATGGTTCGTATGGATAGGCCCCAGGAGCAAAACGGCGCAAAAAAAAACCTATGGTTCCTATGGATAGGCCCCAAGAGCAAAACGGTGCAAAAAAACCCTTGGTTCCTATAGATAGTCCCAGTAGCAAAACGGCGCAAAAAGCTTGTGATGCATAACATTCTAATGTCGTATTCCTTTTACGCATTTTAGAAATGAACACCTCAATAAACACTCTGAACTCACAAAAATATTTTAAGTCCAGACCAAAATGGCTCAAAGAGACTCAAAGAGTTTTTTAGCCAACGATATAGTTTACAAGGGTACTTATAGAATAAAGTAGACTGTATTAACTATTTACCTGGCCAACCCGGCTAAGAAAGTTTGAACACGGGTAGGGTAAAAAGTGGAAGTACTTCGGTAGTAGAGGTCTGCCGTCTGACGGAATAGCAACCCGATACTGCTTAAGGCGCTAAACTAATTTACATCATCCAATGTTTTAGTTGCAAGTAACTTAGAGAGCTTGTTATTGATTTAGTTGGGCAGAAAAGTTGCCTGTTTTTGTGTAAACGTGGCTTTTTGGTAAGTATTTCGTTTGGCTTAGTTTTTGTTGATCTAGTTGCGAATTGTGTGTTTGTTTCTGATTTTTCGTTGGTTTCGATAGATTTTTTATACGAGTATGTTACCGTACGGAAATGGAAACTTGGAACTACTCGCATTAAAAGCTTTTTGCACTACCTTGTCTATTATATAACACATTGCCGAAGAAATTTGTTTCAAAATATGAACATTTTGACACAAGATTATAAAATTAAAAAAAAACAAAATCACATAAATACAGTTACGAAATGACTTTTGTATAGAGTTTTGATATCATTAAGTAGTTACAACGTTATTATTTTTCTTTTGGGCGGCCAAGTACAAGTGAAACAATTTGCAATTTAAAGAAAAAAGTACGTAACTGAATAGGCTACTGTTGGTAGACGCATTCTGCCGCTTCGCCCGCGCTTTTTCCACCGCCCTTCCGGCAGAATAATACTGATCCTGTTACTTCTCAAAAAAGCGCGCGTTGATTGTGTGTGTATAGTCTGTGGTTTTTAGTGTGAACGAAAAACTAAAATGTTTCTAATAAATTGTTGTTGGAACTTATTTGCATTTAATTAGGTAAGCTCATCAGGTATTGGAAAAATCGTTCGTGTCTCGCATAAAAAGGCTTTATTTTAACTCTCGCATGTAGCTTTCGATGTTCGCCTTCGGCTCACGTCGAAATTGGCTACATCGCTCGTGTTAAAATCTCGACTTTTTATGCTCGACACGAAAAGTACTATTGTAAACCTGATAACTAGCGCCCCAGAAAAAGGGAATACTTACTAGAAATAATTCCTCGTTTATAATAAAACGCCGGGTACAATATTTGAAGCAGAAATAAATATCACATACTTTTTTCATAATCTTGGTTTCAATCCCAGCTTAATGTTAGCTATAGGCCTTTTCAATTTGAAGGCCGAGTTTTCCGGGGACGAATTTCTTTTATCGTTTGCCCTTGTACGGATATTGTCTCTTCTAAGTCAGGCCTCAAAATTAACCATTTTCTTATTCTTTATTACAGTCCTCTTCCTAATCCATGTTTATATAGATTTCATACGTATTATGTTCATATATGCTTTAGTATGTTGAGGACCGTAACGGGGAAATTCAATTTTGATGAAAATATACTGATACGAGGATATTTACACCAGGTTTCAGGCAAGAAATTATCGATGCGTCACAAATTACGCAAGTCAAGTGATGCGAATGGCTGTTGATAATTTATTCAACCAATCGTAGCACACAATGCGTGCCATGTTTGACAATAATTATATCACTAAAATGTTTGATCCAAAAAGTGATAGGCGATCTTAGTTACAGTTAAGGGTCAAAAGTGCAATCACACTCTACCAAAACAGCAGCGGTATTTTTTTGGGCAGGAGAATCCCTATTTTTCACGGTTAGTAGGTATAATCTATACTTTAATTGCTTTACAAAATATTAAATCAGTTGTGGATATTGTTGGATTTTGGGAGAATAAGATTGCACTTTTGACCCTTGACTATAGACAAACAGAATCGCTACAGTCAGGTATACATCGAACTGTAATTTTTATTAAATCTAGAGTAATTGACCAGTAACACTGTTACCTTTTTGTGACCAGGCAGGATAATATTTATTCGGCTTTTCAACAGCTCAGGGTTAACGGATAGGATTTAGAGAAAAGCGAACGTTATCCGTAAGCTTTACTAGCTTACGACTCTGAGTATTGTTCGTTTTCACAGAGAAGTAGGTACATAGTACTAAAAAATTTGATCCAAAAAGTGATAGGCGATCTTAGTTGATATTGGTTGACCTGATGGTAAGCGATGATGTTTTCGACCATGGAGTACACTTGCTATGAAGTAACGGGCCTAAACATCGTACTGTTTTTTTTTTCATTTCTAGAGTAATTTACCAGTAATACTGTTACTTTTTTGTGGAAAGGCAGGATAATATTTATGGATACCGGCTTTTCAACAGCTCAGGGTTAACGGATAGGATTTAGCGAAAAGCGAACGTTATCCGTAAGCTTTACTAGATTACGACTCTGAGTATTATTTGTTTTCACAGAGAAGTAGGTACATATTACTAAAAAAATATATCTAAAAAGTGATAGGCGATCTTAGTTGATATTGGTTGATCTGATGGTAAGTGATGATATGGTCGACTATGGAGCACACTTGCTCTGAAGTAACGGGCCCAAACATCGTACTGTTTTTATTTTTTATTCTAGAGTAATTTACCAGTAAGGCGGTTAACACACTGCCACGCAACACGCTGCATGTTGCGTGAAAACGCACCTACGCGCGTATTTGCGTGCGTTTTTTCTATACAAACGGAGACACGCCTGTGTGTGTGATAACCGCCTAATACTGTTACTTTTTGTGGCCAGGCAGGATAATATTTATGGACCGGCTTTTCAACATCTCAGTGCTAACGTATAGGATTTAGAGAAAAGCGAACGTAATCCATAAGCTTTACTAGTTTACGACCCTGAGTATTTTTCGTTTTCACAGGCAAGTACGTACATATTTTTGCTATACCGCAAGATAAACACTGAGAAACCAGAATACGATTAATAAAATATATCGATACACTTTCCCATCACCATAAAATCACTTTATTCAATACACTAAGTTCTATAAGTGCTATTCTTCAAAACAAGTATGGAGTTCTACGTAGATAAATTCAAACTTACACACGATCAAAGCAGGACTTAACAATGTCGTGTGAGGGAATTTATTCCCTCAACTTTACGAGGAGAAAAGCAGTTAATTCTAATGCTGTCTTCACGTTTTTAATAGCCAGGATTTATAATTCGCCCCCGGAACATCACATTCCTAATAAATCGAGTTAATCTACTTACTCTCTTAGATAATAAAATAAATAGGCTTTCACGGAAAAATGTTTATTTATTCCGCTCAAGGAAACTCGACACAAAAATAACTCTTTTCCTCTCAGCCTCTTTGTTCATTTTCGTCGTGTTAATAACATTAAAAATGATGCAACAATTAAAAATTAAGATTAATGTTAAAATACTTTGCTGTATCAAGACACAATTTACTGAAACATTTGTCTGTGTCACGATCAAAAGTAGATGGAGCAAGATTCATCCCTGAGCCCTAAAAAAGGATATTCTGAGGCAACCACTTAGGTCGACCTAAAAAATATAAGTCTATATTTTGTGAATAAATTCCGAGGTAGGGCCGCCTCAACATAAATCAAGCGAGGTTCATTCGTAACAACATTTACAACTTGACGAAACAAGTGTAAAAGAGTAACGAGGTACACGCAATTAAGTTTTATGTTAATTTAGTGTTTTAGCGCTCTCCCGTCACATGAATATTTCACAGTAATTAAAAATAAGCTGCCGTAGATATTCATGCTAATTTCCCGTCTGCACAAGAGTCTCTAAAGTTAAAATAAAACCTGAACTAACATTTCCCGAGATTTAATTAATTTGCCCTTTAAGGTTACACTAGTCGATCAGTCTTCCATATAAACGTAAAAGTAAAGTAGTCTGGCGATTACTCCACTGTTTGAAGATGTAAGTCCAAAATAAAAAAAAATGATATCAATTTGTCTCATCATTATCTAGCCCTGTATGGAAACAAAAAATTAATAAAAAAAAAATAATGTTATTGTCAAAAGTTTCATAGTTCAACACGAATTTTAACGCATCTTTGGGCGGACATAAATACCATAAGAAGAAGGAAAATTGAAAAACGGCCTCCATACAAGGATAGATTAGTAATTCAACAATGCAAATAATTTTATTTTGAAAATATACATTTAGTCGTTTCTTCATGATATCTAGACTCCCAAAGGTCTGTTTATAAAATTTCGCACGCTCGTTTTCGTCTTAAACCATCATCCATTTCGTTACAAATTTGCAAAAGTGCTAATTCGTACGCGAACTAGCTTCTTACTGCTCATCACAGCAACTATCTCTTTAACACGTGTTGTCGGATGGGATAGATTCTAAAATATACCTACGTAGAAAGATCATTTCAAATTGCCGAGTCAATTCGACACACAAGTACCTACACGGGCATAAACATAGGTAAGTTACTATGATTGCTAAAGAAAGTTGTGCTACATGAGTGTTTCTAACAATCTCTGGTTTCATTACTTATCCATAGTTACTTATACCACAAAACACGACCTCTTAATTAAAACAAAACGAGCTATACTAAAAGATTCTGTTTAAATACGAGTAACTTTACGTTACTTCTACATGTACGTACGTCAAAAAACAAGAAAACGACTAGAATCATTATTATCATCATTATCTTGCCCTCTTCTTCATACTTCTCTATTAGTCATAAGCTCAGTCACACCTTTTTTTGGGTTCCGAAGGAAGGGTCCAAAAGGAACCCTATTTTTGTCACTCGCGTGTCCGTCTTTCCGTCTGTATGTACGTCTGTATGTACATCTAGTCTGTCCGACCGTCGAAGAACAATTTTAACTTCCCATTGATCTATGAACTTGAAATTTGGTGATAATGTTTATTGTAACGTATATTATACTAACATATACCAATATATTCACTTGGTACGCCACCCTAAATATATATGCGACATCCGACACGCACTCGGCCGGTTTATATCATCTTACACACAGTGCAACCTCTGTTTCCTTGGTCTTACCCTACTCATAAAGCCATCCACATTCACACAAAACTTTTCTTACAACATTCCTTCACTAGAATGTAATGACCTAAAACATCTTAAATTCTTAAGAAACCGAAACCGGTTTCGTTTACTCAGTCATTACCGAATCTTATTCGAACCACAGCCCGCTTCGAATGCTAATATAAAAGGGGCGCAATGAACAAATTCCATTGGTCTGCCGAAATGATCGATTCAAATGAGGAAATCTAAATTCTGTGATTGTTCGTATTCCGTAAAAGTAAACTTATCTTGTATAAGATAAATTATTACATACCTAATGAGTTTTTATGCGTGTGTGGAAAGAATTTCCTATGTTTTGTTCGCGTCTTCTTTAAGACTCCCGCATACATGCACTTTGAGGCAATGCTACAACGTTTTCTAGTAGAAATTGTTCCATAGTAATCTATAGAATAATTTCTGTGAAATGTCAACGGGAGCCTTCAAACAATCATAATAAAATGACCTGTAATATAGGTACCTAAAAATTTGGTACAAAATACAAAACTATTTTAACGAAACACAGCTGTGACATGAAATTGGGTTGCTGAAATATTCAGTCTCATCAGACGTAGAGTCAATAAAGTTGAAAAGTAGCAGAGTATTCATGAAACTTCTTTAAAACATATTTTATCTTAGAACTCCCTCGAAAAACATCAACTAGACGGGACCTAATTACAAGTTGGTTTATGGCATTGCATTATCTGATTTTCTTTACACGAAATAGTTACTTTTTGCCTCTCACTTAAGATAGTAATTAATCTTACTTATCTACCCTTGTGATTTGGGTACAGACAATCTATTAGGTTGAGATTATTCGTTATTTGTCCTCCAAGACAATTTCACGAGACCAAGTACGTGAGGGACCGGTCTGACCTTGGCAAAATTGGGGACCTAGATCTAGACTCAGACAAACTGTGTAGTCCAAAACCAAGTTAGAAACATCTTAGTATCAAGGATAAATGATTGTTAGCATTAATCCAACCAAATAAGGCTGAAGTTATCACGTGACATAGACATAACTGTTCAGAGGAATGTTTAGACAGATATATAACTGGCAGAAACATATATGAAGGCACTCCACCCTAACGAAACTGGATTTTAGGCGTTTATTCGCGAAAAAGGTCCGCTGTCTTTACAACCTCATAAAAATTACACCGCTGAATCGTTTGATTTTGTTGATAAGATTTTTATTGCGAATATATAGCGATTTATTTTATACTGAAAATAAAATATTTGTCATTTTATCGAGTGCTATGAACTGCTATCTAAAATCAGAATATAATGCTCGGTTAATCTATACTCTATACTAATATTATAAAGAGGAAAAATTTGTATTTTTGTATGTAACGAATAAACTTAAAAACGACTGGATCGATTTCAAAAATTCTTTCACCGTTGGGAAGCTGATCCCCGGTTGACTTAGGCGTTTTTATCCCTGTATTCGCACGGGTACGGAAACTGCGTGGGTGAAACCGCGAGGTACTTTTGAATTGCCAAAAAAAATAATTATAACTCTAGTTGCAAATTCGCAAGCGTCAGTAGGTCTCAAATTCTCAGAAGAAACTCCACGGACACTCTTTTCCATCAGTTTAAATTACAAATATTTGGTTACATCATTCTTGTTGAAAAAATAAAACCGTATAATTATGTGAGAACGATGTAAAAAGACGTGCTGACTAAAATAAGTAAAGACCATACATTTAGATGTAGAATAACAACTTAAGTCAGTGACTCTAGTATTCTAAAAGGATTACTTTGTGATAGTAAAAGTACACTTATATGCAGACATGACGTAGTAAGTTTAATGAGAACAAGCAAAGGCTTCTGTTGGCCCCAGCTTTAAGATGTTCGCGACCTAAAAACTCTTTCAGCTATATTCAAGTATCGGCTCTCGAACTTATGCTCATTAATCAAACAACGGTCTGAAGCTTTACATACAAACATATCTGATGGTAGGTTTTTGTGATTATGTCGTTTTATTTGTGTCACTACCTTTTATTATGCTTTTATAACGAGAAATAAAGAAGTTCTCCAATGTTCTCGAATATTTCATTATTTTTAAAAGCTTTAATTTAATAACACCATCTAAATTGCTTTATAGACCAAGGGGCTTAACAAAGAACATAATTTAACTGTAGGAGAAAAGAATTTACTTTTAAACCGTACACATTTTCCATTCTAGCTGCCAAGGTAAAATCCATAAATAACATAAGCCATCTTCAAGCTATCGAAAAAGGTACAGCAAGCAAAAATTGATTTTAACTTGCACCGGATTCTTTGAAACCCTTATTTGAAGAATATCTACTGCCGGTGTTATTCATATTAATATTCCAAGAACGCATGTAGTTATTGAACCATGTTCTATTGATAAATAATAAATAGCATGATGGTATCACTAAATCAAAATACTCGATTTCAACTAAACTATATAGAGGTACTTTTGAATAGTCAAACAAGAAAGATGAATCTAGTTGCACATTTACAAGTGTCCGCAATGTCTCTACAAACAACAAATCAAAGTCATTAAAAACTCTTTGAATAATGTACAAATAACAAAAGAAGGAGATAAGCTTTATTCTGTTAAACCCGAACCGATAACGCCTAGTGATTTTGATAACCAACATCTGGGCAAGGCTAACAAAAACTCATTAACGAAATCTGTCTTTAACAACTTTGAGATAACGGTCGGCAGAAAAAGCCCTTCTGTTTCTCCTCAGAAGAAGACAGTTTTTGTATCCCCGTACAATTATACGTCGCTATATCGATCTTATACAACTGAAATTGTAGACTGATTCATGCTTAGCTTTTACTTTTCTTTGTCGCAAACTCACGGTAAACTCCACAATAGAATTATAACGACTTAGTACAACACTACGTGACAAATTACAAACATACAAATACGAATTTATTGTTTTGCTGTTGTTGTATGAATATAAAACAGAGGCTGAATGTGACTCGGCTGAAAGCTTCGCGCTGAGAATTGGAAACACTTAAGTGGAAGCTAGGAAAGGTTGATTTCATTTGACGTCGTTAAAAATTACTTTTACCTTCTTTCCTTTTTTTAAAACAGGGTTATAATAAAATCATATTTTTTTGCAGATTGAGGAGCAAAAGTGTGAAAATTTCTTTGGTCCTTTTACTTAACAATGTCAGAAATGGTTATTTAAAACGTTTATCGGAGTAAAAATAATATGCATAAAAGAGTGAAAATCGTAGCACATAGCGTTTTGTAGCTTGTGTACCCATTGAAACGTGATAATAATTATGATGAGTTAAAGAGGGTAGGCTCTAGGGGATACTAAAGCCCTCAGATATTTTTATATTTCTCTATGTAGGTTAAACGGCACATAACTTTCGGCCTCAGCTCTTAACGTCACTGAAGGTTTACTACGCTGTCGTTCATCACACTCTTTTTGTTTATCAACTCAATATTTTTACGATCATCAAAAAAGGCCTGAAAAAGAGTTCGTAATTTAAAAAGGGTGTTTTCGTGACCTCCCAAGGGTTTACCAGAATTTATGTCTCAGGGGTTCAAGAATCGAAGCGTGAGAATGATATTTGACTATAAATTTAACTAGTGTGTTAGTAGGTTCATATTTTATGTGTATGATAATGTAAATGACTACAATATTTTAGTCATATTCAATACAACATTGTTGTGTTTTGACTTAGTTTTTTCAAGTGTCATAAGTACAACAATCAGAATACATGGTACATTGAGAGGTAAAAGAAATATGAATTCTAAATTTTGTTTAGCCAATTATACAACAAACTTACAATAGCAATACTTATAGAAGTAATCTAGAAAAAATAACAAAATAGTAGATGATAAAAACGGCAACTGTTTTTCTTACCCTCTGAAACAATCAGTGTTTATAAAACTCCAAATATCAGAAAACTAATCGATGCAGTTTGAACAAAAATATTATAAACAGGGGCGAGAAATTTTAAAGGCAGAAGCACGATAATTCAATAAATTTCCTGCACGTTTTGTATTGTTCATAAACAGATCAGAAAGCAAAAAAGGCACCCCACGCAGGAAAAAAATTAAATATATCCATAAATTACGATCCCACTCCGTTACGATTTATTGCACATGCGTGTATCTGTAATAAAGAAGAAGGGAATGCTAAAATTGAGGTGAAAATAATCAGCATCCCAATGTTCGTGAATAAATATGTATGGGTGAAACTGGACGATTCATATCGAGAACATGGTGGCAATCTCAGCGGACGTGACGTGGCAGGCAAGCTTGGAAGACTCCAACATACTACAAAAATACTGGATCAAAAACAGATGGTTCCGACGAGTAGCTTTAAAGCTCCAGGTTCCTATTACACGATACACTGGACTCGAAGCTAAAGGGACGGTAAAAGCATATTCCAGCTATGTACCTGCATCTTCGCCTTTGTACTTTGGTAGAACATTTTGACGGAAACTCTTTCGTTTGTAGGTATTACTACGGGTAAATGGGTTACGTTTGCACTTTCATACGGGACTCTGAAAAATATTTTCATACTTTAAGTAGATAATAGCGTTAGGCTAGCTAGATAATGCTCCACAAGATTATCGCGAAAATATCCACCATTAAAAGTTTGTTCCTTTCTACAAATACAATAGTTAAAAGTTCTTAGGCGTCGACAAAGTTACTACACACTCGCTTTTTCGTGACTTTGGCGAGCCTCGTTGGCAACTCAATTCAGTTTCAAAAACGAAGTAAACTGTAACAATGTGTGGTGCATATTTCTAATATATATATATATATAATTTAAAATGCTTTGTCATTGTGTTTAACAACGACAAAGCATTTGTCTTACACTATAAACGAATGTACCTATCTTCAGACCAAAACTAAAGCAATTGCTTTGAACAACGTCCAATTTCTTGTACAATACGAAACAAAATCTCAAAGTTAAACAGATTATGCTTGCTCTGAGTGCCGCAAATGGTTGTAACAAGAACAATCTTTTTTATTGTCACTGAAAAGTTGCCCGTTAAGGCAACTTTATATTTATCAGCGGGGCTTAAGTTTCTACGATTGAACAAAGAGATTGCGGCCAAAAAAATTATGAATAATCTGATGAAAGGACTATTGCTACTTTTTAACCGACTTCCCAAAAATGAGGAGGTTCTATGTTCGACATTATGTTTGCTTTTTTTTTTTTTGTTTATGTTCACCGATATCTCCGTTAATTGTGGACCGATTTAATAAAGTCTTTTTTTGTTTGAAAAAGTATGTTCCGGAATTGGTCCCGTTTTAATTTGGTGAAGATCTGATGAAGAACTTCGGAGATATACAACAGAACTCTTCAATAAATAACGGCAAATCTCTCGGGATTGCTGCAATCGCATGTCTGTTTATTGTTTATACCATTTCATAACATAACATCACGCCAGTACGCTCTTAAGGGGTACGCAGATCTCTCATTTCACCGGCATGTTCAAATTTCATGAAATCTATTCTGGCGTTATTATTTAGATGAATCGAATAATAACTGTTATAGTTACCTTACTTACTTGCCTATTACGTAGCTACAACTAAAAAGTATAAAATTAAAAAAACTTTTTGCAAAAAAATGCTACCGACTTCCAAATACAAAACTACTTTTGTAACTAGTTTTGAATTTGGAAGTCGGTAGTATTTATTTGCAAAAAAGTTTTTTTATCACACCCAAATCATTTACCGCACACCTTTTTAAAAGAAAATTGAGAAATGTAAAAACGTCTTTTCAGTGTTTGATCACGCAAAGCCAAATTAAAATTATTCCCACGTTTCAGATTCAATATTTTTATAATCCATTAATATACCGATACCATTTCATGTACGCTTCACAATTTCATATTCGGCACCAAGTTCAAAGAAATAATTTTAAAGGAAAAGGCGAACGTGCTGGATAAGGGGAATAATGTTTGTGTACTCAGTGAAGTACCTACTGTACTCAGTTATATTATTGCTTCGAGCAGCATTCGACTCAACACTCAACATTATTATATTGTGTATAAATCAGCTTAACAATTTTAACGATACTTCTGGCGAAGGAGTGCTGTTCGTGTAATGGTTTGGAACTAGTCAGTTGGAATGCAGCCAACTAGTTAATAAGAAAAAAACTTACATGTAGGAGTGATCAATAAGACACATCGAGTAACATTTGAAACGGATAGAAGACAAATTATCTCAGTTTTCTCTCAGTAAAGCCAGCTGAAAAATGATAAAATTAATCCACTAATTCGTTTTACAACGGCTTTGAATCTTGTTAAAAAGGCGTCAGAATTCAAGATTTTTTAATTAAACAAAGTTGAAATGATTCATTCATTTTAGAGCGGCCATTATTTAAAAATAATAAGTTCCGCATGGGACGAATACATAATTGTTTCATTCCGCTGGTCTTGTCAAAGGCTGGCAAAATGAAGCCTCAGTGGAAAAAATGAAAGCCAGAACGGTAAAATCATGTGAAAAATGTATACACTTTAATTCTATTGCTGTTCCCATGTAATATATTGGTTGTTTTTCGAGTAATTTCTCAAATTTAAAGCATACAAGCTACTAACGAAAATGTGAAGAATGTTCTACTTCCGAAAAAACGAAAGCCGTAGATTGTATAAGTAAACCACTTAAAACAATTGTTGGGATTTATTTACAACCTATGATCAGTGCGGATTGGTTTCGATACAGCCTAGAATTTTCCTTCCAGACATAAAAGCTATTATTCAGGGGCGGCGACATTCACACACAAGCCGCGGATGCAAAGTTATCCCATAAGTAGGAATAAATCAAACTTTACCGACAGTTGGTGGTTCAGCATTTTTTCACGTCACGGTCCAATAAATTCGTAATCCTGTGGTTTATCTTAGAAATAATGCGACCTGTATCGTGAGTTTTTTTTGATAAATGTATTTTATGAAGGGAATCCCCTTCTTGGCAATTTTTAGGCATAATATTGTTCGGCATAACGTTTTCGCATAACTTTTATTAGCATAATAATACTGTGGCATAATAATACTTTGGCATGATGCAAAGGTTAGCATATTTGTCATTTGGCCTAATTTGTTTTGACATAATTTGGCGTTGGGTTGCACATCCGGCTGCGCTGGAGAAGTTGCAGAAGCAACTTTAAAGTGTCAGAGGCAACTTAAAAATGTATTTATGTCGATATTTAGGACATTCGATACTCTGTACTTCAATATTTTTACAATATATATTTTTTTAATTAAATTGAATTAAATATATTCGATGTGATGACTCAATTGAATTAAGTTAAGGTGCGGCGGCATTATGTGTAAATATCATTATGCATTTATAACATTATGCTTTATAAAATTATGCATCATTATTATCATGGTAACAGTTCAGTGTTTATGACAAAATACATTATGGCAAACCATTTATGCCTAATAATATTATGCGTAATGATCGTTATGCTGAATTTCGTTATGCCAATGTAAATTATGGGAATACATTTTATGCTTATCATTAGTAAACCTTTTATGAAATAAATACCTGTAAAAATGTAATCCCGGTTAATACCCTAAAGTTGTTAAGCTTCTTGCATGCTTGCATGAAAATTACACTTTCGTAGTTATTAAATTTACAACCATTAAAGTATCAATTTTCACCCAGTGGTTTTAGTTTTTGTAAAGTTTGTTCTTGTGATCGTAATGAAAATAATTGTCTTTAACTTTATCACACCAAACGCTCCTGCAATATTTTCATTCCAGTTTATCGAAGTTTAGTTACAATATTTTTAAATAAAGGAATTTATTCAACAAAACTTTTTGAAACAACATCAAATATGTTTGTATACCAAAAAATTTATATTATTATTTTCAATAATTACACTAATACCTACCACTAATTGTCTCTGCATCACCCAAAGGTCGACTGGTAGAAAATGCCTAAGGCATCAAGTTTGCCTCTGTACGTTTGTGTGCATGAAGTATTAAGTAAATAAATAAATAATAAATAAATAATTACAATATAATTCTAGAGAAGTGTGTAAAACCATATCTAAATAAAGATGTTTAATAACATGTAGCTGCATTAGAATGGTAATGAACTGTAGAATAGGTATATAATAAAGATAAAATGCGACAGTTATTTATATAGAAGTACGATTTGAAAACTCTTTGCGCTAATGGATTTTCAGTAGTGCAGGTCGCTTTCGCTTTAAAGAAATTTTAGTTATCGTACCTTCTTCAATAGATAGTGACTCTTAAGTTTGCAATAATTGTACCTACATCATTCATTCACCATCATGGTCATTTGATACATTGTTGTTTACCTTTATCCTAACATAAATCGTTAAGGGTTAGATTTCGAAAAAATAATTTTAAGTGGTCTGTTGTATAAAATCTAATCCAACATTCATCTTTAGTCTCACAAAATTGTGTTATCAAGCAAGCACGTATTTCATTCATACATCAATCCTCCCTCGCAATTTGCAACTTTAAAACATACTGTCATTTCATTATGTGCATTATAATCCGGCTCGAAGGATCAGAGCATAATTTTAGCGATCTCGTTTTAACTTACCACGATATATTACAAATTATAATAATGTCTTATATAATAATAGTGATAAAATGTACAAAAACATTAAATTACTAGCAATAACTTTGAAGGTTTAAGTAATACCTCCAAAACAATTTGTTTTGTCTCAAGAATTCCTTTAAATTACACCACTCCAGTTAACAATACATCAACAGAGACTCAATTTTCCTTTGCAATATCCTGCTAACAAGTTACACCAAGGGAAAACAAGCAGCATTCACCTGTGAACTTGTATTAACATCGTATAACCACAGAATAGATAGATGCAGAAGGGTGACTCTATACTAGTAAAAACGCACACAGACATGCTTCCCGTTCAGCGAGCGCAAGCACACTCGCGACGCGTTTTGATCTGTCGTAATAGGTGCAGTAAGTCTACTGCATGCAACAAGCGAAAATGTACGCACAAATAGACACGCTTCATGTATAGCGAGTAGTACAGGTGCACTCGTCTATGTTTGATCTCCATACGCACGCGTCTATGTGTGCAATTACTTGTTTTCGTTCGTTGCATGGAGTTGTTCTTCTCTTCCTTTATAATTTTGGATGGCACTTTCCTCCAAGCGTGGCCGTCCCAAATTGTCCCGTTACCTTACCGTCTATAGGGACGTCCAACAGACTTCCGGCTGACAAGATAAATGAATTTTAAAAATACAGCTGTTGCTTTGTATTCATAACCGTTAGATGAGGTACAAGTGGTACAATTTGGAGGTTCCTTGCGAACCAACAACTCGTAACACGGTCCGTGTATTCACATTTACATATTAAGTATAAAAATGTGGTTTGTTTTGTTTCACCTACTGCCTATTTCAGTTTTGTTTCACCCAGTCCGATACTCAGTTTCAGAATGAATTTGTATTGTATATTTTAGGCATTTCATCGTAATAACTATCGAAATCGTGAAATATTTTTTTTTAACTCTTTTCATGTTTTCCTGTAGCGCAAAATTTAAATCAAACATATTATTTTATCGTGTGCCTACATAAAAACATACACGAATAAATGTATATTTTTAATGTGTTTCCCGAATACATAAACATATTTTTTTATCCTGAATATCATAGTCCGTACTTACGTCCGTACGTTTCTCATTGTTGCTTAATACCTTTTTACACTTAACTATATTGTCTTCCTAATCCTCGAAGCTCTCTTTCCTATAAAAAGTAGGCTACATTGAACAAATTTTGCAATAACCATAAATAGTCGTAAGCCCCTTTGTCCGATCTGTTTAACGAAATTCGGTACTTGTATCTACCTGAAGTCTTGAAAGTAACTTGATTAAAGAACCCTATTATATGAACTACCCGAGGCGAAAAGTCGAGGCAACAGCCTTTTTAAATAACGAACATACTTTTTATATAGATACTTGCCTACTTAGGTGGGTATATGTTTATAATGTGCGGTGAATCGTTAAGGCACTTTGTGGTGTCTAGCCGTCTCTACGATGTACAACAGCGTCATCCGTTTTTATGATATCTTTGACCTATAATAGGTAGGTACTAAATTGGTGTTAAAAATAAGTAACATTATTTTTTTCATGATTAGAGCATCTGCTGCTTTTTGGTAGCTCATAGTTATGGGACATGATGACGTATGGCTCTGAGACGCGGTCGCTTACAATGGGACTCATCAGAAAGCTTACAGTTACTCAAAGGGCAATGGAGAGGGTTATACTCGGCGTTTCCTTGCGTCATCGAATCAGAAATGTAGAGATTCGCAAGAGAACCAGGGTTACCGACAATGCCCGAAGAATTGCCAAACTTAAGTGGCAAGGCACATTGCTCACAGAACGGATGGCCGATGGGGCAGAAAGGTTTTGGAGTGGCGACCGCGATCCGGAAGACGTTGCTTTGGAAGGCCTCCCACCAGGTGGACCGATGACCTGGTGAAGGTTGCGGCGATCTGCTGGTGGCGAGACGCACGGGACCGGTCAATGTGGCGACGCTTGGGGGAAGCCTATGTCCAGCAGTGGACGTCTTTCGGCTGATATGACGATGATGATAATGATAGATCCGGAACTAGAAGCTACCAGAGGCCCTAGACAAGTGGCATTTATGAACGACAGCGACGCGATAGCGATTGGTCAAATGTCAAATATGTATTTAATTATTTATTGAATTTATTGAATATGTATTTATATTTATAGAACGGCTGAAACCAATAATACTATAACAACCATTTTATCGATATATATATAAGATGATATGCGTAATTTGGACCGCGCAACCGTACGACATGAGGGAACTGCCAAGACCTGGTGTTTCCTGCCGCAACTGTAGTTGTCCGGAACAATGAAGATATTGTTGACGGAACGTTTGTTGACGGAACAAAGAGACGGTTTTGTAGCTCAGGAGCATCGATGTATGGGATTGCCAGGCGCTATCGAAAAGTTGCATGATATATCTCTTACGTTTTGACAATAGCCATCGCTGAAAGAATTAGTCGGAGTCAAGAGTCAGACCAGACTCTGAAGTACCGGTAATTCATCGTCAGATCTGACTAATCTCTTCAAACAATTATTCAAACTCATTAATATGAATGTATCTTCCATATTTTATAGTATCTGTAATAAAAAATATACTGCCGTGACTTCTGTCATGTTGGCATGAACTATTGTCGCATAACTCTTGTACATTGTAGCAATGTAGCTAATCAGCAACGTTGCTGCGGGGCTGACTGCTAATCAAATTTGCTGCTGTTCTCATAAAATCACAATGGATGGACCATTGTGATTTTATGAGGAAAATGTTTCCATCGTATGAAATAACTGCACGTGTTGCCCAGTTACTGGGTAGTGGAGGCCACAGCGTTTTGAAAATACTTTCATTGTGCGTACAGCTGAGGAGTGCAATTCCCTGCCGGGTCTTTGTTTCCTGATAGCTACAACCTAGAGGTCTTTAAGTCAAGAGTGAATAGGTTACTTCTAGGTAAGCTAGCTTCACCTTCGCCCACTTCATCACTTGACATCAGGCGAGATAGTGGTCAAACGCGAGCATAAAACCAATAAAAAAATGATAGGCAGTCGCTCTATGGTACTGGTATCCAGCTGAATCCTGTTACTGTGGAAGCCCTCTCCAATTTGGCAGATTGCTTGATCACTATCTCATCTGTTAGTAAGCGATGATGTGGTTAACGGCGAAACACGCTTGCCTAGAAATAACCGAAACACGCTTGCCTAGAAATAACCTATTCACTCTTCACTTAAAGAATCCAAGAAAAAAAAATTATTATTTTAAAAACACTATTTTCTGTAGTAACCGTACCGGTAAGTAAAGTATTTTAGAAGGCATACGGCAGGCGCACTTTCTGAACTGAAGGCTTCTTATTATATTTCTTTCTTCGAACGAATATAGCGGTTCCTTTAAACGCAATTCATTTACACTGCGAGCCAACATAAAAGAGTGCACTTCTCACATAAATGCCAATTTATTCTGCGGCTTCGACCTCATCACAACAGCATTTTGTTGGTTTATGATATCAAGCTATAAGAACCGAGGTGTAAAATATGGCTGTCGTATTACCGTTTATTTATGAACCTATTTTATTTCAGCCTCTTCTGCTTCACCGGGCTTAACTTGTATCTCCGCGAAAAAATGTTTTCTCGTTGTATTTTCTTTTTGCTAATATGTTTTTGAGTATAATTAACGCTTCGCAGAACAAATAGTTAGAATTGCCTTTATTTATTAAACTATTAGAGAAAGGCTGTTTCAAGATGCCCTAGACAAGTAACATACTATCATCGAAAGCGTGTGATAGCGATTCTCAAAAAAGCAAAATTGTATGGGATTGACAAGCGATATCAAAAATCACGTGATCAATCCCTTACTTGTTGACATTTCGACTGTCGCCTTCGCTGACATCAAATGCCACTTGTCTAGAGCCTCAGGTCAGTTACGTAAAGTTTTCACTAAAACATTAAAGCGTATTTCCTGCTCGTATTACAATTTACTGTAATTATCGGATAAGAAAAGAAAGAAAGAAAAACGTTTATTCGCACCAGGCACGACGCACACCATAATAAATAAAGAAAAAACTAAAAATACAAATACAGAGTATGCGTCACAACTACGCAAAACGGTCATCGCTCAGCATAATGCTGGGACTCGCGTGCGAGACACTATCCTAATGAAACCTTAAGGGCAAGTGACGAAGCGAACATGTTATATTTATAAATAAAAGAAACAAATAAAACAGTAGATTTTTAATATAAATCTCAAAATTAAACTACTATTTTTGATGAGGAGGATTTAACAAAATATTCCATCATAAAATTAAGCATAATTAATTATTACTGCTGCAGGAATAGATTTCATAAAGAACAATTTGGACCGTAGTAGTAAACTAATAATATGTTGGCGTGTCGGTGATGACTGTGGTGTAAGGCAATGACCGAGAATAGGCAGAAGGAATGTTGGACGGCCGCAGCGAGATGGGCAGACGATATTGTTGCCATCGTGGGTAGAACCTGGATAAGGGTGCCACCTTTACCCAGGGACATGGGAATTGGCACAAAATAAGAGAGGCCCCAGCAGTGTAGATGAAGTCAGGCTGCGAATCATTATGTTGATTATGATGGCAATCTGATATATACCTAACCAACCACCCAACCTTCATAATCAATTTCATTCAGAAATTACAAATGAAAATAAAAACCAACAAGTAAAATTTTAAAAATGCCCGACACATTTTGTTTTCTTGCTACATAATTTATCTACTGGTAGACATGCTTTGATCAACAATCTAGGTATTAAACACATAATTATGACACGATATCTTGCGAAAACACCCCGATTCAAAAAGTAAAACGCCCATAAATTTAGAACGGCTGAACCGATTTTAATCAAACACAGCTAAGAACACTCTCGATAAAGTCACCTTTCAAACTCGGGTAACTAAATCAAAATCGGTTTATCCGTTTAGGAGCTATGATGCCACAGACAGATACACAAATACACAGGTAAACATACGCCAAACTTATAACACCCCTCTTTTTCCGCCGGAGGTTAAAAATAAAATTAAACAACACCTCATCGTCAACAAAATTTCTCATTAAATCGATTAAGGTAAAAAGGTATCTAATTATTTTCAACGTTGAAAACCGTACGGTACAATCACTTAAGCAACGTTCAAAGTACATACAGTTTTCTTGCACGACTTGTAACTGCACTTCTACAAAAGGAAATTGCTAAAGGAATACCAATAAGCATTTTCTTTTTCGTACAAAAGAAAATCGAAAGAACTGAAGGGAAACTAAACAAATATATTTGGTAGGTAGCTACAATGTCGTCACTATCTCCGGTGACGTGAAGGAACTGAAAATAAAGAGGGCATTGAACTTGGCAAGTTGTAAACCTACAAACACCATCACGCTGGCAGAATAAAGAGTAGAACTAAGTCTTTCACTTATAATAGTAATGTGTTTTTTCCCAGGCCAGGGCCTACCTATTACTTTTTACGACTAATGCCTACCGTTTCTTTCTAAAACTTTGCGGAATTATATTTTTACATTTCATAAAGGTTTCTTGAGAGTATAGTGAAGGAAATAGTTTTAACGGTATAGGATTTGTGTCGCGACTTTGTTCTCGCGTGTTTGCCGTGATAAGTGTGTGTATCTAATCTTACTTATATCTTACCAATATTATAAATGCGCAAGTTTGGATGTCACTCAATTTCGCTACGGATCTGGATGAAATATATAGCACATATGTTACTTTTTATCCCGGGAAAAAAAAATACGGTTCCCGTGGGACAGTTTCCGAATTACACGCAGGCGAAGCCACTAGCAGAATCCAGTAGTATATATAAAAGTTTGGTATGCAGTCAAGAAATAAACGTCTTTTTACTACGCTGGAAATTGGCTACGGCCATAGATTTTACTAGTATAAAACTTTATGGCTAATTAATAGTCAATCCATATCAAAAATTTAACTACTGTACAATATGAATCATAAAAGTAGTTCTATAGATACTTGTCTCTTTTGTCGACTGTACGTACGACATTCGGAGGGTCGCGTCGCAGCCTTGACGAGGCGGCGCCAACTACTCGTTTACGGGCACCCAATGCCTCAAAGATAATAAGAAGGCTCCGGACATGAGGCATAGCCGACATCGCTTGTGCAAAGTCTTGTCAAAAGAATTTCTCCACTAGCAATAAAGGGTGACCGAACCTGTTTTCTTTTTCATTTCACCAAATAGTTCCGGGACTATTTGTTTTGGGCGACACTTACATTCGCTACAGAACACAATGGGCGGTCCAACTAGGATACACTTTTCAACGGATTTTGTTTCTCCATTATTTTTTTTGAGTAATATGGTGATGAATCACTGCCAAATTGACTGAGCTACTATTTCCACTTATATGGGTTCACGGCTGAAATTATTACGCCGATTTACTCTCATCTTTCCCGAAAACACAAAACATTGAGCCCCTTTAAAACTACCTCGCTGTTGGCAACACTACTCTGGCTATATTTCACTTCGAACTTGTATGAAAAACTAAAAACCGCGTTAATTTTTCATAAGCCAGTTAATGAAAAATAATTAAGTCGTGAAGAATTGCGATTAACCCTTCACAACAGCAGCGAATGACGCTTACATATAGTTGGCAACACCAGCAAAGCATTGTTACGTCACTACCGCCGATAGTTTATTTTGTCTGCCACCTACGTTTCTGTGAGTGCCTAGATAATTGGTCTGTAACTAACTTTTACTGCAGACAACCCGCATTGTTCTCAATTTTAGGATTTATTTAGTTCAGTTGGTTGTATTAACTTGATGAGGAGCTCGTGTCTAAATAATGACAGCCGCGCGGGTCGATCTTCAAGGTTAAGCAACGCTTGCCGAGGTCGGTCCGTGGATGGGTGACCATTTCAACATACCGAGTTTCCTCCGTGCCTCGGAAAGCACGTTAAGCCGTTGGTCCCAGCTGTCATTTGAAGATCTTTGACAGTCGTTACGAGTAGTCAGAAGCCTAAAATCTGACACCATTCTAGCCAAGGGGTACCGTGTTACCCAGTTACTGGGTTGTGGAGGTCAGATAGGCAGTCGCTCCATGTAAAACACAGGTACTCAGCTGAATCCGGTTAGACTGGAAGCCGACCCCAACATAGTTGGGAAAAGGCTAGGCAGATTGATTGGTTGTATTAACTTGATAAAAGTCTCACATTATTGTTTTTATCTACTCGTGAATACTAAACAAGGCCACTAAATAGGATTTTTATAATACTTCCCACCTCCAGGTTTTCTTTTGCCTAGAGACTGCAAACGCCTCTCTATGGCTTTTTGAAATTAAGCAGTGTAGTAAAGACGTCTAGTCACGTTCTTGCTCTGTAGATTCACGATTCTATGATAAGATATACAAACACCCACTACGGATGCTGTGATCTGCTTTAGCATTAAATTAATATTATATTATTAATATTATTCGAAAGTATTTATTTTATGGCAGAGAACATTCGTTTTATTCCTTTTATGAAGCAATCAATGTCTTCGATCAAGAAATACAGGGCTGTATATCTTAATGCGATAGAGTGATTTTCTCATGTTTTTACAAGATAATATTCCAAAAAGCTTTGAATATCCACAAACAATTTGCTTAAATATTTAACTTGGTATTCTTAAGTCAAAGTTTCCGCCTTTTTAACAATTTTATTTAACAAAACAAACCGTCGAAATAAAAGATAAAGTATTCCAAAGAAGTTCTTTGATATTTATATACAAAAAGTTTGCACACTTTTGGGGTCCTGTCAATAAGGAAAGTAGAAATGTTTTTCATGATACAAGGTTTATGTTTGTCTATCTGTAACATATAAATCTCTGAGGATTTGATTAATAAAACCCGCTTCTTACGAGACATGAAATGCCTAGGTAAAAGAAATAAATAGTAGGAAAAAATATTCGTTCATTTTCAGGCTTAGTTTCCCAATAACGTGGATAAATCTTCTTCAAGTATATTTAGACGTAATTCACCACATCAAATCATCAATCAGTACGTAACATTAGCTGTTTTTTATAGTAAGGTAGAATAGTAGTTTTTGCAATGGTCATGTAATAGGGGTTATTAAAACACGAGCGTGGGTTTATCACATGAGGCAAATGTGATAATAATAACACGCGAGTGTTTTAATAGCTAATTATATGCCGTTACATACACTATTCTATCTTCACTCATATAGTTGAAATAAAAAAAGTGGAAACGGAAAAAAATATGTGGTATGGCGGGCAATTTAGATTCTCATTGCGTATTACTGCGCAGCGTGCGCCTCCATAGACAGTGATACTACTTTTCTACATTAAGTCAATAAGCCCATAAGCGCCAATAAATTAAAAAGAAAAAGTGTGCTATACAAATTAAAAAGTTATTTCATGAAGCAGTTGTTTGAAAATCGAAGGAAAATGTTGCACTCTAATGGTTTTTTTTTTTAATTTTACCTATCCACAAATATTAAGTACGTGTGTATACAATATTTTTCATCACACTTGCACGAAAAAAGTATCTAAACATACAGGTTAACTTAGCCGTAATGTACCATATAAAACCCTCGGGCTTTCTTTTTGTCATGAAACCCTAGGGCGGTAAATAATATTTTTTTATTTTATGGCACAGCACACAGATCATGCAAGTTCAAGCAAGGAGTTTACACGCAATTGCAAAATTGTCTTAAAATGTTATCAAAACAGGAATTTCTTTGCAATCTCGCTACATGTTACTTAAATACACAACTAATGTTCTTAATAATCGATTTTAATAGTTATAGTATGAAAACCTCCAAATTATTTAATTCTTTTTACACTCCGTCATGGCTGTATACCTACGTAAGTATTTGCCCTTAAAGTTTCTGAACGAAACACTGTATAATCTGTGGTGTGGGCAAACATTTGCCAACCGCTTAAAAAAAAGTTCACGTATTTCGTAATAACAGCTGTGCTGACTTGTGTATTAAAGCTATAATTCATAATTATTACTCGCAAATGTGGTGAAAAACATTGTATGTATCACGGGTGGTACGGGAATTACGAACCTCGACTCAGAAAGCCCTCAGTCATCGACTTCGGGCTTCTACTAGAGCCTCGATCGTAATTGCTTACTTACCGCCCTTAATACACAATGTACTATTTTGAATTCATATTTAGAACATTACGTTGTGAGTGTAGATAAACATAGTTACAAACTGAAGAAAGTGATCAGCAGTATCAGTATTTCCCACAGTAGTATTTAGCCAAGCTCCATATAATTAAAACCTGCATTCATTGGAGTCTAACGTAAGCTCAGACAAAGAAACTACTAAAACGTGGACTGAGTTAGATTTTCTTTCATTTCATTCAGCAAGCAAAAGAAAATACCACAAAAAGATAGGAAATAACACTCGATGAAAACATAATGGACATTTTGGTAACACTTGCGTGCGTTCTTTTTCGTTTTTAGGGTTCCGTACCCGATGGGTCCAATCGGAACCCTATTGCTGTCACTCACGTGTCCGTCTGTCTGTCCATCCGTCCGTCGTCTGTCACACGGGTTTTACGGTCAAACAGATAAAGCTACAGTCTTCAAATTTTCCCAATGCATATTGTCAACTTTGTTTTTAGTTTATTGCTGTCCCCCATTCAGCTAAAGAGGGACTTGAAAAAAAACCTTTATCTACCCCATCGAGTATCATATCGTTGTTAAGAACTCGTTAGATAGATAAATAGTACATTACTGCAGCGGCCAGCAAAAGAGGCATTGATGGACGAACGTGTAAATGTGGGCCGAGGCGAAGCCGAGGCACACATACGTAAGTCCATCAATGCCTAGTTGCGGCCAAGGCTTGTATAGTGCTTTTCTCAAATAATGCGCGGCGATTAAAACTAAGTAGTACCTAGAACTCATTTTGTCAAAATCAATGACGAACAAATCAATAATTGTTCCCGCATTAGTGTTCTTTTGTTTTTTCAATAAACTGCGTTCTATTTGCAAGCCAGTTCGAAATTTAAATAAAACCCAGATAAGTTACCTCCTTGGTTGCCATGTTTCGGAGTAAAAGATCGTTCCATTTTTAAATAACACGACAGATATGAATTTACTATGTAATTTAATTGGCCGCTGGACACGACAGATATGGATTTTCATACAACTTTTGCCGGCCGCTGCTCGCCAGTACAGCAATTTCGATGTATCTCGAAGAAGGTTGTCAAAATAATGCTCACATTTCCAAGCATGTTTGAGAAAACTGTATTTCTTGTTTAAAAAAATATTGGAAATCAATAGAATGAGAAGCCACCGCAGTCAGATTTTTTTACTAAATTTTGTTCCCATAAATTTTACTTCCCATTGACCTATGAACTTGAAATTTGGTGACAATGTTTATTATCTATACCAATATTATAAAGAGGAAAGATTTTTTTTGTTTGTTTGATTGTTTGTTTGTTTGTACCGAATAGGCTCCAAAACTAATGAACCGATTTCAAAAATTCTTTCACCGTTGGGAAGCTACTCTATCCCCGGGTGACATAGGCTACTTTTTATCCCTGTATTCCCACGGGAACGGGAACTACGCGGGTGAAACCGCGAGGCGTCCTCTAGTTATGTATATGTTACTAAAAAATACCATTATATTGATAAACCAGTATTTTATTTGAAATGCCGACATTTTTCCTATTACAACCAACTTAATTTTGCGGTTTGGTACGGAACCCTAAATGTGCGAAGTCCGACACGCACTTTTTCGGCTTTTTTAAAAACATCTATAATTCATGCCTCAGTTTCATACTAGACAGCTCCTTTCAAAGGATGAATGTTTATTGCGCTATTAAAAAAGCTGAGCGTTCATTTGTTTTCAGTTGAATAAAAACTTTTTTGAAAACACATTTTCGTGACGTCATTAACCGGACAAGTAGGCGGGAACAGTCAAGCTCGAGTGAAAACATTTACAAAACTGACCGCTGTTCATACAAAACTACGATATAACGCCGTGGCTGTTTTTGCGGTTTTTTCATTGTACGCCTCATTGATGCTTTGTGGTCAAAATGATTTATGCTTAACTCTGAACTAGTTTAACCTACTTGGCCAAATATTTGTGGGTACTTAGGAACATGTAGGTATTTTCTTGTTACCTACTGCTGGCATTGCTCATTTATTACCATTGTTTTCTCGTTCTAACATTATTTTCCACTTACATATTTTTATTCCAGGCTTTCTCTAGGTTTTCGCAAATTAACCCGTGAAAAACGAGCTCAGTGCCGTTGTTTAAAAATAAATATTTTCTGTAAAGCTCGTTCGTGAACGGCTTCTAATCTGTGAATAAGTTACATTTGCACGCCCTCTGCCAAGTTTCCTGAGTCGGAACAAATTATCGTCAAGCACAAATTACATACAAAACTCAATGGGACATCTAACCAGCGACCGTTTTACTGCAATATACTTTCGTTAAACGCCTCTAAATTCATTAAAATTAACATTTTTGATAGAGATAAATATGCATGTGTAGACTACTCAAAGAAGTTTTTAATACACAATACGATATCAATTATTACTGGCCACTTGTCTGCAACAGGACTTTTGAAGTTCGTCAGAAGAACAAAAGAAGACGAGACAAAAATTAAATGAATTGAGAAAGCAACTCATCCGATTGATAATTACTTATAAGATTTTGAATGTTCTTGTAAATAACTTTCGTCCTTCGCATACTACTTTTAATAATCTTTGTCATACTAACACCTACTAAAATCTGGCTTTGATTTTATCTACATTCCCACCTCGTGTTGTGATTTGTGATACTGAAGAATATAACTGTGTGTACCCCTTAGCAAAGGCTTTTATTTTCTACATTACAAATCTACACTATATATACTTAATACACTATAAATATATAATTAAATAGGCATTTATCGACATTAAATAAAAATCTCTTGGTCAAACATAATTTCAACGTGTATTTTCAATACATTTTAGCAGGCCGTAACACCAAAACCTTTTTTTTACGGTAGGTACGTATAAAAATATTTTAACCGAAAAATAAACATACATCGGGTTGTTACAATAAACTGTATCGTTCTTTAGGTCCGCGTTATTTTTCTGTACAACGCTTATCAAATGTAAAATATGCCAACGTAACAAAGGAACAATTTTTTGGGTTACGGGAAGGAAGGAGTTCAAGTGTTTTCCTGGAGGTAATGATCTGCAGTTTAATGTGAAGGGAAGCTGTAGGTACAGTGCATAGCTATACGAATGTATTAATTAAATGAAGGTGTACAACGAAATACCTGCAAACTCATTTTCATGCTCGGTTACTGTAATACTGTTGGAAATATCAAATTAACTGAAGACCTTTATGTAAAGCAAGCCTATCTCACCCGGGGATAGTGTAGCTTATCAACAGTGAAAGAATTTTTGAAATCGGTCCAGTAGTTTTTAAATTTATTCGTTACATACAAACTTAAAAAATAACAAATATTTCCTCTTTATAATATTAGTATAGATATTATATATAGTATAGATTTCAGAGCCACAAGAGTTCAATTCAATCCATATAGTAAATTTTCCCCATCGTCTCTAGTGAAGTTATTTATATAATATACTTTATTGTACACCAAGATAAAAACATTACCCGTATAATTAAGTTTTTCTTTCTAACATAATTTAAGAACTACTACTAACACTATTGTTAAGGGTTAAGTTTTCAAAATCTTTTACCTTCTCGTTCTTGAAATGTAATGTTTGTATGTCGTTTTGTGGCAATTAAATATTTTTTCTTTCTTTCTTCTTCTTTAAGAGATGTGCAACTTTTATGGTGTACAATAAAGTATATTCTGTTCTATTCTATTACTTAAAAGCCTTAAAATTAAATCAAACATACAACAGGCGGCCGTATCGCTTACGTTAAGCTATGAAGAGTCACGATGCTAACCGAGACAACTCTTTACCACTTACTTGAACTTGCATTTGTCTCCGTCGCTAAGCCTTCGCTCAACCGTCAAATAAATCGTGTCACGTTTTCAAAGCAATCTCGATTTTATCATGGTTGTGAATCCGTCAGTTTATAGCCCCACGGGAAACATTATAGGCATCCCACTCAAATGTCCAAAACATTTCTCTATTCTTTTATTGAGCACGTTGTCTGACCAATTTTAGATACTGTTCAAGAAACTTTATCAGAATTTGTTCAATTTTAACCTGTATTAGGCAAGCGTGCTTCACCGTTGACCACATCATCGCTTACCATCAGGCGAGATAGTGGTCAAACGCGAGCCTATTGATATATATTAAATACTAGAGGACGCCTCGCGGTTTCACCCGCGTAGTTCCCGTTCCCGTGGGAATACAGGGATAAAAAGTAGCCTATGTCACCCGGGGATAGAGTAGCTTCTCAACGGTGAAATAATTTTTGAAATCGGTCCAGTAGTTTTGGAGCCTATTCGGTACAAACAAACAAAACAATATTTTCTCTTTATAATATTGGTATAGAAAAATATTGAACAGAAAACATGATGAACTTCCAAAGTAACTTTTTTTCGTCGTAAAACATGTTTCTTGGGTGTAAAGCCGAAGAAGTTTTGTATTTCATCCAATTTATGTTTTCCTTATTCAAATTAAAACGAGATGAGCCGTCGAAAGTCTGCAAGAAATTTGGCAGAAACGTAACATCCATCAAAATAAATCACTATTGTGGGAGGAGGGTTCTCTATCCCACATCTATACGAAGACTCCCATTCGCTGCCTCGAGGGACACTACCACTAACGCCAGCGAACCTACAACCCACATGATTTTATGCGCACCACTTTCACCTTATGGAAATTCTCTCCTTCCACCGACCTACTCTCGTATTTAATATAAAACGGAATATCTTTAGCGTGATTGATGATCAAACTTTGAATACAATATGTCGTTGTTGTATGTACGTCGTATGTAAAGCTTCAAACGATAAAACGACCAGCGAGTTCTACTAAAACTAAAATGCAAAGCGGACGCGGCGCGGTCTTTAAAACAAACAAAAACCTGATTTCATTGCTACACGTGTCTGCATATAGTGTCCACGTACTTTCGTATATTTTTTTATCTAACAGTGGAACTAAATTAACTTTCACGATCTAGCGAAGTTTAACAAATTTCATTTTAAAATGTTCGTAATCCCCGGTGGCATAGAATAACTTCGTATAAACTTGTCCAGAAGGGGACAAGTGAAATATGTGGGTCAAAAATTGTTACTTCCCGACCGAGAGCGGCAACGCACTCATTTCCAACCTTTTCACGATATGCCTTTTTCATCGCCTAGATACAATACGAGTGACCCTTCGCCTCGTATGTCTACATTGTACCTATTTTATTGTAGCCCAGACTTGTAATTTATGGTCCAAATATTACGGTCGGCCATTTAGGGACATGTTGGTTTAGTACCGGCAAATATATCAAGAGAAAAGTAGGGGGCAAATGGAGGGCGATTTGTCATAAAAATTCAAAAAGTAACCACAACTTTATGATTGATCTTATTGCACTGAAATCAATTAGTAAGGTAATTATTGGACGAAACAAAAGAAGTTTTCCAGAACGAATAAAAAAGTCATGGATATATCGGTTAGATAGATAAACAAGGTTTCCGATGTTCACGTCTGTTAGCTTCGTAAATATTTTGACGAATAGGTATTTCCTTTGGGGCACTCTTCAAAGTTTGCCCGTCGTCAGTCAAGCGAGTTGACATGGTTACGTCGAATAACACTTCGCTTTTTCTAGGGAATTTTCTAGCATTACGTATTAATATTGAAAAGTTTATAAATATTCTAACATTGGGTTAGAATAGGTCCATTGATTTGGAGTTCTAAGACAGAAACTTTGTAACTGACTTGAACCCAATAACCCGAAACTTTTATATAAAATCATTTTTCATAAATATTATTGGGTATCGACAGAAAAGAGATAGGCCTCAAAGTAAAATTACATGGTCCATAAATTTTTTAGCGACATCATTACAGTAAATGGGGCCAACTCAATAATATTCGGCATCGAAGGATCCTAAAATTGTGACCTTTACTATCTGCTTGACGCAAATGGTCCCGAATCTATTACTAGGGGCGTTGACGTATATAAGTTAAAGATCGTAGCTGCTATTACCAGCTGGCGACATCATATATCATTAATTTCAAGCCCTAATGATACTAACTTGGAATATTGAACAATCATGCAAAGTTACGAGTGCGGAATATGAATTTGCATGTCTACGTTAAGTGAAGTAATTATAGTAAGCCTAGTAGAAGTAGTTCTGCAGCTACGTGTAGGCTACATGATTTATGCATGAGCCTTACTTGCTCGCTCTGCAATCTCTAAAAACATTATGTAGATACAACTACAACCCAAGCGGCATTGCCCACAAATTAATGAAACTATGTAACATCAATTTGCCGAACAGTCCGACCAATGTTTTTGCGTCTTGAGCTAAAATCGATTCGGTCGGTGTCGCAAACCCGCTTCAATCGAAAACAAAGCATGTAATTAATACCGTTGTCATTGCTAATGATCGTTCCAGAGAATACCGCCAAATTAACAGCACTAAAGCTAACAAATCCGAGCCGAGTGCGTCCCATTGAAACATGAGTTATGTCAAGTGTGGCGCCTGTCACGGTGATGGAATTTTATTTTATGCCACATAAATCGGAATAATAAAATACCCTTCATTAATTGACAAATAAAATATAATGCCATCAGTTCATATTAACGATCGTAGCAGGATCGTATCTGTGAAACCTACGCAGAATTATAATATTAATTATATTTCGCACAACGCGAGCCGCTTTTACCCGTACTTAAGCTAAATGATACCGTTTCCGCACGTCACTCAAGGAGTGGTAGATTAAAGCTTTAAATGTGATTAGGTTGCATGGAATATTTTGTTTTGTACTGCACAGAACGAGTTGTGGAAGAGGAGTCATTTAATTAGATTTATGGGCGCGCAGTGCTAGAATGTGCAACACTGAACCGCAGTTTTACAAGCTTTTCCACTTGCCATCTTTCTTTGTGAATTCTCTTTAAAATTTTCAAATAGCTGTTACACATGCAAAATAATTGAAAATCCTTTTTCATATCAATCTCTTTTACATCCGCAACCTTTGAATCAATGAATAGTTAAATATCTGCGTCACCTAAACGGTACATACAAAGCGAATCCCTTTTTGATCGGCGAACGGACTCCGATAAATGGAATACCTTCGGGTTCTAACTGCCGGGTGTTATCGAATGATAAAAATATTGGAGACCCATATGTATCAGCGCGAACTTTTACCTTCCGGGATAAATAGGATTCCGATATTGACACATCCATTTGTAACCATTGCGTAGGGCGAGACATGCCTTATCAACGTTTAGAGGGCACAAATATGCACATTAACACTCAGATGGATTGTTGAATAGGCCTGCGGATCACAAGCCAAGAGGCAACACTGGGGCCCATGAGCAATGACGCGAATCTTGGATCCTACAAGGTCTATATCCGCGAAACCGCGATACGCGGCAGCGGTAACTAGGGGTTTGTTTTTTGGGATACCGATTCCCGTATAAATGGAAAGTGATAGTCCTACAATTCAACAAGCATACACAACTTACATCTACATCTTACATTTGTCCCCGTGGTGGTCTCCTGGTCTCGTTTAATCCCGTGTCCGGTCGGGGGGTATAGGGGGAAAATATATATCTAATAAAGGACAACCGATGTGGTCTGTACCGGGGTTCTCGGCAGACACCTAGACACATGCCCGACAAAAATACTTATAAGGAAATATATACACAAACAAATACACGGGCGATTCACAGTACCACTCGCGGATCACGAACGTAATTTCGAATAACGATTGGTTTGTTATACACCAATTTCAACAAAATTAAATCAAAACCAACGTCTTACGTCTCGCGATATCAATGACAATTTTGCCAGTATAGCCAACTTCATCCCAACCAAAAACTGTCAATATCGATGACAGCGAGTTGACACAGTGTGTTGTATCAAAATAACAAACAAAAGGACGAAACCTTTATTGGTTTCGAATATGGATAGTATCAAACTTTGAAAAGTTTTGCTGTCGAAAGAAAATAAGTAAGGGCAAATAGAATAATCGTATTGTGTATCAAAGATCACGCCACCTTCCAGACAGATTAAAATACTCTACATTTTCTAGAATCCCACCAGCCTCTTCACATGAGTTATTTATAGCAATCCTGTAGATAGCCCAACTTTATCCTTAACGAATTCTTCAAACCCACGATACATTACCTGGCCAGGGTTTGCCGAGTTAGTATTCGGCACACAATTCGCAACTTTTTAAGAAACTTTGCAACAAGAACTCGACATGTAAGATTAGATTTATTCTTCATTTATCATTAGTTGTGTATACTCTATTCTGTATACCAGCACGTGTAAACTGCGATACAGTATAACAACAGCGCAGCGTAGTCGACATGTTGGAATTAATTCCATGTTTGTTTTCTCACCGTTCTGTACGCTACGGGCAAACATTTTTCTCGCAGGTACAAGCAAACATTCGCTGATTGTGGCCATTGGACAAATAATACAGTTTTGTGAAGGCCACGGTAAAGTAACGGTTTTTGTTGCGGGTGAAGACGAATGTTTATACAGATGTTAGTAATGTCTATGGCCGTCAGAAAAACAAACTGGTATAGATGGTACCTTTAATATACACTCTAGCCAATTAGCTACAATGCCGCACTTTTGTTTTCAAAACGTAAAACAGAACTTAATTTTAAAAAGCATTTAACAGATAGTAAAATGTTTACATCTGCGATAATAAGTCTGAGCATTCGTTAATTCCATTTATACTCTCTTTGTTTCACTGCTGTATAATTATGCTTCCCTTATTTTACGGTGGTCATCTTTACCCCGATGTTAATTAATAACACAGCGCCAGTAAAATTTCTCGCTTTCTCCAATTTATTGACATCGGCTTTAAATGCAAATTTTAAACTCATCACGGCTCAAATTATTTTCACTGCAATATAATTGTGATTTTCATTTGACATCGAGAAAGGCAAATACTCAGCCTTTATTATAAAAGCGATGCGAGCTTAATATGATTGACTTAATATTGTTTTATGAATCCGAATATTCAAAAATATTTTTCAGAAGCCTTTTACTAGGTACCTTTATAGAGTGATTTGTGAATTGAACTATCAGTAAATTCCGATTCGAGGTAAATGTTACATGCGAGGGGAGTGAGCCTTAAATAACTTATCGCGATACAAGGAAATACACAAGTAATATCGAACTGTGAAAAGCCAACTTTCCCAAGGGTTTGTTCAACTCAGTAGGCAGACACTCCGTAAAACTGGCATTCCGTCAGGCCATGGTCGAATAGAGTGGCTAACTCAATGAACCGGATGAACTAGACTTGTTCTTCATGCACTACGTATATGTGCTACATGCAATGTTTACCCTGACCGTGAGCTGGGAGAATATAAAAATAGCCTAGGCACTGGGTATTTTTATGGAATTCATCACGAAGTATGTCTTCAGAGTCACGGTGTGTATACATTATTATTTCAATGAACCAATTAAAGTCGTTTTACTTTAATAATAATTAAACTTGATGCTTGCGAATGATACTAGTTGTTATAGTGTATGGGTAAAATAGTAATCCAATAGGATTATGAATTTGATTTTTCAATTTCTTACGTAGAAAGTTATCGCGGCATGTAAAATGAGAAACTTCAACGGACTTCTTAGATTGTGACGACTTTCATAGGTTCATCGAAATAATAATTTATACACACCGTGACTCTGGAGACTTACTTCGTATTTATTAAGACACAACTTTATTAAGAACTTACAGTTTATTGGGCAATGGGGTACCAACTGTTAAATTAAATATTTACCTAAGATTAAAGATTACTGTTGAATGGTCGGTCCTAAAATTATATGAGCACTAGCTGACCCGCGGGGCTTCGCTCCCGTCAACTGGCTATCTACCTACCTACCCTGCCCACCCTGCCTACCCTGCCTACCATGCCTACCCTGCCTACCCTGCCTTCCCTGCCTATCCTGCCTTCTCTGCCAACCCTGCCTACCCTGCTAACCCTGACTGCCCTGCCTACCCTGCCTAGCCCGCTTATCCTGCCTACCCTGCCTATCCTGCCTACCCTGCCTACCCTGCCCACCCTGCCTACCCTGCCCACCCTGCCTACCCTGCCTACCCTGCCTACCATGCCTACCCTGCCTACCCTGCCTTCCCTGCCTATCCTGCCTTCTCTGCCAACCCTGCCTACCCTGCTAACCCTGACTGCCCTGCCTACCCTGCCTAGCCTGCCTATCCTGCCTACCCTGCCTACCCTGCCTACCCTGCCTACCCTGCCTACCCTGCCTACCCTGCCTACCCTGCGTATCCTGCGTATCCTGCGTATCCTGCGTACCCTGCCTATCCTGCCTACCCTGCCTACCCTGCCTACCCTGCCTACCCTGCCTACCCTGCCTATCCTGCTAACCCTGCCTATCATGCCTATCCTGCCTGCCCTGCCAACCCTGCCTACCCTGCCTATCCTGCTAATCCTGCCTACCCTGCCTTCCCTGCCTACCCTGCCTACTATGCTTACCTTGCCTACCCTGCAAACCCTGTCTAACCTGCCTACCCTGCTGCCAACCCTGTCTAACCTGCCTACCCTGCCTTCTCTGCCTATCCTGCCTATCCTGCCTACCCAGCCTACCCAGCCTACCCTGCCTACTCTGCCTACCCTGCCTACCCTGTCTAACTTGCCTACCCTGCCTAGCCTGCCTTCCCTGCCTACCCTGACTGGCGCGCCTACCCTGCCTTCCCTGCCTATCCTGCCTACCCTGCCTATCCTGCCTACTCTGCCTACCCTGCCAACTCTGCCTACCCTGCCAACCATGCCTACCCAGCCAACCCCGCCTACCATGCCTACCCTGCCTACCCTGCTTACCCTGCTTACCCTGCCTAGCCAGCCTAGCCTGCCTACCCTACCTACCCTGCCTGCCCTACTTACCTACTATTTTTATCTATCATCAATGTTTTTCTCAGCACACGCCAAAAAATGAATTTTATAGGCAACATTTTCCTACCTTGGGTTACATTATTGCAATTTTCATAAGGATCTCTAATATTTTTGAAAATTTTATTATAGCCTATGACACTCAGGAATAATGTAGCTTTCTACTGGTGAAAGAATTTTCAAAATCGGTTCAGTAGATCCAGAGATTACCCCTTACAACGTCACAAACTCACAAACTCACAAACCCACAAACTTTACCTCTTTATAATATTAGTATAGATTAGTATAATAAAATTGAAGAAACATTAAACAATTTGAGAAAGGATGGTAATTCGGTTGCAAATACAAAACATAACATAACCTTACACAAACGCTTGTATATAATTCTGACTAGAGAAGATCTAACAACGAGCAGAAACCCGATAGATTTCCGCAAACCCCCCGGGGTACAAGCGTGGGTAAAGTTTGTTTCTGTAATACCAGTCGTTTTCATTACGTGTTGCTGCTGGCTAATTATAATATAATCATTAGTAGCTACATAACTAACACTCCTACAAAATATATAGTTAATAAGAAACCCATGTTACGAATCTCGACTTAGATATTACGTCCTAGGGACCACAAGAGCCAGTTTTTGTTGAATCAGACAACATTTGGCCCAAGAAAAAATGGGATGACTGAGAATAACATATTCTCTGCATTACCAAGTTTGACATCTAAGTACCATATCAGTACATGAATCCCAAATTCGCATTCGTGACGATAAAAAGTTTCACTCCTCGGTATTGCGCCAAATTTTTTGCACTTTTGGCATATCTTACAAATCGCTTTTTAATATGTCGCATGGGAGCGATAGCTTTTGTTTTACCCTTTATAAATAAGTAATGTCTACCGTGAAACACCCACTGGGGTAAATCATGTTGTTGATAACGTGTATTTAATGAGCATAATGAATAAATGATGTCGAAAAATTACATTTTGAATGTATATAGTAATTAAACCTGAAAAAGCAATTTCACCCAAATCGTTTGTCACAGTATATCCGAAAATTTTGGACTATAAATCAAGAACTATCAGACTCTAAGCCAAACAGGTGATCCTTTAACAATCGACCCTCTTCAACCGTTGAGGAGAGGAGAAGTAGAGCTGTCTGACGGACTAATGCCTTACAGCGGGGCAGTGTCGAATATAGTTTCCGTTAGTTTTTGAACGAGGATAGGAATAGGAAATTGAGATTGCAAAGATGATTTCGGAGGAAATCGGTACCCTAGTAACAAATGCGGAATAACATTAAAGAGGACTTCTATCTACGCTCAGATCAGAGAACGAAGGAAAACACAGGATAAGCAGAGCTTATCTTTTTGCGCAAAACACAAAAGCCAGGCGAGAAAAATAACAGCGTGTGCATCATAATGTGTTGCTGAGGTGGGCTACGGAAATTGTGCTCCACTATCGTATTGTGTGAAATCTACCCACGGATTAAAAATGATTTTCAGAATTCATTGAGAGGATCTGCCCCTGCTAGTTACTTTTAACACTTAATATGTCGAAATACCCAGTCTCCCCCTATTGGTTACTAAAAATTGTAATGATATCTTGTATTTAATATGTCAGTCCAAGTTGTCGCAAAAGCAAGTGAAATAAACCCCCACAAAAGTTGCCTCGTGACGAGAACCTCCGTAGGCCAATGTCTCTGTTCGTTTGAGAGATTACACGGGTAGCAGCCGGAGTAAGCACTCGCCCCAAGGATTTAATTGTTTACATTCTCTGACCTGAAACATAACCCTGATCTTTTGCTTTATTGGGATTGCTCCGAGTAATATCTTTATCTTTGTATTCAACGACCCTCCTACTACCCGAAAACAGTTGCTATGAGAACACAAACTACTTTATAAGGAAAAATATTACCTACCTTTATTTACATTTAATGTTTCTCTCACATTTTCGTGATGTAGGGTCGAAAAATGTGTTATTATGCGACCCAAATTCAAAGTTCTACAACGAATTTTCGAGAAAACTTTTATTCTCCCGATAGTTTTAGTTATAACTTTAAATTAGTTCTAGAGTTGCAGACAAACGAATAAGTCGCCGGACATTCTTATTATGGAAGATAAGGTGTAGAGCTTCCCGAGGACTGAGAATATTGCCGCCAATGTAGCTTACCTTGGTGTGACTGTGACAGTTTTTGAACACAAAACTGAATCCCAGAACTCTTACATTTAATAAACTTAAGAGTGACTTGTCACAACAGTTCTAGATTTAGTCTTACTACGTCTTATAGTTGATCATGAACAGGAAATTAAAATAACTCGAACTTGTTCAAGGACTCCAAAGCAAATCCAAAAATAAACGAAACACCGATCCCAAATTAAAATAGAAATTGGGGTCTACCGACATCTCGGCCGGTATCTGCCAGCTCGATTTGAACGAAAAATGTTTAACTTACAGCCATCTATGAACTCACTATTCTATTTTATTATTGGAAAGTAAGAAAAAATAAGTGCATCTATGGACTCTCCCTCACACTCCCTACGCGATAATAGCCCTTCCCTCTTGTGTCTGTTGTGTATGTCTTCAAAAGGAAAATTAAGGATCATTTCCTTTCAACGCAATGTATTATATTAGTAGATATATATATATATATATATTGTACACTGGGATTACTGCCCTCTATTATGATCTCTATCGTTCAAAGGTTTTCTGGAAGAAAACTCCATTTTGAGTTAAGCTCGCCTTTGTACATGTCTTTTGTTATCATTTTGTTTAAATGTATTGTCATGGTTTACAATAAAGAATTAAGAATTGAAATCATCTATAACTTTTATTAGGATTTAACATCAAAGAGAAATGGCAGTTTATTTTGGTGTGTGCACAAAATCACAAACAGACAGATACAGGCATCGCGATGTATCTTGTGTTGTAGTAATGATCGAATGCTAAACGACACAAATCGCGGCGGAGATATTTATGTTCGGAAATACGTTCTCGTTATTCTGTATTTTACTCGCGAATCCTTTTCGACTTGGGGTATCGATTTTATCAGGAGCTTACTCTGTTCTGATTTATGGTACCCCTCTGAGCGAAATTATCGGTCCGAAAAATATTGCGCGAAAAAGTTCCAGTTCCAATGTTTTAGGGTTCCGTAGTCAACAAGGAACCCTTATAGTTTTGCCATGTATGTCTGTCCGCAGCTTAGCTCAGAGACTCTTTGTACTAGAAAGCTGTAATTCGGTATGGATATACATAGAATCACGCCACCAAAGGGGTAAAATAAAATCATGAATGATTTTGGTTTATTTGGTTTCTCCTGTACACGAAAAGTGGGGATGTTTTTTTTCTCGTGTATCCCCTGGTGTGAGGTATCGTTGGATAGGCCATTCAAAAATATTACGGGTCTGTGAAAATCATTTATCGATTCAAGGATCCGTTAGCGTAAACTTAAGCTACTTTTGGATATGTGAAAAAAACTTAAATTAAAAGGAAAACTATCAAAACTAAGTAGGCTTTACAAGTTTATGAGTAATAGTCAACCAACTTATAAAATGTACTTGGAAAAGTAAAAACAAATCTTTTCGTTACAGCAATGTTCAGTTTTTTCATTGTTTATGAAACTCAGTATTTTTACCTAATTATGTTGGTGAATGTAGCTGTTTGTACGGATCCCTCGGTGCGCGAGTCCGATTCGCACTTGGCCGGTTTTTTCTCTTATTTGTATCGTGTCGCGGCAATTTTTTACGTAGCCATAGTATTTAAAAATAGAAAAAAAGATCCAATTTTTCCAGTCGACATTGTGATCTCGAGCACCGAGCACCTACACCTACATATATTGACTAACTCCAATTTGTAGGCAGTACGAGTAACTACATGGGTACATTCGCTCACTAAATTTGAAGTTGCTCTGTAGTCTGTATCCATATGTTCACTAGTATAGATATACACTAACAAGTAACCCAATACTCAAGTTGTTTGACTAATGAGTTAACTTCCTTAACGCTAGGTTCAGTCAGATCAACAAGACGTGTACTTGAGAATTTAAGACAGTCACCATATGGTGTATTACCCATTAATTCATAGATAAATTTAAAATCCAGAAATAAGTTTAATTTATTAATAGGTTAATCGTTAATAATAGAAGTAAGCCCTTCGAAATTGTTTATAATTTACAGATATTTTCAATTATACAAATCTATCAGCATATTCTATTACGTCACATCAAAACCTCTTTCACAATCAAACATAAATAACGCAATTACATCCTAACCATAACAACCAAATTAATACGCACAATGCTGTACATATATATTGTTTCAGCAAACAAACGCATTGTGGGAAGAGAATCGAACACATGTCACCCAAAATATCGAATTACGTCCATTTAGTTGGCGACGTGGTGACAAACGGTTCTAGGGTCATTCTGCTTTTTGACGCACGGGAAAACGGCAGTAACTATTTTCCTTTTTAAATGTTTATTTTTTTTTATGAAAAACTTAACGAATTTAATGCATAAAACGTTAATTTTGAAAGTATCAGATACCTTTTATTTGAGGAATAATACTGGTGGTCTGATGATAGCATTTGTGGAGAAAATATGTATCCTGCCATATTTATTGTTGAGATAATAGTTATTTGATGATTGAAAAATTTGCCCTAAGTACAGGTTTAGGGCTTATTTTAAATAACAGTATTTGAGTCCTATTTCCGTATAAATTACGAGCTAATTATAATTTTAATATGTAGATATTATGGTAATAACGTACTTCTTTGGTAACGCAGTCTATTTTCAGTATTCACAAATTGTCCTTCAACAAAAAGTAGAATAGCCTTCAAAGGAAAAGGTTTCCCTGGCGGTAGAAACAAAAGAACATTGATTATTCAAGTGTCAGTCATCGAAGGGTATGAAAGACTCTCGATACACGCTGCGCAGATAATTCACGCTGAGCAGGCAGACAGGTGACGTCACATCGCCATTTTCAATGCATTACACGACTTATCAGAATTCATCGTTGTGTGGCCGTTGTCTTTTCTTTTGTAACATCCTTGTTTGTTACGTACTGTGTTGCTAGAAATAAATATTTGAAATTATTTTCTTGTTTTTTTTTCACTTTTTTTTTGTTTTTATCTGCCTCTTAAAAGAATTTGTATCATGGGGTCCATAGTAAAATTTCGGTAGGCATTTTATTTCTAAATCTCCAAGAAAATTTATTCAACATTATTGAAATCGTACCTATCTTCGAACTCCCATTTCTTCCTTCAATTTACCATTCGATAAAAAATGAAATAGGTTGGACTAGTCATTCGTTCAGCCTACCGACCGAAGACTTATAGCTGAGACCCGTGTGTCACATAAAAGAATCGGTAAAACCTATCGCTCCTATATATCTGCGTCATGGTTCACTAAGCGATCTTTTAGGTTTCCATTTATCACGTATACATTTAGCGGAACTATAGAAAAAATCATCCCGGAAAATATTGTAGAACTTATTGTAGAACTAAAGTATTTCGGCGAGGATGGAAATAATAAAATAACTACCTTTATTAACCAAATTCTTCACTAAGCAAACTGTTTTTAATAAAAAAAATATGCTGTAACAGAGATTCATTTTGCGGAAAACCAACGGAAAATACTCGTATACAATTACGTAATACGTTCAAAAGCAGTCGTTACAAGCTCATATTCAAATTAATATTCTGTGCACACTATCCGGTATAAAATTTCCTGGAACACTTCACGACAGAACGTCGTATTAGCTTGAAATGAAATGCAACCTCACAGTTGAAATCAACATCTCTCCAAATTAAATGGTACATTGGATATAATTTCATTAAATTGACTGCGTTTTTGGTCGCAAATGCTACTACTGAACTTCAGGTCCTGGTTTCGAAGAGTTATTAGGTTATTCCATCTAGAATACCTGAGTAGCAGCTCGGAGGCTGTATTTGTGCCTGGTTGATAGCAATAGGCTCACCTCTTATTCATCATCATCATTTCAGCCGAAAGATGTCCACTGCTGGACATACACCTTCCCCAAGCGTCGCCACACTCATCGGTCCTGTACGTTTCGCATCTACCGGACTCCCGTAGCCTTGACCAGGTCGTCGCTCCACCTAGAGGGAGGCCTTCCAACGCTGCATCATCCGGTACGCGGTCGCCACTCTAGAACTTTTCGGCCCCAACGGCCATCCGTCACCTCATATTACATGTGACTTGCACATAACTGGCGTAATGTGGGTGTAGGTAATATAAGTCCACCTCTTCCCAACCCTTCAGGGAATGCAGGCTTGATAATGTTATCCCCCCCGGTGGGTACCCGAATTGTCGAGACGGGGGGCTCGGTTACCCACGGTGAAGCGAAGAGAAACCCGAGGACTTTTACCGATCAAGCCGATGACGTAGCGGCCAACAAATAGGTTGCGGTGCCACTTGGGTGACATCGCAACTGAGGCAAGCAGCGATGTCGTAGGGGAGGCATCGCGGCTAAGGGTTGGAGGCCACGACGAGAGAGGAGCCTAGCTCTCATACCATAGTCTTATCCCCTGCGGCCGAAAAGTGGTAGGTGGCGGGGCCACTGACTTGTCCCGTCACAGGGGACCACGGATGTCATACACGGAGTCGTCTGGCACCCATGTGCTGGTTTGGTCTCTGGGGTGGTCACGGCGTGCAATGTGTTCTGGTGCGGTGGTAATTGGGTTACTCCCCAGAGGAGGGTCCGGTGACGGACAGCCGCAGCGGGTTCACGAATGAGTGCTAACGGGTGCAAAAGCGGCACAGGAGGACACCGTGGAGTTTTAGTGGGCTGGGGTCCTACATATTCTGCGCTATCTCCCCGTGGTAGCGCAGTATGCATGAGCAGTTCTCCACGAAAAAAGATAAAAAAGACGTGATGTTATGTTATGTTAAATTGATTCAATAATTCCTAGAAATAGCTGTTATTAACCCAACGATCGTTTAGTTACAGCCGGAATACGAATTTTACCACGAAACCGTGAAAACCGCGTATTATTCGAACGTTTAACATTTTAACGTGCTTGCCTGATCGATGTTTGATTGTAATTTATAACTGTTTTTTTAGAGTTTTCCGCAGTTGTTTGTTGTCATCGAGTTATTTATTGCTGTAATAACTGTAGTCAGTATTTACCACACTATTATAGATAAGTAGTTTATTTAAACTAGTTGATTTTGACACAATACATTCTGATTGTTAACATTCTTAAAATAATAACACTTTCATATTGTCAAATTAATTGACAGATAATTGGTGGATTACGGCCCGGGTTAGTGTCCCAGCAGTGGGAACGTCATCGGGTTATTATGTTCATGATTATACATTGGAAGATAAACAAAGCGTATGCTGCACGTTAAAACAATCTCTTTGAATTTTATAAGAACAGTACCTGTAGTAATACGGATTATACCAGCAGCAATTACTCCCCTAAGCACTCTATTATATGACCAATACCAATAAAACTCAATATCTATGACCTAAAATGCTAGATCATCTGACCTACACATATCTATCCATATCTCTTAATAGAAATAGTCCGCATCTCGTGAATATGTGACGCAAATCGAGCCCTTAGCGAAAGTGAGAGCCAGTCATATTATTATCTTTACATTTTCTGCTGTTTTATAGACCCACATAATGGAAACCTCTCGATCCTTTGGAAATGGCATTTGCGAAGCTTTTAGAGGATACTATGAACTAGGAACGGGTTAACTTTAAAAAATATTATTTAAATTTTTATACCTCAGACAGACAAAACTCTCTTATAGTGCAAAGGTTATTATTATTACCATTACAAAAGTGAAAGAAGTTTAAAAACTACATAGATCTTCCAAAAGCACCTATATTCTTCACAAACTAAGACAGTAGGCTTTAAACAATGTAAGTCTCGAGAGAAAACTAACAATCCAAGTTGCACTAGGCCACTAATCAGCTTCTGATCCAAATATGTATGGAAACATCCCTTGAGGGTTAAATAGAAATCTAGGCGCAGCTGCATTGCTTGGGTTATTCAGCTGTTGGTGCGCTGACTAAGGCACAGTTGCACCAAAGGGTCTAGATAAAGTTACATTGTACAGACAGCTGCAGAGAAACTTCACCCCCTAGAAGTGTATAGATTCACTTCTAGGGTGTGAAGTTTGTGAAGTCTTTACCAGCGACAACGATGGTTGAAAAGTCTAAATTGGGATTTACCACGACCGTGACAATTCGGTAGCGCTTGTCATTCTCATACATTTAAGAGAATTTTAACCCCCGACGGAAAAAGAGGGGATATAGAGTGGATAAGTTTGACGTGTGTACCTGTGTGTATGTGTATTTGAGTATCTGTCGGTAGCATCATAGCTCTTAAACGGATGAACCGATTTTGATATCGTTTTTTTTTTGCTTGTAAGGTGACTTTATCGAGAATGTTCTTAGCTATGGCTGTATACAAGTAACGGCTGAACTTTCAAAAGTTATGGGCGTTTTACTGTTTGAATCGGAGTGTTTTTGTAAGATATCGTGTCATAATTACGTGTTCAATAGATTCTCGATCGAAGCGTGTCTACTCGTACTACTAGATAAATTATGTAGCTTAAAATAAAAATTTATTGGGGTTTTAATTTATTTTATTATTTTACTTGTCACCGCACGCTATCATTGATAGAATGTTAATTGTCTAGTCAAGAACCTCACCATTACAAAATGCATTCAACGTTAAATGTATTTAAAACATTATTTTCTCTCTGTCGTTTTCAAACACTCAGTTGACAGAAATGATAATTATTTTAAATACGTTTTTAACCAACTTCCCAAAAAAGAGGAGGTTCTCAATTCAGATGTTTATATATAAATACAATTCTCTTTTTTTAATTTCTTGCATAACTCCGTCATGTCATAAACGGAGTTGGTTTTTTTTTTTCGAAATATGTTTTTTCCGAAATGGTCCCATTTAAATTTGATAAAGATCTGATGAAGAAGTCACTACTTCCGTAGTTTCTGCCTACCCCATAAGTAAAAAGGCGTGAGTTATGACCAAGTATTCTGAAAAACCTTTATCGACATAAAATACACTCTTCTGTTGATGATAGACGTAGATATTTTGTTACTAGTGTGCATTTCATAGTTTAAAACGTTGTTCGAATAGAATTGGTGCCTGAAAATCTTTGTAACACCAAGCAAGATTGCTAGCGCGAAACGTATTTCTGCACAAAATATTCCAAAACATTATTTTACATGAAAACTACCAAACATGCTGTGTAAGTTTAAGCAGCTTTGGGAGCTCAAATAATGACAGAGCGGTTTTTATATACCTAAGTTGTATGTGTACTTTTCTTTAAAACAAATATTATATCATTCTATATATCTTCTTTATTTTTTTATTGTAGATAGGCACGTGCAAGTGGTCAACATTATCCCACTTGATGGTAAGCGATGATGTGGTCGACGCTAAAGCAGGCTTGTCTAGGTATTACCTATTCACAATTGACTTAAAAACCCCTAAGCTGTAGCTTTTCATTCTGTCTTTTTAATTATTATTCAATGTACCGATCACTATTATATGAAAAAAATTGAGGTATGCCTTCTTGTTGCCACCCAATATAATAAAATAAAACATTCTGCCCTAGCAACAAATTCATAAGTATTTCCTGCGAAGAACAAAGGAAGCAATTAATCGCCCCTCTTAATCCCTGTTGACATACACTTATCGCACCTCAGCTTGATTAGAGCCGACTCTAATGATGGAAAACCCCAGCAACACGTACATACTATACACAAATACATCTCTCTGTGCAGGATTATACCCCTAATTAACTTAGCGATTAAACAACAAAAACTACTTTCAGAAACACACTATAATAATGTAATCCAAACCATAATAAGTGATTATGAGCACACATTAAAAATAATTAAAACAATTACATACCGCCCCCGCCTATTCTCTATGTCCTTTTAGAACAATAACCATAAAAACAATTATTTTGATACTGCTCATAACGGCCGCTCTAGAACAAAATTGCTCTGATAAGTAGAGTGATATAAGCGGCCTTAGCTTCGAACTTTATGGCCTTATGGCCGTAGTATTATTTGACGAAGCCGCTGAATCCACATCATATTTTAAAGAGATTAAATTCCGACTCGCACTGAGTGAAAACTGACCCCACGTAGCAGGGCAAGGGTTCGATGGCTGATGATTAGATTCCGGGAAGCCGGCCGATATATGAAGTCGGAATGGAACACAGCTAGGCATTTATGATTTTGAATTGCCCTGTTTTAAAACGTTCTTCAAATAAAGCCTTGTTCTTGTTGCCTTTTTCTCTGTATTATTCTGGCAGCTTAATTAAAATAAACTTTGAGACCTTTTATAAGTACTTTGTCAAAGATTTACTGAGAATGGCTTTTTATTTCTAATACCTAAAAAGAAATTGTTTTACGTTGTTGTAGGTACTTTGTGCGACTTTTCTACAAATTTAAAAAATACGAGTAATTAAGTAAGTACCTTTGCCGGGCAGCACTTTACTAGAGTCCTAGTTGTAACTAAAACTAACTAAAATGTAACTCATCATTTAGGTACATAAATCATTTGTCCACTACCGCAATTTTTATATACAAAAGCTAATGGGCTACACACTACCGTTCCTCATAAAAACACGGAAAGCGTTTTACCCCAAACTGACAATACCAAATATTATGTAGTAAAATCCTGGTAAGTTCCCAAATGCACTGCTGAACGGATTGAAAATAGAATTCTGGAAATTTCTAGACTCCAAGTACAGACGAAGTGAAAACTCAGTTCGATGCATTCGAAATCGTCCAATCAAGTTCGGCTTATGGTGCGAGTTGAATACGGCGCCCAAGCCTGAACGCAGACTTATGCAGGCTCTAGAAAAACTTTTATTACATAGAGATTTTATTATCCTACATAGATTGATGCCACATTACGTGTGATTAGGGATGTGAAAAGGGGCCAAGGATCTTCTAGGCTTTTATTACACCTGACATCACTTTTCTACTTTACCTACGTCATATCGTTTGAGCATAATTTGAAGAGAATATTGAAGCAAATCTTGTACAAGCAAACAAGAATATGTAAGGGTTTTATAAATTGTATTTTATCACATTTCTGGTATGAGTTCTGGCACATAATGGTTAAGTTTTCCACATAACTACTTATGAATTATCTTTTAATAAGAGTCATTTTATATTCATCCCTTTCCTTATTCTTTCTTCACATACCCTATTGCTATTGTATTTTTCCGCCTTAAGAAAAAGGTTCTCATAATAATTACTATTTGTCTTGCGGAAAAATGTCTAGGATTGATGGCTTTTATTATAATGAGGATCGGAGTCGACGGAAACTGACAAAGTATAATGGATGATTATAATTATTTCTGGCGAAAAACTTTTCTATGTGGCAGCCGACTTTATGTCACAACGCTTAGCTCAGATTTACAAGTAAGTGATAAATCGATTCAAGATAATATCACTTTCAAATATATCCAATTAGGCTTACTTACCTACTTGCAAAAAAGATATACCACAATTTATTTCACGTTACGTTAACAATAACTCAAAATCTGCCCGATTTAAGATCAAAGGACGAAAACATTTTTGGTTCAATGGGAAAATTTGCCTGCAAGGAAAAGGTGAGTCAAGAAAAATATTTAAGTATTTTACTTATTTCAATTTCTCTTTGTCCACTCTTTCGTAACAGGAAAGTTAATCTTATTAATCTAAATATTTCCGACCTCATGGATACCTCGTAAATTGTCGTGGGAAATTTGTGTTGTTAGGAAGATAATCATATCTATTATAGATTTATCTCTATTATGCTGGAAGGTGTATACTAGAAACTAGTTCCAAGGAAATCGTACTTCACTAGTACTTGCTTGTTACTGGAAGTTGTGAGCAATCAACTAGAAAGTTGGCCATTGTTGCACTGATTCAACTCAATTAATTATGGCCGCGCCGGGGTTTAGTTCAATCCCCATGTAACAAAACATTATAATAGATAGCCAACTGGTTCCTAATAAGATAGGGTATACTTTGAAATTGGTCTGATATCTACTGCTGATCCGACAGATGTAAGGGGTCAACTTGGCGTTTTGCCGTGGTTCAGCCCACAGGCTGTGATTTGCTCGCGGCGATCGCAAAAATATCAGTATTTCTCTCTGATAATAATTTATAATAAAACTGGAATTTGTTTTTATAAGCACACCCACGGATACAGGGAAACACAGCAAAGGGAAAAGTTCTAGAAGAGACACGATTCACCCACACTGATCGAGTTATAATATTAGAAGTCTATGTATAAGTGGGGTGTCGTTTAAAAACATACAATCGTATAATTCACAAACGTAATTGAATGTCCAAAGGTTTATCCCCGTCGACACGTTTTCAAAAAATACACCCAAAAAAGGGTCATTTATAAAGGAGAAAAAGATGTAGCCGGATAAGAATCGAAGCGGAGAATTACATTTTGCTTTTTGTTACGGAACTGTTTTCGTTCGTCCCCTCCAAAAGTCAGTCTGACCCATTTGTTTTATAGCTTTATACCTACGTCCGCTCTTCGTATCATACATTAACATTAAATTAAGCCAGTAGGCCGGTAGCACAGAATGAGAGGTCTTTGTCAAAGATCTTTAGGTCAGAGGGTGAAGCACCTTTAATAAAAAATGTTGGGGTACCATATTTTACGTCATAATCATTATTGAAGGTTTGTTCTGTACTGGGTGGCTAGCTGCCACATATGCCTTGACTTGTGGTGGATAAATGATGATTTTGAAACTTTTTTTTTACATTTCAGACATAAATTGTAAGAAAAGAAACATAAGTATCAGAAATGTAACCAATCTTTTTACTTCCTTTTTCATAACTTACAGCAATAAAAATAATATATAAGATTAGCTACTTATTCAAAAGGTTTTATGTAAATATTTAAATTTTCAGAATAACAACAATAATAACTGGCTAAAATAAGCTCATGGAAAGTTTTTCACGACTAGGTACAAACATGAAAATTCTACCAAATACAACCCAGTTTTCTCCGACTAAGGCCGGGTTTTCTCACCGCTAAATTATCGTAGAATTAATGTGACAAATTGTGAACACGCGTTATCTGCTGTGATTGGTTGAATGAATTTTCAACAGCCAATCACAGCAGATAACCGAAGATTATTTATCGATTTATTATTCATCCCGATAATCGTGTGTTTCTCAACCGAGGGTAATATGCTCACCAATTTTTTTTTTATTTGTAGGTTCGTCATTTATTCCAAAATTAAATAAAGCCGCATTTCGTGATATATACTTAGGATAGTTTGTTTTGATTATAGATGTTATATTTAAGTTACCGACCGTTCCTTCTTTTCAGATCCAATCAGTCAAGTTTTGAGAGCTCTTATCTTGGGTCTGGTGAACACTGATTAGGACCCCAGTTATTTAATTCCATGGCACGTATCATCCCACTTGCAAGAACACGCTTTGCCATACCAAAATAAGTACCTAATACAATTGAAAAGCGACATCTCTTCGATTCCTTTACTTAAAAGCTCTTTTGTTGAAACTTTCTTTGATTTATAAGCTTTCGACTCGTTAGAAAATGAACGTACGGATGTGGCTTTTACGAAATGTTGGAAATTCTAGACGTTCGTCTCGTGCCTTGCTCACTTCTTCTTAACCGACTTTCCAAAAAAGCGGTGGTTCTATGTTCGACTTCATGTTTGTTTTTTTTTATGTTCACCGGTATCTCCGTCAATTGTCGACTGATTTTGAAAGTGTATGTTTGTTTGGAAGAGTATGTTCCGATATTAGTCCCATTTTAATTTGGTGAATATCTGATTGACAACTTTGGAGATATACAACATAACTCTTCAATAAATAACGGCAAATCTCTCGGGATTGCTGCTATTGCATGTCTGTTAATTGTTTATACCATTTCATAACATAACATCATGCCAGTAACCTTTAAAGGGGTACACAGATGTGTTCAGTTCACCTTGGTACAATCTCATTTCACCGGTTATGTTCAAGTTTCATGGTATTCGGACAATCTATTATGTCATTATAAGTAACTTACTTAAGACTTGCCTATTAGGTACAACTAAAAAGTGAAAAATAAAAATAAACTTTTTTTATTAAAAAGTGGTAGTATTTTTTAATGTAGTGAAAAATAACTTTCGTTTTCGAAGTCGGTGTCCATAACGAAAAAAAATGGTACCTACCAAAGACGCCGACTACGAAAAAGAAAGTGATTTTTCACTTTGTAGTGTTTTTAGTTGGAAGTCGGTAGTATATTTAAAAAAAAAGATTTTTTCTAATATTGATTCTATGGGCTCTAGACAAGCAATATTTTCCCACTTTGGCACTTCATAAATTGCCGTCGCTGACAGAATGTCAGTTTGACTAGGCACTCTTGTTTCAAAGTAAACGGTTAGCAACATACCCCAAACAGACCTCTTCTTATAAAAAATCTATAGATAGTTCAATTATCTGTGCGTGCATCGCCATGTGTGCGTACGCTATTAATACATTGTGCATTTGTGTGGCATTGATGAGGAAATCTTCGTCCGAGCAAACAACAATCCACACATAGGGCCGCGCGCAAAGATGAGTTGAACTATCTATTTCTAACTAGTCGAAATTATGGAACCTACTACCTGGACAAAAAGTATAATATATGTTAATTCAGATTATTAACTATCTGTGTAAATTTTAACTATTTCCACTCTGTTAAAAGTATCAAGCAAACATCAATCCATCTACACTCTCTAACTTTCACATTACCTTCATATTACCTCCATACTCCATCACTCCAGCAGAGCATCTGCCCCCTGGACACGAACTGCCGTGGTCATTCTGGAAATCCCTAAACCGATTGCGGGTACAGGTTGGTCGCTGCAGACAAAATCTGGCCAAATGGAGTCTCATCGTCCCATCTCAAACTCAGTGCCCCGTCAGGCCAGTGTGGGGCCCCGTCGCAGGATATGCCCTTCGTGCTCAGCTACTTGCACCTTTCAGTACCTGAACGTGGCATATGACAGAGCGGTCCAGGTGGCTACATACTGGTCAGACAAAAGTATTGAGAATAGTTGAGTCAAAATTTGAGTAACCGACACGAAAAGAAGAAGAACCCAACTGATTAAAGCAACTCCAACCTGTATATAAAAAAATCATTAACTTTTGACTTTTTAAGACATTAAAGAAATACCTACAAACTCTCACTTTTAAAATACAAACACCTGAATTACAAAAGACATGTCCCAATTGTACCACAAAAAGCGCTGGCCTATAAATAAACCTCTAATCAGGGGATTTAAAGCCACACCAAAAGCTAGATATAAATAAAAGTATAATCTGTAATTAACAACACCGAACGATGTAAATTTTCGCGGTTCGTGTTAATGGCGGCTATCTGAAATTGAATTTATGAAAGCCTTGTGTAATGCACACCATGTGAATACCGATATTCACTAATTTATTTAATTTTGTTAATAAGGGATGTTGGATGAAAATAGTTGTTGATTTTACCCGACTGCGGGAGGATAATGTTTTACGAGCGTATGTATGTATTTATGTCCATTTCACATTTCATAACACGCTCTACAGCCTAAACGTCTTGACGGATTATGACATATGAGGTGTCGTTGGATTCGTCTCAATTGTAGACGTGATATATGCTATATAATTTTAAATATACTCCCCCCCAAAAAAAGAGGGTGATACAATTATTTTTCGTTTTCATAACATTATGGGTATCAAATGAAAAGTACTAAATAGACAATTTCAAACACACACACACACACTTATCGTAACACGTTACTATTTTGGCACACTTTCAAGATAAGCGTAACTTTGATTGCAAAATAAATAATCTTTTACCACATAACTTATTTAGAGAACTCAATCAATCTGCCTAGCCTTTTCCCAACTATGTTAGGGTCGGCTTCCAGTCTAACCGGATTCAGCTGAGTACCAGTGTATTACATGGAGCGACTGCCTATCTGTCCTCCACAACCCATTTGGAGAACTCGTTCATTAATAAAACTAAAAAAGTCTGAAATAAAACAAATTATTATATTAACTGAAAAGAGAAAAACAAGTACAAGTTGTTTTTCTGTCCACTGTCCTGGTGAATCCATCAGACATATTATCTCTGGTTGTTCACGCCTGGCTAACGGCGAGTACTTGCACAGGCATAACTAAGTGGCCAGGATTATTCACCAGCAACTTGCTTTGAAATACAATCTAGTGGATTCTCAGGTACCTTATTACCCGTGTTAGTGCCCGACCCAGTTCTCGAAAATGACCATGTCACGTTGTACTGGGATCGGTCTATCATCACTGATAGGATTATCGTTGCCAATAAGCCGGATATAGTGGTGATAGACCGATTAGCGTGCCGCACAATGATAATCGATGTCACCATCCCACTTGACGAGCGATTTGGATTTAGCACACGAGGTTGTCGACATGTGGAATGTGGACTCGGTGATCATCGTGCTGATTGTCGTTACGGCCAACGGCCTGATGGCCAATAGCCTCGATGACCATCTGTCGAGGCTATCATTGCGCTGTTTGATCAAGGGCTTGTTATAGAAGGCAGTACTCCTTGATACGGCTCGCATTGTGAGGAGGTTCCTGTCTCTGGAGTCCTAACCACAGGTAGCTTGGACCCTGTTCCCGATACCTGAGCCTTTAAGTTTTTTTTTTTTAATATTTAGAATGTATTAAATAAGAATGTAAATAAATAAAGGAAATATTAATATATTATCCCCACTACAGTATATCTACATTGACGTCGTGATGGCGCTTCAATGATCCCTAGGTTTGTTCCGGTAGATTCTACTTTGCCGCAAACTGCCTAGGGTGAGAGGCAGATGAGACTAAGAGAGATACAATCCGCAGGGCAGGTTTGTGGCGAACTGGTGGGCAGTGTCGACCCCACGGACCTGATCTCCCGGAAGAAGCCTTGTTTCTCATCTCTGGCTTGCCTTTATTGGCCGGTCGAAATGAAAACTAACGGGGACCAGAACTCCACCTCCTCTGGCTTGAGTGAAGATTTGCAAGAGCAAACGTGCTCGGAAGAAGGAAGTTAACCCAGTAAGATGCTAGTAGCGATTTTGACCGTACTGCCGGGATTGTCCTGATAGCCGTGGTATAGCTCTCCACTCCTCAACCACCTCCGAATATTTTGCCCCCTAAGCGCTACGTCACTAAAGTGCTAACGACCCTTTATGGGGACCCATGCCGTGTAGTTCAACAGTGGTCAGGCCGTGGCAGTGGTCCTCCTATAGTTTTAGGCAATCGATCCAATAAACCTACCAAACCCATAGCCCAATACATTTTTCTCCATATTTTGCAATCTTCCTGCACCAAGCGGGGATTTCCTATGATTTCCATTTTGATGATAGAATATATATATATCTTTAGAAGCAATAGAACCCTCAAAAATGCTCAAAATTGCGCTGTCCAGAAGCTTAGTGAACAAATTTGGCAAATATAAATGAAAAAAGGAAAACATGGGGGATAGCAAAATAAGATATAATTATACTATATATCTTACTTTGCCAGTAAACTGGCATATCTTTTAAATTGGTCCATTATTGGAGGAGGAAATAGACGAGAGCCAAACCATGAATTTTACTAAGGAAATTCAGTCGACGCTCTCTGCCCATATTTCCTCATAAGCAACTTCTCTATCAAATATTTGATCAAACTCAAAGCACCTATTTTCACAGACATAAGTTCCTACAACTGACTAAGGTAATTATGTAAGTTTCGCTAAGATCCATGACTTTTAAAGACAAGGCACATTAATCTTTCAAATCAACACTGGAAAAGTTGACTCAAGCAAAATTTTCCTTCAGATAAGAACTCCGTATCCGCGTAACTTACAGCTTGTCGAATTTGAAAACATCTTCATGAATTATACCAAACGTTTCGGAAACTTTGAATTTAGTTACGTGAAGCTTAAATAAGGTACAAGCTACCCACTGGAAAATAAGTATTAGGTCATTACATATGAAATTGGCGTTTTATAAGGGAGGAACGTAAGATTATATAAGTCGTATATATTATAAGTCCTTTTTTATAAGTTGTTTTTTTTATATTTATATATTTTTTAATCAAAGTATGTACCATTGCTATCTATGAACTTTTACAATCTCATAGGTAGTTCATTGATCCCTTTACAAAAAAAACCATTCGGACGGGAATCAATAAAATCTTTGAAGGTGCTTTGGACTGCCCCATCGGAATTGAATTTTTCCCTTGCAAGAAGTTATCCAAATTTCGAAAAAATTGGTAATCTGTTGGAGCAAGGTCCAGGGAGTACGGTGGATGTCTTAAACATTCCAATTGAAGCTCCTCTAACTTGGTAGCCGTCTGTTGTGCAGTGTGTGGTCTAGTGTTGTCCTGAAGCAGCAGTGGCCTAGAGCGATTGAACAGCCTCGGCTGTTTAGCAGCTATCTTTTCCATCATGATTTGCAGTTGCTGATAATAGACATCCGCCATAATCGTCTGGCCAGATTTAAGAAAGCTGTAGTGAACGACACCGGCACTAGTCCACCAAACACTAACAAGTAATTTTTTTGTCCTGCAGGTCGAAATTTCCTGAACCAAAACGTTGGAACCAAAAACGCACTGTTTTCTTTTGCAACACCGTCGCCATACACATAATTAATCCTTCGAGCCGTTTCTGCAGCACTGGTGCCACGATGAAACTCGTACTCATAAATAACGAGATATTTCAAGTTTTCCATTTTGTAAACTGACAGGCGCAAAGAAAAAACCAAAAGAGGAAAAAACAAATGAATTACGGTTTTCCAAACACAAAAGCATGAGTAAATAGCTGTATAAATTTAAAATTGGAATTCCAAACCAAAGAGGAAATATTTGAGATCAAAGTGGCCAGTACGACAAAACGCCAATTTCATAGGAAAGGACCTAATATTATTTAAACTCTAGCTAGTCAAAGTTAACGCAAATAACCGATAAAATTCTTTGGTTTTTGCTTACGAAATTGATATTTTACCGAAAAAATCGGGTTCAATTCTCAGAACGAGAACTGCCACTCACGTGTCCGTCTGTCTGTCTGTCTGTCACACAGGTTTTTAAGGAGGGCTCCTATACAGAAAAAAAATACCTGCCCCTTCGAGTGGTATATCATCTCGTTGAGTAGATCAATGTTATAAAAAATATTGGAAAACAAAGAAATGATAAGCCACCAAATTTAAGTCAGCCTTTTTTACAAAATTTTGTTCCAAAGAATTTTTAACTTCCTTTTGACCTATGAACTTCAAATTTGGTGATAATGTTTATTATTACGTATATTTTACTAAATCAATCAAAAATCTGATTCATAAATTTAATGATAAATCAGATGTTTCTCTAAAATTTCCTAATTTTTCCTATTAAAACCAACTTGTTTTTGCGGTTTGGTACGGAGCCCTAAATGTGCGAAGTCCGACATGCACTTGGCCACGTACCCTATTTGTCTACTGAGTTTTCCTATAGTGGCCTCCTTCACCAACCTTACGTTATGGAAAGCGGCACACTTGGCCAGTCTTTAGTTACCTAGCGCACGGAATTATTTGTTGATGATATATCTTTTGAAACACTAGAACCCTCAAAAGATGCTCAAAATTGCGCTGACAATAGAGGACTTGTGTACAAATTTAACAACTAAGTATAAATAAAAAACGGAAAACATAACAATATATATCTTTCTTTTTCAGTTTATGGAACAACTTTTTAATTGTTCCAATATTGGCGGCGTAAATAGACGAGAGACAACCTTGAATTATGAATTTTTGCTGAGGAAATTCAGTCGGATGTCTGCGACCATATTTCCTCTAAAAGCACTGACATTCATTGAACCGTAACTCATATTTGCTATAACTAATCTGAGGTACCGCAAAATATTCTCAACAATAATATAATTAGAAAAAATGCCGCCCAGTCACAACCACAAACAATGGAGTTTGACATATCGGCGACCTTACGCTACACCAGCGCCCCTAGCGGCGAATTCATGGACGGTTTGCCCCATTCGATAAATCATTGATGAATAAGCCATACTACAACAGTATGCTTCATGCTTGCAATTTAAAAAAAGGGCCAATTCCAGCTGTCATATTAGTCCACAGAATTAAAATCAGAGTGTAGAGGTGTTTTTTACAGATTGAGAGTAAGTGACGTAAAGTTTTCATGTCATACATTAAAACAATTTCTTTTGTTTATTATTTATCCAAAATAATATGGCCAAAATGGATCGAAATTAATTCATAAGAACCAAGGGCTAGGGATCTGTTTATACAGCAATGTTTGCTAAAGAGGAATAATAAGGACTCTGATGTTATTGCAATTGGTATAACTTAATAAGCGATAAGCCTTTGTCTGAAGACCTCCTTTTGGGACTGTGTTGAATTAATGGTTTAGTGGTACAAACCATATAATATTATGATAGCAATAACAATCTCCTATGCATATGAAACAATTCAGTTTATGACTAACATAAATCGTCTAGACTAAACATGAAACTTAGGATGTTAAAGGAATTCATGGTAACGAAATAGTAGATGAACTGGTAAGAGAGGTAATTGATTTTGTGGGTCCAGAACCATGTGTTGACACATGGTTCTGGACCCACAAAATCTGATCCACAACGACGTGCCTCGTAAAAAGCCACGGTCAGGGAGTTTGCATACTACAGTCAACACACATATTGTCTGTTTAATACCGGTCTGAATCACACCAAGAAATTCCTGAGCTCTACGTTCAAAGCACGGGAATACATTTGGAATATGTGCAGGGGGCAAAGCCGCTACCTGCTTGGAGCTTTCAGTGACCACTTTGGAAACAACGACATGCTCATGAAGATGGGTCTAACCGCGACACCCATGTGCAGGTTTTGCGGGGAACATACGGGACGCATGGAGCACTTTCTGGGCACATGCACTGGCTAGTAAGCGAATGAGTCTCCTAGGGGTAGGATATCCAAAACCAGAAGACTATAGGCTCAAATCTCCTAAACTCGTTGCAAAACTCATGAAGAAGGTTGTCAACGAGATTGGGGAGTAGTAAGTTTTTTAGGGGACTACAAAAGATCTCAATGAGTCGTAGTCTCCGAATTATAACTCGGCCTCTCCACAAGACCCACCCAACATCCGACCAGCACCACCTCGTCGCTCGGTGTCCACTAGTTGTCTGCAGGTGGTCCGTTGTTGGATACCACGTGTCAACCAGTGAACGTCGCGTGGACAACGAGTGGACATTGTGTTGTCCACGGATAGATGAGGTGTCATCACTAGGTCTACACAGTATCGTTATGTCTAACTTTACACTATACTTAGAGTCACTAATATCGTCATTGTAGAGACACTAATATCATACAACAAATTATATTCCCGGCAACACAAGGCAAGCGTGTGGGCAACGGGTGGTCACCGAGTGGCCCACTCGCCGTCCGCGCGTGGTCAGCCCGCGGGCGAGGTTCGGAATTGATGTAGTGAGCGTATACCCATAGTACTCCATACAAAGAATACTAACCGCTCGAGGCGAGGGGGTGCTGGTCGGGTGGCTCTAATGAGCTATGACCTTCATTATTCCTACTAATTGATTTGAGACCAGCGCAGCATAATTTCTTCCTTAGGTAGGTACATCTTTCCATCTTCAGTCATTTATTTATATATCCAAATAAGTACAACCACAACACAAATATTACACATGTTACAAAGAAACAATCTTAATAATTAGAGGATTAATGCAAGTGACAATTAAGGCGCGGCGCAGTCATTTCTGCATTCACCTCTTTCAAGTCAAGTCATGTTCCACAAACCCCATCGTATCTTCCATCTTCCCCTACTCTTACATCCACCCGCATACATACTCAAAACTTTCTACATGACAGCCCTCATTCTTCCGCATCGCATGCCCATACCATGACAACCGATTTACACACAACTTCTCGGCTGCTGTTGCTACTTTCAAACTTCCTCGTACATAAATATGGAACTTGAGAGATAACAATAATGGCGTGGAGATGTCCCTCTAAGAAGCTTTGTTTTTCGGAGAAATTATAGCAAAATTAATGTGACAAAGTGTTGATTGCTTGAATGAATTTTCAACAGACTATCGCATCATTTAACTTGCGTTTTATTTCTTTAAAGGGATGTATAAATGTTAACCCCTAAGCGAGTCCAACAAAGCAGTGAAATTAAAATACGCACACATATTTGCGGTGAACTGTCAACGATTGATTAATATTCAATCATTTTACTTCATAATATCTAGACATGTTTAAACCGGTTTAATTCTAGTCACCTTTTAATGTTAAATCATGCCACAGATAATATAATACTAGCGTGATAATGCCATCACCATAATATTGGCTAAATAATTAACATTAATTACTGAATTAAAGAATTTGAAATACGTGTGTTGGAAATTGAAACAATGACGGAACAATAGGTATGTTTACATTTAGTGCAATAATGTTTTAATTACATGCTTCAAGCATACAAATACCAATAAATAATAGTGTAAAATCACAATGGAATACCAAAATTGCAGATTCATAATGTGAGTCTTTGGTCAGCTGGACCCGCTCGCTACTGGACCCGCGAGTCCACTTGACTACATTATTTATTTTCTGTATTTTTATTGGTTAACCGGACCCGCATTAAAATTTAAAAAAGGCATCCATTGTTTAAAGCTACCCGTGGATACAGTCGAGTTTAAAATTGACTAGACAAATTGGAATAAAACGCAATTGAATTGGGTTTACACGTTTATTCTCAATCAAAATATTTTAAACAAATCAGTATATATATACATACAATACAGATTTTCATTACTAGTTTTTCGAAACTACCCCCAAAAGGCGATTTCGGGGTGTTAAAGTTTTATTACTATTAATTTTTTATTATTTTTAACACAATAAATGGTTTCGTTTACCAAACATGAATTTGTCCGCCGTTATTGAAACAAATCGTAAAATGATTTATAACAAAACATCGCTCTGGATAATCGCAAAGCAGCAAGTTCCCCATCATTAATTTGAGTGTCTTATCCTTTCTGAAAGTCCTTTTGTTTCTTCCAAATCCTCTTCGTTGTTAAATTTCGTTTGCTTATTTCGGACACTCTTCAAGCATAATTTTATTTAAGAACCTTTTATTTTGTTATGGCACTTAACATTTCACTCGAGACAAAAATATCTGAATTTGATTGCAGAGCAATTTTCTTTCAAGTTTCTTTTATGACTGTACCTTTTTGGGGTGCATTTAAATGTTACCTTCGGCGTAACAATCTACCCTGGACATTTAGGCCTACTTCAACCTTGCTTATATTTTTACCTAAATAGTAGATGGAGATGACGAGAAAAGAACACACACAGGTCATAACCTGGCACTAGACATAATTAGACATATCTTATTCTTTATTGTACACAAAACAAACATATACAAACACAGAAGGACAGCTTATGTTCGAAGACGAGCTTAACCCATAATTGAGTTTTCTTACAGCAAATTTCAGTGTCATAGAGATTTTTTATTAAGTAGCATACTCAAGTGCACGATAAAACTTAACATTTGAATACTTACTTACTATATAAACTAAACAAATACGTGTATAGCACACAATGCGTAAACAATATATACACTCTAATATAACTAAAATACAAAATTAATAAATACATACATAATCATCTATGCGTCATGTTGACAGGACATGTTCTATTGTTCTTTTCTTAAAAATTCCCAACGAAGGGCTATCCTGTATGGAGTGAGAGAGATTATTCCAGAGGCTGACAGCACGAACAGTAAATGATCAACCGTAACGACTTGATAAGTTGTCACACACTAATCAAACTAATATTATAAAGGTGAAAGTTTGTGAGTGTGTTTGTATGTTTGTTACTTCTTCACGCTCTAACAGCTGGAAGGATCTGGATGAAATTAGGCACAGTGATAGATTATATTTAGGAATAACACATGGGATACTTTTTATCTCGGGAATATGTTCCCCGGGTTAATTTTCGACTTTCACGTGGGCGAAGCCATTGGCAGAAGCTCAATATATCAAGAATAGGCCAGCTCAATTAATAAACCCCTTCTAACTGAATAGGAACCGTATTGCTATAAGTTATAACTGGCATTCTGAGCCAGCATGCCAAATGATCCCACAATGGGTTGGACGTGAATACCTGTTAGCCACTAACAATTAGTTGTCAGTGTTTGGCCGATTGGTACGTTGCAAATCGACCGTCATTGCGGTTGTTTAGTAAAGTAGTCAGTTACAACTAAAGCTTTATTTTACCTTTATAAAAGATAGATTAACTGAATTTTTTGAAAACATGTCTTTGGTAGAAACCACGAAGTGGTTAAGACAACTGTGTCTATGTCACGTAAATAACTATTCTTTCGTAGTTTTTACCCGACTGCCGAAGGTGGGTAATGTGTTTATCAGTCTATGTATATATGTATGTTTGTTCTTATGTGGCGTTCTAGAGACCAACGCGTGGGCTGTTTTGATGATTCTTACGTCAATCGATTCGTCCATGCGAATGTCACTGGTTATATTAAAATTGGAAAATACCCATTTTTTTCATCCAAACCCATCGTGGGCGGTATCAACATAAAGAGTTTTAAGAGGTGATTTCAAAAATATATAACACTTACATGTTTAAATGTACCTACAAAACTCGAAAAAAAAATAAAGTTAATAAAAGTATTAAATAAAAAAAGGTAATTCAAAAAATCAAAAATACCCGACTGCTTAAGAAGCGAGCTAAAAAGACTTAAACAAGAAGAAAATCATGCTGTGCAGTCGGAGGTTACATCTGGTTTTGATCGCGTGTATGTAGGTATCCTCCGACTGCACAGCATGATTTACTTTGACGTCTTTTTAGTTCGCTTCTTAAGCAGTAGGGTTTTTTTTAGTTCATCGTTTCTCGTTTATAAGTAATTTACAACAAAATGTAGGTATTGAATTAAGCAGGCTTCGCTAAAGTTAGACTAAATGTTCTCTGGAAAATATCACAGAAAACCAGACAAACCAGCTAGTTGCCTACATTAAGCAAATATGAGTAGCTGAATCTTCTCATTAAAATAGACCCTCAACACCTCTCAACCTTTTTACAAAATAGGTTAAAATATCGCTGCTTTAAAACATTAATCTGTGTCATTAACAAACTGATTAACCGCCCCTACGTCCATAATACAATTAATAATGGAACCTTTTCATACAGTGTTACCTAACCTGAATTTTTAAACGCGAATTAACACTTCGTATTCGTGACGTCATCCAGCTCAACCTTCGAGAAAAAAAAATCTCGTTTCGAGTATGGGTAGCAATTTCAGTCCCTGCTTGGCTGTAAAGAAAAATAAATAAGTAAAAGTTTATAAAAGTAACTGGTAAATACAACGTCATTCGTCTCAGTTGTTAAAGTCACTGTGTGTGTAATATAATATGATGAACACAGTACACCGCCACGTACATAACTGCGCAAGTGGAGCGAAAATACGAAAACTTTCGTAGGGCGCGTTCCTAAGCGCCTGAAGCTTTTAACTTATATCGACCTACGTCACTACACAGCTCAAGTGTTTGTTAACAAAGTTCGTTTTCGTTTTAAAATTAAGCGCCTTATATTACTTTTGCAGTGTATTTTTAATTTTAATTATCTGCTTAGCTTTTGTGGCATCTCTGTAAGCGCTCACAGCTCCACGCATAGCTTGTCTTTAGGATTCTCGTAGTTATTTTGGCTAAACTAAAATAATTTACTGCCACTAAGCAGAAATTTTGCACTCACATCTGTAATAGTTATACACGTGGCATCAGGGAACAAGATACGTAAGTAGAAACAATTTACGTAAAGTGTTGGTGGCTCGGATGAAGACATTAATGAAGCAGCGAGGCCACGGGGGAATGTTGTGGCGCTCGCATGCAGAGTGCATTCATTGCGACGCAGGTGCTCCCTAGCGGCAAGTTGTTACAGCTAACTACCCTTCAGCCGTGTGGAAATCTTAACAGAACCACTTGGCGAGACGTCTCGCTTTCACGGCTCCTACAAAACGTCGGCTATTTGCACACAAACACCGACCACACATAACTCGGTAGATACACATAAATCCACCTACTTTGGACTTGGTCAACGAGACTTCTTGTTGCCAACTACACACATACTCGTTATTACTCGGTCTCACTTAGTAATTTATTTCTTGACCGTCATCTTCTCCACTTCTCGAAGAGTTAGGTAAATGTGTATTGTCGTACACCCCTCATTACTTCACTTATACACGTGGCTGTTTTGTCATTGTAAAAAAACTGTCTGCCCCTATTTATTCGTAGACTTTGATACTTTCCAACTTAAATAAATTATAATAATATCGCGTATTCCCGTACAACTCTAAGCACTTACTCATCCACAGGATCTGAGAGTATTTTAATTTCCGAAAAAGTTTTCCTTCTGCAAATTAATGAAAAAATATCTCCGGGGCTGGTCGACTGTCTGCGTTAATTCTTGGAAGTCTTTTCCTTATACAAAAGAGTTTTAATATTAATTAGGTTTGTTTTATTTTCTGTCGCTACGCCATTTCTGTTGAGTGTTGGTAAATGAGAGTCATGTAGTTACACTACGTTGGAACTATGATCATTAATATTCATTCAGAGCTCGGCCTGTTTCAGACGTCTAGCTAGCATTGTTCGCGGAGTATAAATGAAATGAGATAATGACCGCGAGTGCCGTTTCAAACGATCCCTTCTACGCCGGGTGTCACGGACTTTGACTAAAATATGACCCTGCGGGGCGCACTGCCCGGATAAATAATACGGTATTAAGAGCTCAGAAAATATCAGAAGACATTAACAAATTCAGCCGGCGTTTTCAGGGGTGGTTTATATTTCATCCGAGTAATAGAGGTATCAGGTATTGTTAGGCGTAGCATTGTTATGTTAATCGAACGATTTTTAAGGCATTGCCTGCTTTACCTCGTCTATCTACAAATATTATAAAGAGGTAAAGTTTGTGACGTTGTAAGGGGTCTTCTCTGGACCTACTGATCCGATTTTGAAAATTCTTTCACCAGTAGAAAGCTACATTATTCCTGAGTGTCATAGGTTATAATATATTTACACAAAAATTTGAGATCCTTATGAAAATTGCAATAATGTAACCCAAGGTAGCAAAGTGTTGATCGAAAACTATTGATCGTAAATAAAAATTATTAGGTAGGGTTGGGTAAGTTGGGTAGGTCGGGTAGGTAGGGTAGGCAGGGTAGGTAGGGTAGGCAGGGTAGGCAGAGTAGCCAGGGTTGGCAGGGTAGGCACGGTAGGCCGGGTAGGCAGGGTAGGCAGAGTAGCCAGGGTTGGCAGGGTAGGCACGGTAGGCCGGGTAGGCAGGGTAGGCAGTGAGGCAGGGTAAGCAGGGTAGACAGGGTAGGTAGGGTAGTAGGCAGGTTAGGCAGGGTAGGGTAGCCAGTTGACGGGAGCGAAGCCGCGGGGATCTGCTAGTCTTTTTATAAGTTTAATAGTAATTTTTAATATTATGATTTGATTTTTTTGGAAACAAAGTATTATTATATATTAAAACACATTGTGAATTTATCTACCTATGTATGTGTTTCCCATGGCGGTAGTCAATAAATACATAACATCTAACACCTTTTATATTTATAAACAATTAATGTAATACTAAAAACTTTACAAATTGAACTACTGTTCCACAATAAGCTCCTTTAACGACAAATACCTTCACTGACTACCGGTGAACTCAATTGTATTCCAAGTTCCGCATCCAACAAATAAATCACAGTGACTCCAGATAAAAGGACGAGGACGAAATTATGAAAGTTTACATCAGATTAAAGCAGACGGAACTGTGAAAATGACGTCACGCCAGAATTGCTTTGTTTCAACTCTATTCGTCCGAGACGAGGTAAACTACAACCACTTTCAGACCACTGAAATGTTCGTTGACAGTTGGAAATAACTTCACAAAGACACAAGGAACCTCTCGCCAAGGACGTACGATTTTTCAAAGCTTTTAACTAAAATAACAGGCTATGTCAACACTAAATTCAAATTATAACTTGACTCATGAATATGCATGATCTGCCTTTTTTAACTCGTTAGATATTCCTTGCCACGAAAGTCAAAATAGAAAAGAAGTGTTATTTTACATTAATAATCATACTAACTTCTGCAAAGTGCTACCAAAGATAAGACGTAGTAAATTGTCGGGTACATATATCGGCTCTCGGCAAATCTCTAACTTGTGCAGATACAGAATATTCACAAACTGGTACGTGTATTTTCCGGCACAGAGGCCTTTGGTAGTATACTCAGAACTAGCAGGTGGTTGACCGGCTTACTCACTCGCGTTGTTTACACTACGCTATTACGTATTACGAGTACATAGTGTGGATGCCAATAAATAAAACAGAATTTCATATTTCAGAGAGTTGTTTGCACTGTTACTTGTTAATATGGCTTGCTAAGAGAAGTGAAATTGTGTTTATGAATGAAATACAAATGACAAAACAGTTGATGGATACATACTAGATTACTTATGTAACGTTTTTAAAAGCTCTAGTGTTAACAGTGGCGTAGACTAATGTCGTAACTCAGTTACACGACCCCGCTCCAAACCGCTCTCGCACAACACCGTTTCAAAAGGAGATGACTGCCTTCTGTCCACGCGTCGACAGCTAGCTAGCAACCAGCTGTCCTCGCGCTTACAGCTAGCAGTCAACTGTCTCTCCACGCGCCGACCGATTTCGCCTTCGTTTTTCGACAAGTTAGCAACATGCTTCAAGCGACCAATATGCGTGCGTACAGCGCGCGGGCCGCCCGCTTGAAGCGCGTGGTAAGCATGTGGTAAGCGAGACGTCAACTATCAAGTGGTACGATGGCGGTAAGCTTGCTTCCAGCAAGCTGTCTTCTAATTTGTGTTGACAATGTAAAGAATGTCTACAGAGGACGCCGTGAAACTCACATTTCAATGAACATTATTGCCGGGTTACCTTAAGACTCAGAGACCTTTGGAGTGCCAAATTGTAGAGAAAAATTGAAAATAGGACACATATACCTACTGGACATGGGTTGGGGACTATGTGTCTACAGAGGACGCCCTGAAGCTCACATTTCAATGAACATTATTTTGCCGGGTTGAAGCGGTGTCGTATAAGTCAGCTACGACCACAAGATTCAGAGTTCTTTGGAGTGCCAAATTGAAGAGAAAAATTGGAAGTAGATCCTTTATGAGAAATATAACTATTTGACATGGCTTAAGGATAAGGCCGTGGCTGTATTACCTTAAATTTGATGATGATGGTAACCAATGTTTTCTTAAAGGTTTAATAGCCACTTTACTTTGAATCGCGAAGTTTTAAAGTCTGTTCGGCTCAAACAAAAACTAACTAACTTACATAAAAGAATAAAGGACAACAACTAAGGAATTTAATACTGGATCACTTCCGCGTAGGGATTACTAAAAGTGGGTTTTTATACGTCTACGGTAGCAATTAGCACCCGAGCCTCTCCGAAGCTTACCGTTTCCAGCGTCTTTTTGTTTCTTTGCCTTTTGCAGTTTTAATCACAAAGAGCTAATTTACATTTGATTTTTGAAGGATAAACTGAATACTGTTTTCTCTTGTATTATTGCAACACTATTTTGTAATAAAGTTTATTTAAAACTGCTTGATATTAAAATAATAGTTTTATGTATAACTAATCTGGACCAGAATTGACCAACGAAAATGGAGATGGACTGGCCACACGGTGAGATCAAGAATAGAGAAATGGGGTGAGGTGATGCTTGATTGGTATCCAAGGGACAGCAAACGCAGCATGGGGAAGCAGATAAGAAGATGGGAGGACGAGCTGAAATATACAACGGGCCCCAACTGAAGGAGAGTCCCTCGTGACAGAAATCAGTGGCAAGAGCTAGAGGAGGTCTTTCCCAAAAGGCACACTGAATTGAGGGACATACGTAACAAATGCAAAATAAAACAAACAATTCAGAATAAAGCGCATTATTATTATCACTGCCGCCCGCTATATTTCTGTAAAGATTTATTAAAATCCGTTCAGTAGTTTTTGCGTAAAAGAATAACGAACATACATCCATCCTCACATACTTTCTCGTTTATAACAGTAGTAGGATACACATTTTATCTACACTAATATTATAAAGAGAAAATATTTGTTTGTAATGAATAGACTAAAAAACTATTTAACCAATTTTGAAAATTCTTTCACCAGCTACTTCTGAGTTATATATGCTATTTTATATCCCGAAAACATATTGTGGGGGTGCGCCACGGGAGCGAAGCCGCGGGGCAAAGCTAGTGTTACAATATAAAGCGACTTGCATGAAACATTACTGAATGAGTTGTAAAAGTACCTAAGATCTGGATCATGCATTCAGCCTTCCAATCTAATTACAAGTAAGTATTAAACTGAGGAGCTCGCGGCTAAATAAAAACAGCCGTATGGGACGATCTTCAAGGTTAAGCAACGCTTGACGAGGTCGGTCCGAGGATGGGTGACCATTTTCAACCTACCAAGTTTCCTCCGTGCCTCGGAAAGCACGTTTAGCCGTTGGTCCCGGCTGTCATTTGAAGATCTTTGACAGTCGTTACGAGAAGTCAGAAGCTTAAGATCTGACACCAGTCAGGGGTATCATGTTACCCAGTTACTGGGTTGTGGAGGTCAGATAGGCAGTCGCTCCATGTAAAACACTAATAGTCAGCTGAATCCGGTAAGACTGGAAGCCGACCCCAGCATAATTGGGAAAAGGCTAGGCAGATTGATATAAGTATTAAACTCGATGAAAAAGTATTGCTATAATTTAAATAAAATAAAATACACTAAACCCAAAGAAATTTTTGTCTAATAATTATGCTGGTACTCCTTCTTAGCATTTAATGCAATAATTTAGTACACAATCGTTAGTCGAAAATAATTTTTGTGTCTATTTTACTTCCAAGAGTATAATAGATACATTCATTCACACACTCCACTTAATAATACTACTAATATTTTTTTAAGTACTTAATACAAAAATAGCCAGACATTTTTAAAATTATCTCTCTACATAAAACGCTTTACGATGCACTGATATGACATAAATGCAATTGTTCATCATAAACCATAAACATTTTAAATGGTTCCATAACAATAAGCACCATAAACAACCATAAACAAAAGCCCAGAACTCGAACAAATACACGGCTAATAAAATATTTGAACACCATAACAAATAGCAATTTAGAATTTTGAAGACCCCCTGTCTTTGTACGTCTAGTTCCTAAGAACCACATTTTACAGACAACCAAATAAATACCTAATAACATTAAACAAAACTGGTTACGTAACATTCCATTAGAAGAAAATAACTTAGAAACTAATGCGAGCAGAAATATAAAAATGGAAGACCACGGGTGATGAATCAAAACGTTGAACGGAACAGTGCCAAAAAACTTGAACACTGCAAAAACTTAACCAACAAACATTAAATGTCAAAACTTTTAGAAAAACTCATCACGATAAAATTCGAGATTACACTTTCTTTAATTAGGTACTGCACTTGAAATGTGATTTTATGATGACCCTGTAACAAACTAGAATCGCTTTCACACAACACGTTTTAGAAATGGTAACGATCGTCAAAATGTAAGCGGTTGACATGCGCTAAAGGTGGTACACGTGGTAAAGCCCAAACATTTTGACTTTCGAAAATAGTTATTGCTGATAGAGTATTATTTGTCTAGAGATCTCTTTTCTCTTCCAAAAACAAATATGTAAAACGAGCTCTAGAATAGGTAGCTAATTTAAAACAAACTTAATTAAAACTCTCAAACAACAAATTGCAGCAAAATTGCCTTACGAACAATAAGACCAGCTAGTTTTGAATAACCTCCTTGCAAGAAACTTTATGATTGTAGCAACTTACCAGCAGAATTATGACACGATTAAAACTCAACTATTATTATATATCATCGTGAAAGCCTTTTTAGAGTAACTATGAATGTGTTTACGGCCCCTATTAGTACGGGTATAAACAAGAATAATAAAAATGAAGAAAAGTATTACATGAACGTTTGTGGTTGAAAATTCCAGAAAGGAAGAAAGAAACCGGGCATGGTTAAGAAGTGTCGGGTGGAGGGTACACATGAAATAGGGGCAGCAAATACAAGCAAGAATGGATCGGTAAGCGGCCTTGGTACACAAATAGGATTCAGTCAAGTACACATTTGGTCAGTGTGTTTGTCCGAAACGTACCGCGTGAGTGGGGTTTGTTTAAATACCGGCCAGACGTGTTTCCGATTAAAACCTAATGGTGAATAATAGCAAATACTGACGAAGCTCAATATGCCTACATGGAATTGACAGAATAATTGATTTAACTGTTTTACATCTAGTATAATTTCCATCACTTTGATCTTACTTACGAAGAACCAGAACTAGTTCACGCTTAGGAATTTCGAGCCATTGTCTCAGCCATTCGTCCCAAATTTTGCACTAAACCAATTTAATTGCAAAGACAAAAAACTTTCTACATATATAAATCTCTTGAAAAGGCAAGGATTACGACAACAATCCACCGTTGCAGGGAAACGAAAAAATACGAATCTTATTTGAATAGTATCCATTGTCGCTGAAAGAACAAACACTGCCGTGAAAGCATTCAAATAGTTTTCATTTTGAATGAAAAGAGTTTGTTGTTTCAGTACCACACACAATGAATTAAATCAAGTACTTCAAGGGTTCATATGAATTTCGTTAATTAATGTACCTACGGATGCCTTGATTACTCCTAATTAACACATGTCTCAGAATTTCCTCTGTAGGCGCCGAGATGTGAAATTGATACAGCAATTTGATAGACACAGTCCATTGAAATGCTCTGTAGGTATTAATTAACTTGTTAATTTGTATACAATTTGTCATTCTATACAGGTTCTTCGCCCTAAAATTACTATCAACGATGTTGGGTGAAATTATCTTGATAGCTAGCGACGAAATAGGTATGACAAGTACCGTTGCCAACCGCTTCCCGTAATAAAATGTAAGCATGCGAGTATCGAGTATCGTAAAATCGAGTTCTTTTTATCCGACTGTCGAAGGAGGGTAATGTGTTTATCAGTCTATGTATGTATGTTTGTTCCTATGTGGTGTTTAAGAGACCAAACGCGTTGGTCGATTTTGATGATTCTTACATGAAATGATTCGTCTTAACCTTGCTAGTGTCACTGGATACATTAAAATTGGAAAATAGAAAAATGGCGGCACTTAGGTGCTATATTGTGGACTCCCTATTTTTTTTTCATCAAAGCCTATCGCTTGGGGTATCAAAATTAAGGATTTTAACGGGGTGTTTTAAAAAAAATAACACTTATATGTTTAAATGTACGTAATTCGAACAAAAATGTTAATTCGAACTAAAAGTTATAAATAAAAAAAGTTAATTCAAAAAACCAAAAACCCGACTACTTAAGAAGCGAACTAAAAAGACGTTACCAGGAAGAAAATCATGCTGTGCACTCGGAGGTTATACCTGGTATTGGTCAGCCAGCTCTCGAATATGTATCCTCCGACTTCGACTTCAGAATAAAGTAAAAACATTTCTCTTATTCCTTTCCTTTGACGTTGATGTGTATTTATGTCATTTTCTTCGAGCTTTAAATACTTATACTGGACCAACGTGTTAGTTATCAATTTCATATTTTTAACAAGAGGAATGAAAAGAGCTAATTGCCAGAACAATTATGAAAAAACAAAATAACTCAACATCGAAAGCCGTGAAAATTAAAATGAAAGCGCAGGTATTAAAAAATCAGGTCGTATAAATTGAGAACAATTTCGCTTACGCGCCCTCATGTGCTGAGCTTTGTTATTTTCTGTGCAAAACCCCATAATAATAGCTGCAGGATGTATGGTGCTCACAGATGATAAATTCGTTTTATGTTGGTAGGTACAGAAAAATACAATTTGATTGTGAATTCACGCCTATTTACACGTGCAGACACCTACTGTTACACACCCTTTAAACAAGTAAATCTTAATGGCAAATAAATAAACTAAACTGCCAATGCATCTGGTATATTCAGAACCAACCTCTTTTATGGAAAAAAAATATTAAAACAAGTCACTTAGCCCGCGCCATCTTATCTCAAATACCACTAATGATTCATCGAACGGAGATTTTTATTAGAAATGCTATGGGTCCTAAAACTTTAGTTTCAGTCTTTGCAAATGCCAACATCACCAATGACGAAGACACCTATGTAAATTTAAAAACACTTGCGTACCTTTACACTCGGAAAACTGAAATCAATAATCTCACATTACAATAACTTATCCCCGGACTTTTAAGCAATAGTAATCTTATAGATAAAATCGTGAATCACCTCTGAAAACTCTATTAACAACAACCAATTGGGATTATCCCGCAAATCGTACACGTATTAGGTCGAAATGAAGTCAAAATGGCTTTCGGCATTGCAATTCCAAAGTCTTTGTACTTGTTACGCACCATTATCTATAATGGCTTAACTTGTTCGCATACACAATAGTGCTGTTATATCTCTTCCACTAATAGGGTACCCAGAAATTGGCACAGAAACAATTCTCACGGCGGGAATCCAATGCCAACTTCCATTTTACATACCTACGCCAAAAACTAAAACCGATAACGTCGAGCGAAGGAACTTTAGTACTTAAGTACCCGCATGGTTCAGAAAATTTCTCCGTTCCTGTGAAAGTTTTCTCGAAGATAATTTTCGTGTAGTACCTAATATCGCGTGTGTTGACAAGATCAGCGCTAGGGTCGCGGATTTGATCTCAGCGCAGCCGGTTACGCAACCACCGCACTACATGCACTTGACACCGGGGCCCAATAACCGTTTGTTTATCTATTCGAGCCAATTTTCACGCTGCGCTGCACATGAACACGTTTTACGAAAATAAAGTGGGAAAATTGCCTAGATACAGTCTAGATCGCTAGACATAGATCGTATGTAGGTGTAGACAATAACGTTATTTTCTCTTCATTAAGATGAAATGATAAAATCACCCGATTTTTCGAAAATTATTTTATTATTTTTCTGTAATGATTAATGACGAAAATAAATTAATAAAGATTTATTTCTAACTACGGAAAATTACTTACCTGAACTTTTAACATCCGAACTTTAGAACAAAACACAGAAAGTTGAGAAAATGTCACTGAAAAGTAATTTCAGTCCAAGTCCAATAAATTCCCACACGCACTTTTAACGGAAAGTTTATTTTATTGCATCGGCGCGGGTAGGCGAAAGTTGTGGAGGGCGGACGAGCGGGTGCAGGTGTCGCACGCCGCCCGAGAAGTGGCGGGCGAGGGTGTGGGCGGGGCGCGGGGCGGCGGGGAGGGAGGGGGCGGCCGGGCGCCTGCGCCTCGCCGTCCGCGCCCGGACGCTGACGTCACGCGGGATCCGCCACACTGCCGCCCGACATCGCTCAGCCCCGACACCCCCGTTTCACAAAAACCACACGCTCAGCTCTAGGACTTGCTCCCGGGACTCACCGAACCACCCCAGACCGGTATTTCCCGTGTGGTTCGACTAGCCACGGAAGGAAGCCTTACTCACCACGCCACGCTTTCGTCACTCAACACAACTATGAAACAACTCATGTAATACTAGATTCTAATCAATAGTTAGCTATAGCAACTGTAAAGAAGTTGAAAAAAAACTAGATGTAAAATGTTTTGCGCACATTTTTGACAACGAACAATCTTTTATCCGAATAAGATATTGTAACAAAGTAAGTCCAGCATTTCATATTTTAGACAAAAATAATTGGGTCTACATACCTACTTTATTTACAATGGAACTTTCAGTTAATTTTCTTCATAGATATATTTACAAAGAAACAAGCCTATCGCAAACCATTTTAAGCTGTCATATGAACTTTTTTTTTTGTTGGACTAAAATGTTTTTAAACTTGGCCGAAATACAGATGAAGTAGTTTTATATCTTAATCATTAAAATCCATGAACTGCTTGTGAATCTCTTCACATAGCCTTGGGAAAAGTAAAGAGCTTAGAACTAGCACGAATAAAACAGATATAAAACATGCTCCATTAGTTTTATATCCCTTTCATTTGCTCAGCAACAGAACATGACTTTATTTCCTCGAAGAAAATATGATAACCCAGTCCCAAGTCACGCATAATTGACGCAGTAGAAATTTTACTTTTTTGTTTGAAAATATTTGTCAATGAAAGTTCAAATTTAGAAACTAAACTTAGTTTTTAAATTATCATTCTTTCTGAATCTTGCTAACGTTTTTTTGTAGCTGGCCAGTATTTGATTAGTTGAAATCTCCATGGCTAGCCAAACTTTTTTATTGCTTTTAATTTTCCGGCCAAGAATGGCGAAGGAACGAAGTCGTAAAGCAGTCTGCGGCGGTTAGATACTGAAATTAAATATAAATAATCCTCCGGTCTTTGGTCAGAAAAAATAAGGATAATTAATTCGTTGTAAAAACATGCTTCCTGAAATTGTGTAGGATATTATATTTTGCTTTTGGTGTACAGAATTGTTTTAGCGCTTTTAAAATGTTAATTAGCTTTTTTGTCGGATATACGTATCATAATTGCAACTAACTAACAACAAATTGTACCTCTCTCAATAACTAGAGGGCAAAAACTATAATGGTAATTTATAAAATTGAAAGTATTAGAATCAAATAAATAAATAATGTATATTAATGTCTAAAAAGCAGAATACCTGGTAGCTACAAACAACAAAATCAAACCATCTCTTTACAATTGCAGAAATAGAGCAAACGCCAGAAAGTGTTTACTATTTGTCTAACAGTTTCCATTAAGTTTGAGTAACACAAAGAAATCTTTCACAACACTTTTATCGCACAATTTACGGTGGAAATCTAAAATACCGAACTTCCCCATTACGGGGTGTCACATAAAGAACGTTGATATAAAAGAGATTTGTAACAATGTAGAGTCAAGCAAGTTAATTCATGACCCACCCTAAGTAGGTGTATTTTACTAAAGACATTCTAACACAATTAGATCGAATTTTGCTTAAATATATATTTCCTTAGCAATAAACATGGTATCGATTTAATAAGAAAGAGATAAATAGTTTACCCACCTCGCTGTAATTTTATTGACATGTCTTCATTTTAAAATCCACTTGACGTTTTATTATTTGGCATTTTTCTTTTAATTTAAAATTAAACTTATGTAATTGAAATAGTTCGCAAATTGTTTTTGAAATAAAATATTGTTCTGTAATTCTTGCTATAGCCAAACAATACTGGACGATTATTATGTTATTCCAAATTCAAAACATAATTTATGCTATATCAATAAAATATTTTTAATTTAATTAAAAATCTTTTTTTAATGCCAAATAGTAGGAGAGCCAAAGCCATAATAATTGTCGAAAAATATGTTCTAATATTTTAAGGGGGGGCAAAGGGGGCCCATAAAGCAAAAAATGGCCTGATAAAAAAAGTTACCTTTCCCATCGAGTGGGTATCCCCCACTCGATGTAACTTAACGTACTTAATGGACTTAACGTAACGGGTAACTTTTTTTAAAGGAAAAAATAGTAAATATTGGAAAACAAAGGAATAAGATGCCATTAAAGTCACAGTTTTTTTATTCGGTGATAATGTTTATTATGACGTATATTTTACTAAGAAATACCAATCTAGACCTATTATATTATACATATAATAAAATTGCAACTCGGCGATATCTGTGTTTGAAGATATTTTAGTAAATTTTATACGGGGTCTTTATATCAAGCAATAGAATAGCCAAACATTATATTTTTGGCAATGATATTCAAATAAACAGATACGTTATACACTCACAAAACAATTGAAAAAAGTGTGCCGCACATAGCGGCAGCACACATACACACTTTTCATTCATCTAACATTAAAAAATATTTATTTTAATCAATAAATAAATAAATTACAAATACACACGATCGCATTTATTTTATATTGTTTTTGTTTCAACAAAGCCTATCGCTCTTCGCCATGCGTGACATAAACTAAAGATTAAAGGTCACAATTGTGACCTATTCGAGTCTTCAAAATGCGCGCGCTCATAACATATCTGTGTATTTGAATATCATTGATTTTTGGAATATTTGTTTGTCTGTCACGGAGGATGTTTGTACGCGGTTGGCGCAAAAACGACTGCACGAAATTGGATGCAGTTTTCACAGTTGTATTATTCCTAGTCTAACTTAAAATATAGTACATGTCCTTTGTAGATACGCCACCCAGAAGTCGAGTTACCTATAAAAGAGTATTTTGCTTGTCTGGTTCAGTACGGGGAATTCGGAATCCTGAGATACCAGGAAACTGTCTGAGGAATCTTAGATGCGTTGTTGTAAACAATTTTTCCATTGTAAAATTTTTGGTCAAGCTTGAGTTGTCCATGAAAATTGCAATTTTTCTACAGTTAAGTACAATATTGTTCAAATTGCGCGGAATTGATACAAGAAGGCAAAAATGTTACAAAATTGCAAATACATACGGGTTTACCACATAAATTATTATAATCATGGTATACCTTCGAGGAGCTAAGCAGTCAATCATCATTACATTCCAAGACCGTCTATTTTTAACCCCCGACGGAAAAAGAGGGTGTTATAAATTTGACGTGTGTTGATCTGTGTGTCTGTGTATCTGTGAGTCTGTCTGTGGCATCATAGATTCCAAATGGATGAACCGATAATGATTTTGTAATTTTTTTTTAATGATGACTTTTTCGAGAGTGTTCATAACTATGTTGATTAAGATCGGTTCAGCCGTTCAAAAGATATCCGCATCCGCGCTCTTTAAATCTGGGTTATTTCGCAAGATATCGTGTCTTAATTACGTTTTTCGATAGATTGTCGATTGAAGCGTATCTACTACTATAATACATTATGGTACGAGTGTGTAATGACTGCTGATAGTTGGGCTGCTGAAAGTTGAACCCCTGCAGTTGCCCGATATGATACGTATTTTTTGAGTTTGAGCGAATTTTTGGATTTGTTCTAAAAAAAATATATCGACTGATTAGTACATAATTAAAATTAACAGCCGGTGGATCACGTGAGCGAATCCGCGTGCACAGCTAGTATATTGATAAATTAGATTTTTCTTTGAAATGCCCTAATTTTTCATATAACAGCCAATTTGATTTTGCGGTTTGGTGCGGAACCCTAAATTTGCGAAGTCCAATACGCATTTGGCCGGTTTTTATATTGTACTAGCTATTCCCCGCGGCTTCGCTCCCGTGGGCCACCCCAGACGACCCGTTTGCCGGATAACAAAATAGCTTATGTCACTCAGGAATAATGTAGCTTTCTATCGGTATAATATTTTTTAATCGGTCCAGTAGTTTCAGAGCCAAACAAACAAACAGACAAACAAAAAATCTTTCTTATTTATAATATTGGTATAGATAAAACATCTTAAATCCACCATGAGTGGTATAACAAGAAAACTTTGTTTTGAAGTTTACAAACGAATTATTGGCTGAATGGGTCATGAATTAACTTGCTCGACTGTACAATAATCACATAATACCCTATTCATCTATTTAATTTACGTTAATCGTTTGTCGGTAATATTGGCAGACACTTAGTTACAAACAAAGCTATATACAAATTGCTACTTTACATCACTTACTTTAACTTATAATTGCGTTTAAAGTTAATATTTATCTCGACAGGAGCTGTTTGTTTGTTTTGAATGTTATTGCTGTGATAGACCTACTAAACTGAAAGGAAATGACTCGTCCGAAGTATATTTTAAAGTAATTCAACTTAATCTACTTTGAGTATTGATTAGACAAAAATTTGGTCTCCTGGGTAGCTACGAGTATGTCGATGGTTCGTGAAAGGTTCAGAAGCAGATTCCTGGGTAGCTAGGTCGATGGTTAGTGAAAAGTGCAGGTGTAGCTTCCTGGGTAGCTATGTCGATGGTTCGTGAAAGGTGCAGAAGCAGATTCCTGGGTAGCTATGTCGATGGTTCGTGAAAGGTGCAGAAGCAGATTCCTGGGTAGCTATGTCGATGGTTCGTGAAAGGTGCAGAAGCAGATTCCTGGGTAGCTATGCCGATGGTTCGTGAAAGGTGCAAATGTAGCTTCCTGGGTAGCTATGTCGATGGTTCGTGAAAGGTGCAGATGGTGGTACATGCTGGGCTAGGAGGTGATGAAGGGGCTTCACACTGGCGCTGTGTTTTAGAGCGTTAAGAAACTAAAAGTGTTAGTAGTTTCAATGAACATTAAATTAAGTACATATTGTTGTGTGAAAATCAGTAATATCTCACATTATAATATAATATTTTAAGTCATTTATGCCCAAAAACACAAAATATTACATCTATTACAATCGCTAACATCTAATCCATTTCATCAGAAAGAAATCACATAAATTATCTCACTATAATTATAACAAATATTAAATTTAACAGACCCCATGATTCTATTATATCTACATTACAATCACTCTAATCGATTCCATTAAAATGTCACATTCAATTTAAACAAATAATATCTCACATTACCAACGGCCTAAATCTCCATTTGAAAAATAATCTAGAAACTTCTAATCTACAGACTTTCAAGACGTAAAATTCTCCGAAAATTAAAACACTACGCACGACTACCACTTTTCTTCTACAAAATCACCAGTAGAACTGCTCGAAAAATTTTGATTCCCAATGGCGCCACTAAAAGCGCCTGACTTCTTGCTCATGCTAAAAATTTTAACTTTTTGCACGTCACATTAGTGTTACAGTCAAAATTAATAAATAAGTCTGCACTAGCATCGTCTGCATCGAAGTCTTTAAAGATAGCGCAACACTTTACGCCAGCTGTCTTCGTGAAACAAGTAAGTGAAAATAAAAAGACACTGTCAGACTCTTCTGTAAGATGATCTTCAAACTTAAAATGAATTGGTGAATTTTATTTTTCCTACGCACGAAAACAACATGACATGAAAAGCTATACAAAAAGAATAATTTTATTCCGAAAATATTCCGGAAAAATAAAGGCATTTATTGCCGCTGCCCAAAGCAGTTTATAGGCAACTATGAAAACAAGATTAACTGAAATAAATTCTCTCACAGTACACAATTGTGCCAGTATAAAGTATGTGTTTGCGGCGTGTGTGATTATTAGCAAGCAAAAGCGTCATGAATTCATTTGCCCATCGAATTGACTCAGTGCACTATAAACGTACCATTGTCGAACTTCCATTATATCTACCAATTCGCTTTGACATCAACCCACAACTTCCGACCGAAAGTGATTAAATTCGATAATTACCAAACTTTGCCTCCAATCGGTTTTGTCACGCTCCAATTGGTGTAAAAATAATTTATTTTACTCAGCGCGGCAAGGAAAAATACCTCGTTCGACAAGCTTTACTATTCCAGTAAAACTTAGATTTCTCAAATTTCATCTTTGGTGACATGCAACTTTAACAATATACTCACCTTTATTAATCCAGTTTAAACTCACAGAGAGTGCTGATTAAAATTTCATGAAATGGAAAATGAAATCCTCGACAATCTGATTTCAGCTACCTGCTTTTGGCGTGCGAAAAAATATTCTAAATTAAATGTTTGCGGCTATTCGCTGTTTATCTATTCATATCATAACACGCTTTGGTAACTTTTATAATAAGAAACGGTTTTAGTACATAAGTGTTTATAATAATATTTGTTCTAGATTCTGAAGCATTCATCATTTTGGTAATAAACTTTTATATACTAGATTTAAGTATAAAATTTGGTATTAAACTCCTAAAATGATTGCTTTCATTACTCCGACCAGCTGGCTTTCCTATTTCAGAATGCAGAAAATGTGCGGCTACAGGCAGGTGTTTTGGATCATTTAATCTGGAATTCAAGTCACACATAATTGACTCAGATTGACTCAGTAGAAATTTTAGTTTTTTGTTTGCAAATATTTGTCAATAAAAGTTCAAATTTAGAAACAAAACTTAGATTTTAAATTATCGTTATTTCTGAATCTTGCGAACGTTTTTTTTTTGTAACTGGCCAGTATTTGATTAGTTGAAATCTCCATGGCTAGCCAAACTTTTTTATTAATTTTAATTTTCCGGCCAAGAATGGCGAAGGAACGAAGTCGTAAAGCAATCTGCGGCAGTTAGATACTGAAATTAAGTATAAATAATCCTCCGGTCTTTGGTCAGAAAAAAATAAGGATAATTAATTCGTTGTAAAAAGGTGCTTCCTGAAATTGTGTAGGATATCATATTTTGCTTTTGGTGTACTGAATTGTTTTAGCGTTTTTAAAATGGTAATAAGCATTGACAGACGTATTATAATTGCAATTAACTAATACAAATTGTACCTCTCTCAATAACTAGATGGCAAAAACTGTAATGGGCATTTATAAAATTGAAAGTATTAGAATCAAATAAATAAAGAAAGTAATTTATTGTCAAAAAAGCAGAATACCCGGTAGCCACAAACAACAAAATCAAACCATCTCTTTACAATTGTAGAAATAGAGCAAACGACAGAAAGTGTTTACTATTTGTCTAACAGTTTCCATTAAGTTTGAGTAACACAAAGAAATCTTTCACAACAATTTTATCGCACAATTTACGGTGGAAATCTAAAATACCGAACTTCCCCATTACGGGGTGTCACATAAAGAACGTTGATACAAAAGAGATTTGTAACAATGTAGAGTCAAGCAAGTTAATTCATGACCCACCCTAAGTAGGTATATTTTACTAAAGACATTCTAACACAATAAGTTCGAATTTTGCTTAAATATATATTTCCTTAGCAATAAACATGGTATCCATTTAATAAGAAAGTGACAAATAGTTTACCCACCTCGCTGTAATTTTATTGACATGCCTTCATTTTAATGTCCACTTGACGTTTTATTATTTGGCATATTTCTGTTAATTTGAAAATAAACTTATGTAATCGAAATAGTTCGCAAATTGTCTTTGAAATAAAAAAATATTCTGTACTTCTTTCTGTAACCAAACAATGCTGTAATTCCTAATTCAAAACATAATTTATGCTATATCAATAAAATATTTTTAATTTAATTAAAAATCTTTTTTTAATGCCAAGCAGTAGGAAACCCAAAGCCATAATAATTGTCGAAAAATATGTTCTAATGTTTTAAGGGGGGGCAAAGGGGCCCATAAAGCAAAAAAGGGGCCCGATAAAAAGAAAAAATACCTTTCCCATCGAGTGGGGGATATTAAAGTAAAAAATAGTAAATATGTATTGAAAAAAAAAGGAATGAGAAGCCATTAAAGTCACCGTTTTTTACAAAATTTTGATCCGAAGAATTTTTTAAGTTCCCAATTGACTGAACTTCAAATTTGGTGATAATGTTTATTAAGAGGTATATTTTTTTAAGAAATACCAGTTTAGATCTATTATATTATATTATACATATAATAAAATTGTAACTCGGCGATGTACTTTGAAGATATTTAAGTAAATTTTATACGGGGTCTTTATATCAGCAAAAGATGCTATAAATAATATTTTTGGAATATTTCTTTGTCTGTCACGGAGGATGTTTGTACGCGGTTGGCGCAAAAACGACTGCACGAAATTGGATGCGGTTTTCACAGTTGTATTATTCCTAGTCTAACTTAAAATATAGTACATGTTTTATGTTGATACGCCACCTAGAAGTCGAGTTACCTATAAAAGAGTATTTTACTTGACTGGTTCAGTACGGGGAAATCGGAATCCGGAGATATCAGGAAACTGTCTGAGGTATCTCAGGTGCGTTGTTGTGATCAATTTTTCCATTGTCAACTTTTTGGTCAAGCTTGGTCCATGAAAATTGCAATTTTTCTACAGTTAAGTACAATATTGTTCAAATTGCGCGGAATTGATACAAGAAGGCAAAAATGTTACAAAATTGCAAATACATACGGGTTTACCACATAAATTATTTTAATCATGGTATACCTTCGAGGAGCTAAGCAGTCAATCATCATTACATTCCAAGACCGTCTATTTTTAACCCCCGACGGAAAAAGTGGGTGTTATAAATTTGACGTGTGTTGATCTGTGTCTGTGTATCTGTGAGTCTGTCTGTGGCATCATAGATTCTAAATGGATGAACCGATAATGATTTTGTAATTTTTTTTAATGATGACTTTTTCGAGAGTGTTCATAACTATGTTGATTAAGATCGGTTCAGCCGTTCAAAAGATCTCCGCATCCGCGCTCTTTGAATCTGGGTTATTTCGCATGATATCGTGTCGTAATTACGTGTTTCGATAGATTGTCGATTGAAGCGTATCTACTACTATAGTACATTATGGTACAAGTGTGTAATGTTGGTGAAATGGTGATTACCGCTGAAGCGCCATTGAGACCCGAGCCGTTAGGTGAGGTTCTTAGAGCCGAGGACGGTAATCTTCAATACACTCGTGTATCATACGATGTTTTTCAACACACTTGTGAAGAAAATAAAACTAAAAAATCATTTCCAACAGTGAAAACGAGTTGTGGAATTGTTTTTCGCAATGGCGGGTTAAAATTAATCAGTTTTCCTATGCGCGCGCATCTAACAATGGCGATCGGCCATAGACTAAAAATAATGAGTTTTCTTTTTTTTTTACTTTTCGCGGATAGCGTTTAAGCCATGTACAATATGGGGAATTTCGAGTTTTCTTTATTACAGACAAAAACAAAACTTTTATTTGAGTGCAAGTTTTATTTATTAAACACGAAATTATCTATTTAAATACGAAGTTGCATGAAATGTGTTGCATTTGTACTATTGAGCACGATCTTTTTTGTATCGAAACTTTTTTAAGAACAAAGCAACTTAACCAATAAATTTAAAAAATAATCTATTACTCACTTGTGAATAATAGCAATGAAAAAGTCACAGTTTGTTAACAGGTGTCATAATGTGCCTAATTGTGGTGAAATTGGAGCCACTTTATGAGAAAGTGTGTTGAAATAGTACATTGTGTATTAAGGGCGGTAAGTAAGGCATTACGATCGAGGCTCTAGTAGAAGCCCGAAGTCGAAGACTGAGGGCTTTCTGAGTCGAGGTTCGTAATTCCCGTACCGCCCGTGATACATACATCATATTTGCGAGTAATAATTATGAATTATAGCTTTAATACACAAGTCAGCACAGTTGTTATTACGAAATACGTGAACTTTTTTTTAAGCGGTTGACGAATTTTTGTCCACACCACAGATTATACAGTGTTTCGTTCAGAAACTTTTAGGGCAAATACTTACGTAGGTATACAGCCATGACGGAGTGTAAAAAGAATTAAATAATTTCGACGTTTTCATACTATAACTATTAAAATCGTTTATTAAGAACATTAGTTGAGTATTTAAGTAAAATTTAGCGAGATTGCAGAGAAATTCCTGTTTGGATAACATTTTAAGACATATTTTCAATTGCGTGTAAACTCCTTGCTTGAACTTGCATGACCTGTGTGCTGTGCCATAAATTAAAAAAAATATTACTTACCGCCCTAGGGTTTCATGACAAAAAGAAAGCCCGAGTGTTTTATATGGGGCATTACGGCCAAGTTAACCTGTATGTTTAGATACTTTTTACGTGCAAGTGTGATGAAAAGTATATTATATGTAGTATAAAAAGCATGAAGTAAAAAAAATATAAAAAAAAACAACCATAAGTATTAAATAAAATAAACTGCTGTAAATGTTAGCGGTTCCGCGACGCGAGTACGAGTCATATTTTTTTCTTTTTTGACGTTTTTGTGACACACAGAGGCAATGGAATCCGTGGATTGGCGGTGTATAGGTCTGCCTTCCAAACTGTGCGTTCTTGTCCGATTCCCAGCTTTCGCAATTCTTAAAATCCTACCTTAGGGTAATCTTTGCGAAATTCTTAATCTGAAAAAAAATCCCAAGACCATCAAATTTAAAACGTATAGATTGGAAGCACGACTGCTGAAAGTTGGGCTGCTGAAAGGTGCACCGTTTTGAGCGATTTTTTGGATTTGTTGTAAAAAAAATATATGTACTGATTAGAAAATTATTAAAATTAACAGCCGGTGGATCACGTGAGCGAAGCCGCGCGCACAGCTAGTATATTAATAAATCCGAATTTTCTTTCAAATGCCCTAATTTTTCATATTACAGCCAATTTGATTTTGCGGTTTGGTACGGAACACTAAATTTGCGAAGTCTAACACGCATTTGGCCGGTTTTTACATTGTACTAGCTGTTCCCCGCGGCTTCGCTCCCGTGCACCACCCCACAGGATCAGTTTCCGGGCTAAAAAAATAGCCTATGTCACTCAGGAATAACGTAGCTTTCTATTGAAAGAAAGATTTTTTTAAATCGGTCCAGTAGTTTCAGAGCCTATTCGGTACAAACAAACAAAAATATCTTTCTTTTTTATAATATTAGAATAGATAAAATATCTTAAGTCCACCATGAGTGGTATAACAAGAAAAGTTTATTTGAAGTTTACAAACGAATTATTGGCTGAATGGGTCATGAATTAACTTGCTTGACTGTACAATAATCACATAAATTCCTATTCATCTATTTAATTTACGTAAATCGTTTGTCGGTGACATTAGCAGACACTTAGTTACAAACAAAGCGATATACAAATTGCTAATTTACATAATTGCGAGTACATCGTGACAGTAAAACTTACTTTAACTTATAATTGCGTTAAAAGTTAATATTTATCTCGACAGGAGCTGTTTGTAATGTTATTGCTGTGATATACCTACGAAACTGAAAGGAAATGACTCGTCCGAAGTATATTTTAAAGTAATTCAACTTGATCTACTTTGAGTATTGATTAGACAAAAATTTGGTCTCCTGGGTAGCTATGTCGATGGTTCGTGAAAGGTGCAGAAGCAGATTCTTGGGTAGCTAGGTCGATGGTTCGTGAAAGGTGCAGATATAGCTTCCTGGGTAGCTATGTCGATGGTTAGTGAAAGGTGCAGATGCAGATTCCTGGGTAGCTATATCGATGGTTCGTGAAAGGTGCAGAAGCAGATTCCTGGGTAGCTATGTCGATGGTTCGTGAAAGGTGCAGATGTAGCTTGCTGGGTAGCTATGTCGATGGTTCGTGAAAGGTGCAGAAGCAGATTCCTGGGTAGCTATGTCGATGGTTCGTGACAGGTGCAGAAGCAGACTCCTGGGTAGCTATGTCGATGGTTCGTGAAAGGTGCAGAAGCAAATTCCTGGGTAGCTATGTCGATGGTTCGTGACAGGTGCAGAAGCAGACTCCTGGGTAGCTATGTCGATGGTTCGTGAAAGTTGCAGAAGCAGACTCCTGGGTAGCTATGTCGATGGTTCGTGAAAGGTGCAGATGGTGGTACATGCTGGGCAAGGAGGTGATGAACATCCTATGAAGGGGCTTCACACTGGCGCTGTGTTTTAGAGCGTTAAGAAACTAAAAGTGTTAGTAGTTTCAATGAACATTAAATTAAGTACATATTATTGTGTGAAAATCAGTAATATTTCACATTATAATATAATATTTTAAGTCATTTATGCCCAAAAACACAAAATATTACAACTATTATAATAGATTATTATTTTATCGGCTACCTTTTAATCCATTTCATGCAGAAACAAATCACATAAATTATCTCACTATAATTATAACAAATATAATATTTACCAGACCCTATGATTCTATTATATCTACATTACAATCAGTCTAATCGATTTCATTAAAATGTCACATTCAATTTAAACAAACAATATCTTACAGTACCAACAACTTAAATATCCATTTGAAAAATAATCTAGAAGATTACTACTAATCTACAGACTTTCAAGACGCAAACTTCTTCGAAAATTAAAATACTACGCACGACTACCACTTTTCTTCTACTAAATCACCAGTAGAACTGCTCGAATAATTTTGATTCCCAATAGCGCCACTAAAAGCTCCTGACTTCTTGCTCATTCCAAAAGTTTTAACTTTCTGCACGTCACATTAGTGTTACAGTAAAAGTACTAAATAAGTCTGCACTAGCAACGTCTGCATCGAAGTCTTTAAAGATAGTGCAACAATTGACGCCAGCTGTCTTCGTGAAACAAGTAAGTGAAAATAAAAAGACACTGCCAGACTCTTCTGTAAGATGATCTTCAACCTTAAAATGAATTGGTGAATTTATTTTTCCTACGCACGAAAACAACATGACATGAAAAGCTATACAAAAAGAATAATTTTATTCCGAAACTATTCCGGAAAAATAAAGGCCTTTATTGCCGCTGCCCAAAGCAGTATATAGAGAACTATGAAAACAAGATTAACTGAAATAAATTCTCTCACAGTACACAATTGTACCAGTATAAAGTATGTGTTTGCGGCGTGTGTGATTATTAGCAAGCAAAAGCGTCATGAATTCATTTGCCCATCGAATTGACTCAGTGCACTATAAACGTACCATTGTTGAGCTTCCATTATATCTACCAATTCGCTTTGACATCAACCCACAACTTCCGACCGAAAGTGATTAAACTCGATAATTACCAAACTTGGCCTCCAATCGGTTTTGTCACGCTCCAATTGGTGTAAAAATAATTTATTTTACTCAGCGCGGCGAGAAAAAATACCTCTTTCGACTAGCTTTACTATTCCAGTAAAACTTACCAAGATTCCTCAATTTTCATCTTTGGTGACTGTAACTTTAACAATATACTCACCTTTATTAATCCAGTTTAAACTCACAGAGAGTGCTGATTAAAATTTCATGAAATGGAAGGTAGGTATCCGTGAAATGAAATCCTCGACAATTTGGTTTCAGCTACCTGCTTTTGGCGTGCGAAAAAATCTTCTAAAGTCAACGTTTGCGGCTATTCGCTGTTTACCTTTTCATATAATAACACGCTTTGGTAACTTTTATAATAAGAAACGGTTTTAGTACATAAGCGTTTAGATAATAATATTTGTATATATTTATATATTTGATTCTGAAACTGTCATCTTTTTGGTAATAAACTTCTATATACTAGTTTTACAACTTCATAAAAGATAGCTTAAACTCTGCGACAGCTGTCAGTACCAATACAGTAACAATAGCGCTTGACAGGCTAATAATAACGTAACAATAACGTATACGTCAGTATGACATATGTCGTAGAGATCAAGCTATCTTTTCTGAAGTATAAGTATATTTTGTATTAAATTATAATTATAAGTATAATTTGGTATTAAACTCCTTAGTATAAAATGATTGCTTTCATTACTCTGACCAGCTGGCTATGCTACAATGTGCCGACATACATTATGTAGGAACAGGCAAAAAGTCAGGCATTCTTCTAGCAGAGCGAGTTGAAGTTCCTGATCGATCATCTGGAGGTATCAAGTTCGACGGAGGAATTCCATATTAAAACTTTTACGAGACGCATTCACGCTCACTATCAAAGACTTACAGGTACGGTTTCTCCCGAATGGAAGTTCAGTGACTTTATTGTATTTCAGTAAGGTTGAAAATTAGCCTGTCTTGCATACTTTACCTTCCCAGTAAACGTTCTTCAGGGTTTATTTCATCCTGGGAAGGTATGGGACGGCTGTACGCTGTAGGCTGTCTTCATCTAGGTAAACGTTTTGCGCTAAAGTTATCAGAGACTTAATAGACCGTAAAGACCGCCGGGTGGTGCGGCTTAATATATCTTCGGAGTCATACGAAGGGACTGGAGTTATAGCCAGGTATGTACTTACTTGTACAACATGACGGGGCCATTTCTACAGCTATTTGCTACCATGTAGGTTGTATATTTACAATATCTAACTTTATGTTGGTCGTAGAGGGACCCTAAAATACTTATTAACGATTGCTAAGGCTGAGGTCTCAGTAGTGCGTTGCATTGCGTCGTCGCAACGGACGGATCAACGCATCGTATGCGACACCTGCGTTGCGACCACGCAGAGCGACGCACGTCGTCGCAGCGCATCGTCTCAGTATGAATTTGAGATCCGACAATGGGTCGGAACAAACACAGTCCGTCATCACACTTCGTCACCATCCCCCCGCTTCGTCTCACATCTTTCGATCCGTTGAAACGTTGCGTGCGAGGATGCAAAGCATAATGTGTCATTTCACTAAAAAATATGTAAAACGACGCAGCGGTGACGCTACGACGACGCAACGCAACGCAAGGCACTAATGAGGCCTCATTCTAAGGACTTTTCTAGATTAAATTTATTGTTGTTTACTCCAAAAATATTTATCCTCTGATATAAATATCTACAAACAAGAATCTCTGGCTTTGGATTCCAGATTAATGGCCGGTTTCTGAAGTAAGTAAGTATGTGCTTATCTCGATTTAAGCATCTGTCACTCTTGATCATCTGCCACTTTAAGTTTTCTGCGATGCTGAGCAAGGTTTGAGTATACGTAGTCAAGTCATGCCAAAGTTGTCATACAAAAAACCTACATTGACGTTCAATTGGGTTTCACAACTGAGAAAAACACATTTGATCATTCTCAAAATCTCAAACCGTTGTCAACGTTACATAATCAGTGTGGCCAGATTGGGCTACTTTTCGCCATTTAGGCTTAGACTCGGAAGGGTGGCCGAGGCGACCAATTTTTACGATCGGCGACTGATCGCCAATTAGGCTACCTTAAAAAAACTGACCAAGTGCGAGTCGGACTCACGCACGAAGGGTTCCGTACCATTACTTAAAAACGGCAAAAAAAATCACGTTTGTTGTATGAGAGCCCCAATTAAATATTTATTTTATTCTGTTTTTAGTATTTGTTGTTATAGCCGCAACAGAAATACATCATCTGTGAAAATTTCAACTGTCTAGCTATAACGGTTCATGAGATACAGCCTGGTGACAGACGGACAGACAGACGGATCGTGGAGTCTTAGTAATAGGGTCCCGTTTTCCCTTTGGGTACGGAACCCTAAAAACATGGGATATAATAACACGCTTTGATAACTTTTTAATAAGAAACGTTTTTACTACATTAGCGTTTATATAATAATATTTGTTCTAGATTCAAAACTGTCATCTTTTTAGTAATTAACTTTTATTTACTAGATTTAAGTATAAAATTTGGTTTCAAACTCCTAAAATGATTGCTTTCATTACTCCGACCAGCTGGCTTTCCAATTTCAGAATGAAAAAAATGTGCGGCTACAGGCAGGTGTTTTGGATCATTTAATCTGGAATCCAAAGCCAGAGATTCTTGTTTGTAGATATTTATATCAGAGGATAAGTATTTTTGGAGTAAACAACAATAAATTTAATCTAGAAAAGTCCTTAGAATGAGGCCTCATTAGTGCCTTGCGTTGCGTTGCGTCGTCGTAGCGTCACCGCTGCGTCGTTTTACATATTTTTTAGTGAAATGACACATTATGCTTTGCATCCTCGCACGCAACGTTTCAACGGATCGAAAGATGTGAGACGAAGCGGGGGGATGGTGACGAAGTGTGATGACGGACTGTGTTTGTTCCGACCCATTGTCGGATCTCAAATTCATACTGAGACGATGCGCTGCGACGACGTGCGTCGCTCTGCGTGGTCGCAACGCAGGTGTCGCATACGATGCGTTGATCCGTCCGTTGCGACGACGCAATGCAACGCACTACTGAGACCTCAGCCTTAGCAATCGTTAATAAGTATTTTAGGGTCCCTCTACGACCAACATAAAGTTAGATATTGTAAATATACAACCTACATGGTAGCAAATAGCTGTAGAAATGGCCCCGTCATGTTGTACAAGTAAGTACATACCTGGCTATAACTCCAGTCCCTTCGTATGACTCCGAAGATATATTAAGCCGCACCACCCGGCGGTCTTTACGGTCTATTAAGTCTCTGATAACTTTAGCGCAAAACGTTTACCTAGATGAAGACAGCCTACAGCGTACAGCCGTCCCATACCTTCCCAGGATGAAATAAACCCTGAAGAACGTTTACTGGGAAGGTAAAGTATGCAAGACAGGCTAATTTTCAACCTTACTGAAATACAATAAAGTCACTGAACTTCCATTCGGGAGAAACCGTACCTGTAAGTCTTTGATAGTGAGCGTGAATGCGTCTCGTAAAAGTTTTAATATGGAATTCCTCCGTCGAACTTGATACCTCCAGATGATCGATCAGGAACTTCAACTCGCTTTGCTAGAAGAATGCCTGACTTTTTGCCTGTTCCTACATAATGTATGTCGGCACATTGTAGCATTGTTTACTAAACTTTACGCGTCGTGGTTTACCTTATATGTAATGTATTATTTAATGTAACATGCCCTTAGCAAGGTTTTCTGTAAATAAATTATAACAAATATTGCTTGCGAGTTTCTGAAAGTTTAGCTTGTGATATAATGTAGAACATTTGCTAAAAGATTAGAGAAGGCTGTTGTGATTGTTCTTTATCAAAAATGTCCTTCTGATTCGTAGATACCAATTACGAATTTTACCTGTTAAAATAAGAGAAGTTAGAAGATTTGCACTTGTTTCTAAATGGTACAAAGTTAAATAGTTTTATACACGTGCCAACCGACGATAGTAGCAAAACAAAACACTTTTAGCAACACAAAGCGGGAATAAAGCAAATGAGTTAAACTTAAAACTTTAAAAAAATTGCATTATACGAAAACACCCAAAAACACTTACCTATGCAAATAAAATAAAGACAAGAACAATTTTCAATTCGATTCATTCAAATGAACATCACCAAACAACCAACAAACAAAACATCTCTGCAATGAAGTTCTTAATTGTTTTATTATATACCTATATTTATAACTAGCGACCCGCCCCGACTTCGCACGGGTAGTAGAGCATAAATTATTATGCCCACATTTTTGTTCTGTTGTAGGACCGCATCATCAGTGTGAGACCCGCGCTTGAATTTATTTTCGCGCACATTTGTTTTTATTTAGCGACTAGCTTCTGCCAGCGGCTTCGCCCGCGTGAATGTCGAAAATTATCCCAAGGGAACATATTCCCGGAATAAAAACTATCCTATGTGCTATTGCTGACGTGTGTCTATCTCTGTGCCAAATTTCATCGAGATCCATCCAGCCGTTTGAGCGTGAAGAAGTAACAAACACACTCACAGACTATCGCCTTTATAATATGAATGTGATAACTCCTAAGATATTCATTTAAATTATTAGTGTAAAGGATTATCATTATGTGCTTGTAATTCTTAACAAAGTATACATACATCTAACCTTCCTCACGAAAATCACCAATAGACAGACACTCTGTCTGCCGTGAAAACCGCATGAAAATCCGTTCAGTAGTTTTTGAATTTATCGCGAACAGATAGACCGACGCGGCGGGGGACTTTTATAATGTGTAAGTAGTGATAGTGATAGCGCGGAGGGGAAGGAGCTCGTGGCTAAATAATAACAGCCGCACGGGTCGATCTTCAAGGTTAAGCAGCGCTTGACGAGGTCGGTCCGTGGATGGGTGACCATTTCAACATACCGAGTTTCCTCCGTGCCTCGGAAAGCACGTTAAGCCGTTGGTCCCGGCTTTCATTTGAAGATCTTTGACAGTCGTTACGAGTAGTCAGAAGCTTGAGATCTGACACCAGTCTAGCCAAGGGGTACCGCTGTTACCCAGTTACTGGGTTGTGGAGGTCAGATAGGCAGTCGCTCCATGTAAAACACTGGTACTCAGCTGAATCCGGTTAGACTGGAAGCCGACCCTAACATAGTTGGGAAAAGGCTAGGCAGAGGCAGAGGCAAGTATAGTGATGTGATAGTGATAATCTCAGAACATTAATTGCCACTTACAAAATTTTCAACTTTAGCACTCAGAAATCAAATTAGTATTAATTTGATTTTTGAGTGACAATTGGTATTAAAAAGAACCTAACCAATTTTTGGTTAAACTGGAATTAGAATTTGAACTATGACTTTATCACATTGAGTTTGTATTCCCATAACTTGATAATTATCTGGGCTTCTAAATTCAAATAAACTAAAAAAAAACTAAACTAAACAAAAATATAAAAAACTTTGAGTTAGGTACACGAGCACTAAACCAAACATCGTAATTGCTCACACGCAACAGCATTTTTAACGCTACTCAATAAGTTTCATCGAAATTGCAAGGCCTCATTTAAAAACTGATACCTATTCAAATCTATTTTCCCTTATCTGACAACTGGTTTATCACAAAAAAAATATCGACGCGTCCTAAATTAAAAATTGTTTCAAGCAATCATAGACGCTAAACTAAGTTTGACAACTTTTACATTAATTTTGAGCAATTCTTAATGGGAAAGGAAATCCGAAAACCATCCAATTTAAAAGTATAGGATGCAAGCACGAATGCTGAAAGTTGCACCGCTGCAGTCTTCCGATACGATACGTATTTTTTGAGCTTGTGCGAATTTTTGGCTTTGTTGTCAAATTTTTTATATCAACTGATATGTACATTATAAAGTTAACAGCCGAAGGATAACGTGAGCAAAGCCGTGGGCACAGCTATTAATAACACAGTATATTAATAAAAACAATATTTTTCTTTGTAATTCTCTCATTTTTCATATTACAGCCAATTTGATTTTGTGGTTTGGTACGTAACCCTAAATTTGCGAAGTCCGACACGCTCTTGACCGGTTTTTATATTGTATAAAACGTGTTAAGTCCACCATGAGTGGTATAACAAGAAAACTTAATGTTTACAAACGAATTATCGGCTTAATGGGTCATGATTGAACTTGTTTGTCTGTACAGTAATCATATAAATGCCTAGTCATCTATTCAATTTACGTAAATCGTTTGTCGGTAATATTAGCAGACACTTAGTTACAAACAAAGCGATATACAAATTGCTAATTTACATAATTGCGAGTACATTGTGACTGTAAAACTTACTTTAACTTATAATTGCGTTAAAAGTTAATATTTCTCTCGACAGGAGCTGTTTGTCATGTAATTGTTGTGAAATACCTACTGAACTGAAAGGGAGTGCCTCGTTTGAAGTATATTTTTAAAGTAACTCTACTTAATCTTCTTTGCGTATTGATTAGACAAAAATTTTGTCCGACCTGAATGTATCTATTTATTTATTTATTAAAACTTCATACAACATACAGGTAGATAGGCGGACTTAATGCCTGAGGCATTCTCTACCTTCAACCAAGGATGGTGAAGAGATAACATGGCAGGTGCTTAAAAAATAGAGATAATTATTAAAGTAAAATTGAAGAATATATCTACCTATATAGTTTACATAAACATCCATATATATATTCTATAATAAATATATACACATAAAGGTGATTCAAACGACTCTGCTTTTGGTATAGAAAGTAATGCCGTAACTTCCGCTTAAATGCATATTGACTGGTGGCCATCCTGATGTCGAGAGGTAGCGCATTCCAGAGAAGAATGGACTGAATGAATAAAATCAGAAGTATGAGAAAGACAAAGCAAGAGAAGATCGTGTGACGAACGCAGATTCCTAGCGTGTGAAGTACATAGATATTGAAAGTCAGGTGTGAGATAAGAAGGAGGAGTGGGAGAGTTGAGAAGGAAGGAAAGCGTATTGCCATGCTATCTGGGTAACTATTCCGATGGTTCGTGAAAGGTGCAGATGGTAGTGCATGCTGGGTAGAAAATTAATTGATAAACACCCTATGAAGGGGCTTGATACTGGCGCTGTGTTTCAGAGCGTAATGAAACTGAAAGTGTAAGTAGAATCAATGAACATTGAATTAAGTACATATTGTTGTGTGAAAATCGGTAATATCTCACATTATAATATAATATTTTTAGTCATTTATGCCCAAAACACAAAATATTTCAACTATTACAATCGCTAACATCTAATCCGTTTCATGCAGAAAGAAATCACATAAATTATGTCACTATAATTATAACAAATATTATATTTAACAGACCAATTTTGGTAGGAAATCTTCTAATGACTTCCGCCACTCTGGATAAAGCGGGAGGGCGTGTCAGACTTTTACTGAATAAAACCCACCCGTGTTCCTTCAGTTGCTTGTGCCAGGGCCGCGGTAACTCTCTTTCAAATTTATCCGCGACCCAGACAGATATTTAACAGACCCTATGATTCTATTATATCTGCATTACAATCAGTCTAATCGATTCCATTAAAATGTCACATTAAATTTAAACAAACAATATCTCACATTACCAACGACTTAAATTCCATTTGAAAAGTAATCTAGAAAATTCTAATCTACAGACTTTCAAGACGTAAAATTCTCCGACAGTTAAAATACTACGCACGACTACCACTTTTCTTCTACAAAATCACCAGTAGAACTGCTCGAATAATTTTGATTCCCAATGGCGCCACTAAAAGCGTCTGACTTCTTGCTCATGCTAAAACTTTTAACTTTCTGCACGTCACATTAGTGTTACATTCAAAAGTAATAAATAAGTCTGCACTAGCAACGTCTGCATCGAAATCTTTAAAGATAGCGCAACACTTCACGCCAGCTGTCTTCGAGAAACAAGTAAGTGAAAATAAAAAGACACTGCCAGACTCTTCTGTAAGATGATCTTCAATCTGAAAATGAATTTATTTTTCCTACGCACGAAAACAACATGACATGAAAAGCTATACAAAAAGAATAATTTTATTCCGAAACTATTCCGGAAAAAATAAAGGCCTTTATTGCCGCTGCCCAAAGCAGTTTATAGGCAACTATGAAAACAAGATTAACTGAAATAAATTCTCTCACAGTACACAATTGTGCCAGTATAAAGTATGTGTTTGCGGCGTGTGTGATTATTAGCAAGCAAAAGCGTCATGAATTCATTTGCTCATCGAATTGACTCAGTGCACTATAAACGTACCATTGTTGAGCTTCCATTATACCTACCAATTCGCTTTGACATCAACCCACAACTTCCGACCGAAAGTGATTAAATTCGATAATTACCAAACTTCGCCTCCAATCGGTTTTGTCACGCTCCAATTGGTGTAAAAATAATTTATTTTACTCAGCGCGGCGAGGAAAAATACCTCTTTCGACTAGCCTTACTTTTCAAGTAATCCTCAATTTTCATCTTTGGTGACATGTAACTTTAACAATATACTCACCTTTATTAATCCAGTTTAAACTCACAGAGAGTACTGATTAAAATTTCACGAAATGGAAGGTACATATCCGTGAAATGAAATCCTCGACAATTTGGTTGCAGCTACCTGCTTTTGGCGTGCGAAAAAATCTTCTAAATTCAACGTTTGCGGCTATCGCTGTTTATCTTTTCATATAATAACACGCTTTGATAACTTTTTAATAAGAAACGTTTTTACTACATTAGCGTTTATATAATAATATTTGTTCTAGATTCAAAACTGTCATCTTTTTAGTAATTAACTTTTATTTACTAGATTTAAGTATAAAATTTGGTTTCAAACTCCTAAAATGATTGCTTTCATTACTCCGACCAGCTGGCTTTCCAATTTCAGAATGAAAAAAATGTGCGGCTACAGGCAGGTGTTTTGGATCATTTAATCTGGAATCCAAAGCCAGAGATTCTTGTTTGTAGATATTTATATCAGAGGATAAGTATTTTTGGAGTAAACAACAATAAATTTAATCTAGAAAAGTCCTTAGAATGAGGCCTCATTAGTGCCTTGCGTTGCGTTGCGTCGTCGTAGCGTCACCACTGCGTCGTTTTACATATTTTTTTTGTGAAATGACAAATTATGCGTTGCATCCTCGCACGCAACGTTTCAACGGATCGAAGGATGTGAGACGAAGCAAGTGTTTGTTCCGATCCATTGTCGAATCTCAAATTCATAACTGAGATGCTGCGCTGCGACGACGTGCGTCGCTCTCTTGCGTTGCGACATCGTGCGTGGTCGCAACGCAGGTGTCGCATACGATGCGTTGATCTGTTACGACGACGCAACGCAACGCACTAATGAGGCCTCAGCCTAAACAATCGTTAATAAGTATTTTAGGGTCCCTCTAAGACCAACATAAAGTTAGATATTATAAATATACAATCTACATGGTAACAAGAAGCTGTAGAAATGGCCCCGTCATGTTGTACAAGTAAGTATACATACCTGGCTATAACTCCAGTCCCTACGTATGACTTCAAAGATATATTAAGCCGCACCACCCGGCGGTCTTTACGGTCTATTAAGTCTCTGATAACTTTTGCGCAAAACGTTTACCGAGATGAAGACAGCCTAGAGCGTACAACCGTCCCATATCTTCCCAGGATGAAATAAACCCTGAAGAACGTTTACTGGGAAGGTAAAGTATGCAAGACAAGCGAATTTTCAACGTTACTGAAATACAATAAAGTCACTGAACTTCCATTCGGGAGAAACCGTACCTGTAAGTCTTTGATAGTGAGCGTGAATTCGTCTCGTAAAAGTTTTAATATGGAATTCCTCCGTCGAACTTGATACCTTTAGATGATCGATCAGGAACAAACTCGCTTTGCTAGAAGAATTCCTGACTTTTTACCTGTTCCTACATAATGTATGTCGGAACATTGTAGCATTGTTTACTAAACTTTACACGTCGTGGTTTACCTTATATGTAATGTATTATTTAATGTAACATGCCCTTAGCAAGGTTTTCTGTAAATAAATTATAACAAATATTGCTTGCGAGTTTCTGAAAGTTTAGCTTGTAATATAATGTAGAACCTTTGCTTACAGACTAGAGAAGGCTGTTGTGATTTTTCTTTATCAAAAATGTCCTTCTGATTCGTAGATACCAATTACGAATTTTTACCTGCTAAAATAAGAGAGGTTAGAAGATTTGCACTTGTTTCAAAATTGCAAAACAAAGCGGGAATAAAGCAAATGAGCTAAACTTAAAACTTAAAAAATACTGCGTTATTCGAAAATACCCAAAAATACTTTCCTACGCAAATAAAATAAAGACAAGAACAATTTTCAATTCGATTCGTTCAAATGAACTTACCAACAAACAAAACATCTCTATGAAGTTTTTGATAGTTTATTTTATACCATATTTATAACTAGCGACCCGCCCCGACTTCGCACGGGTAGTAGAGCATAAATTATTATGTCCACATTTTTGTTCTGTTGTAGGACCGCATCATCAGTGTGAGACCCGCGCTTGAATTTATTTTCGCACAAGTTTTTTTTTTCCGTATCTCCTAAAGGGCGTCCTCACTGGGAGCATTCGTTAGTGAGCATTTGTAAACAAGCATTCGTAGGCGAGTCCAGCATTCACTTTCGAGCAAAACTATGAACGTTCGAGTCGAACATTCCTTAGCGATCTTGGAGCATTCGAATACGATCTCGTTAAATGTCATTCATTCGATAATACGATTGACCAAGAAGGTCACAAACATTTAAAATCAAGGTACTGTTCCTTGCTTTACAAGTGGCCAGTAATATTCCTATATACATACTCATTGATTTCAGTATCTGAGTACTCGCTTTCAAGCGTTTTATTTGCATGAACATTCGAATGCGAGTAGTTTCAGCGAAAATCGTTGCGACGTCCAAACCGGCCGAAGTTCGCGCTTGCGTGTAAGCTTTGTAACGCTCGGCTCAACCACTCGAATATTCGACGTCGAATGCTCATTACAAGTAAACGCTCTCAGTGAGGACGCTCCTTATGATATTAATTTAAATTATATAGTGTAAAGGATTACCATAACGTGCTTGAAATTCTTAGCAAAGTATACACCTAACCTTCCGCATGAAAATCTGTTCAATACTTTTTGAGTTTATCGCGAACAGACAGACCGACGCGGCGGGGGACTTTTATAATGTGTAAGTAGTGATAGTGATAATCATCGAACATTAACTGCCACTTACTAAATTTTCAACTTTAGCATTTTTCATATAAATTAGATTTTTGAGTGACCATTTGTATTAAAAAGAACCAACAAATTTTTGGTTACACTGAAATTGTAATTTGAACTTTGACTTTATCACATTGAGTTTGTATTCCCATAACTTGATGATAATCTGGGCTTCTAAATTCAAATAAAAACAACATTGCGTTAGGTATACGAGCAGTAAACCGAACAATGTAATTGCTCACACGCAATAGCATTTTTTAACGCTACTCAATAAGTTTCATCGACATTGCAAGGCCACATTTAAAAACTGATACCTATTCAAATCTATTTTCCCGTATCTGACCATAGATGAAAAAACTGTTCCTAAATTAAAAATTATTACAACCAATCACAGAACCTAATGCAAGTTTGACAATTTTGACATTAATTTTGCAATAATTTTCGTTTCAGAATCTATCCAGAGACCTCACACAAGTTCTTACAACTTTTATTTTCCTGATTATCTTCAGAGGAAAATATTTCCTACTCGGAATTGGAAACAAAGTTATAAAGGTACCAGTATCATACAATTACAAGAACATATTATATATTCCTGGGGAGCGCAATAGCAATACCATGAAATCGTAGTCTGATTACTCGAATCTAATCAAGTAATCACGTGAATTATTAACAACGCATTAGCTGAAGCAGTGAAATCGTTACTTTATATATCCTATTCGTAATACAAGCGCAAATGTATGAAATGTACACATATATATTGTGATTTTCATACCGGATCCCAAAGCTCATATATTCTGTTAAAAATTATAACTAAGACCATAACTTCCTACAAGATTGTGAAACTTTCATCCACTGTGTACCTACATAACCACTGCTTAGAAACACAGTAAACAATAATATATACTGGCACACGTATATAAAACACCTAGATCACGGGTACAAAAAATCGTTTTGTTCCAATCAAACTCGCTCTCCATTTGACAAACAACACGGTGTTTCGAATAAAACCTCTTTTTTAGAACAATTCCAATCACGTTACGAACTTGATATATAGAACCATGTCGAACGACACGTCCTCTACATTTAACGTGTACAAAAGTCTTGTAAGTTGTGTGCTGTTGTTCCAAACCGCGAACCAAGGAAAGTAATCAATTGCAAGCTACGACTACAGATGGCGCTGGTTGAGTCTACAAGATATGGATATCGGTAAAACTTTACCTAAGCTACAGATATGTTTCTAGATGGTTCAGATTTGGATCTTAAACTTCATGTTTTATTTAAGTTCGGTGTTTTGAAACATATTGGAATATAACTTCGGATATTTGATAGAAAATTCAATCCTCATTGCTGTCTTATTTCAATATCGTTTCAAAGTTACAGAAGAAAGATACGAATAATAATAATAATCCTGCGTTAAAAATGTGTCCCATTAATTCAATGTCACGGCCACGAAGTTTTGAGAAGGGAGGATTTCAAACATAATGCGAACCTAATTTTATTATCTGAAAAAAGGGAGCTATTCACGGTCTGAGTGCCGTTTAGTTCTACAAATCATTTTGCTGACTGGACATTGAATTAGGACCGTAATTTCTTGCGGCGCGCATTTGCATGCCAAAGTAGTCTGTGTTTTATCGACTTTTAACTCGCGTGATTTATACCGAGCGTGGCTTTAGAGTGTTTTAGCTCTCATTTAGTTGTGCTTAACCCGTTGGGATCCAAAGCGTGATTAATGTTATAAATATACGAGAACTTTATGATAATTAATAGTTTGTTTACTGTCTTAGGTAATTACAGCATTGGTAATTAATCGGCTTCGTTGCCACTAGTGCCATTAACAGTTCCATGACGGAACTATTGATGTTTTTTTTTTAATCATTGGTTCTTCCCTCAATCCTCACAGACCATCAGCCAGATCTCGGAAAGTATTTGAAAAATTAATGTATTCTGACTACATTTAGTAAAGAATTTGTAAATATATTTACTAAATAATAGACCACAAACCATCAATCTTTGTCCTACAATTGTTTTAAGTCTACTACTAAATCCTATGGATTTTCCCTCAGTTCACATGCACATAAAAGAAAGCTAAAAAAGTACCTAAAATAATAATGTGGTAGTACTAGTGATATATAAGATAAAACTAGTGATAAAAAATTCAACATTAGTTGCTTTTTTTTCAGATTCTGTTAAAATTGAACAAGTGATTAAAAATAACATCAATAGTTCCATCATGGAACTGTTAATGGTACTAGTGGCAACGAAGCATTAAGGTCTATCCACACATATCAGGGTGACAAGGCCGGGCCCAATCATTGAAGCTTCGTCACGGTCCGTCCACGTCCCGGGCACGGCCCTGATATGTGTGGATAGACCTTTAATCGCCGCCAATTGACTACAGTAACTGTTATGAAATACTGAATCCCAATGTCACAACAGCGACATTTACAAAAACCACTACACGCTATAAACAATCGATTTCGATCACGCCCCATAGAGCTGGTAATCAGAGAATACCTGTTCCTAAAATATTTATTAACGTCACTATTAACACACACATAACTAAGATTGTACGTGTATATAAAATTGGAAAGAAACTTATACCCCCGCGACCTTGCCGTTCACTACATGTTCATAAAATAGGTATTCGACGGATCTCGTGTTGTTCGATTCGACTCCGGTTACAGCCAAATGCCAATATCACTCACACAACACTGTTCCAGGAATCTTTTCAATTAAGTATTTGTGAAATAATACTAGGAATATTCGTCTTCAGTCAAATGGGTTCTGAAAAGAGTCATTTTGCGGTATCGGTAAAAGCACTAAATTACTTTTGCCCAACATTGAATTTTCTAGATTCAATAATTATGTAAATATTTGTGTGACTAATTTCCATAGAACATTCGTAATCACTTCATTATTTAGCTGTTCGTGGCTATGAATATTCATGCAACTAATACGAGTGGACTATTAAAGTTCGTTAAAACTATATTTACGATCCGATTTCAACGCTAAATTGATGGTAAAAGAAAGGTGCGGGATGTTTTGACCACTTAAAGTTGTCGTAAAAATCGTCTGAGAAAAATATTTCACCAAATAAATTCCTAAGTTTTTATCAATATTAACACGGTTGCTTGACAGCTTGAGAAGTAGAACTGGACTATGTTGAGAAAACCTGTCTCTAGATAGTCCAGTTCTCACAGTTTTTTCACTTTTACTTAAAATCAAGACATTATTTGGACCAAAATTAACTTTAAAACTTACTCGTTTCATAATCGAAAAACAATATATCACGGCCGTGCGGGGCGTGGAATCCAGTGATTCAAAAACATTACCTCGTTTTGTGCGGTCGGCAAACTTACAGAATAAGGACACGGTTAGTGTTGTATGTAGAAATCTGAGGGTATAGAAAGAATTTTCTGCCCCAACGGAGCCAGTACAGTACACCGAGACTCCAGTCTACCCGGGACCACGGTCGTTGCAACACGGCCGAAACGTCGGGTGAAATAGGTAAATAAATAATCGAAATCATCGCGTTAAATTCCCGTGATATATTGTTTTCAATTATTTCGACCAATTTTAAACTGTGTTTAAATTCATTTTCAAAAGTTACTAGGTACTAGCAATTTCTAAGTTCATTCTTTGTTGCAGACTTGCCTGCAACATAATAAAAATCAGCCACGCTCTATTGTAGAATATAAAAAATAAACAATGTCATGGCTATGACATGTATGAAAAAAGAATAATTTATATTACGGATTTTTTGATGACTTGGTAACAGATTTATTTAATATTTTCGATTTTGAATGATGAAGCAAATATCCCTAGCCTTTGCCCAACTATATTGGGGTCGGCTTCCAGTCTTACCAGATTCAGCTGAGTACCAGTGTTTTACATGGAGCGACTGCCTATCTGACCTCCACAACCCAATAACTGGGTAACACGGCACCCCTTGGCAAGACTGGTGTCAGCTCTCAGGGTTCTGACTACCCGTAACGACTGTCAAAGATCTTCAAATGACAGCCGAGACCAACAGCGTAACGTGCTTTACGAGGCATGGAGGAAATTCTGTATATTTTGAAATGATCACCCATCCACGGACCGACCTCGTCAAGCGTTGCTTAACCTTGATGATCGACCAGTGCGCTGCTATAATTTAGCCACGAGCTCCTCAGCTCCTTTGAATGATGAAGCAAATTACCCCTCTAAAAAAATTTATAAATTAATTTGCATTAAGCATTTTAGTGAAATAGAGGATTCTTATTTATTCGATAAAGATAAGTAAGAAATGGTTTCGAAATAAACAGTTTTACATGATTTTGCATCGAAACAAGAATACGTAAAAGCTTATATGTAAAACAGATGCTTTATATGCACGGCTTGATATTAAAGATGTGTTAAATATTTTTGGAAATATTTCATAGGTCAACATTCTCTTACATGCAACATAACTGAACTTGACGACACGGTTGGCGTAGTGATTGTGCGACCGGCTGCTGCGCTGCTTGCCGCGGGTTCTGTTCCCACACGGAACAAATATTTGTATGGCTTTCAGATATTTGTTCCGGTCTGGTTGTTTGTGTATCATCATTTCAGCCGAAAGACGTCCACTGCTGGACATAGGCCTCCCCCAGGCGTCGCCACATTGACCGATCCCGTGCGTTTCGCATCCAGCGCCTTCTCGCAACCTTAACCAGGTCATCAATCCACCTAGTGGGTAGCCTTCCAACGTATCGTCTTCCGGTTCGCGGTTGCCATTTCAGAACTTTTCGGCCCCATCGGCTATCCATTCTGCGAGCAATGTGCCCTGCCCATTGCCACTTAAGAAAAAGAAGAAGAGAAGGTGTTGTTTGTGTATGTGCGTTTTTAATTATGTTTGTAAACGCACTCGCAATACAGAAAAACCTATTCTGGAGCAACGTTTTAAAAATAAAATAACTACGATGACAAAATTGCACTTACTTATGTTTTTAAAAGGTTTTCTTAAAATCACAACGAGAATCTAGGGGTTTTTAAGTCAAGAGTGAATAGGTTACTTCTAGGCAAGCGTACTCCACCGTCAACCACATCATCGCTTACTATCAGGTGTGATAGTGGTCAAGCGCAAGCCTATATAGATAAAAAAAAAAAAAAGAAACGGAAAGAAGAAAATGAATATGGAGGAGACCGTAACTCAGTGGGGTCGCGAAGATTGTTATAGAAAAGGTTTCGTCACTTGGAAATATCCGCTGAGCTTACAAACCTCTTCCCTTTTCCCCATATATATTTATTACACGTATTTTTATATAAGGGTCATAGCTAGAGTCGTTTTGTAGATTCTGCCTACCCCCATGGGAAATAGGCGTAAGCTTATGTACATATTGTGTATTATTTTTAACCGACTTCCCAAAAATAATGAGGTTATCAATTCGACTGTATTTTTTTATGTTAGTTACCTCAGAACTTTTTACTAGGTGATGGCTTTTGGTGATTCTTTTTTTATTTGAAAGCTGGAGTTTGTGTTGTCATGTGCTCCCATTTAAATTTCATCAAGATCTGTGAAGAACTTCGGAGATATATATCAGAACTCTTCAATAAATGACGGCAGATAACATAACATCACACTAGTACGCTCTAAAGGGGCACGCAGATATGAACAGTTCACCGTGGTATACTCTCATTCCACCGGTTTTGTTTAAGTAACATGTTATTCGGTTAATCTATTCTGGCATCACTTTGGACATTATAGGTACCTAACCTAGAGAACTGGTCCATTATGTACCACCACTACAAATAATACAACCAACTTCCAACAACTACTACGAAAACAAGAACACTGGCTTCCGAAATTGAAGTTATATTTTTCATTTTGTAGTATTTTTATTTGGAAGTTGGTTGTATTTTATTAAAATAGTACTCAGTTTACCTAGTCCACAAAGGGTTTCAAAGAGCCTCTGGACCGAATTTAAATTTCGTTCGACAGGAAAAGTAATATTCACCCAGACCAGGCAGTGTTTTCACACTGGCAGCTATAGAGTACCGAAAATTCACGTTATCGGGGCTTTAGAAATACGGACTTGCCCGTGATATAAGGATCGACGAAAGAAAATTCGATTTATGGTCTTTCGACTTTAATATATTTTCAATTCGTGTTATAGTGGCTGACATTGATGCAATTTGAGTATGCTGGTATACTAAGTTGTATTCTTCATGTTCATATTATTATATTGATAAATATTTGGATGTAAAGCTACATATTTATAGAGATACAAATATGCATCAATACGTTTGAAGCGACTACTTCTTTGGCATGTTTTTCTTGAGTTTTTGCGTCCGATAAATAAAAACAAAACTACCACTAAATTATAATCAATACAAGTTTTTATTTACAATTTTCATCATACATTCCAAAACAAAACAAACAAAATTCGTAATTCGTTCGTCGATAAAAATAGATACCTGGACAAACGGCGTGGACTGCATAGTTATTCAATTAACACTGGGCGATAATAATATGCACCGCCAATTACAATAATCACCGGCAATACAAAATTAAATACCTCGATTTCTTGCTTCGAATGCTCACATTGCCTTCCCCCGGGCAATATGCTGCAACGATAGAGATGAGACTTGTCTACACTTATATTATAAAGAGGAAATATTTGTTTGTAAGTTTGTTTGTAATGGATAAACTCAAACCCTCTTACTAATAAACACATAATAAAGTAATTCCATGATTAAACCTATGAATATATATGGTTACTAGCTTCTGACAGCGGCTTCGCCCGCGTGAAAAGTGTTTTCTTATCCCAAGGGAACATTATACCGGGATGAAAAGCCTATGTGCTATTCCAGACTATAATCTATTTCCATGCAAAATTTCATCCAGATCTCTTCAGCGGTTCTGGCGTGATTGAGTAACAAACATCACACATTTCCACACACACACAGGCATCCAATCTTTCACATTTATAGTATTAAGTAAGATAATATATAATAAGATTTGATTCCTTTGTTATTCCTGATATAACTTTATTCCGCGAACTACTTAAGATTTTGAAAATTCTTTCACCAGTACAAAGCTACATTATTCCTAAGTAATATAGGCTATTTTTGGGCCACGAGAGGGAAGCCGCGGGGAAAAGCTAGTCGTTAATATTAATCGCGACTACCTATATGATTATGCTTATTAGTTTATTTCATTAAGAACACAATATCACTATTTCTCTACATCTGTGGGTAATATAAAATAACTAGCTTCTGCCAGCGGCTTCACTCGCGTGAAAAGTGTTTGCTTTTCCCAAGGGAAGATTATGCCGGGGTGAAAAGTAGCTTATGCACTACTCCATTCTATAATCTATCTCTGTGCCAAATTTCATCCAGATCCGTTCAGCCGTTTTAGCGTGATTGAGTAACAAACATACATCCATGTACACATCCATCCAAATTTCCACATTCATACTAATATTAGTAAGATAAAGTTTTTGTGTGTCTATCTGTGTGCAATCGATTTTATGCGATTTTCACCATCATTTACAGATTTATTCCGAAAGGTTTATGTATGTAGTATAAAAAAGTCCGCATAATAAAGAAATCCCGGTCCTTTGTCAAGTCGTAAAAAGCGTGCGAAGCTGTGGCACGTCGCTAGTCGAACAATACGTTTGAGATTACTGCATTGGGTTTTTTGCGCAGAATCCTTCTTATATCCACTGTCATGTGTAATATTTCATCTTATATATTTTTTTCTTTCCCTTCATATTTTTACACATCTTTCATACTGGACTGACGCCAAAATCTGATCTCTGACAATGACTCGTCTCGAAACGAATTTAGTTCGATTCTTTCCTATCGTGTAATCATGTGGGTCCTTCATACACAAAACGCGGAATAACTTGCTAAAATATTCAGAAGTGAATGGAGTCTGGATGAATCCGTAATATGAATAAAGATCGTATCTAAGAGGCTTTGTATAGTTTGTATCTACATTAAAACACATGATCTATAGAGCTTGGCAAATTCATACGTGAAACTCCCATGATCCCCGGGAGCGGGTGAAGTATGGCAGCGGGGCTGGTAAAACCTGACGGGAGTGTCTGGTCGCGTCATCACGCCGTCGCGTCATTGGGTAGTAGGTAACGTCCCCTGCCATTGGATTATCACGTACGAATTTACCAAGCTATAGTTTTCCTGAAACACCTGAATTGTTTTTGGCCTTCCATGTAAAAACCTGAATACAATCCAATTAGCCATTCATAATATTTTCTGCCTAGCCCGCTCGCTATGTTGGAGTTAGCTTCCAGTTTAATCGGATGCTGCTGAATACCAGTATTTTACATTGAGCTACTGCCTATTTATCTCATAATTTCAGGCGAAAGACGTCCACTGCTGGACATAGGTCTCCCGCAGGCGTCGCCACAATTACCTATCCCGTGCGTCTATCGTCGCATCCAGCGCGTTCCCGCTACCTTAACCAGGTCGTCGGTCTACCTAGTGGGAGGCCTTCCAACATATCATCTGCCGGTTTGCGGTCGCCTTTCCAGAACTTTTCGGCCACATCGGCCATCCGTTCTGCGAGCAATGTGCCCTGCCCACTGCCATTTAAGTTTCGCAATTATTATTTATTATTCAGCTATTCTTCGGGCTATGTCGGTAACTTTGGTTCTCCTGCGGATATCCACATTTCTGACGTGATCACGCAAGGAAACTCCAAGCATTGCCCTCTCCATTGCCCTTTGGATGACTTTATGCTTTCTGATAAGGCCCATTGTAAGCGTCCTATTTATCTGACCTTCTACTTATCCTAATATCAAATTCATTTTTCTCATGGCTTATTCGGCCATTGTGTGTGTTTGTATGTTTTTTCTCATTCACGCAAAAACTACTGAAAGGATCCGGATCCTGGCACAGAGATAGATTTTAGTCTGGAATAGAGCATAGGATACTTTTTATCCCGGGAATATGTTTCCTTGGGATAATTTTCGATATTCTGCGGGCGAAGCCGCTGGCAGAAGATACACTTTTTTATATTACTCGCCAAGTTATTAATATGGTTATTTCCACATAAGTATGGTTATTACCACAAAACTACAGTATATTTTATGTAAATATAGAGTAAAAATGATCCGCACTTTTTTAATGCAAATAATTACTTATCATGTCTTTCATGACTTGTCGAATGTGTGCATTCGCAAGATATTTAAATTGTATGGCCATATTGCCCGCAAACTTGGTGATAACTTAAAAACTAATTGTCACTGACAAAGTCGAAGGTGAACGGCCTAGAGGCAATAGTCCATTAAAAAAAAACTGGTCAAAGGCTCAGAACCCGTGTATGTTGCTGAGAATAGGAGCAAGAGGAGAAATATAATCAAATAGAAAGTTTTGAAACCGTGATGTGGTCACCACCTCCAATCGCGCGCGGAATCGATGCAAGGAAGAGGATCATGTCTTTATATTCCCATAAGAATATAAAAACATCTCTTCTTAGTGGCTGCCTGTGGTGCTACTTCGTAAAAGGAAACTACGACTCTGCTACGTATAATATTAGATTTAAGTTCATAGCATGTTTTTTGCTACATTGTAATTATTATTAATTAATACATCTACCTAAAATTGACAATGCCCAAAGGATTTAATAGAACTAGAAGGGTCAACTATGAGCTTGCGAAGATATAAATCCCTTTCTTTAACTTTTCTATTAGGTACTGACTTTAACCAAATACATTAAAAATACTATTAGCATTATTTTTATGTTGTTAAACATAGTTACAAAAGGTTTATTTCTGTAATTTTTAATTTGTTAGACTAAACTGGCGTTACTCTTTTTAAATGTTGCAAGTGCGGAGAATAGTGTTGTAGGTAAGGCTCAATCATAAGTGATTCATCGAATCGATGTGACATAACTCCTCTATTTAATTTTACTAATTGGTGTAAATAAAGGATTTATGAATAGAAACGTAATAAATTTAAATATAACAGTATTCATACACATAGTACATAAACTTTTATTGATAGTGGAGTGCCGTAAGGCATAAAAATTATCTCGAAACCCAGGACCAGTCAATGAATCTGTATAACGAGTGTTTGACTGCATTATTAAAAACTCAAAAAAAAAACTTTAAAAACAAAAATTGACCGATCTCGATTACAACAATTTTTAACAACGATTTACTGGAAAATGAGAGGTGGGAGGGGGAACAAAATGTTTATAGTAAAGATTTAAATTTTTTTATTTAATAAATTATATTTGCATAGTACCTTAATGTTAATTTATCTACTTCGGTTTCGTTATATTCGAATTACTAAATTGACAGCGGTTCCATTATGATACCCATAACGACATCAGGTTGCATTAAGCGAATCGTCATAAACTCTAAAACACAAGCAAAGACATTCTGAACATACAGCCAGGTACCTAGAATATTACTTCAAAATCGAGACAATGTAAATGATGTCTTTAAAAATGGAACATGTTTAGAACAAAAGTATCGTAAACTATTTGGCTGTTGCGGCTACAAGATGTTTGCCTTATACCTAATAAAGAACAAATAAAAATAATAAGTGGACGCGCGAAAAAAATTCTGATTGTAATTTTATTTCAAATTTTATTAAAATGTCTTCAACATCAAGTGAAAAGTGTGAAAAACTCCACCAGATATAACAAATAGAGCACAGCTACAAATAATTTACTACCAGAAAAATCAAGACATGTAAGAGAAATGAAATACTTATTTGTCTATATCTGTGTTTTATTCCTTCCTTCGTAGATAAAATCTTGTATGCAACTGTACGTTATTGGTCTTTTAATAACTCGTGCCCACGTATTTCGATACGCGCTACGCTTGTACCGAAAAATGGCACTCGTATTAAAAGACCGTCCATAACGTAACAGTTGCATAAATAGCTATTATTCGATTTTCGCAAAGAATAACGATTTACAATAAAAAATATCATCAACTATATACATTATTACATTATTGTTCATTATTGTCGTCGTCGCCGATCTTGTTGATGCAGATTGTAGGTAAAGGATTGCTACAGCTGTCACGATTGCATTCTAAGCAAGCAGCAGTGCAGTTTAATCCACTTTTCCTGCACCCACAAGATGCTCCGCAACCTGTTTTGCATATGCAAAAAATATTTTTTTGTAAAGATTCTGAAGCTGGTCGCTGCGTCATTGATTGCGGCATCAATATTCCGCATTCATATTTCCAACCCCATTCTTCTGGTGATACAGCGAAGCGTTCGTTACATCGATTTTGTGCAGCTCTTTTTATAACCATCAAATCATTCTGCCCAGCCTTTTCCCAACTACATTGGGGTCGGCTTCCAGTCTTAACGGATTCAGTTAAGTACCAGTGTTTTACATGGACCGACTGCCTATCTGACCTCCACAACCAAGTAACTGGGTGACACGGTACCCCTTGGCAAGCCTGGTGTCAGATCTCCGGTTTCTGACTACCCGTAACGACTATCAAAGATCTGCCAATGACAGCCGGGACCAACGGCTTAGCGTGCTTTCCGAGGCACTGAGGAAACTCGGAATGTTGAAATGGTCACCCATCCACGGACCGACCGTTAAGCGTTGCTTCGATCGACCCGTGCGGCTGTTATTATTTAGCCACGAGCTCCTTCACTTTTATAACCATCAAATACGACATAAATATTGTGTCCATAATTGTTATGTAGATATCTGATATAATGATAATAAAAAAAATGAGATCGCTCAATTTTTTTTGTAACATTTTTCTATATACTATTAAAAACACATTTCCAAAGTTAATATAAAGATTCATTGACTGGCCCTGGATTCCGAGGTATAAATCTTACGGCGCTCCACTTTGAGTTAAATATCAAATCAACAATAAAATAAGAGCGTTCGATAAAATGAAGTCTGAAATAAATCAGTAGAAACTAAATAAGGGCCGCTAGTTTCTTAATAAATGCCGTGAAGTAGTTCCATTTTTGATCTAATTCGATTTTCGATCATTCAGGATAGTCAGGGGACGAAACTATTTTTATGTAATGATAAAGTGACAACACCACAAATGTCATTTAGTCTACGAAATTAAAAAGCAGAGTATAGACAAGTTTCGTAACAAATAAAATAACAACAAAAAATACTGAAAGGCGTTGATTGATGTATTGCCATTTCTTACTATTAAATCGGTATAGATACGTGTTTTATGACTCATTAAGCAACTGACACTCTCTATTATATGCGAACTACATCGTGAGGTTAACTCGCACTTGACCGATTTAATTCTTACTTAAAAGCCACCCACCTAATGCAAAACTACTTAAGTGTGCCTTAATAGGTGCAAGGTCCATTGATTTATTAGCTGACAGATATATATTACAGCTATCTATTGTAATAAGTATCAATTTAATTCAATTACCCAAATATATTCATGCATTACCATATTTATCTCGTACCTACTTTCCTGCGGAGAAATAACAGGATGTTATGACATTCGCTATTTGATTTCTACAATCGTTTGATAAACATTTCCAGTCTTATTTACAATAACCTCTTAACCTCATAAGTGCCTGAAACATGGATCCACGCGAGACATAATAACTTTTTAATTGTTTCGGTAATTATGGCATTCAACCGGGAGGAAATATGAGCAGAGAGCGCCGACTGAATATACTAACTAAAAAGTCATAATTCGAGGTTTTTCTCTCGCCTATTTCCTCCTCCAGTATTGGACCAATTTAAAAGTTATTCCATAAGCTGAAAATAAAAGATATATACTATGCCCCTATGTTTTTCTTTTTGGTGATACATTATCTTTACAAGCACTAGAACCCTCAAAAATGCTCAAAATTGCGCTATCAATAGAGGCTCGGTGTATAAATTTGACAAATGTAAATAATTAAAGGAAAACAGAGGGGCATAGTGTATATCTTACTCTACCAGTTTATGGAATATCTTTTAAATTGGTTCAATATTGGAGGAGAAAATAGACGAGAGCAAAATTTCGAATTATGACTTTTTACTTAGGATATTCAGTCAGCGCTCTCTGCCCATATTTCCTCTTAAGGTTACACTAGTCGATCATTCTTCCATACAAACGTAGTCTGGAGATGACTCTACTGACGATGTAAGTTCGAAATAAAAAATGATATCAATTTGTCTCATCATTATCTCACCCTGTATGGAAACAAAAAAGCTATAAAAAAATATATTTGAAAGTTATGAGCGTCGAAAGTTCCATATTTCAACACTAATTTTAACGCATCTTTGGGCGAAAATAAATACCATAAGAAGAAGGAAAATTCATACGGGGATAGATTAGTAATTCAACAATGCAATAATTTTATTTTGAAAATATACATTTAGTCATTTTTTCATGATATCTAGACTCCCAAAGGTCTCTATATAAAATTTCTCGCGCTCGTTTTCGTCCTAAATCATCATCCTTTTCGATACAAATTTGCAAAAGAGCTAATTCGTAAGCGAACTAGCTTTATACTGCTCATCACAGCATCTATCTCTTTCGCACGAGTTGTCGGATGAGATAGCATGCATTTTAACATCGCGCACAAAATAGTTCGTGCCGTCGACTAGGGAGACCTCAATAAATAGTCTATAAAGTATGTGAATCAGGCATCTGCTTAAAAGATGCTGATTTGTTCACTCTAGGTACCTTTTTTATAAAACTAAAATTATTTTGCCAAGATTTATCCAATCCATAACAGCTTAATATAAATTATGATATTCAAAATACTGCCAAAAAAAACCTGTCAAATACCAAATTAATTAAGAGGATGCATCAGGTAGGAATTATCAAGATTGTGTCGAATGAAAATTGCAATTTATTAGCCCAGCTAGATCTTATTAGCGTAAGGTATACAATAACAACTAATTAAAAACGGTCTTCAAATCCTGGTAAAAAACTTTGAAATACCAAACCAGTAAGGAATTGTCAAGATTTTATCAAATGAAAATTGCAATTTATTTGCCCAGCTAGATCTTATTAGCGTAAGGTATACAATAAGAACTAATTAAAAACGGTATTTAAATCCTGGTAAAAACTTTAAACTACCAAACCAATCAGTAAGAAATTGTCAAGATTTTGTCAAATGAAAATTGCAATTTATTTGCCCAGCTAGATTGTATTTATCATTAACATACAATAACGAATAAATAAATTATAATATTTCCGTCAAAAAGTTTGAAATACCAAATCAATTAAGACGGTGCGTCAGTAACAAAATATCAGGTTCATTGATTTATTGTAAGTATATTTATAAGATACTAGAGGACGTCTCGCGGTTTCACCCGCGTAGTTCCCGTTCCCGTGGGAATACAGGGATAAAAAGTACCCTATGTTACTCGAGAATAGTGTAGCTTCCCAACGGTGAAAGAACTTTTGAAATCGGTCCAGTAGTTTTCAAGTTTAATCGTTACATACAAAAATACAAATCTTTCCTCTTTATAATAGTAAAAGTATAGTATAAAGATTTATAATAGCGGCATATTGACAAATTTTGCAATACCCTACTGTATAATATAAGTATTTTCTGCCTCAGAAGAACATAATTGATTATCCTTCAGGTCAAGCGAAAGAATCCCGTCATATAAATCGGTTTACCTCGTTAGTAAATAGGCTTGGCGTCAAATTCTATTAAGCGAAATATTTTCAATAAGCAGCACTAATGATGAATTGCCATTGTCCCTAATGGCAAAAATATTAATTATCATGTTTCAGAATTATTATCTCTGTTTCCTATTATTAATAAATCTATAGGTATCTACATAATTATTACAAAATATTGTCGTTTTTCATGTATGTCTGTGTGAACGAACTGATCTTCAAAATTACGCAACGAATTTGAATGCGGGTTTCAGCAATATGGAAGTTGTAATGCTGAATGTTGTATAATACGTTGAAATCATCATCATATCAGCTGGAAGATGTCCACTGGTGGACGTATGCCTCCCCCAAACGTTTCACATGTCATCTATATCATCGGTCCACCTTGTAGAAGGAATTTCAATGCTGTTTTGCCAGGTACCTACGCAATCGCCACTCCAGAAACCATAATGCATATATATTGAACTTGCATATAACACAGAAATCTCTGAGTTATCGGATCATTGCCAGTTTAATAAATGTATAATTATAAGATACAGGTGGAAAGATATAGCATTGACCTTTATCGTGTCATGAGTTTGTCTATGACTAAAGCGTTTATGGCCAAACTCCGGCTGATCTTACCAAATGTCAGGAACTCTGACTAATGTGCACTGACCTCTATCATACATTGTACACTGGACTTCATATTATCGATGACAAAATGAAGACATTTGATTATCGCCATTTTGGCGCTGATAGCAACGTGAATTAACGTGAGAGTCGCATGGAACTAATATTAGAGATGGGACACAGCTTTCGGTAAAATACTTTTATGGGTTTTATCGATCGTGAGAATAATTTAATACGTAAGAGAAAAAAAAAACAGTTATTTTTATTATGATTAATTTTTAAGTAATAGAATAATTGCTGTAAAGGTTACTAAAAAATATTATAACAACTTATCCTAAAAACTATCACATTTGAGCAAGTATCTCCTCGCTCAAGTACACTAGTTGTACGCTCATCGGATTCGTGAAGGGAACATGATTTATATAATAATAATAATAAATGAGATGGATAATCATTTACAACGGACGTATTTCTCGCTCTCATCGCTGAGATCTTGTCTCTGTAGTGTTAAGGTGCAAATAACAGTGACATCGCATTCCAGCAAGGTGAAGACTTATATTTTTTTTTTAAACTTCATGCACAAAGGTACAATGGCGGACTTAATGCCTTAGGCATTCTCTACCAGTCAACCAAGGGTGGTGAAGAGATAACATGGCAGGTGCATTGTTTAAATCGTGGCAACAATTTAATAACAAAATATATTTTTAATTGCTTAACATGCACATATATACATATATTATATGATACATACCTAAATAAATATATATATTTAATAAAGTAATGAAAATAAGTTATCGAGATGACCCTACCCCCGCTGAAATCAGTTTTCAGCTCTGTTTCAGATGCAGGTAATAAATTGTTTGACTTCAAAACATTTGTTAATAAAATTATAATTATCATGATATTGTTCCAGAAATAATTCCAGGTTCAGGAACGTAGTGATTGGTACAAGAGAGAGGCCTGTGCTCAGCAGTGGGCGAAGTCGGGCCGTGGATGATCATGATGATGATTCCAGAATTTAGTATTACACATTGCTATTGAACATATTATAACTGATTATTAGGCATTCATATAATATTCATCACCAATACCAATATGAGATATTTAGTTCCAACATACTACGAGAAGTCAATACAGTAGATGAGTGATACGCCTTGCCAAGTCTACTATTTTGATATTAGTGTAATTTAAAAATATCACTAATACTCATATATTAGTTACAATATTATAATATTTCCAGTCAAATATATTAGTATTACCAAATTTTTAGTAATATCGGTAGTATCCTATCTCTAAATGTGTCAATTTTAGTTCCTGATACGCTCGAGCGGGGCGCTTTGAATCAGCACAAAAATCAACTGTCATTTCATATAGTATATTTAGTCCAGCGTACTTGTATAATAGAGGTCAGTGCTAATGTGGTATATTGCGCAGTGACACGTCTATGACGTTGACTAAATAACATATCTTAACTATTATTTCGACTTTCTTAACGACCGTGATCTCACCATGGCAATGAACGAAAATGATTTGTCTTATAATGCTGTCGTTAAATATAATGTAGCCAACTTATTAATTATCTGGTTGCTATTTAAAACGTGAGTTTGTAATTCATAGTAATTATGAGAGCTATTGTAAGTGCATTCCAAGCTTGCGTAATCGTGAAGGACTTTAATCGAATTGGTTGACTTCCGCTTGTCATGTCTTAGAATTTTTTAACCCCCAGACAACATTTTGTTTTTAAACTTCAAGTACCAACACTTCTTTTTATTTATTTTTAAATATTGGCTTATTTATTTAAACACATTTCATTAAAACTAGTATCTACGACAAAAGGTGATTAAATGTTAATTTATAACTACAACGACACGTCCTATGATGACTAGTCAAATATCCCGCCCCTAACTGTTCCCGGCGCAAAGGTGCCCATAAAGCTTGTTGCATTGTCGCGTTGGATTGCATTGGCTAACCTTTGCACCAAGAAAGAGCCGGATTCGGGGTCAGCCGTTTTGTCACGGAGCTTGTGCCTTATCTCGCTAATGAGCTTCTTGGCCTCAGTGCCCCAATCATTCATCTTGGTCTTAACGGCAATGGGCACAAAATTTACCAACGGTGCATACTTCATCCTCTTCCCCTCAGCGGCATCTTCTGCCGCTGCTGACGGTGAGAGGATTTTGCAACCAAGGTGGCTAGCGGCAACAATGCTGTTGCAAGTTGTATGGGGACAGCAAGTCCTGACACAACACATGTTTAGCGCGCGTGGGACGACGTCACATCTAGGTTGATCCAGGAACGGATGTTTATAGGTTTCTGGGCACGTTGCGTGATGACGACTCTTTGCGTGTGGTGGTGGCCCTTCACCTAGGCTGCAAGGTGTGTGTGAACCCCACAGATGCACCTGCGGTTCCATGGTGGAGGCCGATGGCCATCATGCTTTGAGTCTTCGTCGTTGCTCGGGAAGGTTCCCACGTCACCATGCGCTCAATGATATTGTGCGGAGGGGAATTGTTGTCGGCAGATGTCCCCTGCGTGCTGGAGCCTCAAGGTCTGTGTAGGACACCTACACATCTGCCATCAGCGGCAGGAGGCCGGACGGGCTGACCCTGGTGCCTTGGAAGAACGGCAAGTGCTTAATATAGCACGTAAATTGTGTCAGCACAGTAACCTTTTGTCATAAAATAAATTAATGACTTTTGGCTTGGTTTCTACGTCCAGCAGTTTATGCTTTTCTGCTGATGATGATGATAATCTATTTGCACTAGCACCCAAGATGTAGCTTCTAGCTACAAATACTTATTAGCCCACATTATTGGGAAAAAGCAAAGTATCATTACAGTTATTTCTCATACGCGTATTCAATAGAATGTCAGTTCCCGCGGTAAATGCTGGCACTTGGTTACACCGCGGCGTGCACGCGTCACGGCGCTCGGCGGTAGTTCGTGCTGTGGCTGGCAGGTGGCGCAATCTACCGTATCATGGCGCCACACACCTACGGAATTTATTATTAACGTGTGGGCTTCCTCACGAACTGAGAACACAGCGATGTATATTCTAGCTAATACCCAGGACAGAAACACAAGAACGAATGATAGGCACAATAAAAGATAGGCATGCTCAGCAGTGGGTGAAGTTGGGCTGTGGGTAGGGTTACCATTTTGAAAAAAGAAAAGTCCTGACAAAAAGCCGGCCTTTTGAAAATATGCCCGGACTTATTAGTTACGAAAATGAATAGTCTATCAACTTAAACCCGACTACAAAAACATAGAGATCTGAAAAGTATAAAACAAGAAAATATTCTTAAAGGATAGCAAAGTATGACAAAAATCAAAATTTTGTCCAAGCGAAAAATCTGGACATATTAGAAGGCCGGATAGAAGGCCAGATGTCCGGACATGTCAGGATAAAGCTGGACGAATGGTAACCCTCGCTGTGGATAAAGATAAGTGCCCGTGCCTATGTCTAAACACGAAATGTATCTCTAAAATAAAATTCTTTAAAATTTGTTTAGCGGTTTTAGTCGTGAAACTGTAAGTACCGTAACATACAAACAGATTTATTTTCGCATTTATAATATTAGTAGATAATTAATTAAACCGCGTACCGGAAGACGCAGCGTTGGAAGGCCTCCCTCTAGTCGGAGCGAAGTCCTGGTCAAGGCTGCGGGACTCCGTTGGATGCGAAACGCACAGGACCGATCAGTGTGGTAACGCTTGGGTAGGCCTATGTCCAGCAGTGGAAGTCTTTAGGCTGAAATGATGATGATGAATGAATAATTTTAATAACAATATCTTGAAAACTACGCTACACAAGTAATCATAACAAGATTCCTGTATTCTCAATAGTTTCCAGTTATTAGTTAAAAATCGATAGCCATATCCACTTACGAAACCATAATTAGATGAATAATAAGTGATACCTATATAACAATCAGGAAGGCGTAAGTCACATAAAAACTGGCAGTACGCAGACAGGAAGCCCATCGAACGCTATTCGTAACAGTGGCGTGGACGGGGAATGAAAACTTAATTTTGTATGTCACTGTTGCTAGCTGACGGTTTACTATTAGACTAGATATTTGGCCGAAATTGTGATTTCATTTGTAAAAAAATAACAAAAAAAAATTACTTACTGCTTTGAGGTATATTATATTATATTCAAGATAAAAATGCTTGGAAACGTGCTGGTCCTGCTCCATAGGGCAATCTTTAGTGTAGACAAAATCAAAATGGTTAATTTGTATTATATTCATAATTATAGTAATTTATTTTTTATTTTTTTCAATTTTTTTGTTTATAAATATTGACTCGTACACTGTTCCATTGTTCTTGAATTAGGTAATTTACATATGTTTCCAATATTTGTAAGTAGGTGAGAACCATGTTCCTATTTATCAAGTGAAGGAATTTACCATTTAGTGCTTGTAATACTTTATACCTATATGTAGTAAGCATAGTAGTTCTGGGTGCATCGTTGTCACGTATATGAATTTATTAATGTATGTACTTATGTAAATATTGTGAAAACCTTATTTTTTTAAAAGAGTAAGAATGGAGTTTCTTGTGCGTTCTTCACCATAACAAGCTACTTTTCCGAATGCACATGCAAATAATTGCTAACGTTCAAAAGTGCCGCTTAATTGCCCAGTTGAAATAAATACATTTGACTTTGATTTAGCTGAAAATAAAAACGAACTCACAACTCTTAAAGAAAATCTTGAAAAAAAGAAAAAAATCACAGACATCTTTAGCAAAACGCAACGTAATCATTACTTCAGTCTAGCCGCTTTTAACCAATTTGCCAATCCCCCGCTGTTCGTTGACAGCTCCGAAAGAAATATAAATCACTGGCCAATCACATCGCCGGATTCAATATCCGAACGTTCGAAAAGCGAGATCATATTTTCAAGACGCGACCCTTGTGAGCTGTCAGCGGTGTCACTATAGAAATGCTCTTAGTATACATTGGAGCAGTTTTCGTGACAAGCTCTTAGCTCGAGTGGTTCTTATACACTATCATGCCGTAATATCATTCTCGTCTATATTCATACATAATTTTAGGCTTACAATCTTCAAGTGGATAAGTAGTGTAAGAGTGATAAACTACTTGAACTACGATTGCCTTACATAATGTTTGGTAGTCTTTAATTCTGAGTCTTCTATATTCATAATTTCCTTATTGGATTGTGGCATATTGATTATATGACTCACTAAAAAGCTTAAAACGGCACATAACATATAGTGGGACTCTCCCTCCAGTCAATATTTAATAACTAATGATATGAAAATTGGTGCTATTAGATAGTCAATAAAAATATCCTGCATTTTCCTTTTACATCGTGATCAGATTGGACGACCATTCTTCACATGACTTTATGAAACCCAATTTTTTGCCGCTTTTTTTTTTTGTGCCATTCATACTAATCATAGGTACAGCTACTGATAAATGTTAGCAACTAAACAACATACCACCAAATAGATTTATTAATAGTAACCTACCTTGATATCCTGTTCTCTCGGCCCCAATCTGAACTTATGACATTCCTTTTATCAGATTGCACCTGCATCAAAATATTTTATTTAGGACGAACAATTGCGAAAGTAGATCAAAATTTCTGGTCACGTATAATGCGATAGGTGTTTAGTGAAATTTCAAATCAGGCTCATATATCTAGTGGGTTAGTTAATCAATGCGGGCGTATCAACTGTATCAGATTATTCGGTTGCGAGCGAGGCCGCGGCCGGCACGACTGCGCCAGGCTCCACTCCATCACCTCACAGAGTCTATGTCTAAGACATAGACAATAAGATTGATGCAAACCCTTGAGCACAACTTGCAACACCAATTCTTTAGCATTTTGGCGCTAAACACAACTTATTAGCTAACTCAGCAGTTTGATTAGCCTCGCCAGGAGGTAAATGTGTCAACGATAATGCACTTTGACTTATTCATTACACACTCGCGCCTGTCCAGTATCGTGCCATAGAATGCTAAAAGCGATCTTATATCTCGTTCTTCCTCATATAGAGCCGATTCTTTTAAAGCATTCCAAACATTTTTATGTGATTTTTTCTGTTTCTATAACATTTTTGGCACAGTGACATCACGCACAGCTGTTTCATTTTTAAAATAGGTTGTATGCGTAGGGATTAGGTGGAAAAATATATGCCACGCTACACAAATCCAGGCATTTATATGGGACACACGTTTTCCCACCCTAAAGTGTTTTTGCCGATGATACACTCAAATCTGGTTGGTAACAGACACCTTTCAGATCAAGGTTTATTAAACACTTGATATTGATATTTTAATTCACGTGACATTGCTCACGCATGCAAATGAGATCAATCTAGTCTCTAAAGTTAATGAAATTGTCTGCATCACTATTATTGTGAATGCAAATATTAACCGTGGTATACCAAATTTAAATGAAAATTCTATTGGTTGTTAGGTCTGCTTCATAGTAATTAATAAATTCCATGCAACAATTACGGTGTTTGACGCCCTGGTAATCATCACTTTTCCGTTCATTCCGTTGGCTCGCCACGCAAGGAAATAAGGCAATGCTTACCTAAAATTTCAATGAACCGTGACCATTACTTTGCATAGCAATAATTTAATCTTGCACAAATATTCTTATGTATTCCTAGGCACACGGTAAATATAAATTTTCCAAATGGTGTATCAGAGAGGAGGAGAGAGACCTCTGTTTTTCTCTTTCGTGGTCATGTAAAGAGTGAAACGGGTGGCGCGACGGTCGCAAGGTCCCCGAGCGGCGCGGGCGCGCTGGAGGCGCAGGCGCAAGCACGCCGCAAGTCTCGCAAGTAAAAGTAACTTTTAACAATACCTTGGCGGCGCTTGCGCGCTGCGTACGTCAGTTTTGCCAACTCCAACCGCGCGCCACCACATATCGCTCTTTTACTCTTTCGGAAATCGAACCCAACGCCAGTGGCAGTTTGTAGACTACAAAAAAAGTTTTCCGCTACGTGTCGCGTTCAAAAATTCTCGGTGATTCTTATTGAATAATTTTGTGTGATTTGCTAAACTTTCGTGAATTATTTTATGACGTTGCAAAAGTTCAATAACGTTAATGAGAATTTGAATATTTTGTAGTTGTTGTACTTGCCGGCAATATTGGATGTTACGCTCACTTGAACGTAAGTATTTTTTTATTTGTTTGGTATTTTATTGTAACCTTCTGCCTAAGTTTTATCTGCAGTTCCGTTTATTTCATATGAACATATTTCCTTCATATAACTATTCATGTATTTGTACACTCGTCTTTATTTATGTAGCGAGTTGTTGAACGATATTCTTATATATTATTAATGAGGTGATGAAAGTGGTCGTGCGTTTCCCGTCAGTGACTGCTATGTGGTCACCCGGCCAGTCGGTGAGCGAGTGATTAAATCAACTTGCAATCGGATCATAGAACTTGTTTCAAAGTTCTTGTAGACACGTGTCCCGTACTTACTTCTGAGACAGTCGATGTATATGGAACACTTTATAAACATAGACTTAGACCAAAAAAGGCTTGTGCTACTATTAATTTATTAGTTAATTAAAAATATCAAAAGGCTAGTCGACAAAGCCTAGCCGGTAAATCAAGTTTCTTCAAATATTTCTTGGAAACTGTGTTAACAGGTTCTTTATAAATAATCATTACGTTCTCTATTGATATTTGTTACCTAATAATGTTTGCTCTAGCAGTGACAACAGCTACCAACTTAGTTATTCATAAAAACGGTTTTCGCATTCATCGGGTTAACATATCTGGCGAATTTATCACAGCGAGGTATGCAAGGGTTACGTATCAATCAAGATGCATTTGTGTCAACGAATATACGAATATATCCACATTTTTGCCGTGAAATTATGCATGTAATGGTTATGCAATTTTTCAAGCTTATGCCGATTTATTTACCTAAAGCTGAGCGCACATTGTTAGAGTAAATACCTGGCAAGTGGGGCCCGGTAGACAAAAATCTTATTGATATCTCCACTAGCATCATCTACGCTAGGCTAAAGCATTGCCATTGGTATCTTCAGTAAACAATTCAAAATCAATAACATGAGAATCGGTGCTCTTTTAATACCTTATTTAGGTCTGCCTTAGATCCTTAAATCTTCTGGTTTCAATATGATCAGAGGTATATTTCATCTCACTCGCAAACTGTTAAAAACACTTCCAATTTTTCTACATTTGATAAGGTTTTGACATTGATTTATGCCGAGACGATATTGCGATTTGAATGCGATCGATTTTGAAGTAGGTACTCGTAGTTTTCAAATCTCAGCTCAAGTGATACATTGGTTGTTGTTATTTTGATAACACACTTTGACACTTACTAACTGAAATTTGCAGAAACTTTTACTGCTGCCAGAGACTTTGAACTTACTTAGAACTCTGCCAATGTGACTTGAACTTGAAAAGCGGCCGTAATCTTTTTGACAAGATAGTCATTGTAATCAGTTCTCAATTGTCTAAGTATAGGATCCTACTACTAAACATCGAAAGGCAGACCACAATAGTCTAATGCATATTTCGCTCACGAATATCTATAGGTACATGCTCGATTATTTTGCTTTCCCCTGCCTACTGATTTGCAATGCAATAGGATACAATATCGCTACATTTAACTGCGACTCGGTTTTTTGAATCGTTTTCCCTTCATAAATATACAATCGCTCTATTGTAAGCTATAAAAGCTCAGTATTTTTTTTGCAGAATTAATAAAAAAACTAGATTGTTTTTACCTCTAACATTTCCTTGTTCAGAGCATCCGCATATATCTTATAAATACGGTGATTACCACCGATCAATGCTACTTATAATTGGTGCTTGAAGATGGGAATGTCTGCTGCTCCTCCGTTTGGCAGCCCAGTCACGTAGCAGAACAAAACATTTAGATTTTATACGCAATACCCACATTCCTCACCATTTGCATTCACAAGATCCGTCGAAGTCATAAAACAATATTGCTCGCATTTAAAGTCTTGCATTCACGTTCTAATATCTTAAGTATGTATGAGTCGTTTCATATGAAACATTAAGTTCTCGATAAAACCAAATAGACTGCTATTGATCTCAAGTTAGCAACTGGAGCGTTTCAAAACATTGGAGCTCTAAATATCTTATGAAATTGCATTAAGTTCGATGTGAGGAAATTGCTTGTTAACTGCCATTTGCAAATTGGATCGGTCGGTTCGGTACTTTAATTGATATCATTGATTCTGGTAATCGTCATCAAGAAGTTAAAAGTAATAATAAACTAATTGAAATTAAGGCAATCAATCTTGTCGGTTAGCGGTGACCTCTAAGTCGTGGCGTAACTAATAAATGCGCGCTCCCGCGTCTCGCTTCACTGAACACTTTCCACGACCCCAACGCGTACAGAAAACTGGAAAATATTAAACTGAAAATTTCAAAAAACAACCTTGATTACACTGTTTGTAATAACTGAAAGCTAGAATCTTAGCTAACGATAAATAAAATATTAAATAAGCAACAACATTTTAATAAGTTACTAAGTTATAAACAAGCATTGTTATTGCATCTAAACACAATACAATATGGTACAACATAATAAATTCTTGTACGTAACACGACAATACGTCTCTGGTCCAGTAGTAGTGCAATATGTGTTTCTGTCAGCAACATTGGATAACGAGCTGTTTCGACAGGTGTTTAGCATGCGGCCAACACGCCGACCATTGCCGACCGGAGCCGACCACTGCCGACCAGCGACCTCGGCACGGCTCTCTAATGTCTGATCAGTGATGACTTTGACTCATCACGACCTTCACTTTTTTGTAATCATAAATTGCTTTCCGAACTTTTTTGTCTTAAAATAGCGTGCCAAATTTTTCAATTAAAAGTATTTTAATTAAAAATACTCATTAGATTCATAAATTAATTTCCAATGACGATTCAATTAATTAAAGCAAAAAGTTATAACCAATAAAAATGTTAACAAGTGTTTTTTGTGGGCAAATTACTGTCATCATCACCATAAAAAAATTAATGGGAAAATAAAAAACACAGCACACAGTTTTAACGGCTGACTCTACAGACTCTCTCTGTATCCTGTTGTAATTTCTTCGTCACGAACATCTGACATCACAGACGTCTTTCTCTTAGCCGAAAGTTGAAGATTTGATAGTTCGTGCTTAGTTTGGTGGGTCGTGAAGGTCGGCGGGTCGCGGAAGCCACCCCGCACAGCGCGCGCGCCTCGTGCCCGCTGACGCAAGCGCAGTGAAGCAACTGCAACGTTACGTGCAAGTACGTGCCACCGCACTCGAAGACGACCTATTTTACACCACAGCCCGTTTCTGAATAGTATCGTGATGTAGATGTAAACCTTGGCCTTTTTATAAAGGGACAAAAACTTACCTCATTATAATAAAATCGTGGATGCAAAAAGAAACAGGCCGTATGAAATTCCAGCCTCAATGACGAAACACCTTAAACATATCTTTTTTTTTTATTATATGTATTATTCTTATGTTCAATTGACATTTATTGACATCGTCAAAGAACTTCCTAGTTTTCGTTTCGTCAATATCGAGGAAATCGTAAAGCTTTAGCAGAGCTAAACAACCGAAACTGAATAACATTGTCCGCATTATTAGTTGAGACTTAACGTGTTCTGGTATCATAAAATTATTTTATATAATTCGTCTGAAAAATAACACGTAATCTTATGTAAAAAAAAACTCATTTTCGAACAATGCGGTTGATTACTGTAACATATTATCAGAACGGATCATAGATCGAGATTGTACACTTAGAGTAGACTTAAAGATTACAAAGATCCTCTATTAAAGAGTTGCTTCTTTCTGCTCGAGAATTGCTGTCCTATTTTTGATGGCACAACACTCAGCCGCTGTAATTGCACTGGAAATGAAACCACGAGGAATTGCTACCTATCTTGTCTCCACTATTATTTCTAGCAGTAAAAACTAATTGTTATTGTTTTAACATTCCCTCATGCTCCAACGCTTCGACATACTTTCAGCATATCTGTACCATAGAATTATGTAGAGTAGCTTTCAGGAAAACATTGATTAGTATCTAGAGGTGTGCAATCAGTTCGTTCGAACAGCATATTTATGTATATGCAGTGGTGTCTCATCCCATACAAAAAAACCGTGCTGACGTACTGTACTGATTATACTGATTATTTTTTGTACATCGATCGCATTCGGTTCCGTTCCACGGATATAGATGGTGATGGTCTATCTATCGTCGTGGAACGGAACCGAACTCGAACGATTTACAAAAAATAATCGGTATAATCAGATGAAAAACGCTAATTTCGTCGGCACGGTTTCTTTGTATGTCATGAGGCATCTGTATGCTAGTATTATATTATCTATGGTATAGTTATAGTTCTCGCCAAACTTCTTTACCGCACTGAAGTTGGCTACAATGGCTGCGCAGTAGTAAATCTATACCAATATTATAAAGAGGAAAGATTTTTTTGTTTGTTTGTTTGTTTGTACCGAATAGGCTCCAAAACTACTGGACCGATTTCAAAAATTCTTTCACCGTTGGGAAGCTACTCTATCCCCGGGTGACATAGGCTACTTTTTATCCCTGTATTCCCACGGGAACGGGAACTACGCGGGTGAAACCGCGAGGCATCCTCTAGTCTCATACAAAACAGCACCGTTTCGTGCCTCACGCATCCGGTAAACCCACTTCAGGGCGGCCAAGAAGTTTGACGAGGACTATAGACATGTTGGGAACAAAAATAAAATCTTAACTAATAACTTTAAGATACTACCCTGCCAACGAACGTTGACCCCGTCATCAGCGGAATCGATCACTGCGAGGTTTCGCTAACTAATTTTATTTAACCCTGTACAATAAATCAATAAGTATTCGACGGAATGTTTTTGTTGTGATATAGGAGCAGTAGTGTATATTTAATGAAATTATTATAATTAGCTATTAATAACGACCGATATGCAATCACGGGCCTGATGCTCACGCGACGGAGATGCGCGGGTCGTCGACCCACACCGTGTGTAAATACTCCAGCGGTGACGCCGCCGCATCGCGAGCCACCTCCATGCACGCCATTGTAATTGAAAACCAATGTCGTTACAAATAAGTCCATTTTAGTTAATCAACGACGCTGTGTTTCGCTTTATTTGCAAACCTGACGCCTCCTGCGTCGCATGCATAACTTTTACTCTTTATTACAATCCAACTTTAGCACCATAGATCTCGCATGGGCGTACTGTCTCGTCAGTTCTCACTACAGAAACGTTTCTCATTATTAGACGCACGTTTTATAAATAAATAGTGAAAGTGAACGCTTTGCAATTTTCTGCGCCTACATAGTTTTTGCGTCACTTTTTTTGCAAATACCTACAGTTGTTAGTCGTGCCCACCCACGGGTAAAGAAAGATATCGCAGGCGCCTGACCTCTAAGGTTGCTTAAAAAATCTTTATCTTCGCTTTTTAATTAAAATGCCCAGATTTACCAAATACGTTACTTTAAATTGATACCCAATTTCCTTATACGGGTTCGCAAAGGAACTTTAAATTCGGAATCTAGCACGAGTATAAAGCATGGTTTTATGGTGAATAGGATGTACTGAGTGTTGCACTCTACGTCATGCGTCATGATCGCGCAACCAGTGTTGCGCAGGCGGCTAATTGTTCAAGTGTCCACGTGATAAGTAATCGCCATCGGTTTCAGTCACGACTGCGCCCATTATTCCCATCCTTAGCTTTCTATCATCAACTGCCACAATTACATTTGCAAACCAGCTAATCAATTGCCATTCGTCTGCAGATGGCCTTCTTGACAAAAATGTAATAATAGCCCGAGCAATACGAGCTAAGCTATAAATAACAACATAATTACGAGTGTCGATAAAGTCGATCGTTCCCGGGTGATTTACTGCAATAAAACAAATAAATTATCGGCGATATTGTGGGCAAGTGTTAGCAATTGTTGGCAGACGTATTAGAACGGATATCTTGCTTGACACAACTGTCTGTCGATGCTGGTTGCACCTTTGACCTTGCACGTGCCCCTTTCAAAATAGCACCGCATTCCACAGAGTAACGCCGCAGTATTCACGCAGGCCGCCGCAGCTCTATTGTTCCTCCATTTAAACTTTACACATCGGAATTCTTGACATATTTACTCATTCGCCTTCTACTGCACCTCGCAGCTGATCTTCTGATATTCTCTGCACCTATAAAACCAAACTGCACAATGCAACTTAAAGGAGATCTCACTGTGGCATTTCATTGTTAACGAGAACATTTAGGATTACGTAGTTGAAAGTTTTGATAGACCAAAGTAAATTAGAACTGGTAGCTGAGTAACGTGCGTTGATACTCTGCGCGATCCAAAACCAAGACAAGTGGCTCTCGAAACTTGAACAAGCGAATTATAATGTACAATAAACGTCCGTGTCCGTACCGGCTCAGTACAGGTAGGCGTAGCTAAAATGTTATTCAACTTGACGCAATAATAGACTGCCGGATTTAATAGCTGTATCGTGACGGTAGGCTTCCGCCAGGTGTCACAAAAACTAAAAATTCAGTAGCAAACAGAAGTTGAAAGAAGTCGTGACTAGTTTCTAGTGAAATTCGTAGCAAGCGGCGACACAAACCTGATGACTATTTTTAAAACTTACTGCATTGTCTGTGTCATTTAGTCTATGATTTTTTTTTTGTCTTAGAGCACTAAACAAGACCCGGGGACCTGTCCGCTCAATTTATTAATGTTGCGTATTTTTAACACGATGAATAAGTGATTTTATATGACTGAATGAATAACTTTTTAAATACTTGACCTTTGTAGAGACGATTCACGTCGACCTTTAAAAATGATGAAGACAAAATAAATAGCTATGGGCAAAATTTGATTGTCGCACAGGTGGATAGTTGTTTCGCAAAACGAGTGAAACGACCAAAACCCGATTAACCCACTATTTGGCTTGCTTCGAAAACAAATGATGAAATCGTAATAATATGGCAAACATTAAAAATGTACCATCGTATCGGAGGTTCTCTGGTTTTAATAGCTTCACGCTTTTGCTGCAAAATAATTGAACAATAACGTAACTGTTTATCGGAAAAACTGTAACTGAACAAAACTGCAATTAGTACATAACCATTTTAGTGAAATACAAGAAGTTTAAAAAAAACATAATAAAATAACAACGATCAAGGCGGGGTGTAGCAAATGTACAGAAAACTGTTGCGTGATGGCGTCAAGTAATTGCACCGAAGGTAGTAATTTACTGATCATGTTTACATTTTGCAACGGATTTTATTCAACACCATATCTGAAACATAAAGTTCCGGTAAACCTTGATAAAATTATTTGATTAAGCCTCTCTCTCTAATGCATTTCATTGATGGATGGTTAGCAGCCGTAGCATCAAAGAAATTATAGAGACAAATGAATCACGACTGCAGTGTTGTACGCAACAAGTTCGAAGAACTTTAATTGCATTTTTACGTTGAGAAATCAATTTTAGTAACTTTATACAATTTCCTTTGCTTCGGCATCATTGCTTATTTTAATGAACCTGTAACCGTTGTCAATTACATGTTAACCTGATCTTGTGATATTGCAAAAGTTGTCGACGGATCCACGAATCTCCCACATAAGAAATGAAATAGCACGTCTTTTCTGTTATCTCAATATACACATAGGTACTTATCTTCGCCATTAATTTATCTAATTCTTTATTTACATGTAGCATTTATGTTCAAGCACACGCCCAGGATACTAGAAATTTTATTATTAAAATTCTTTAGCGTGCATAATGCCTTTTAACACTTTTTTTTTTCTCCAGAGGAGCTGCCAGACGCAAAGTCTTCTTGGAACTAGTGTTTCTAATAAATAAAGATCATGCTACATATACGAGTATGGAGATCTTTACACGGTAAAACTCCTTCCCAGACAAAATTCAATTTACCCTAAATAATTGAGTGCATTTATAATTTATTCATCATTAATAGGTAGAAGTTAAAGGTTTATTTTATAATAAAATATTTTTTGTGCCAGAAATATTTTATTAAAATACCCGAAATTGTACAAAACCCATCTCATCGATGATCCACCATTAGATTAAACTTATTAATTATCATAATTATCATTGTAGCCAAAATATGTTGTTGAACTTAGGCCTGCCCCAGGCGTCGCCATTTATTTGACTTCATCTAATTTAAATTACTCTAAAGTGACGTCAGATTTAACGTAGTAGCCGTTTAATGAATGAACATCAAAAACTTGTTAATGGCGTACCTTTCTATTTACATAAAGTAGGATATTACTTAGCACATATCAAGCACATTCCATCAACCGACCGCCGCTATTTCGCAAGCCGACCGAAGCATTACAAACTGCCGCATAAGTTGTTAACTTTACGCATTTTGTAACTTCACTAGTAAAAATATTTTCAACTATTACAAATTATGTTTGACATTATCTTGACGTGACCGTGACAATAGAGGCGAGGAGACGAGCCACTGTTTTACGGAGACCTACTTTGTAGACTCGCTATTCAAACAATCGTGTACTACGACTTCGAACAAGCTACCGGACTATTAGTGAATACGGTGATTGTTATTTTAAGTCACATTTACAATCGTTAGCTTGTAAACCCTTTGTAAGCTTTACGATCTCAAATTATTTACCCTGCATTGTACATTAGTTACGAAAAGTAAAATAAATCGTTTAAGTTTCCAAGGAACATTCAGGAGAACAAATAGTTGGACGTTGTAAAGAAATACTTCTTCTGAAACTAGCTGTTCAATTTGTGGAACATGAAAATAGCAAATGACAGGGATTGCAGTATCATTTGTTACATTTGATATTTGATAATTAGGTACTTGTGCAGGTACTTAGCAGATATATTTCTCAGGGTAGAGACGTAAATGTGAAACTATTAAATACGAATATATTAATGATGGGTGCCCTTACGAGGTGTCTCTGCGCGGCGTGTCGTTAGGTAACCGAAGATGTTCGGTCGCGCTCGCCGCTAAATGCCAGCTCCTTTCCCACGGTCAGCATTCTGTGCCCATTGTATGTCTAGTTCAATAATTAAGTCCGGTATTTACAACAGATGTGCGTGCATACTTTGTTACAAGTTGTACGTCATCATGTATTTCCATTTCAATATGTCTGTCTGTCTACATTTTTTCGTTGAGAGTAAAATAGTTGACATATTCTCTAGTGCCAAAGACCTAACTATAGGCTAAACAGAAACTTTCATACCTTATATTTTAGACATAAAAACTAGTGTAAGACTCTTTCTACCGAAAATTTTCATTCCTGCACGAAAAACGTTTTCATTGCCATATAATTGGCATCCACATTTTTTTGCAGACAGTGTTACATTGGTGCACATTACGATTCGTGACATCATGTTGGTGTGTGTGCACAAAGCGTAATGTATTGTTCAATAAAACGATGACGATTAAGCAATGCGTGCATCGCCTAACGAAGCCGCATTTAAGTGAAAACGGCGCCCGCTTGCCGGTGTAGGAATTCCTCCAAAGGAAATTATCGCACCAGGAAAACTGCAAAAATAATGACTGAACAACTCTGATCAAATAAGCTAACGACAAACACGTTATCCTTATAACCTGTTTGAATACAAAATGAACAAACAATTTTTATTTTAGCCGTGCCTCGCGGTGCTATCTACCACTCGAAAATGCTATTGTTTGATTTTGAAATGCGGAAACTCGATGATTGTAACGCACCTACCGAATTGTGCAAAGAATAGCCTTAATCTTGTTTCGTCAAGGTTTTAAGGCCCGACAATGAGGATGAAACGTGCAAATAACATGAATTACGATTCGTTTCGCTAATGGAGTGCACACATATCTAGCATTAGCAATAGTAAGCTTGCACATAATCCACTCGAACTACCGACGAAGTCTTTAAACCCGGTGCAAGGTAACTACAAACAATCCGATTTACTTATGCTAAATCGTATTAGTTAACAAAACATTTCGGAACTTTATTAACTAGGTAGCATGTTTTTTGCAAGTTGAACACGAGGTCTCCTTATTAAGACGTTAAATTTTATTCAACAAAACTAATATGATTAATTGAAACAATGTGCCCCAGTTATGTAGAGTGCGTATTGAATGAAATCAAACAATACTTCATTAGCTCTCGACCTACCGTTAATACTTTTTGCTATTGTGATTTAGACATGTTATCTATGGCCGTCTATGGCATGTCTGTGGCACACCGCGTGGTAAGTGATCCAAGGTAACTTTCCTAGTGATGTTTACTCATTGTGTGTTAGCTGCTCACGGTGGGTGAACAATTATAGCAGTCCATGATTGGTTATTATTTGGCTAGCGAGGCCGGAGCGTGCGGCGCACGACCCCGCGGCATGCCTTGAAACACGGGCTTTTTGTACCACCAAACAATAGCCTGGTCACCCAGAAATCAGTCTCGCTTTCATGTATATCTGTAAGATCAATGATCCTATATGATATAGATCTTTTAATTATGACCTCGTTGCCTTGTCTGTACCTGTTACCTATTGACACATTGACGACTTTCACGATATCTAGCCACCCACTCACCTACAGCCACTCAGTCACCTAGAAACTAATTTAAAGGATAAAAATAATAATTTGTTAGCAACTTATATCAAGTTTCGTGCGTGTACGAGTCGCAGCCGACATCGGTTTAACCGGTCGGGTGGCATTCGACGAGTTATCAACTTTAACATTCACAATCATCTTAATGAGATGACCCAACCTCTTTCGCCATCGCTCATTAAGAAAAACCTGATTTTAGCAAATTATTTGTCCCCATAGATATTTCTACTATTTGGCATTTCCCGTGCGCCTGTCAAAAAGTCGGCTAGGCAGACCTATTACGTAAGTCGGGTGACCTTTGAAAGGATTTCATCGTCTCAAACGTCGTTTATTTAAGATAGAATAGTACGATGTCTGTACGTTTAGAATATTGCCATTCGGTACTTATGAACGGCAGGCATATCTGATTGCCATTGTCCGCTGTCACCGACAACATTAGAGGTATAATTTATAATGATGCCGAGTTATGTAAAAGTCATCAGATAATAGGCAACAATCAGTGGATAGATTTGACAGGTTGAGCATTGTAGTCTCGACAAGTGACCCCCATTGAGGCCATAGGTAACGACTTCGTGACCTACAAAGTCATGTTTATGCTATACCTATCAGTAGCCAATCATTGAGCTACTGACTAGTAATAAAAAATGTAGGCATTTAATTGGAGGCAGGTGCACAAAATGCCTTTCAAAGAACGTATCTATCTAAACCTAAATGTTCTTTAGTTATTTTTATTTTCTAGATTCTATCAGAATTAGAAACTTTTAAACCAAAACCAAATTATTTAATAAACTTAAAGTTGTCCAGTAAAGTTGAATCCAGTTTCTAATATTTTTACTTAAATACAAATATAAGTGTATATATAATAATAATAATGGTAGTTTTTGTTAATTAATTATTTTATATTAAGTAAAGTATCTAAGTAAAGAAATATAATACAAATATTATGTCAAATAAAATAGCGAGCAAAGAAAGTAAGTATTAAATAAGTGATATTACGATCAATTATTTGTCTTCTTTATTAAAGTTTTTGTTAATTATATGGGACATCGGCGTAGCACTTCGTAGCACCGTAGCACCGTAGCGTCACTATCAAGACTACTAGGGGTGCGATTTTTTTTGATGGAATGGAACAGTAATCTGTTTTTATAATTTTATGGAATGTAAATGAAGAGTACCAGAGTACTTATAAAAAAGAGTATATTTCATTGATATTTTCAAAACAGAACGTTTTGCAAAACAGAAGCAATTTTCATTGTTTTTAATATAATTCTACACTTGATAGACATCAATTTCAATGAAGCCCTGTTTTTCACTTTCCATCGACTTGCGATTATGACCGCAAAGACAAAAAATCTTTTAGTGAAATTACCGGTATTCATTCAGTTAAGGAAAAATGAGACAGAAGAGAATTTTAGCGTTATCTATTACTTTTTATAGATTACTAGCTTCTGCCAGCGGCCTCGCCCGCGTGATTTTCGAAAATTATCCCAAAGGCACATATTCCCGGAATAAAAAATATCTTGTGTGCTATTCCAGACTTTAATATATCTGTGCCAAATTTAATCCAGATCCGTTCAGTAGTTTTTGTGCGAAAGAGTAACAAACACACTCACAAACTTTCGCCTTTATAATATTCGTGTGACTAGCTTCTTTCAGCGGTTTCGCCCGCGTGATCTAAAAAAGTATCTTATGTGCTATTCCAGACTATAATCTATATTTATGCCAAATTTCATCCAGATCCGTTCAGTAGTTTTTGCGTGAAAGAGTAACAAACATACACACTTACAAACTTTCGCCATTATAATATTAGTGTGATTAGTGTGATAAAGTACCCCTGTGTGAAATTGAGTACAATATCTACTCTATATTAGAGTACAGTTGGCAACCCTAACTCGACCCCTGATTATATCGATTTATAACCAATCCTATCGATGTCTCGTTGCATTCCAATCTAATAACCTAATAGACAAGAATGACATTTTAATCAGAATCACCCGCCACAGGTTATTCTGATTAAAATGACATTTAGTCAGAACTTTACTGAACTAATTACACCAATTTATTTCATGATTGAAATTCCAATTAATTCGTTAGACCAGCAATTAATCATGATTGGTTCGGATTAATCTCTTATTAAAAGAATCAGAACACTTAAGCGCAGTATATCAATGATATAAACGAAAACATTGAGGAAGGTAAAATGTAGTTGGTAAATTGAAACAATCAAAGCAGGCTGGCGTCATTGTCATGTCTACCTTCGTTGTTCTTTTTCCGAACAAGTGCCGTACAGCACTGATAAGGACGATGTCGGTACGAGTAAAACAACACTTGTATACAGTGATACACCCTGTTTGTCTGACCACCCTTTGTGCTCGTACCCTGTGAGTAGCGACGATAAAGATACCAACTTTTTTCTCGTTCAGTATTATTGCCGCAGTAGCAATCTTTTCTCGTGAGTGAGTATAGCTCCTGTGGCGTACATATTAGCCGGCCAATAAGGTTATTAGAAGGACTGCCCAGAGAGCGTCGGATATAATTAAGTGCCGTCTCTCGCGGAGTTTCTCTATGGGCACCTAACTGTGGAACCACCGGACATATTATTTCTAACGGTTTACCTACAGGTTTTAGCGGCAACCCATAAGCCAAGCTTCATAAAATAGACGGTTTCTGATAGGCACTAACACGCTCAAATATAATTAGAAGAAGCATAGGTATGAAGTTTATACTCACATCTGCAAAATGCAGAAATTTAACAGGTTTTGTCTAGCAGTGACAAAAAAAAATTACATCCGCGTCGCGAAATTCCGCGAAGTCCTAAATGCTAACCTAATCTAACATTTCCTTATTATTTTTATACCTTTTGGTTAAACAATAAAAGGAAATATCAATGTTGACGTCACTATTAATTTTCCAATAAAACTTGTTTCAAGTTAACCTTGTTGCAACTTTTATGCATTTTCCGACGTTTCGTCCACTATAGCTCACGGTCGCAGGGTGACTGCCCCGTATGTAAAACTAGTTTATATTCAGGGGCCTTCGGTCCATTGTGCGTGCAGGCCTCCTCTCTGTAAGAGGGAAGGGTCCGTAATATACCACGCGGGCCTAGTGCATTGGTGGTTGTCACATGTCTTCGAATTTATGGTCCTAAGATATGCCGGTTTCCTCACAATGTTTTCCTTCACCGTTTTAAGAGCAGCACCTGTAGCCAAATTGACAATCTACAATTGACAACGCTAGTAGAAAACGAATCAATGTATGGAAATGACACATCTGAATGTTAAGTCACGTGGTCAGACCATACAAATAAAAGGCGTTAACGAATGTAGAAAGAGATTCGATACGAAACGTTTGTAACTAAGCTAGGGAGGCAGTAGAGATGAAATAATTTACACAAAATAAAGAGCCTGCCTGTGTTTGAAACCACGACCTACAACTTGAACTAACTCCTCTACTGGAGCGTCTATAAAATTAACCAAGATTCAAAAACTTCTATTACCATTTTTGGCTGCAGCAGTTGTAATGGCTTTAGTGTTTAAGTTCTTATTTGAAATTCAGCAGGATAACAATACCACTTCAGGATTTCGCTGAATGCCGCATTTCATTTTCGTTCACTGAGAGATGTTTTGGCTCTGTTGCTAAGTATTTGTAACGTACGTGAAAAAAAAATGAATACATAGAAGCGAACTAAAAACAAGTAAACAAGAAGAAAATCATACTGGCTGACCACTTGATCTTCTGACTCCACAGCATGATTTTCTTCTTGTTTACTTGTTTTTAGTTCGCTTCTTAAACAGTCGGGTTTTTATTTTATTTTTATTTACAACTTTTCAGTTATCATTTTTTTTTATGTTTTATATAAGCGGTATATATTTTTGTAACCACCTCTTAAAACTCTTTATTTTGATACCCCACTCAATGGATTTGGAAGATATAAAAAATTGAGACGCCCACAATATGGCGCCCAAAATCCGCCAAGTTTGTTTTTTTTAACGTCACTTGTCTAAGAACATTTGGGTGGTCAAGTCATATCTAACGATGTCTTAATTATATAAATCCGTCGAGCGGTTCGCAGGGTATGGGGTTATAAAGAAATGACATAAGATTTAACATTACATACAAGATACGCGCGAAAAACATAACTTTAACCCTTGCCTGCAGTCGGGTAAAAATATGTGTATTTTTTAGTTACATTCCATTTTTGAAAATACGCATCGCTTGTTCTTTGAGCAACAATACGCAAAATTCAAATGAGTTACCCAAAGACTTAAGATAGGTTCACCCAGGATCTCGCTTCTGATGTAGAATCACTGGCACTCCTTGGGAGACTATCCCTCATATTGTTTTATTGTAAATTTTCGGCATGCAGATAAGTATTGTACCTTTTTTGTATTTATTAACTTTATACATTGTGTTCCAGGTCATGATTCGCCGGGAGTATCGGTGTGGCGCGGTCCCGCTATGACGTGAACCTCCAACATGCGGGCGAGCTCTCGACTGGCCTCTGACTAGCCACACGGCCTCATTGCGCTTTTTGTTATACTGAGGTAAGACTATACAATCAATCAATCTGCCTAGCCTTTTCCCAACTATATTGGGGTCGGTTTCCAATCTAACCGGATTCAGCTGAATACCAGTGTTTTACATGGAGCGACTGCCTATCTGACCTCCACAACCCAGTAAATGGGTAACATGGTACCTCTTGGTAAGACTGGTGTCAGATCTCAAGCTTCTGACTACTCGTAACGACTGTCAAAGATCTTCAAGTGACAGCTGGGACCAATGGCTTAACGTGCTTCCCGAGGCACGGAGGAAAACTCGGTATGTTGAAATGGTCACCCATCCACGGACCGACCTCGTCAAACGTTGCTTAACCTCGATGATCGACCAGTGCAACTGTTATTATTAAGCTCCTCAACAACGACTATACAATATCTAAAAGTATTTTTTTTTTTTTAATATTGTGTTTATTCAATATTTTTTTCAAAAAATATTGTATAAACACATACTTTATATTCGTAGATAAGTAAAACTAAAAAAAAACCCATTACAGTGCAACATTTTTCACATTTTCTCAAACACATGCTTTTGAAGAAATTGGCCCAAATTCCGAATGTCTGAAGGAATTTCTCTTGACTCTATCGATTGATCTCAAAGACCTTATACTTCGAAATACGTATAAGGTCTTTGTTTTTTTTTTTTTGTCTCTTTTTTTATTGAGGTCTTTGATTGATCTAGATTGATGTCAAATTATAGCAAGCTACAAACTGTAAATTTTATTATTCGAGGTGGAGTCGAGTAAGTGTAAGACCTACAACAACCTAGGGGCCTTCAAGTCAAGAGTGAATAGGTTACTTCTAGGCAAGCACTGGTCACCCTCGACCACATCATCAATTAACATCAGGCGATATAGTGGTCAAACTTGAGCCTATAATAAATAAAAAATAAATTAAAAAAAATCTTCATTACTCCTTTTGAAGGAAACTTCCTCCATTCCGATCCATTCAAACGAAAAAAAAAACCTTCAATTAATGTCAATACGTATATTTTTACTGCCAATTTGATTGATTAGAGTGTAGGAAATGACTTAGAATATTTGGTTTAGATCTTATATTTTTCACTATACCCTCTACTATTGTATTATTATCGACTTTGTATTGAAACCGTAGATCACAGTTGGCTACTATGAATACCAAAGCTTGGCTTCCGGGTCACTGTATACCGTTCGACCTCGTCGGATATTTTACAAGTATTGAAAACCTAAACCTATATTGTCAAATCTTTGCTCTTCAATGTTTGCGGTTCCTTACTGTGGTGGATTAATCGTGGATCTAAGAGGTTCATCTCTCACATCTCTGTATAGGTCCACCTCTTCATGGTTTGTTCGTTTAAGAAGTAATAATAGTCTCTCCACATAATAGCTTGCGTTTGAGTTCTCGCCGACTAGCCACACGGCCTCATTGCTCTTTTTGTCCGACTGAGCTGAGTCAACATCTATCTACGTATCAAATAGAAATGAGGCTAAGATTATGAAAGTTACATGTTATTGGTTTTGTTCGCTGAGAGCCAAGGCATTGTTATAATAGCAACTGGCAATTAACGTGTCAGTATCCGTCTAAGTTTACAAGCAAGTATTTTATATATGGTGCTTTGATTCTACCAACTACTTGCTAACTAATTACGCCACACTTATACCGTCAGTCACCAAATAAGCACACACCCGCCCATTTGTTTTAGCAAGTTATATTGACAAACCACAGTCGTTCAAAGCAGCATTGTAAACAAACTGTTCTAGGTGAGCAGACATTGCGACAAACTTCGCACAGACGGTTTAATGAGCGGCTCGGTGGAACATTACGTTGACGCGTCTCGACGCTGCAACTAGGATTTCCCGGACGATTCATGCTGTCATCTTAAGTTACAAACAAAACGTTCTGCCCCCATTTTGACAAGAGAAACTCTAATACGTTAGTGTGCCAAGGCCACCCAGCAAATTGATATTACATCTAGAGAGAGTTTGCCGCACCGAACTGCGCTTACAAATTCGCAGTTTGTCACGTTTTTTTATGCGACTGCAGCGCACCGATATCAAGTATTTCTTACGAGTGGACGCTTTCAGCCGATTCATTATAACAGCGTTTCAAAATATGTTTCAGGCGAAGCAGGCAATAATGATTCTGAAAGCGCAATATTGTCCGACTTCTAATTACATTGAAAGCCAATATAACGAATGAATAGCTCAGTTGCAAGTTGATAGGTCAACGAGCCGGCCGCGCCGTCGCCGAGCTAAAATTAGCTCCATTTACTAATGTCTTGTGATAAGAGCCATTCCACAATAAATGGTCTGCAGCGCGAGCGTCCATCATGTGTGCAATTAATTAAAGCGGAGTCATTGCACGCATGCAGATGCCATGATACCCCGCAAAGCTGCACCACGAACATTCGGCCTTACTTCCACTCACACTGAATTGAATCGTTACGGACTAATGTCACAACACAGCACGTAACGTTTTGTGCGATTATAAAACCGTATTCAATACTATATTATGATATTATTATTGTATGAGCTGCTCATTGACCCCTTTACGCGTCACGTATTAAGCACACATTTTAGCTAGAATATACATTTAATAAGCTTCTTACTGCTAACAAACTACAGCTTGTTATGAGCTTAATTGCTTAGCTTTTTAGTACATAACAAGTATAAATATATGATGCAAGCACGACTGCTGGTAATTACTTTAACTGTTCTATCGGCGCTACAGTATCTGAGTGAGCTGCATCGGTAGAGAATGCACTTACTATAGAAATGACTGGCTGTATAAATGTTAAATGATTTTTATTTACTGCAACATTGTTACAAACTTTAGATTTAACATTTTGTAACCGCCTCACAGTTACGCTTCGCTTGAACTTATTAAATGTTCATACAACTTTACAAAACAATAATTCTATTCTATTGCAAGTGATTGCGATATTATTACGATCAATACTCATCAAAGTCATCAATCATGGCTGGCTGTACGAATGATCGCTAATGACTCCCCGCGAATGGTAACATCAGACATTCAAAACCATATTGTCACGACCTACTTTACAGTCAGAATGTAATGTTAGTAAAATACTGGCGCCGTCGCAGGAATTCGTAATTCGATTGTCAATTTGTTCCGCTTCCAAAACCAACGCGCTCGTCTAAAACCACACCGTGATCGTTTCAAAAGTCGTTATGACAAACTCTGCTTCAAATAGAAACTGCGTTTTTACTTCTAACCAACACCTTCGAACTAATATTCAGGTAACAACGTCAGGTACTAAACTTTCACGAAGCTATCCGCAATATTTATTTCCTACTCTATTAATTATCATCAAAAGAGCAACTTGCATAATTGAATGGATGTTTTGAACGTTTATTAAAATGTTTTGTATGAAAGTGTACAATAAAACTAAATGTAACGAAACTGCATAAAGTAATTTTTTTTTTTTGGCCGCCTAATAAATTTTCTCAGCAAAATTAAGTTGAGATCATAAATAAAATGGAATTGTTATCTTAAAAAATATCTTACTTTATGTCCGGTTAAGTCGTTCAACTTAGCACCTGTCGTATAACCAGATTTAAGTGTAGTTAATTAGCACAAGGCTGTCGGTTCACTTACACACTTACCTCAGTGCTTTCACTGCATACTGAAAGTGCGGATAACTACGGATAACGACATTTATCGGTTACATTTCGGAGAGTGTGCGACGGAACTGCACAATTCGATTCCGCCTAGTCCTTTCCATCATCGGACTACAAGACATACGGCAATGCGCCATCGGTGACATCCCACCCATACGCACAAAGCGTTTTGCTAATACTTTCATTGTGTGCACAGCTAAGAAGTGGCATTCCCTGCCGGCGTCTTTGTTTCCTGGCAGCTACATCCTCGGAGTCTTTAAGTCAAGAGTGAATAGGTTACTTCTAGGCAAGCTTACATCACCGTAGACCACATCTTCGCTTACCATCTGGTTAGATAGTGGTCAAAGGCGAGCCTATCGTTAAATAAAAAAAAACGGCAGTCTCAATCGATCAATCAAATGCACTTATACCTATCTATTATTGCACATCTACAATTGTAAAGACTTCTTTTCGCTAGTTGCATGTCTATGTATGGTAGGTACCATCCAAGATGGTTGATGGTATAGATTTGATCCACTTTCCCGTCAATGTGGGTGTTCATGAATATTCTCGCCACCAATTGGCGTCACTTTGGCGAGAGAGGTTTCCACTCAGAAAACTAATTTCGGAAAAAAAAAGCGTTTGACAGGTGCCTGGACCCGATGTCTCAGTGCTGCCATCTAGTGAACGTCACTTCAGAAAACCCTCTTTGTATTGAATTTAATGTAACCTCCTGTCAGTGGGCATTGCTGGCTTAAAGGATGGTCTATGGGGCCGAAAGGTTCTGGAGTGGCGACCGCGTCCCGAAAGACAGTTACGTTAGGAGGCCTTCCTCTAGGTGGAGCGATGACCTGGTCAAGGCTGTGGGAATCCGGTGGATGCGAAACGTACAGGGGCGATCAGTGTGGGGAGGCTTGGGGGAGGCCTATATCCAGCAGTGGATGTCTTTTGGCTGAGATGACGATGATCGTTTTTCAATTGGGTCTGACCTTCTGTCAATGGCCTTGAACAGACACTTATCATAATGTCGACTATCTTGCGAAAGTGGAAGTAATAATCAATGCTTACAAAAAATACATCGTTAATATTTTTTTATACAAGCCCAGCAGTAAATAAACCGTAATTGGAACATAAATATAAGTTTACGTATATTATGTGTGGCAACAGCGAAACCAATTGTAAACAATCATTTTTTTGTAAGGACAAAAAACGTAGGCATATGAGGCAAGCAATCGCTATCAATTTTCTTATAATCTAACAAGGTTTATTTTTGTTCACGCTGTTTTTCCTTCCAGGGTAGCCAAATTTTTAAATTTGTCTCAGCAGTTGGCAAGGCATGAGTAAACACCATTCCACAGTGTCTATGCTTGTTTATCAACCTGTTATATGAAAGATATGGAAAACAAAACATTGTTCTATTACACAATTGCTTATTAATGTACGCACTGACGCATAAGGTGCAATGATTTGGTCTCAATACATATTATTGGACTAACAGTAAGGAAAATAACTGCAAACAATAACAAGGTACATTATAGACCACTAATGACAAAAAAACATTTTCTGTACGTAATCATCTGTGGTTTTACACTGGTTACAAACACAGTGCCTACAGTACAACTATTTTCTTAATGTCCCTCGGCAATCATCGCTTTTCCCAATACAAGCGAATGCTAATTGCCATGTCCATCAATTATTAGATTTATCGTGGATAATAATTTGAATTTTGAACTAAGTACTTTATTGTTGTTTTGTTATGATTTCCGTGTGTACAGTACAAACATTTTCTTAATGTCCCTCGGCAAACTTCGTGTTTCGTTAGTCGTCGGATTTATACCAGTTGCCCTTTGCACTCGGTTCGGTGCAGACCGGACGCTCTCAATCAACTTGGAAGTATATAGAGTTGATAATACTCTTTTAACATAATGTAATTTAAAAAATGGGAGGAAAGCTGCAAAATCTGCTATTTTTACAGCTCTAAATATTTCACACGGAAATCAAACAAAACAGCAACAAAGTATTTAGTTCTTAATTCATATTATTATAAACGATACATCTAATAACTGATGGATATGGAAATTAGCTTTCGTTTGTATTCGGAAATGCGATGATTGCCGAGGGACATTAAGAAAATAGTTGTACTGTACTCAACATAAAATGAACATAACGGTCAAAATATGGGTGTACGTAAACGAAACAGGGCGATAGTTTATTTTTTCCTTCAAATACCCCCTATTTGAAGGGAAAAAATGGTACATTAGGACCACAAATAATCCCAACTATCGCCCTGTTTCGTTTGATCCACGATTTTATGCCCACCCCTTATAGATGTACCTCTGCCCAACCCTTTAGGGAATACAGACAAGATGTATTATGTTAGTACATAAATTGTTTTCTAATTAGCATTTCTATGGTCGTCCTTGTCATTGGCCAATAAAATTAACCCCTCGTACAACCTTAAAAAATAAACCTAGAAAAGTTTTTTTGAGGATCACTATTAATGTCGATTCAAGATGGTATTATCTATATGCATTTAATTTTTACCTGACTGCCGAAGGATGGTAATGTGTTTATCAGTCTATGTATGTATGTAAGTATGTATGTATGTATGTTTGTTCCTATGTGGCGTTCCAGAGACCAAACGCGTCGGCCGATTTTGATGATTCGTACGTCAATCGAATCGTTTTAATCTTGCAAGTGTTACTGGCTACATTAAAACTGGAAAAATGAAAAATGGCGGCTTTTGTGCGCCATATTGTGGGGGCCCAATAATTTTTTCTTCCAATCCCATCGTGTGGGGTATCAAAATAAAGAGTTTTAAGAGGCAATTTCAAAAATATAAACACTTATATGTTTAAATGTACCTAATTCGAAAAAAAATGTTAACAAAAAAGTGTTAAATAAAAAAAAGTTATTCTAAAATCAAAAAAAACGACTGTTTAAAAAGCGAACTAAAAAGACGTAAACAAGAAAAATCATCTGGTTTTGGTCAGCCAACTCGCGAATATGTATCCTCCGACTGCACAGCATGATTTTTGTGAATAAGAATATCAATAAATCTAGATCGACAATGGCTACAAATTGCTGTGCTAAATCGTAACAATTATAATACCAGTATCAACAACGCATCAAGGGTTCCTGAAAGCCCGACCAAGCCTTTAATCAGTCAATTGATGTCAAATCTCGTGTTAGCTGTGATTGGTTGGCCGAGATAACAAAAACCAATCACATCATTTGACATGAGCTTTGTCAACATAAATTGATTTGACTTTCAAAAGCCAGTTTAGACCCAAAGGGTTGTCGGAAACTCAGAAACTTCAGGGATTAATTTCCATGTAGGTAATTGAGGATGATGTTAGGCAATTACGAGACAACAAAGTTCATTATATAATATGTATGTACTATGATGAACGGAACCTACGTAGTGACTCTTGACAGTTCTAGAAAAAAAAAACATGTTCGTGAAAACATACTGCATTTTTCAAACCACAAAAAGCTCCAAACTCAGCTAATCCTAAAACACTGCAAACAACTGCCGAAAACATGCAAGGGGAACAAACATTTGACTTTCAACGCGTTGTTCCAACGCAACGCTACGCTGTTCAAACGCAAAGGTGTTAGTACTGTGAGTAGTGATTGACAGGCAACAAAACACCGCGAGTGGCGCCGACCTTGTGTGCTCGATTGTACCAGCGGCTACCGGAACTCACATCCCGGTACAGCACCGCTGTCCTTAATATTACACTATCGTTTATCTATCTGTATAAAGCACGTGTATTTAAGTACTTAGCAACGTTTAACTTTTTTACGTCCAAAAAATTAATTGGTTAAAATTAAACCTAAAGACTTGAATTGTAAATATGTTGAATGTCATATTGTAAACTCGTCGAGCGTTGAAGTTGCGTAGACTTAGCTCTGATGCTGCATAGACGCTGCGTAGGCTTTGCAAAGATTATGCGTAGCCAGCGTAGAACATCGACATATCGACGCCGCGTAGGCTCCGCGTAGCAACACGTAGGCACCGTGTAGACGCAGTGTAAACGTGTCGTAGCTTAAAGGGTATTCATACTCTACTGATCAATATGGTACAGCAGCTTATTGAGACTGGAAGGTCCATGTTAAGCAGAGGTTACTGCGGTTTAATGAGATAATAAAATCTACAAGAAACAACTTAGCACTTGGCAGTAAAGGTGCTTGTGAAAGACACTTTTTTTAATAACAGTTTCGAAAATGTAGAAGTTAAAGTAAATTGAAATATTGCCAAATAATCAACTTTGTTTCGCGATACGATTCCTTTGGAAGAATTGTTGCAAACTTGCACTTTCCAATAACCTTGAAGCTAAAAATATTAATTTCACGCTGTGCCCATAAAATGTGGCTATGATAAGTTAGCCTTATTTAGATCAAAAACTAAAAGCGTAGAATATTACTATCCAGTTTTTTTCTAGAAACCTTGCTGCATCATAAAACTGCACCAAAACTCGTTCACTCAGTCTGGTTCTTGAGTACTTATAAAAGGAAAAAATCTAGACACAACGTAGGTCAAACAGAGACCTAACAACCATTATCTACCTGTCATCATAAAAAAATAATATTCTCTTGAGTGTGAATAATTAGTAACTATTTGAGTTGAAATGTAATCGTTTAGATATTTAGAAGATGAAGGCATTTAGTTAAAGGTCTGTTGTCTGTGCCGCGACCGGAGAAGTGTAACGAAATGTCAAGGGCGAAGCGGCGACGACCGCACAGTGTTTGTTCTGCTGAAGAAATGTTCGTTTACTTAATACGTATAATTTATGCCTGCGGGTAGCAAAATTGATTAATTTTAGATATTTTTTTATTGCCTTCTGATACGGACATAAACTTAATTAAATCATTTCAGTTATTGGTCCTGGGCGCAGATATAAATCTAACTAGATGACACGATTGTTGTTGATTCGCGTGTCAAAAAACGGAGTAAAAGTACGATCGATGATCGTACTTTGAGCTTTTCATTTAGATTGATCGGCACTGGAAATCCATTGAAATCTAGAAAAAACCGGCCAAGAGCGAGTCGGACTCACGCACCGAGGGTTCCGTACAAACCTCAGCTTAAAGGTATTATAGACCTGAGTATTTGATATGAATTTCAATTTAATACCTCTACGCGAGCATAAGGAAAGTGGTAGTAAGTTTAAAATTATTAAAAATATTTTTATTATATGATGTAAAAAAAAAAAAACGGTTTACGCAATTATTCCTTAATCTGTGCTACAAGACGTGGCTTCGTACCAAATTGCAAGATTCTGAGCTCACGGGAAGTACCCTGTAGGCTTTGATTCCCTTGCAAGTGTCGAAAATTTGCGGAAATTTGCGACATAAACGGCTGTATCTTTTGATTGCGTTGGCTTAAAAGTTTTGATTTTTTCACAGCTTTAAGGGACATTAGACCTGAGTATTTCATATTGATTTTCATTCAGCTTGATATCTCTACGTGTTCCTGAGAAAAAAGATCTTGACAGACAGACAGACGGACGGACAACAAAGTGATCCTATAAGGGCTCCGTTTTTTCCTTTCGGGGTACGGAACCCTAAAAATGCCTAATTATGCCATCTTGAGCTGTAAAAATTGTATAGAAAAGTTGGCCGAGGCATTGGCAATGTTTTCTTTCACAGGTAATAAATTTGTTTTTAAATTGTGTGAGAAAAAGTGGCACGCTTGGTTTTCATACAGATGGAGGGACTTGCGTTATGTAGTTATATTTATATCTGTGGACTTGTGGTCACGTACAAAGTGATATTCTAACAGCTAAGAGTATAATGATTTACGAAAATTCAAAAGTGATGAACCACATGACATTAGCGCATGTCAATTCTATACACTCCGGTTTTTTTTTAAATCGGCATCGTCAATGGTATGCCTCTTGGCCTAGAATCTCTTGACTTTAGCTTTTCTTAAACAACAAACATACATTTACAGAAGGTTGTCTTCCCTTGGGATTTCAGTAATCCATTAGGATTACTGAAACAACCCCTGAAAATAACATTCACACTTATAAAGAGAGTGCAATTTACTTTATTTCATCTTCCACTCAAATTATTAACGCATTTCGTTCCGCAGCCGTATACTCCATATCCATTAAAATGATCCCGGCGTGAATTCTAAAGAGCCTTGTACCACAAACCCTTATGAGGCAGCGAAGTGGGTTGTGTTGTGATAACCGGCTACCGAGTGACGTCAACACACTTATGTTAAAATGATCACCATGCGGGCCTAACGACTACCTAATTACTATTATGGCTGCATAGTTGCCGCGACACGAGACATAATCGATCACTAAACTACGGTTCAAATATCAGGGCCAATGTCAACCATGCAGTGGCATTCAATCGACGGGCCGAGGCTTAACTTTATAACTTCAAACTGTGTTATTCAAATTAAAACTGTGTTCTTGTGAGAAAAACGTTTGTTTTTATTTGTTATTCCGCGTCACGACGAAAGTAAAAGTAGCGTTGTCTTGCATAAGTAAACTCGCGCTATCCGTGCAGATCTACTAGTGCAAATATTTTAAACTTTGGTTTTCACTTACGTGGAAACAATAGGATATGTTTAATTGTTTCTAATTTACAAATATGGGCTCTAGATCAGCAATCACAAAAGATATATAGATTGATGGACGGTCTACGCAAGATTTCACTGGAATTTCACAAACGTTTCAGGAATTTAGGACTAACACAAATATATGATACTCGTGTGATAATATATACATGATACTCGTGTGATAGTTTCTTATCGTTACGCAACCCTGAAAGGAATGTTGCTCAATTCTAAGATGTATCATTACCGAACACAACTGTTATTATTGTTTTAATGACTGGGTATGTTGCTCTATAATTATTAGACGTCTACGCACATCTACAATGCGATATACAATTTCACAACCGATATATCTACACTTGTATCAGATATTGTGAACCGCTAATTAAATAACAATCATTTTATCAGAATTTCTATAGAGCGATGTAGCAACGATTCATTGCGAGCGCATACCAGTGGTAGTTGGTACGTGAATACAAATTTTGATACAATTTTACGTAATTGACGCGTTCCATGTAAACGAGCGGCGAGTAAAAGCGGGTTGAGTGCGTTGTTTGTTGCGCAACGTTGCGCCCGCGCCGCCGTCACGCGCCCGCGCGACGTTTCGCGACGCCCTGCCGCGCCAGACCTGCCAGCAGATCAGTCTTCAGCATTTGGAGCCTGTTAAGCATCACCCTTGCCCAAACAATGCAATTAGGACCCGTATTATGCTATCGCATCATTGCACAAACGCACAAGTAAATCAACTAAAATAATTTATTTGCATAATACATGTTAAAAAGGTGTTACAGGTATAAAAGTTACATTGTATTATAACCCAATGAGGGTGTGCAAATTATATATAGGTACTATGGCAACATTAAATATTAAAGAGACAAAATTTTACTAAACAGACAAACTGAATAAATTTTAAATAGGGTGGGTTACATTATAAAATAGAAATGTCAAATGAAAAAAATACAATTGAAAAAAGTCAAATAAAAAAAATCGAATCAAAAATGTCAAAATAATATACGCAAGTCAAATCTAACTGTAATACTCATTATCTTTGTGGTGACATTTCAGATAAAATCAATCATTTTTCCTTTATATAATCGTTAATTGAATAACAACATTTTGAAACTAGGAATTCATGCAAACATAATTTGAATTGGTACATTTTGTGTAGGTCTGTGATACTTTTTGGCAACTTTTTTTATATTTTGGGTGCCATGACCAAAATGTTTTTAATAAATACTGTTTTTTTATAACTTCTTACGCATATTTTATTTTTGTGTCGTGTGCTTCTTGGATGAGTATAAAGATGTAAATTCGCTTTAATAATGATCGCCACTTCATATAATTATATAAAGACACGGGAATGTTAATAATTGGTACTCTTGGAAATGTGGCTTACAGCTTGCTGTACGTTGTATGCCACACAAGTAAGACCACCAACAAATAGGTCCCCCAAAAACTCAAACAAATACTGTGGTCACCAGTGAATACAACCCTTATCTACTATTTGAAGTATGTACAAACAAACAGTATTTGAATGAGTGTAAAATTCAGACAGGCTAGATTTTGTGCGGTAGGTTTTTTAACTTCTACGATGATAATGTGTCGACGTATCATCACTTAAATTAATCGCTTACATATGTGATAACTTATTTCAAGCAAAAAATTTTGTCTTAGAAGCCGTTTAGGCAATAAAATTACAAAGTAAATTAACAAACATCAGATTTTAAATTAACACTTACCATTGTACGTAGATTAGCATGTACATGACTAATCTTCATCTTCACACTTGACGGGTCCATCCATCTACACATAGACAATTTATCTGTCAATCTACGCATATACATGATGTAAAACGGCCTTGAAGGTTACAATAAGACAGAATACTGTGCCCTTGGAGAGCCACAGTGATTTGCAGTCGATGCGCGCGTACGTACGGCACCCACCCACTACTTCGAACCACGAACCCGCATCCTATGAATGAATCATAGGAATTCCATTGATATACACATGAAAGCGCTTTATTTCACGATTCAAGTTTTATTGTCATTTTATGGGTAGTACCGCTGGAGGTTTATTCGATGTGGGCCTTTCGCCGCTTCAGTACACTTCATGTGGTGGTTGTGGCTTGAATAATTACTTAGTGGATTGGATGTTTATGAATCAAAGACCCAAGCTTTTATGGTGTGAATTGATAGATCAAGCTTTCTCAATCGTATTCTTATGTGAAAATATAATTCTTCTTCTTTGTCCAATCCTCTTCCCAGTTCAGCTGATCTGGTTCTCTGGTCTCCTTGTACGTCTGCGCCAGAGAGCTCTGTTCTGGGTTGTCTCAGTGCTCAGGTTCTCCTTCAGGACCTCTTTCTGCATGTTTAGACCACCAGGTGGCGGGTGGTCTTCCCCTTCCTCGCGGTCGATCGGGGATATTTAGGGCCTTTTTGATAGGGTTGTCATCACGTCTCAGGATGTGGCCGAACTAACGCAATCTGCTTTCTTTGACCTTCTCGCTAATCGGTGCTACTTTGAACGAACCCCTGGCATACTCGTTTCGCACTATGTTCAGACGGGTTACGGGTTACATGATAATATCATTCATGCGTCATAAAATGTATGAAGTAATTTTGATCAAGATAATCAAAACTGAAATATTGTAATCTGTTTTTCCATTTCCTTATCATATATTCTTTGGACGTAAGGGTTTATCTATTACTGGAAAACTAAAAAAACTTGTAGGTAACTTGTTTAATTGTATTGAAGTTCAATTTACCCAAATAAAGTTTTCACATTTTACCCACCAAATACCTAGAGTAATTGAGAAACAATATGCCACGGGTATTTAACGCGATGATTTCGTTTATTTATTTACCTATTTCACCCGACGTATTGGCCGTGTTGCAACGACCGTGGTCCCGGGTAGACTGGTGTCTCGGTGTACTGGCTCCGTTGGGGCAGAAAATTCTTCCTCTACCCTCACATTTCTAAACACAACACTGACCGTGTCCTTATTCTGTAACACGGCCGAAACGTTGGGTGAAATAGGTAAATAAATAATCGAAATCATCGCGTTAAATACCCGTGATTTATTGTTTCTCAATTATGAAACGCGAAAGTTTTAAAGTTAATACCTAGAGTAAGCAAGCTTTCCTAGAAGTAAATGGCCTTTACATACCGAACTAACTACACTTTCATCTAATTACTGGTTAATAATATGCAAAATAATTGTAGCAACCAGGAACTAACCGATATAATAATTATAAGCATATATTTGTTCGTGATTACAATTCGAAACCGAATTTGAAATGACAATGAGAGTGATTACACTGTCTGGCTTCCATGTTTGTTTGTTGTGTCTATGTTCTCAACTAGATGATTTCGATTGAAGCTCTGCTTTCTCCATTGTTTGTGTGTCGCCGCCACCAACAGTCTAGCCACGCCCCACATATCGTCACACATTGTCTCTTGAGATTTGACAAATAGAATAGTACTTCCCATCCTAACTAATATTATAAATGCAAAAATAACCCTGTCTGTCTGTTACCTTTTCACACTTAAACCGCTGAACCGATTTAGATGAAATTTGGTATGGATATAGTTTGAAACACTGGGAAGGACATAGTATAGTTTTTATCCTGGAAACCATCTTTAAGAGGGTGGAAAGGTGGTTGGAAGTTTGTATGGAAAACCTACAATATTATTCATCATCATCAGAGGACGTCTTTCGGCTGATATGATATCAGCCGAAAGACGTCCACTGCTGGACATAGGCCTCCCCCATTGTCGCCACATTGACCGGTCCCGTGCGTCTCGCAACCAGCGGATCCCCGCAACCTTCACAATATTATTGCGCGATATAAAAAACAGGCTATTAAAAGTACTAATGCTAAACAGACGACGTTGCGGGCAACAGCTAGTATTATATATAAATCAGCGAAATAATAATACAATAAACATAGGAATAACGTCTGGCCTCGGACATTTTCTGTTCAGTTTCATACTTTTCCGAAGTAATAGGATCGTAATTTCTCTTTAATTTGACCATTTTCCGCTTTTCTTACGCACATTTATGTTAGTATTGCTTCCATTTCATGTTTCCTGTGTGCCAAATGTGTTTGCCGACTAAATACACAACTAGCAGTCACTCCCAAACAGAGAAGTTTTAAGTGAGGAAAATTTTCTAGGAATCTGATACCCATCTAGGTCTGTTACATCGTTGTAACGAAACGAAAAAGCTGTATCATGAGTCAGATACAGTAATGTTTAGTTTCCCTTTCATGTGTGCACTCATTCACGTTTCGGTTGCTTGCGATGATGGCGACGTGAGGCATGTTGCTGCAATTTGCGCGTCACCCCTTGTCGATGAGATCGTGTGGTGCGCTCTCACCGGCGCGGGCGCAGTGTCGAGCGCGGAAGTCGTGGTGGGTCTACCATCACGTAGCGTGCGCGCGCTGTGTGCTCGCCCGTGAAGTTTCCTACAACACAAATTATACAACATTAATTATATCATATTACGTCTTTTTATTGCATTCTTACTTTTGGTACGTGCGCGACAGTCTCATTCTGTTACTGATATGTTTTCTTTTTTATTTCAATGAAGCATGAAATGGTTCAAGCTTTTCATATACTTACAGTGGGTTCGCTAGCTTTGCAGAACATGGGACCAAAGGTCGTAATTACAATGACCTACAAATCTTCTCCGAGCCCTATTAATTCATGTTTTTTCCTCAATTACGGTTAAAACTTGCGTGAATCTTTTAGAAGTTGTGCAAAGCGACAATCAACTAAGTAGGTGTGTACACGAATTTCTAACATTCACAGATGGACATGAAATGATATGTTTATTTATATTAATTGAGAAATTTTCCGTGACATAGGTGACCTCCCCTTCCACAACCAATAAATTAATTTAATGTACAAAGTTATTACTTATTAGATACTGACGACTTAACCTGTCAGCTGAATATCAAACAAGTAAATTATGGCGCTAGATACATTAACGATAAAATGTTGTTCTACATATATTTGTTGTCTGCGGTTATGATCTAATAAACTGTCTAAATTATAACTTAAGACCTCGCCAGGTCAATGTTCTTAGGTTACTTGAAGGGCGTTAAACCAACCACGATTTCTATCGATTTGTATCACATTTAACATATCATTTTAATTAAATAATATCTTAATAATTTGCATACAAAATTGTTACAAAACAGGATATATTAAATCATATACATTTATAAAATTTGAAACACAAATTTACAAGTGTTTGATCTATTTGCAAAAGCTCAGTAAATTATATTTAATAAGTACATATGTACGTAAACCGAAGGCAATTGGCTGACTCGTAAATAAAAAAGATTAGCGTATGGCCACGAAACAAAAGGTCATGGGAACGATTTCCGCTGAGGAGCGAACATCACGCGGAGGATTGAATGACAAAACTTTTAATTACTACCTAGTAGTTATAAATCTGCCTCGGTATGCAGACATAGGTTGTAACTAATTCACTAATACCTGCTAGGGCTTTATTCCACTAGTATTGGCAATTTTAATTAATTAAGAGGTAATGCGGGCAGTGAGCTCCGAGTGAATTTCCTTATTAAAATGCCATAATTCGAGGTTTGGCTCTCGCCTATTTCCTCCTTCAGAATTAGAGAAATCTAAAAGATATTCCATAATTAAATAAAAATAAAAAGATATTTATGTTGTGCTTCTGTTTTTCTTTTATAGTTGTCTTTGTATTAGGCCTCTGTTTTTGAGAGTTCTAGTGCTTCTAAAGATCATTATCTTTAGACGCACTAGAACTCTATCTAAAATAGAAACAAAGGGTCACAGTATTTACGTATATCTTTATGGAATATGTTTTAAATTGGTCCAATATTGGAGGAAGAAATAGGCGAGAGCCAATCTTCGAATGATGACTTTTTACTTAGGATATTCAGTCCAATTTCTGCGACCGCATTACCTCTTAAGGGCAAAAAAAAGGGAAATCCAATACAATGTTTCAAATGAAATGTATATTTCTGAAATATCTATCGATAAAAAACATGCGACTTTCTATGTCACATTCATATGTTCACTTCACACATATGTCATACAACTTGTACGTAGTTTTTAGAAATCAGTCGATTGCTATTCAGATTTACGACTAGATGTAATACTTACTTTAAATCCCACACAAGAAATGAAGAAACCGAGAACGATTTCCAGAATAAAACAAGGATATAGACAGAATACAATAAGCGTGATATACAACCAGACACAAAAAGAACTTCTAAGAACAACCACTACGAGTTCTTCTTACCAATTGGGGTACATCAAAACTTACAACGACGCAAAAATGATTTAAAGAAACAGAGCAAAAAAACAACAATTCTAGAGATGAAACTTGAACAAAACCGACGAAGAAAACCGCAAGTTACGAAAGAACCGCGGACCCTCCAAATGTATGACGAAATTCAAAACAATTTCTATGATTCCACTTCATTATACTGATTTCGAGAATTAATAAATATATGATGACAGCAATACAGTAGTCAGTAGGTTACTTGGTTACTATTCATCTTAAATTAAGCAACATTCTTTATATCCTTCACTGGATTTGCTTTTCTGATAGGTATAATTCATTTAGCTGATTACATCAAAGAAACATTTGGATATAACACTCTATTAACATTTAGAGATAATGATAATAAACGTATAGTTTATTGTTAAATAAATGACAAGGCTTAGAAGTCGCCACGCTATCTACGTGCTATAAATCTAGGACAGATAAAAATATCATTATCCATAAAAGGTGTGACATAATGAAGACCTGTCACCCAATTCAAAACTCGAGAGCTGTTTACGACGTCTTTAACCTCAGTTAATTCAAAAATGTTTACATAGATTTGAAAGAGATAAACAAATATGTCGCAGACAGTATGCTATGCTATACAGCTAGAGATAGTAACGCAGTGACATACGTGTGTACCGTAAGTGCAACACGTCTCGGTATTGCTCAGTGAGGTCAAATGTCTGACGCGGTCTTCTTCTAAAATATTATATAACCGTCAGCGGACGCATGGGAACTTTTCTGTCGAAACTGCTACTAGAATCTAAATGCCAGCAGTGAAACATGTACGAAACAACTAAGTATATTAAGTATAATAATTGTAAATTATGCGCGAAGATGATCCGAGCAGCAATGAAGTAACTGCAACAGTTGATAATTAATTAAGAGAGTACAACGTTCGCTTGCACTCTCATCCGTTTTCGAACTCCATATTTGTCATCAGACAAATAGAACAATGTAATGACGACGTGACTGCAATTATTCAATGAAGATTTTTTTATCCATCATTGCAAATTGAGGAATAAAGAATAAACAAACAAAAAACTTGTGAATGACAGAGGAAACGTCGAGGAATGCGACGGAGGCGGCACAATGGAGACGATGTTAGTGCACACGGTTGGCGATTTTCTTTTAGATTAACTATCAACTGAATACATAGTATAATTTTATCAATATATTTTTTTATCAATAATATTTAGGTATAAAATTTTCGTTCATTACAAAATAAAATTACTAATTTTTTTTTTTTTTTTTAAAGACTTTTATTCGTATTTCATTTGATACCCATATCATGGCAGTGCACAAAAAAATTACTAGTTCACCATCTTGTGCCGTCCGCCATATTGGATTTCGAATGACGTCACTTAGATAACCATGCATTGTCATCCAAACTAAATATGTACTTATGCCAAATTTCATCTTAATCGGTGGAGGATAACTGCTTTAAAATTCAGTTGCAAGTTTTGATCCGAACACACTTACATACATACTTACATACATTGCAAGTTAAATAAAAGCTTGTAAAATATATATGTTCGTTGCAATATATGCAAGTAATAAAGTAGCTTCATATACCTTTTAACCTCTGAATTCTTACAAATAATGTTTCCGGTTAATTGTCCACATTTATCTCATTGAACATAAAAAAAATAGATAAGATTCTCAAAAATTAAAGCGTCCGTTGATTTAGTTTATTCAATCCCGCTACCGCTCATCAGTGTGCTCGTCGTGTTAACTCTCGGTACCCACACACCGTCTGCTGATCCCGTCCCGCATGCGTGTTTCTCCGAACTTCATCTCGCATTCTTCCATGTAGCTACCCAGTCATCCAGGATACGCACTATTTGCTTATTCGCTGGCGGACAACGACCTTTGCTAGTCGACTCTTAGACAATCACCTTTTTTCTACAATACGATTCAGTCTTGTGAATAGTTTTTTTTTATATATCTGTTTCGACATCGTCATTCAATCCGTGTTTAGACAACAATAATAATTACACTTAGATATACCTATCTTACCTAATTATCGCCAGTACATTTGTAGTTCTCAATCTTAGGGAAATTATAAATGCAGGAATATGTAAGGCATGCTGTTCTACTTTCATTTCCACGTCTGCTTGTTATGAATAATTAATTTTCATGAGATGTTCTTATAGGACCTTGCGCAACAATAAACATGGTACTTATCACGAAAACATTGATAAGTACCTACACAGCTGCAGTATACATAAATTGTTCCATATCCTGTGAATATGAGTTTGGTGCGTATTAAGTGAGTCACTGTCAATCAGCTTTGGTGACCCAACTGTCTAGTACTGCTATAAGTATATAAACAATCCTGCCACGTGTTTAGTATTGTCACCAACCTTAATAGGACAGACGTTCTCGTTCTATATTATTGTGCAGTGCCTCTCGGAGCTCCGTCACAACACATTTCAACTACGCTAGACCTGTCAGGTACGTAGAGAGCTTTTACTCGTACCCTGATACAATTTCAGAAACTCCGAGCTTAAAGATACGTTACAAAACCTCAACAGATGTGATTTAAGATGAGTTAACAATGAAAATATCTTACCAAAAACGTACAACAATTGGGCATACGAGTGGTGTAGGCGAGAACGCGTCTCTGTAATTGATAAGGATAATCACGTCGTGAATCAGGCCCGGGATTAAGTACACAACCGGTAGTTAAACAGTCCTAATACGGCACAGGTAATATTCGCCACGCGTGTCGACATAGGTCACAATTATTAACTTAATTGTCTTCAGCGAGTAGGCGACCCATTGTTTGTGCTTTTGTTACTATCGCATGCTCTATCTAAGACCTGACTTATTCATGCTTATTCCTTAAACAACTTATCATGTCGTAAGATTACGAGACCTCAATCGTAATACCAAAAAAATTGGACCACTGAGTACGTTTTGACATGCCAATGTGGTCAAAACATATCGTCGATCAAAGGCCACTCTTATTGTTATGCAATGTTCCTTTTATCATATTTTCCCCGTCACGATTGTCTTCCTGAATATCATTGTGTTTATCGGCCCCAAATACGATACGATATATTGATGTAACATTATCATATTGAAGGGATCTTGTGGGTCAGAATCAGAGTGGTTTCGTGAGTGTCCGTCACCGATTGTCAGTACTCGGTAGGCGGTGTCATTTGTTACGAGAAAGGCGAGACGTGACATCTCAATTCGCGAGGATACTGTACCCGTTTGTGGGTTTATTCGTCTAAAAACATTATATAAGTCTATTGCGGTTAAGCTGATTATGTAGGCAAAGCAATTGACGACAAACGAGTTTGTTATTATAGATCATATATTTCTCATAAATGGCAGAATTGAATATTAATTGGGTCTATCGAGTACCGTAATAGAGTACTTGATGAAGCGTGTAGTCTGAAGTAGTGACCGCCACTCTGTCGTCTACCAGGTGCTTCGGACGCTGCTCTCAACATACTTGATGACGTAACGGAGTGCGGTCGACTCGGGCGGCGCGGGCCCGTTACATCGCTGCACCGTTCATGCGTAGCTTTTTGTTGTGTCTCGACGTAACATAATACCATTCCTAATAGACATAGGGCATTGTGCAAACTTACAAGATTAAGTCACGACCAATAGACGCCCGTTAATCAATCTCGGTCACATCCATTTAAATAAAGCTAAATTGCTAATCAAATGATCGGCGATAAACTCGGAATGGGATACGACCTTCAATGTGGAATTCTCTTTCAAAATATCCGTAAGGTTGTTTTGATTCATAACTTTAGGTGTCACCGACGAAATTAAATCAGCAACTGTTCTATAAGGTTATTTGTCTTTACGTTTTCGGTTGTAGTATCAAAAAAACGCTACGTTTAACGCCAGTTACCGTTAAAATTCTAATTTGTTCCCGCTTTAGTGAAGCTCACGGTATTTTGACCTCTTGCAAGTCAAATTAGCCACACCAGTTGACATAGCGGTGATTGTCTATACTTTGGCATGAATGTTAATAGAAACGGATAGATTAAGTACATAGTCACGTCTCGATTTAAATTTAATTGTACGTGGATTAAGAAACGATTATCGATTTGTTTCCGTCGGCAATATAGTTACATAAACGATATTGCATTAATAATTCGTTCCCGATACACGTAAGTAGAATAACGATATCAAAATGTTGACAAGCTATACTTAGGTGTCTGCTTGAATCAAATTAATTAGCAGAACAATGGCCGTAATTGCCTAATTACTACTTATTGGTCGCAAATTCGCAATAGTGAACCACTGCTTCCTCGTTCGAAGTGTTTGATACTTTTATCATGTGAATTATTAATATTCATTGTCGAAGAAAGCGGTTTTAATTAAAACCTCGTTTGTAATCTTTCGATGTATATTAATTTAAATTATTTGTTAGAAACCATTGTGCACGCAATTCTTAGAGTGAAGAAAAGTGTACATTAATGATGGAGTAAGGAATTTTCTTGAGTTAAATATGATTTAGTTATAATAACTAAATAATATTTTATCTAGCCTAATGTTAACGCTCTATGCTTGACTGCCTTAGTGTTTAAAGTATCAAACATGATGAAAAAATTATCAATATCGATAATTTGTGCGGATATTCCTGTAACTTGAAATTATTGTCAATTGTTATTCTTTAAAGTGTGAGTATTACCTACATATTGTAACACTGATTTGTAACAACAAGCTTCCCTTGCTTAAAAGGACCCTTCAAACACTAGATTATTTATTTCTCACTGATAAAGATTTTTTTTATTATTATTGATAGGCTCGCGTTTATAAATTATAGTAAGAGTATATAATAAGTAAATAATCTACAAATAGAATAATCAGATAATCATCCTAGATAATCTACCCGTTAATATATAAATATTAATATAATATACCTACCATTCCAAGCTTCCGACCTCAAGTGAGAAACTGACCTCAAAGTGCAATACCCCTCGTGGTTGAAATCATTACAACTTGACCGCAGCCCCATTTGCTGCTATAAACACACCACTACATGTTTTCAATTATCTACTTTACCGAGGAATGTAGATAATAGGTAGGTAGGTAGTAAGCAAGCTTATTACAAGCATTCAATCCTGAAGAACAAACATGACCGTATGCATGGCCGCAAAGTTCTGAATGTCTGAAAATATACATGTCCCAAGGCGTATTGATTTGAAGTGAAGAAGAAGGTAATATTCTACATTCCTCGAACTTATAGCAGTGACATGTAAAGGAGGTAGAATTCAGCTCTCTGAGTTACCAATAAAAACTTTTTAAGGAAAATTATGAATATAGGTGACAATGCCTTGTGGCATTAAGTATGCCTATGTATGCTCTTTGAAGTTTTAATATATATTGTACCATAGCATTGTGACTTTGACAAAACTAATGAACAAATAATTTTCGAACGAATTTCCATCATTGCAATTTCGATCATTCTAGCAACACTGAGCGAAAATTATCGAAGTTCCAGCTTCGGCATGAGGAGACCGTTCCACTAGGTACTTGTAAAGTTAAAATACTGCGCATATTATGATCAGTACAGTCACGGACACAACAATTACCAGTTCAAATTAATTACTATACGATCTCAACTGCGTTTAACAATAATAAAAGCCATTATATCTTTTCAACAGATTGTTTCTCTAATTGTACTCACGATATATGGTATAGATAAACTATCAGCAATTTGCTTCAATTGTTTTTATAAAAGTTCTCGCCATATATCATTCTTGGCTTGCGTAATGTTATGTTATGGTAGCTTCCTGATTTCCGTTACAGACATGGAAAGACTAGGTGGAATCGAGGTGGCGCCATTATGCAAGACATATTTTTGTTCCACATACTTGTGAAGCTCCCACCCTTATGTACAAAACGTTTTGGGGACACCTTTATTATGCGTACAGCTAAGGAGTGGAATTCCCTGCCAGAGTCTGTGTTTCTCGATAGCTACAATCTATGAGTATTTAAGTCAAGAGACCATCAGATGAGATAGTGGTCAAGCGCAAGCCTATAGAATATAAAAAAGATGTAACTTACATTAAAAAAAAACAAAAAAATCATTGAAAATATCAGAGAAATCCAACTGCAATAAAAAATTACTAATATGTTCCAAACAAGAACACTTCAGTTAGTTAGGTATTAACTCCGGAGTCCCTCAGGGGTTGGTATTCTCGGCAACACTGTTTTTGCAGCACATTAATGACCTGCTAAAACCCGGAACCTTTCAGTACGCAGACGACAACACGGTTGCTGAGAGACACGTGTCCGGCGCATAGGCCTTAGTTCCGGTCTCTCTGGGAGGGCATGGTTGAGCGCTGTCTTTTGAGGCAGTTGCCGAATGGGGCGAATTCAATCTAGTCAGTTTCGATGCTGCTAAGACCCAGGTGTATGTTTTTCTCGCAAAAAAGAGCCTATTCCACCCGGCTCGATCTTTTCATGGTGTGACCGTGTCGATAACGAACCATCTCGACTTTCTTGGTGTTACGATGACATCGACCCTCAATTTTATTTCGGGGAGTATGCGATGGAACTGCACAATTTGATTCCGCCTACCCGTTTCCATCATCGCACAACAAGACATACTGCAATGCGCCGCCGGCACATGGTGGACATCCTACTCATACGTACAAAGGGTTTTGCGAATACTTTAATTGTGCGCACAGCTAAGGAGTGGAATGCCCTGCGATAGTCTTTGTTTCCTGATAGCTACAACCTTGGGGTAGAAGTTAACCTATTCAAGATTAACTTCTACGACGTGCTTCACCGTCGACCACATCATCACTTAACATCAGTGGAGATAGTGGTCAAACAACTTTTTTGTTGTTTTTTTCAGTCGGGTTTTCATATTTCCAATGCTTTTATTTCTTACATTTTAGTGAGTTAAATGTTTAGAACCAACCAACAAAGCAAAACAGTACAACAACAACGTCATTTCGGGAAAAAGTCGATGTATCCTTCAGCTAATTTTAGATCTTGAACCCATACTCTACTATCATATCCGATAAACCTTATCCATCTACTTAAGCTCAGGTTCACACCCATTAGACACCTACGGACGAATAGATACCCTGAATTTGTCAATTTGAATTCGTCTGTCAATTTTAAATCACCTATGTGTATGGCTTTCCTTGAAATTTACGCAATTTCTTTGTACTTTAAAGTGCAATATTGTGCCACTGTTCCGCACTTTATCGACAATAAAACCCTACCATAGTTTGCGTATGGCTCGGGGGTCTCCACATTTAGGGCGCATATAGGCGCAAAAGGAAATAACAGCGATTGGTACAAGCGCACTAAATAGTTACATTTTCATGGCATTACGCAAAAGCTATGGTACAGTTGAGGCGTTAACACCTTCGTCAGTTTTCCAATTCTTAGGTATTTTTTTCAAGCCAGGACAATTGAATCACTTGAAAACAACGGTTAGAATTTAGGTAAATATTCCATCAATCAGTCTAGCCTTTTTAATAGGTTGGCATTTTTTTTGGAAAATAAATCGAAGCTTTTTGATTCAATTGTCAGTGTTACACTTCAATACTGAGTTGACAGAGATTCTATCATGAACGGAACAAAGAATAACAAATCTTAAGGTGACGAAACTATTTTTACTGTAACTATAGATAAAAGACCTATAGAGTACCATTTAACTGTGTTCGTTTCTATGGCACCAATACATGCGTCCTTTCATACATTCCCGAGCAATTTAATTAATGCTATCAGATTACGACATGTTAAATTGCCAGCATTACTAAACACCTCGTGTTCGGATCATAATGGTTATAAGCCTAATTTTACTTCTGGTTTAGCCATTACAACGCCATTAGAAACACACAACATCTGTCAAGCATTCTTTACGATTTTATTAAACTGGTTTATAGACAGATTTCTAGTCTGTCTGTGAGATATGATTTTGTGAAAATACTCGTACTGTCACGACTCGTTTTAGGTGAGGCACAGACGGCTAAAAACTAAAATAAAATTATAAAAGACATATACAGCTTTGATTTCACAAGTGTATCCTGAAGATCTTAAATAACAATTGCCATGAAATAGAAAAGGTCATGCAGAAAGTTATGAAATAATATAGGCAACAGAAAAAACAATAAAGCCGACCGAAACATATTTTCAGCATACTTTTCCTTATTTGGTAGAGGTCGTTACGTGTTCAGTTTACAAACGTTACATTCACAGCTGTGTCCTAAACGCACATCGTCATCTGCACAGTGCACATAGCCTTAGTGTTTGTGTCGTTCGCAGTGCTCCAGTTTCGTGTCGGTACACCGGCCGACGGTCTTACTGCTTACATCAAGGAAACCACGCCCTAGGACAAACTGACACAACTGCCCATTGCAACAGCTTTCACGGTATCGAATAACGTTCAACGCTATTATATGTCGCAGACACCAGTGAGCAAATCACTGGTTTCGATAAATAACGCGGCGATTTCTTTCGACGCAAATACTGGCATTATCTGTCACTACCAGAACAACATTTCATAGCAAGATTCTAATCCGCTTCAAACTCCTATATTTGCTTTATAAGGTAGAATTATTCATACAATATTGTTACGATGTTCTTAGCGTGTGGAAGGCAATCTAATTTGAATCGGCCCTGAATAGGAATTCTTTTACAACTTACCTAAATACAGCGTTATTCTAGCCTCTAGAGCAGGGGTCACCAATTACTTTCATTTGTTCGTTTGGGTACCAAACGGTAAAAACAGGGCCCTATTACTAAAACTCCTCTGTTCGTCAATCTCATTAACCGTGATATCTAAACAGTTGAAATTTTCACTGATGATTTATTTCTGTTGCCGCTATAACAAAAAATACTAAAAACAGAATGAAATAAATATTTAAGTGGGGATCCCATACAACAAACGTGATTTTTTTGCCGTTTTGCGGTATTGATACGGACGGAACCCTTCGTGCGCGAGTCCGACTCGCACTTGACCGGTATTTTTATTTAAAATAAGAAGACCGTCGCGGTCCGTAAGGTATAAAAGATTTGTCTAATACCGATATGTATAAATCATTTTTGCCTTGAACTATCCGTTCAAAGTTTGGACAAAGTTGGTGCAGACTATTGTGATTAAGACTTAGACATGTTCGCCGGTAAGTCTACTCCAAAACGTATTTTTCCACCGCGATGGCTGACGATCTCGAGCTCCCCGTTCGTCCGTTGTCGAATCGACAGCGATGAAGAAAAAGCGCGGGATAAATGATTAAATTACATACTCAAGTAACATAAGTAAATTATATTGTTTACTTAAGGGGCTGAGGACGAACAGTTGACAATCGACATCTGAGCTTCTAAGCCACGCCCACTGTCATCGATAGTTTAGGGGAAACTTAAATTGGAGCGAAAAGTATTTGAAAATTAAATACACAAGGCCGACCACAGAGGCCCATATCATAAACGGACTCTTCCGATGGTTTTTTTACAAAAATATAACCGCGCAAGTTCTTATTTCAAACTGGCTAGCATCTGACATCAGATCGTTCACTGTTATTTTGCCTATGAATGCAACCTTATTGCTACGAAAATAAAGATCACTAAAAAGGTAATCTGGCTAGTGTCATACGAGTCTTTGCCGTGCAAATTGAATAAATATTATAATTATGTCTGCTTCTATGCGACTGCCACATATAAAAACACAGTACGTTACATTTTTTATATTGGCTTAATAGCTAGATAATTTTATTTATATTATTTTAATGAGTTTTACTATACTGAAATGGACTGTGCAATATTAAACTGGAAACTTTAAATTTGAATTGAGATTTGGTGCTTTCAGTAATCAATTTTATCATTATTTACAATAGGAAAGTCACATCAAATTGTAAAGACACCTTAAATTAGCAAATATCCAAAACTTACTAGGTTTGGAATTGTCTTTTTTAGGCATGTTTAAAATATGCAATAGAATGTATGACGCTATTAATAGCATTTGTACAATTAGTAGGTTCATATTCCTTGTTTAGTATTCTCTTGAAATCTTAATTATTTAATTAAGTTACTAATACAAGATGACTTTCCGCTCTCCTGGAATATAATAATTACAAAGCACTTACTGGGTTTTGTTATACATCAGCCCTCTGTGGTGAGGTCACGTGGTGCCGCTTTTTTGTATATTAGAGTTAAAAAACAAATAGACAGGGCGCAAAAAACACGGTCATGTAATCTTTATCTATCTATATAAATAAAAAAACCGGCCAAGTGCGAGTTGCACTCGCGCACAAAGGTTCCGTACTATTATCGCAAAAACAACGGAAAAGAACACGTATGTTGTATGGGAGCCCCACTTAAATATTGATTTTGTTCTGTTTTTAGTATTTGTTGTTATAGCGGCAACAGAAATAGACCATCTGTATAAAAGTTAATTGCCTTGCTATCACGGTTCATGAGATTCAGCCTCGTGGCAGACAGACAGACGGGAGATAGACGGAACCCTAAAAATGCTGTATGTGATTGTAAGCGTCTCACTAGAGAACGGCTGAAACTATTTGTTGCTATTGTTTGTTATATATTAATCAATCATTTATTTGCTATAAGTATTGGTACAGTGTAGGTGTTTAAAGATAATATAGAAAGAAAGAAAATGTTTATATGCGCCAGGCACAACGAATGCCATAAAAAACCCGGCTAAGTGCGAGTCGGATTCGCGCACGAAGGGTTCCGTACTTGTTAAATTGTGGTTTACGATTTATGACGTATTTAAAAAAAACTACTTACTAGATCTCGTTCAAACCAATTTTCGGTGGAAGTTTACATGTGTGTTTAATGTACATCATATATTTTTTTTAGTTTTATCATTATCTTATTTTAGAAGTTTCAGGGCGGGGGACACATTTTACCACTTTGGAAGTGTCTCTCACGCAAACTATTCAGTTTAGAAAAAAAAATATTAGTAACTTTAATATCCTTTTTTGAAGACCTATCCATAGATACCCCACACGTACAGGTAGAATGAAAAAAAAAATGAGTTTCAGTTTTATTCTATTTTTGTTTGAAAATTTTAATGCGGTTCACAGAATACACCTACTTACCAAGTTTCAACAGCATAGTTCTTATAGTTTCGGAAAAAAGTGGCTGTGACATACGGATGGACAGACAGACAGACATGAAGAATCCATAAGTGTTCCGTTTTTTGCCTTTTGGCTAGGGAACCCTAAAAAGGAAAACATAAATACTAAAAACAGTGTATGCCTCACAACCACGTATATGTTACTGTAAAATCCGAACTGTTGTTTCAGTTTAAAAAAAAAACTATGATGAAACTTATTATTTATCGGTAAAACAGATTTACTAAGTCTTACCGGTAAAAGTCTGAAATCATCATCATCATCTACCTGCCCTTGTCCCATGTTACTTGGGGTCGGCGCAACACGTTTTCTTCTTCCATATCGTTCTGTCCCGCACCACGCTATAATTGACTCCCTTTTCTTTAATATCACTCCTCACACAGTCCATCTATCTTTTCTTTGGCCGTCCCCTCCCTCTTCATCCATCCCCAATTAAATTCATAAGAGTACACCTAAGTCATTCCAGACATTCTTTTCCCGCACCGTCTAGAACCAGCCCTCACGGTACGCGTCCAAATCATCTCGGCACCTATTTCTGGACCGGCCTCAACGGTGCGTTCCATCTTCAAGATTGTGGAGGCTTGCCCAGCGCTCAATTTGCATGCTACTAACGTGAGCCGTAATGGCATTGGCCCATTTGAGCCGAACAGCCTTTTTACCCACGTCTATTATGCCCGTTTGGGAACACAGCGTGTTCTGTATTCGGTCTGTTCTTTTTACATCCAGAATGCTGCGTAAATCTCTGGCAATCCCCAAGTGTAAGTCTTTGAGTTTACTGTCCAGGGCGATCTATCTGTACGACCCGAACACCCTATCTGTACGACCCGAACAGATGGGGCTTTCGCAGCTGGAACTACGGGTCCGGCTGTTTGGATCAGGGTACGCGGGGTCAGGTAGGCCCTCCACCATTGCAAGCGCAAAGGTGGTACCAGACATTGAGGTTGGACTCGCGGTGGTCTATGTGGTGGTTGCAGAGGAGTGGCATGTTGTCTGCTCGGTTATGTGTGGGCCGAGCGTCATTCCTCGCGCGCAACAAGTGTCTGAAGTTACCGGCCCAAGGCAAAGGGCCACCTGGTGGTCAGACGCGGGGTTCGTGAGTAACCCTCAAGCAAGTGAGCTCCTGTGAGCGAGCTGCATCTCCGGCACTTTCCTGGATAGAAAGAAGAGGACTACCCGTTGGATTAGTTTTCCGGCAACCCAGCTGTAGGCATTGGGTAGATGCGATGATTTGTATTCGAGAGGTGAGCGTGCTTACAGCTCCGGGACCATTCTGGAGAAATGGGAGCCAGCTTCTCTGGCGTCCTTAACGGGGATTGAATCCGCTAGCACCAACTGCGCTGGTGCTGGTGCTTGCACTAGTGCTGGCGTGCTGGGGTGCGTGTGGTGAGCGGCTTTATTGCTCCGGTACCATTCTGGACAAATGGTAGTGAGTAATCACGGTGCAACTCACATTTTCTCTTGAGTACCAGGGGCGAGTGCTCTCGGAGGCGTGACCTACCGAAGATGGTCCCAGACACCTCGTAAGGGGTTGCCTGGTATAGTGTGCCGCTTTCCATAACGTAAGGTTGGTGAAGGAGGCCACTATAGGAAAACTCAGTAGACAAATAGGGGTATGTCCAGGGCGATCGGCGGTTTTTTTGTTAATAAATAAGAATTGTCAGTGCCGATTTGGCAAAATGATAAGATCAATTAATAATTAGCTTAACAATATTAATAGACTAACAAACTATTATTGTAGCCCGTTATTGCAATTGGGATAGTTAATTGCGAGAAATACAGGACTGATCAATGTGGTGATTCTTGGTGACCTTTGTGTCCACATGTGGATGATTTTTGGTTGAAACGACGAAAAATGTCAAATTCGTGAGAAATAGATTATCATTTCTCACGAATTTGAAATTTTTTGGTCAGTTCTAGGTGCCGTATGTTAGAAAGAAACAAAGATTGAAACAAATGGATACGAAGAATTTTATTAGTTCTGTCATTTCGAGACACTGCCAGCGTGGTTGGTACGATCATTCCATGTTCTGTGTCTTTTGCTTCTATTGTTTTCACATGAACGAAGAAGGTTAAAATAGTATTCGACCTCACCTATATTTTAAATATTGTTTAATTCAAATTGAGATAACATTTGTTGTATTTTCAAAGAGGTTCAAATACTTTTTAGTTATGGACTTAGTAAGTAAACCAAACGACGTGAGTCGTTTATAATACAACAAAAATATAGATACCAGTGACAGCGGTAGTGCCAAAAAATAAAAATAATACAGACTTTGACAATATTACTTGTGATTTCGTTAGTTCCAATTAAAGCCACCAGGCTACATGATCTGGCTGCATTATACCTGATATTTTTTTGACAGATTGAATTGACGAGAAATAAATTGAATATTATTTTTGCTTTTTGCGGAAAAAAGCGACATACGTCCACCTAGCAACGCCGCAAAACGGTCACTGTCGAATTGCACTGGATGGAAAGAGAAGCACGATGGAATTTGTATAGACTTTTTTACAAAACATAATAATGTGAATTACTTAAAAATAATGAATGAAACTTCAATATATAAGACAATGAAGTTTTGCGTCCTTTTATGATACGTTATTGGTGTTACTTGTACAAATGTACGCTGGTCAGTATTACCGGAAAAATCTTTTGAAGATCACGGTAAGAGGTTACTTTGCCATTCAATTGTATCGAGGTTTTTGTGCGTAAACGTGTTTCGGCCACAACAAAGTTTTCGGAAATATGATCAAGATTAACATATCTTTTTTCTGCTGCCACATCTTCAATAGATTTGGCTAAAAAATCTTTAAAAGAAAGCCCATTTTGAGTATTCAGCCCCTTAAGAAGGTCCACACAAAATAGGTCGATGGTCCGACATTTGGTGACCCCTGCTCAAGACGCTGAATAATTAACTTAGCTCTATTGAACATGATGAACGTAATACAAAAACACAAGGACCTAAACTAAGTTCTCAATAGTGATTCCGATACAAAGGTAAATAAATGGTTTTTACGCTGAATCACAAAACTCGTGACAGAATCTAATATCAAGTAAAAATTCCCAACCGAATTCTTATTAACTGTGACAAATAATAAAAAAGCTATTAGATCTAGATGCCGAATAAAATCATCCGGTCCGAGTTGACTTATTTCGTAATCGTTTCGTAACGATTATACCATATCTTAATTTAAAAAGCACGCAGTATTGATACCCATACCTTGTTATAAAGTAATGTATCGGTTTGCTACGAATTAAATGGGCGTTACATCACAATAATCGCCTTGTTAATGGTTTTATTAGTAAAAAGGGATTAATAAATGTCGGACATACTTTCTATTATGTTCGATCAACGTGCACGTTTCGTGTATTAAGAGCAGAGGTACGTACATAATTATTTGGAGTAGAAAGGCGCTCATGTAATAACTAAACAAATGAGCTGCCAGATCTCACGTTCTGGGCTTACTTGCCTTTATTAAATCTCTAGAAACTTTGAAGTTTTGTTCATTAAAAATCTGTAACCTTAACTATCGATAGCTATATTTTTTGTAAATCCACCATATCCTCCTATAGAATATTTGCCATAAATTGTGTCGCATTCCTAAACATGTTTTCTTCAACATTGACAATTGGAAGACCTTGACATTTGATCACATTTTTTTATGTCCATGTCACTTTTTCTCATCGATATAAATGTTATGAGCAAGGTATACCTACTCAGGCTTGTCAAGACCCGGAAATTAATATGTTTTGATATGTTCAATTCAATTTAAATAGACTTCAGCATGACTTCAGCACTTATGTCTATTGTGTATTTGAATACCCTTGATATCGCCCAGTACGACACCTATACATATATAGGTGGATATTATAGAAGTTTTTCTAGACTTCCAAAGTCAGGGTCTGCTTCAACAGGATGTATCTGATTAATAACAGTCAGATACAGGAATAGGTCGTTTTGTAGATGAGCCATCATCCTAGAGTTATGACTGAGATGGACTTAATTTTTTTTCCGGAATATGACCTGATTATTTTATGAGTTATTCTAGACTTGCCAAAAGTCAGGGTCTCGTAAGTAAGGGTCTATTTGAACAGGATAAATAAGATTAACGTCAGAGTTAGAATACAGGAATAGGTCAGTTAATAGATGACCCATCATCCTAGTCATGATTGAGGTGGCTCGGTTTTTCTTACGTATGACATGATTATTTTACAAATAATTAGTAAATTTACAATATATTTTTACATCTGTAATCTCCTAAGAGTTAGGCTGATTTTAGAGTCACTCTGACCGACGCTTACCGTCGGCGCTGACTGCTCGTCATTGGTCGAGTCTGACGGCCGTTAGCGCTGAGCCGAGCGACTCGACCAATGACGAACTTGCGACGACCGTCAGCGCCGATGGTCAGCATAGGTCAGCGTGACTCTAAAATCAGCCTTAGGCAGTGTGTACCTATAGTATACCCACCAGCCATGTTGAAGATTCACAAGATATGTTGGAGTCCCATGTAATAAGTGACGTGCCTATTGCCATGAACCGGACACAAATCCAGATTACGGGATGCTACTGAGGAATTCCATAATGGAAAAACTCAATACTTAATATAGTAATGAAATATGTTGAATAGGTTCTCGATAATACAAGAACAAATTAGAAAACTGGATCATTGTTATGCATCGAAGTATGTAATTATAAAGTTATGTAAGTTTAGATGAGGCATATCGGAACACTGTGGATGGCTAATTGTAGGTGTCGCAAGGCGATTGTTCCGTGGATGCGCGATGCGCGTGCGAACACCGCGACCTACCTATTGTCTGTCTTTGTTTTATTTTGTTTACACCTCCGCTTATGTATTTACAAGGAGAAGAGATTGATTTCCGTTAAAAGACTTCTGGAATTACTACAATTATTCGAAGGATTTTCCCCCAAGTTGAAAACTTATTAGGCTGTACTCAGACCAAGTCAAGTTTGGACCGACGCCAATCATTAAGAAGCACCTGAATGTCCAAATCAGGTTATTTAAAAGACAATTGACTTTTTGTCCTTTATAGAACCAGATTTTCACAGTTCGTTCCGTATTGAAGTAGAGACTGACACCCATGTCGTCTGGATCAGTCGCACCTTACTTGATTCAGGCTAAGTGGTCACTTCAACTTATAATCAATCGCACTAGTGATGTTGTCTCTTGTCTCAGCTAGGGCTAGCTCAACTAGGCTATCGGCTTCTATGCCACCTAGTTACTTATTTACTGTTGATGCATATTTAATTCAGTTGTTTTTCCTTGTATTGATATAATTTCCTGTTGATTTCAGATGCGGCGGCAGGCTCGGATCTCAGGCGGCGGCGCGCTTGTTGTGCGCACCGCCTCTGCCTTACAAGGTTCGATACTTTTTATATTTTCATTAAATATATCATTAGATAGCTAATATCCTTCAGTGTGACCATGTGCGTATTTACTCATAACCGGCGTGCGTGTATGACCAGATGTATGATGTAGGAGTGTGTAAGAATCGTAGCAGGTAGTTGTAGTTTCTGCCTATCCCCGCGGGACAAGGCTTGAGTGTATGATAGTATGGTAATTATTTCGGGTATTTAAGTTAGTCTTTACTGGTACCGGAATGAGCTGATAGCGTATGGAGCTTTATCTTTAAATATTTTTGTAGCAAATATTGCTGGCTCCCTCTTATTGTTTAGTCGCTTGTCTATCTTAACTAACTTGCATATCTCCACGTTTTAAGTGATAATGACTTATTTAATGCCTTGCTTTCCTAGACGCAAGTAAAAGATCTATTAACTTCGATTATTTATTCATATTGTTGCTGAGACGGGTGAGCACAACTGTACTTTTTATTTTTTGTTCTCTAAAATAAAATATGTGCCAATTGCCTACTATATAATTTTGGAATGATCGATTCGCACACCAATAAATTAACTTCGTGGGAATCGCCACACAAAAACTTTGAACATTTTGGGCGAGTTAAATTCGTACGAATCGTCCAATAACCCTCTTCCATTCTTCCGCGAACACATCACAATCGGGCTCAATCACGCTTACCATCCAAGAGAGCGTTGAGCGCGGAGAGTGTATGAGGAATGGGAGAATGGGCTCGAGCGACGGATCGACTCCGCGGTACGGCGAACAATCTGTGCCTTCTACTACGTCTATAATGAACCGGGGCAAAAAGATGGGACAGATCATCGTGTAGTTAAGGAGCTAGCACTATCAGTGGACTCAGAAAACTAAAGTCATTATGATGGCCACAATTCGTCAAAGCTTGATTGAAAATTGCACAGGAGTATATCGAGTGACTACCATGACGTAGTCTTAGCTTGTGAATTAGATAATGAATTGTGCATTCATTCTATTTGACGTCGCAAAATTCCATTAATTTCCTTATCTAAATAATTATCAACCACAAGGTATCAATTGCTTATTTGTTTAAAGACGGTGTCACTGATAGTGGCATTTAAAAAAAAACTTTTCTTTTCACGCAATTTATCCTAATTGTAATTTTCACTTGAAACTTCCCATTCCGTTACAACAGTCATAAGTGTAAAACATTAAAGTTGTAACTTTTATAGCCAACTCTTTTCCTGCATTCTACAGTAATGTTGTAGAAATCAAGCTCACTGCTCAATATTCTAAGGCTGTACTAAGTTTCTAGTGAAGATACCTTCAAGATATGTTAATAAGACTTTTACTTATCATATCGTTCATTTATCACGACTAAAGTTCTTACTATAAACTGTTAAAGGTTAATTGTATACTGACATGTTATGCTTCTTTGACATTTTAATTCTATTATAGGATCTAAGATTTATTTGTAGTTATTAACGAAAGATTTCTATGCATAATGCATATGTTGGACAGCAATGTTATTTCATCATTAGTTATTTGGTCAGTAATACCACCAATTATAATGTGATGTAGTGATACTAAGAGGACTTAGTTTGTTGAGAAGTTTTGTAAGGGAATAGATGATAATATTGGATGATTTTTCTGTTTCAGTTTGGCTGTGGTTGCTGATATTCATATTCCAGAACGAGTTTCGAATATCCAGGTCAATTCAACCAGGTGTGAGTATCTTGTACAATTAAAAAGAATCCTTGAACCTATATCAAGTCTTCAATCATTCCTATTATTCATACATAATGAAAATTCAATGATAGAAAAGCAATGTCCTACCTAAATGCATTATAGTCGCAAATAACAAAATTATTTTCTGCAATTGACAAAAAACTTCACTCAATCATACTTGAACCCACTCTATTGTTACCAATACACTGAACAGAACATGCCCTACAAATTTTTTGCTCATATATTTTCTGTATACTTTTCAGTACTTGGATTTTGACAACTTGCCCGAGACGAACTTCACGTGCACGGGCAAGGTTATCGGCGGGTATTATGCGGACCTGGAGACCTCGTGCCAAATGTTCCACGTCTGCACAGTGGGCCAGAATGACGAGCCCATGGACATCAAGTTCCTTTGCCTTAATGGCACTGTCTTTGATCAGGTGAGTTGATAAGTACGTGATTTGTTCAGTTAATTAATTAATTGGCTTTTTGGAAGGTCTGCAACTAATTTAACTAATGTTCATTCTGTCAGATTGTTGTGTTTAAAAGTTTGATCACCGAAAGATGTAGGAGTATCTACCTAAGCCTTCTAATTAACTATATATGTGAGCAACGTGTTGCATGGTTACGTAGTTCGAAAAGTGTGACATCGTGCTGACCATTTTCGATGTTACCTACATTTCATTTTGCAACTATCTTATACATACTGCACGCAAACCAGTTACAGCAGCATTTGTCAAGGCTGGCCGTAAAGTTCATTAGAGTTATTTATTTATATTCTTGCATACATTCCAAATGTTGTTATTAATACTATTATTTCTCATTTCAGGAGACAAGAGTGTGTGAGAGAGTGGACGAAGTAGATTGTACAAAGTCTGAAAAGTGGTACGGTTTAAATTTAGAATTATATGGCAGCACTTTGCCCCCCATCATACAGCCAGACCAACAGAAACCTCAAGCACAACCAACTGAACAGTCACAACAACATACGAAACCAAACCAAGAAGCTGACCCGTCAATAGATGATAGTCCAACGACATCACAAGAGAAAAACCTGGGACATTCGACAGACGCCACAGATACAACGGAAGATCCAATACAGGACATAAAAAGAGATGAGCCGAAAAGCCCACAAACTAAACCTACACACCCGCCTTTACCATTTTCAGAAAATGAGGAACTTACTGAAGGTACGAATTGTTAAGATATTACCTAGAAACAAAATTCTTGATAAAATTCTGATATGATCCATAACTCCAGAAGTAGTATAAGCCTCCTTAGGATATTTGAAAAGTTGTTGTGGTGAAATTACTAGAAACAAATACTTATAAAAAAAAAAACTTAAGTTGGATAATAATGATTTCAGAGTACCAAGAAGAAGACGAAGACACTGACTACGAAGATTACGCACATCACCCGACGACGACGGCGACGCAGCCTACCACCACGTCGACCACAACGACCTCCACTACCACCACAACCACCACGCCCAGGCCGCCCACCACCACGATACTACCGTCTACATCTTCTCGTCACCCGTCTCCAATCCCACATTACATCTCTTCTCCCTCCCCCATTCTATCCTCGTTATCTCCCCCGTCACCTTCATATCCTCCTTCTGTCCCATCCGCTCCCTCAGCTCCTTCCGGCCTGTACGCCCCATCCGCACCCTCTGCTCCATCCGCGCCCTCCGCGCCATCTCTACCAACACTAGATCCTTCCCTACTCTCCCCACAAGAATTTATATACCGTCACCGAGGACCAGGATCCGAAGCTATCTCCTTTCAGCGCCAAAGCTTTCGGCCTGCTGATGGAGTTTATATAACGCACGCGCCGCCGCAGCAGTTCGACCACTTCCAGTATGAGTCGTCTAGAACCGCTCCGCGGCCGACTCCACAACGACCTGCTCCTTTTGTGCAACGACCTCAACCAGCACCGTTCCGACCGACCACACTTGATCCACGAGATCAATTACTACGTCCCGGACCTACTTCTCAACCCTCCGAGCGACATGAAACATCTGTCAAGCAAAATAGACCTCAGAATTATCCCCAGTCATTACCTCAACGTCCTTTGCCTTTCAATCCTTTCTACTATGATCGCAAACGAAGTGATGACGCGGTACCAGAAACAGAATCTTCGTTATCAGCACGATCTGTTGCTCCGCCAAATGTAACTGAGAAACCGCAGATTAAACTAAAAAGCCCCCCGCGTGTCATTGTTACGGCTAGTGCGTCAGTCAGTGATAGCAATGGTAAAAGACTAAACTATACGGTTGGTAACGTTGTCAGCGCGGTGAAACCAATAGTGCCGATAAACTACGACGACTATAAAGAATCTGATCTTATATTTGATCCATTCTTTCTCGATGTGCCAAAACTACAAAAAAGACGAAAAACTAGATCTAATAAAAATAGAAATGTATTTACAGTTCCGTCCACAGCTACTGTGGCAACCGAATTGTTGCCTGAAAAAACGACAATTACAACGTCGCCAGTGACGTCTCGAGCGACGACCACAAGGATCGCGGCCAGTGAGGCCTCGCTGGCGACCACCACCGCCGTGTGGAGCCCCAACGACTACGTGGACGACAACTACGAGCCGCACGCGTACGTGCCGCCCGCGCCGCCTGCGCACCCCGCGCCTCCCCTCGCGGTGCTGGTGCCGCACGAGCTCAACAAGTATCAGAAACACGATAGACTGTCGAAAAACGATTTAGTTGAGCAGAAGACTCACAGAGATCACAAAACCAATGCTGGTAATATCGACGGACCCGCGCCGACGTCGGCGTCTGCGCTGCAGACAACCTCTAGTCATGTGGAGCGGGCGCCCGCCGCCTCGCCAACCGCGCCCCCCCCGCTCCGCGAGGGCCCCGCGCCCTCCTGCGCCCCCTCGCGCTCTACTCACTGTCGGACTCGTGCCTAATTAAATTAGCTCACTTTATACGATAAATAGATAAATGCCTAGTTTCATATTTAGATAGGTAGAAAATTTTAACAATTTTTCAGGCGCACTGTTAAAGTCACTAAGTGAAAGGATTTATTTGAAAAATAAATCAAAATTGAGAATTCGTATTCATGAAAGTTTTGTGTCCTTATAAGAAAATCGTTTTAAGCTCCCTCCGAATAGGTGCCAAAAATATCATAAAACCTCCGCTTGGATCAAAAGGTCCATTTTTAAATAAATTAATTTTAACTAGACCACAGGTTTGAAATAAAAACAAACACAAATAATTATCTCGTTTGTGAGACCAGTTCAGAGGGAGCTTTAGTATTTATATTATGTTTTCTAATTATTATAAACATTGTAAATATGTACGAGTTTTGATTTATTGATATCATTATATTTTTAAATTTTTCATATCTTTTTATAAGTACCTATGGATATTTATGAAGGAAACCTTGTAAATATCGTAAAATATACTTGATGTTTCTATAGCTTTTTATTTAATTTCCCTCAAGCATTCGGTAACAAGCACGGGGTAGAACAAAATCGACCAACCTTGAACGAGCGCGTTAATTCTGGTGCCTTTTCTGTATGAGAGTCAGCCTTTTCCCATGCTTTCCAGGACAGTTTCTGGCTAATCTTACTTCTTATTACTATTATAAACGTGAAAGTTTGTGAGGATAGATGGATGGAAGGAAGGTTATTTGTTACTCTTTAATTCACGCAAAAACTACTGAACGGATTTTGATGAAACTTTACAGAAATATAGCTCACACATCAGAAAAACACATACGCTATAATTTATAAAGATATAGGCAGAAGTACTAATACATCGCGGGCGGAGCCGCAGGCGGCAGCTAATATTATTAAAATTAACATTGGTATTTCAGCCCACCAGTTTCATGTACTGTTAAATTTGTATTATATTTTTTGCTACAGCAGCCATAGTAACACATGTCTAGTGAAAAGTTCAAGGATTCCTATTACCGTTATACAACGTGTCGGTTTTGGGTAGTAGTGAAACTTAAAGGCCGTTAAATACACTTAATTTTATCGATAAAAACACACCACTACCTTCCTAGGCAAATATTTTACTGTCCAGGCCACACGTCTATGGAATGCATTGCCTGACTATAAAACGCGCGCGATCACTGTGATCATAATCTTGTATAAGCTGAAATGTTTTCTTGTTTGTATATTTAGTTGTATTTATGTATATTTTTTTTGTATTTTGTGTTTACCTACTTGATCCATAAACTAATTACTTGTTGAAAAATTTGCACTAAGTGCAACTCCATATTGTGTCCAGGCTGTCTCTTTCCATTCTAGATTGCCTGGAAGAGATCGCGGAACGCGTTATGGTCGCCTGTTGTATGTTTGATTTGTTTTAAGATTCCTCTTATATAGTTTTTATCTTGGTGTACAATAAAGTATATATTAATAAATAATGGGTTATCCCCCACTTTCAAATATAGAGCAATTTTAGTATCTGAATTGCTTATTATATAATATTCTAACGACCATAACTTTGGATGTAGGTCTCACAGAGGCATTTATTTAATGTTATTTTACGGCCATATAGAATAAAAAACAACTACACACAATAGATAAAATATTTTTGTATTGAGCCATAATAGCCAATTTTTTTACAAACTTCACAAGCTTTTATTGCAGTTTCTAAAATTCTGCAAAAAAAATATTTTATGGGTTTTTATTATTCTTTTTTCAGTTAATTTAGAGAGTTAGAGCAATACGAAAATTACAGTGAAACATACAATATTTTTGAAATGATTGTTGTCTATAGTCACCCTTTCAGAATCAGAATCAGAATTATTTATTTGCCAGCAATGTAGGCACAAGTTTGAAATGGTAAAGAATTGGGTGTTTCCGCTACATTCTGCCATGCAAAAACATTATTTTTTGAAGTTACAATACAACAATTGTCATTGAGTTAGTATATAACAAGGCATCGGAAAATAAAATAAAAAATCACAAATAACTTAATTGTCACATTCACAGTCAATTACGAATCAATAAGCTTATTTAGGAATTATAAAAAAAAAAAAAAACTGCCACATAGTCGATTACAAATCAATAAGCTTATCTAGGAATTATAAAAAAAAATGATATAATTTAAAAATGTCAATTACAAGAAAATTTAAGGTACAGTTATAAATCTTTATCATTCAGGAAGTCATTAACAGAAAAGTAACATTTGGCAATAGTAATGTAGTCAATTTAGTTTTAAATATACGAATAGGGTGTTCTTTTAAATTATGCGGCATTTTATTATTAATGATAGGCCACATTGACATAATATTCTTTCTTAATAGTGCTGTATTATATTTACCTGTATGTAATAACTTATTATATTGTAGTCTTAAAGGACCTGAGCGTAATCTATTGCTGCTGGCTAGTGTCGAAAATAAATTTAAATTCAATCTAACAAAAATGGACACTTCCAATGTGTGTAAAGACGGGAAGGTTAGTATTTTCATTGACCTAAACACAGGCTCACAGCTTTCAGATTTTTTTAAACTTGACATTGACCTTATGCAGCGCTTTTGAGCCTTGAAAATCTGCTCCCTCTCGCTACAGTTGTCCCCGAAAATTACTCCGAACCTCAATATTGATGCAACCAAACCATGGTAAGCTGTTAGTAGTATAGCTTACTTTATGCGATAAATTGTACAGAACATATGCTAATTTACTCATTTTATTACACACGTCCTCAGAATGAGGTTTCCAAGTCAGATTGCTGTCAATTAAGATTGCCAGGAATCTTGCTATATTTGTTGAGTCAACGTTTTGCCCAATATAGCCGACATTTAAATTAGCGGGACTAATCCGTTGGTAAAAATGCATTACCTTCGTTTTTTGTAAATTTATGATCAAGTTATTCCTGTTAAGCCAAAGAATAATACTCTCTAATGTGTTATTAATCTCACTTTCATATTTTTTGAAGTCCTAACATTTTACTATCACAGTACTATCGTCCGCAAACAACACCATAGGGTGAAGTGTTTGACGGGGTAAATCATTAATGTATAAGAGAAACAACGGTGGTCCCAGAACGCTACCTTGCGGTACGCCATGTTTAAACTCTCTACAATTGGAAGTATATTTAAGTTCACGTATAGTTTTTAGGCATACTCTCGTTATTTCTGTGTATTGCAATCGGGCTCGAAGATATGATTTTATTAGATCTAGGATATTTCCTCCTATACCATAGGCGTAAAGTTTTTTTAAAAGGACATCATGGTTTACGTAGTCGAATGCCATAGTCATATCAGTCAAAATTGCACATACAGGATGTTTATTGTCATCATTTGTCATAATATTAGTTAAGAGATTATATATTGCCATATTAATATTTTTATTTTTTCTAAACCCCATTTGTGCCTCGCGTAACCCCTTGTACATTCGAGACACAATGAAAAAGCCATTGTGTCTCGCGTAGATCTGCATTCAAGGGGTTAATATATTATATTTACTCAAAAATCTATCCATTGCTTGATAAATAATCTTTTCAAATACCTTAGAGAAAATGGGATCAATGCTGCTGGTCTATTATTGGACATTTCTTGTCTATTTTTTTATTTAGAGCTTTTATTACTACGGTTTTTAGGCTATTAGGGAATACACCAGATTCAATACTTCTGTTCAGAATATGACTTAGAGGCCCAACAACATCACTAACAAATTTAACAACACTGGTAGTAATACCATCGTAACTTTAAGCATTTTAAGCGATTTAATTGCTCTTATTATGTCATATGGGATTGTCGTTGACATAAACATTGAATTCGACTCATTTACAAGGTCAGTAATTTCGTCAGATGTGTCTTAAGATACATTTTGTACTTGGTCAATAAAGAAGTCACTAAACGATGTTGCTATTTTCCTCGGATCCTTTATTGTCACGTTTTGATTGTAAATTTTTAAAAAAGGTTCTTTAATATGCTTATAATTGTTGATAATTTGACAGGCTGCCTTGGATTTATTGTGGACCTTATTAATAATGTCACTATTCTGTGCCCTTTGAGTAAGTTTAATGATCTTTTTTAATCTTCGTCTTAAATGACTTTTGATTTTTGCTTGACGGATTCAATCTATATTTCCAAAGCAAGTTTCTTTGTTTCGAAATCCATGTAATTTTTGTTTCCGATCAAAAACTTCCATTTCATTGAAAAACACTGATTGTAAAGTAGTTTAAAAATTTCATCAAAAATATCATAAGACTCACTAAGGTTACTCACGCTGTAAACATATGAAAAGGACAAACTCTTTGAATGATTTTAAAATTTAACTAAATTTTATTTTGAGAAGTCTCGTGTCTGAGTGTGCCAATACCTTAATTTGCAAGTTCTACTGACTTAAATTTTGAGTATTTGAGCTAAGTGATCAGATATTGCAAAATCCATTACTTCAGGAATACATTTTAGATTTGAATTCAGAGCAAAATTCTCTAAGTAGGTAAGGCTCCTTGGCCGCGAAGGTTGGTTTATTTTAAGATAAGGTTGTAATTTAGGAGCAGAGATTCAAAGTCTAAGGTGCATCTGTTACGTTTTAAAGTATCTATGTTGAAGTCTCCACATAATACTAACTTTACATTTGATTTCTTGCACAATTTTTTTAAGACGGTGTCCAAAGTGTCATAAAATACTAATATTAGACATATTCGGTGGTCTATAAATACAAACTACTATTAATTATTTCTATAGCACAGCATTCAATAACGCCTGTGATAGAAGAACTCTCAAATCAGGTTTTCTGAAACTTCCGAAGTTTAACAAACATTATTATAGCGAAATTTTAATAAAACAACACAAATAAATAAGTCAGATACTAAAATTGCTCTATCTTTGAAAGTATGGGGATTGGATAAGTTTATTTAACTGTCTTAAATTTTATTACTACAAAACAATCGTCAACGGATAATTGTTGACGGATGGACACTCAGGGAGTAAATGCTTAGTAATAGTGTTCCGGTTTTGATCCAAGGGGTGTGGACTCTAAAAACTAACCCAACGTGAAATTATTTACTTAATCAGCTGAATCAGCTTCTCATTGAAAAACCCTCATAGTACACATTTTTGGACACGGACCGGAATGGTATATCATTATTGCCTACGTTGACGATACATCATTGCTGTGTTCAGCTGACAAGAAAGAAAAGAAAGAAATAAATAAAATAAAGCGGGTTGGCGCAGTGGTTGAGCGATTGACTGCTGCGCTGCGTGTCGCGGGTTCGATTCCCGCACGGAACAAATATTTGTATGACCTACAGATAGTTGTTCCGGCTCTGGGTGTTGTGTATGTGAGTTTATATGTTTGTAAACGCACCCACGATGCAGGAAGAAATTTCTAGTGTGGGGCAACGATTTTTTAAAAAAAAAAAAAGAAAGACAGAAAGTAAAGAAAGGAAAGTAAGAAAAGAAAGAAAAGAAGGAAAAGACAAGAAAGAAAAGACGGAAAAGATAGAAAAGAAAAGAATGAAAGAAACTAGTTTATTTGGCACACACAGATACACACAATGTAGGTAAAAATTAAAGGGAACATAATTTAAAAAAATTACATAGTGTGCCCCGCCGCTGCGCCAAATAGGTCCAATCCAGCAAAATGACAGATTACTAGGAGTCGCCTGACGCTGGTTTTCAACTAAACCTTACGTTGAAATGAACGGATGAGAATCAGTTTTACGGTATTAAATATACAGGTAATAGTACATTACTGCAGCGGCCAGCAAAAGAGGCATTGATTGACGAACGTGTAAATGTGGGCCGAGGCGAAGCCGAGGCACACATACGTAAGTCCATCAATGCCTAGTTGTGGCCAAGGCTTGTATAGTGCTTTTCTCAAATAATGCGCGGAAATTAAAACTAAGTAGTACCTAGAACTCATTTTATCAAACCCAATTATTACTTTTCAAAATCAATGACGAACAAAGAACAACAATAATTATTCCCGCGTTAGGCTTAGCACGCACTGCGATTTTTATTCGCGCGATTGTTTTCCGCCTATGGAACTGTATGCAACCGCACGCGTTGCTGTAAAAAAAACATGCGGAAATAATACTCCAAAATCTGCGCAAATAAAAATCGCAATGCGTGCTAAGCCTTAAAGTGTTCATTTGTTTTTTTTTTCAATAAACAGCGTTCTATTCGCAAGCTAGTTCGAAATTTAAGCATGTTTGAGAAAATGTATATTATTTATTATTTGTTAGTGTTATAAATGATAAAACTTTTACTGACTAAAACCCCGTGTTCCTTCAGTTGCTTGAGCCAGGGCCGCGGTAACTCTTTTTCAAATTTATTCGCGACTTCATGGCCACCCTAAAAATGCTACTACTTGTAATTTCCCTTGTCTGACCAGCCTGAGGTTAAATCTTGGTTAAATATTTGGGCGTCATACTGGACTAATTGCTGGACTTCAAAGCACATATATTTTTGCTCCAATCCAGACTGAAAAATCTAATTTATATCATTAAGAACTTACGGTATGTAGCAGATATTTTAATTGGACTGGTGTCCTGTCGGATGCACACAGGCTAGAATGCGGGATGAGGCAGGGGGGCTCAGCTCACCTAAGCTGTATGTAAACCAGATGATCTGTGAGCTCACCAATACCAATATCGGATGCTCCATTGACGGGCACTGCGTCAATAACATCAGCTACGCGGATGGCATGATATACTCTTAGGGAGCTTCTCCGTATCTTTGAAGACTATGCGGTGGCACACGTGCACCCTATGGATGGGTTATACAAAAAGGTCATACAATGCTCTGCGAGTCCAATACAACAACGCTTTCAGGGTTATGTTGGGACTACCACGCTTTTGCTGTGCACCGGGCATGTTCGCGGAGTAAGGCGTGCCAGACTTTTACGCCATTATGCGGACTCGGAGAGCATCTCTGATGTAGCGAGTGCGCGATAGCTCCAACAGCCTTGTATCTGTTGTGGCCAACATACTAGACAGTCCATTGACGTGGCACTGGATGAAGACTCATAGAGCGACTTTCAAATATATTAAATAAGTTTTTAAATTTCAGCAGCGCAGTGGTGATGCAGTGGTTGCGGCCCCGACTTACGAGTTGTAGGTCGTGGGTTCGCACCCGAGCAGGCGCATTACTTTGTGTAATTTATTTCATCACCACTGCTCTCAAAACGGTGAAGGAAAACATCGTGAGGAAACCGGCATGTCCCTGAACCAAAAATTCGAAGACATGTGACATCTACCAATTCGCATTAGGCCCGCGTGGTGGATAAGCGCACACACTGTGGATAGCACACTCTCTGAGTCTCAGCGTCAAGAACTGAGTCCCAGCAGTTGGAACATCACAAAAGGCTGTTGATGTTGAAGCTTTTTAATTTCGTGTACTTTCGCAATTGTACGTGTATGTAGTAATTGTTTTGTTCTTTTTAGGGTTCCGTACCCAAAAGGTAAAAACGGGACCCTATTACTAAGACTCCGCGATCCGTCTGTCTGTCCGTCTGTCACCAGGCTGTATCTCATGAACCGTGATAGCTAGACAGTTGAAATTTTCAAAGATGATGTATTTCTGTTGCCACTATAACAAGAAATACTAAAAACAGAACAAAATAAATATATAAGTGGGGCTCCCACACAACAAATGTGTTTTTTTGCCGTTATTTGCGATAATTGTACGGAACCCTTCGTGCGCGAGATGACTCGCACTTGGCCGGTTTTTTGTGTGTGTAACGTGTAATTTTAGTATGGACTCTGGTCTGAAAATAAAATTTATTATAAAAATAAATTAAAAGCTATTACTAATTATAATGGCCTTATTATACCGGAACAACATGAGTTCGTCAAACGGCGATCGACTCCGACCAATCGTTTGCATCATATATAAACAGGACACAAAAGAGAGCCTCTAAGACTTTGTGCGACTCTCTACCTTTTTGGTATTATACAAAACTTTAATAAGGTCTTAATTAGAATACGCCGTTCCTATCTGAAAACCGTTTTACCTCAAATATAACATTAAATTAGAAGTAGTGCAGAAAAAGTGTATATGCACAATGAACAATAGATGTTAACATTCGAGGTTTCCATACACACAGTTGTTACAGCGATATAGGCGCCAGGTCCAGATGGAGTTTTCCCTGCGTTACTGCAGTGGGGAGGTAAGTCTGTAGCAGAAAGACTTGTGCCTCTAATGAGAACATGCCTGGCCTTTAGACACGTCCCAAAAGGATGGAGGGAAGTGAAAGCAATATTCATCCCAAAGCCAGGCAAGGGAGACTATACAAACGCCAAATCCTACAGACCAATCAGCCTGACCTCATTTCTACTTAAGACCATGGAAAGGCTGTGCGAGAGGGAACTACGCGACGGCGCCCTAATGTCATTACCTCTACACAGTAACCAACACGCTTACAGCTCCTACCTACCTACCTACTGAGTCCGCTCTTCATTTGGTGGTAAGCCAAATAGAGGAAACAATTCATCAGAAAGGTACCTGCCTGGGCACCTTCATAGACATCGAAGGGGCCTTCGACAAGACAACTTCTCCAGCATCGGTGCTGCACTCTCCAAGCACGGAGTAAATCAGGTACTAATTGACTGGATAACCAACATGCTAAGCAAACGAGCAGTTCGTCTAGAGGGGGAGCAGCAGCTGGCCTTAATAGCCAGGGGCTGCCCGCAGGGAGGAGTGCTTTCCCCCCTACTGTGGAATCTGGTAATCAACGATCTCATCACCAGGCTCAACGATCACCGGTACTTCACAATAGGTTATGCAGACGATCTAGCAATCCTCGTACCTGGGAAGGTGACTGGAACCATCTGCAATCTCACTCAGCAAGCTCTGCGTATAGTGGAGCGGTGGTGCAGGGAGTATGACCTATCAGTAAACCCCACTAAAACTGAACCAGTCATGTTTACTCAGAAAAGAGCTCTAGGCCTTTTCCGCCTGCCCAAGCTGTTCAACACGGAACTACAGTTGTCCAACGAGGTTAAGTATCTGGGAGTCATACTTGACAGTAAGTTAAACTGGAGCAGACATTTAGACACCAAACTGAGCAAGGCTTGTATCACCTTTTGGCAATGCAAAAAAATGATAGGCAAAAAGTGGGGACACTCCCCCAAAATCATACTCTGGCTGTACAGCGCGGTGATTCGGCCCATGGTCACGTATGGGGCCGTGGTGTGGTGGCCTCGTACTAAGCTAAGTACAGCCGTGAATAGATTACAACACATGCAAAGACTGGCCTGCATGGCAGTGACGGGCTGCATGAGGACTACCCCGACAGCTGCGATCGAGGCCATGCTTGGACTTCCCCCACTCCACCTGTTTATACAGCAAGAGGCAACGATGGCAGCAGTACGCCTTAAGGCACTGGATCTATGGGGTAAGAGAGAGACACAACACACCGCTCTGCTTGAGGAACTCAACAACGAACTCCCCCTAACAAAAGCAATCAACGATCGAATACCCAAGCAATTCATCTTTGACAAGAAATACAGGATTCAACAGCATCTTTTTGTCTTAGGGATCACAGACAGCCCACTGTGCAGGGCGTGCATGGAGGAGGACGAGACAGCAGCACATCTGATCCTAAGCTGCCCAGTGCTCGCTGGCTACAGGGCCAAATTCCTCGGTGACCCAGGTACCGTGCAGGGGATGGTTGGCAACACCAAGGCGCTGCTGGCTTTCCTCGAGGAGCTGGGTTGGATTGAGTGAGAAAGACGAATCCCACCCGTACGCAAAATACGCGCTTAGACGTGGAGTTGCGGACACCAGCCCGTCTTAATCTAATCTAATCTACAGCGATATAATATTTTAAGTTTAGAGTCTCGGCGCTTACTTTTGGAGGCCATGATGCTGCATGGTTTGTGTAACAATAGATTCTATTGTATTGAAATCACAAATAAGTTACGCTATACAGTGCCCCGAAATGTTATCAAAAGGGCGGCCTACGTGCCCCGGTTGTTCCATGTGGATTCATGTAGGACCAACGCCGGGGCACGGGTGCCTCTTCGTCAGCTTGTGGAAACCTATAACACACACTTCATGGACATAGATATCTTCTCTTTAAATGTCTGGCTATAAATATTTTATCTCCATAAGCCATAATATTTGATAAATTAATGCGATGAACGATACTCTTCCGTGTCCTATTTGTTCATATATTAATCCGTGGACAATGGTGTGGGTTATATGTTTGTCAATTTATTTGTACTCATAGTTTTATTTAAACTTTAACATGGTTTTAACTGTTTTTTTTGTCCCTAATAAATAAATAATGTTCGAATTATACAATTTTATAAGATAAGAGAAATAAATACTAACAAGTATTTATTTATTTACTGAGTGTATCACCTCCTTGGTAGGCTATTAGGCTTCTAAATAAAAAGGTTATTACACCTTTTTGAAAAGTTTTAATATGACGTTTTGTTTTTATTTTCTGTAACAATTTTTTTCTATAGCAAGACCATCTGGATCTTATCAATTTTGGATTGGAATATTGAAAGCGATTGAAATAATTTTGAAATATATATTTCCTTTTTAATTGATTTAATCATAGATAAATACATTACTCACGCCTGATTTCATCATGTCGTCTGAAAATGCTCCAACTCCTGATATAATGAATGTTAGAGAAATAATTGAATATGCTTTCGGCGACTTCGAGGTACAATAGCTTATTCTTGTGTAAATTAAAACCAACTATTTTGTACTATGAGTAGTAGTAAATATGAATACTTATTACTTTTGCCTTGTTTTAGGACAACACCGTGAATTTTAAACTAGTGCAAACTGTACTTTTCCTTATCGCTAGACAATTGAGATTACTAGAGAGACGTGTAGAAGTTGACTTGGGTGCTATAGCCCTATTACCGTCTGAAACTTCTCTGACCGTAACTGAAGTCAAAATACATGCAATGCAAAAGAAAAAAAAGAAAGGAGCACCAGCAAAGCCTGGTGTGGCTGGAGCAAAAGCTGGTGAAGCTGGTACAAAACCAGGTATGACAGGCGCAAAACCTGGTACGAAAGGCGCAAAACCTGGAGTGACTGGCGCTAAACCTGGAGTGACTGGCGCTAAACCTGGTGTGACTGGCGCAAAACCTGGTGAAGCTAGTGCAAAACATGGTATAGGTGGAGCTAAAGCTGGCGACGGCGGTAGCCCCAGAGGAAAGAAAACAGGTCAAGGCACAAAACCTGGTTCTACAGATAAAAGTTCTTCAGATAAAACTTCTACTGAAAAAACTTCCACCGATAAATCATCTACTGGCAAAACGGCAACTTCAGGTGAAAAGACTTCCCCTGACATAACATTTTCCACCGACACAACAACTTCGTTAGGTGTTAAGACTACCACTGGTATAACAACTTCCCCCGACCGAATAACTTCGTCAGGTAAAAAGACTTCCACTGACTTAACTTCCGGGGAAAAAACAACTTTGTCAGGTGAAAAGACTTGCACTGACATACCTACTTCCGGAGAGAAAACAACTTCGTCAGGTGAAAAGACTTCCACTGATGAAACACGTTCCGGAGAAAAAACGACTTCGTCAGGTGAAAAGACTTCCACTGACATAACAACTTCTAGAGAAAAAACAACTTCGTCAAGTGAAAAGACTTCCACTGATAAAACAAGATCCGCCAAGAAAACAACTGCGTCAAGTGAAAAGACTTCCACTGATAAAACAAGATCCGCCGAGAAAACAACTGCGTCAAGTGAAAAGACTTCCACTGATAAAACAAGATCCGCCGAGAAAACAACTTCGTCGGGTGAAAAGACTTCCACTGATAAAACAACTGCCGGCGAAAAAACAACTTCGTCTGGTGAAAAGACTTCCACTGATAAAACAACGAGCGGGAAAATCACATCCTCAGATAAAACAGCTACGGACAAAGCCTCACCTTCAAGATTTACATCATCAAGTAAAGATTCTGGCAAAACGCAAAAGGTAACTTTGTTTATTTAGTTTCCTTTTTAAACTAAACGGTTAAAGTAAACAATAGAGTTATCTGTATGTTATGTGTGTGTTCTCATGTAAAAAAGTTACAGCTTAATAAGTGTTTGTGTTCTGCAGCCAATCAAAGATTATGATAACCTGAACTCTTGGGAGGTACTGAGGGAGCGGGAACTTCGTGTTATTCATCAGGTGCAATTAAACTCATCGTTAAAAAATAAACTTCGTTCTTGTTTTCTTTTTAATTTTGTTATAGCAATGGAGCAGATTTTTTTTCAGTATGAATTCTGGTAAGTAATGAATTAATTATACATCGGATGCATTTTAAACGTTATTTTAAAATACATTCGCATAATAAAGTTATTGCCTAAAGCATACTGGGAAACTTAATTCCTAACCTACACTTGATATGAAACTCCAAAGGCGAAAAATACTGTAAAATAACAGTTTGCAGAAAGGTAACACGGACGCCTTCCAGAAGTTTTGGGGGTATTTCAATTTTCAGAGGTGTAGTTATAATTTAACCCATATTTTAGCACATTTTTTTTATTATTTTGTAAATATTTCATGACATTTTAGAGGGCCGATTCTTTCGATGAAGGAGCAAAGTCACCTACGCCAATGGCTTCGGTTAGTGCTGTGCGTGAGTATAAGTTTATTTATGAAGTTGTTACAGTATTCATTACGTAATTTCAAATTTCATTAACGATTATGTCCTTTGCAGCAGAAGCACAGTACGAAAAATTACTTGTCGGTAAGGTTTCCGTATTCTATTTTACATGAGATGCCTTTCTTCAGAAATAATCAAATTCTAAACTTAGTTATTAATTTCCAGTTAAAAAAGTGCCCAGTAAAGAAGCAAGAGCAGCAGGTAATAATTTTGACAACGATTTTCAATAATTTTACCCTTTTTTAAGCCACTAGAATTTCTTATGAAAATTTCTTTGCCCATGCAGAAAGTGTGCATGGACAAAAACGCACTCCTCAGATATCCGTGGTAACGCAAGAACAATTTGAGCAAGTGGCAGATGCGGTCCGTAAGCTTGAAAAGAAACTTCTACCTGTTGGCACGCCTGGCTTTCCAGAAAATGCTGAGCTTATGGAACAACTTCGGAAAGGTGCTTCACTTACTGATGCTATGGCAGCATTACAACTCTCAGCTCGACTGGAGGCCACGGAAAAAGCTCTTGGTCAAATGATGTCGATGGTTACTGAGTTAGCTTTACAAACTCCAGGTGTGGAATTAGATGTTAGTAAAAATAACTTATTATGATATGGATTAGACCATACTTACAGACATTTAAAAATAGATAAGACAGTTATTGAACATCAAGTGCAAGACCAGTGCAGGATTGCATCGGCAAGATACGACATTTTCTCATATTTTTTTACGATGTAAATGTACATCGCAGATAATTTGGTTTGACACTAAGACATAAAACTGGGCAACAAGAAAGTTTCTTGCTTGGATTTACATCATAAAATAATTACATTTATCTAAAAGGGTTTTTTAAAAGAGTGGTATTTTTGTTACCAATTACAGAGTGACACAAGAGCTTACTTAGGTTTAACTGGAGCGACTGGGAGTGGACAGAGAGGAGTCGACGCTTCCTCTGAGCGTGGTACCTCTGAACGTGGTGGAGTATCTGAAGGCGGCCGTAGTGCTAAAAGTGACAAAGGTGCAAAGGCAAAGGAGGGTAAAGGCATTGGTACCCCCTCCAGGTCAACAGCATTCAAGACATCGGAGACAGTTGAAGCAACTAGAACTGAAACACAAGCACCCGGCTCGCAAGCAACGAATGTTGCGCCAGAGGGAGCAGATGCAAAACAAAAAGATTATGTCACTTATCTAGATTTACAGTAAGTCAATATTTTTTAACCTTGGTACATAGCTTTCTTTCTTTAATAAAAGGCTTCTTAGTAATACCTGCAGCCCAATTGTATCAGTGAATTCGGCAAAGCAAAGGGTTTCACCCCATGAAAGAGTATGACAAATTCTCTTTAATTAATTAGGTATTGCCAAAAAAAATATTGGACGCTTTAATTTCTGAAGATAGGTACACTTTTAAAGAGTTCAATATTGATTGGCAATACTTAATTATTCAAAGAGTATTTGTCATACTCTTCAATGGGGTCAAACCCTTTGCTTTGCCGAATTCACGTACGCAATTAGGCTGCGGGGGTCTGTAGGTCTTCTAACACAGCGTCTTCTAGTTCGCGGTCGCCACTCGATAACTTTTCGACCATCCGTTCTGCGAGCAATGTATGCCCACTGCACCAACCGTACCGTGTAGTCTGAAATGGTTACAAAATTCAAAACAAGAACGATGATAATTATTTATTTATCTATTTCAGCACTGCAGTTAGAGAATTACATGATGAATTAGTAAAAAAACTGAAAAGCCTAACATCAAAAATTAGCGGCACCGCCGAAAACGCGTTCAAGTTGTCATCGAAGTTAGGTAAATTGGCAGTAGTTTTCAAATATATTGTTATCAAAGAACGTATATACGAGTTCCTAACTAAAGTAATATAACAGTAATTTAATTAACAGAAGCAAAACTCAACACTACGGCAAACCTTTCTTCGCGTATGGTTGATTTGGAAAATGCAGTTAAACTGTATGCAGACCAAATAAATGCACTCGACACTGGCCTGTCCTCTCAGGTAAATAAAACACGTTATTTTCTATTAAAATACGTGAAATAATATTCAAATACCAACTGATTTTAGATGACGAACTACCAAGAACAATTGACGCAAATGCAACACGATTTAGAAGTTGGATTGGATAATATGGCTGAAGTGTTTGGTAACACTGGCAGCGACGTCGAGGGTATGAAGAATTCGTTTTCGAATAAAATGAGCTTGGAAACAAAAAATCTTTTTTACAAAAATTACAACCGACTCCCAAACAAAAACACTACAAAGTGAAAAATAACTTCAATTTCGGAAGTCGGTGTTTCTGTTTTCGTTTCTTCGTTCTTCGACTTCCGAAATTGAAGTTATTTTTCACTTTGTAGTGTTTTTGTTTGGAAGGCGGTTGTAATTTTTGTAAAAAGTTTTTTTTTCACTTTTTAATTTTGGTACATAATGGAGCAGTTCTAAAGGCTAGCTACATATAAAGCTCAAAGTGAAGCCAGAATAGATTAACCCGATAACATGAAACTTAAACAAAACTGTAGTATGAGAGTATACCAGGGTGAACTGTTCACACATGCGTACCCCTTTAGAGCGTACCAGTGTGATGTTATGTTATGAAATGTTGTAAACAATAAACAGACATGCGATTGCAGCTATCCCGAGTGATTTGCCGTCATTTATTGAAGAGTTCTTATGTATATCTCCGAAGTTCTTCATTAGAGCTTGATGAAAGCACCAGCGTTCAAATAAAAAATGAATCATCAAATCGGTTCACCCAATAAAAAGTTCTGAGGAAACAAACATAAAAAAATACAGTCGAATTGATAACCTCCTCCTTTTTGCGAAGTTGGTTAAAAATCATCATCATCATCATCATTTCAGCCGAAAGACGTCCACTGCTGGACATAGGCCTCCCCCAGGCGTCGCCACATTGACCGATCCCGTGCGTCTCGCATCCAGCGCCTTCCCGCAACCTTAACCAGGTCATCAGTCCATCTAGTAGGAGGCCTTCCAACGTATCGTCTTCCGGTTCGCGGTCGCCATTCCAGAACTTTTCGGCCCCATCGGCCATCCGTTCTGCGAGCAATGTGCCCTGCCCACTGCCACTTAAGTTTGGCAATTCTTCGGGCTATGTCGGTAACTTTGGTTCTCCTGCGGATATCATCATTTCTGACGTGATCACGCAATGAAATTCCGAGCAAAGCCCTCTCCATTGCCCTTTGGGTGACTTTGAGCTTTCTGATAAGGCCCATTGTGAGCGACCACGTCTCGGTCCCATAGGTGATCACTGGCAACACACACTGGTCATAGACTTTTGTCTTGAGACACTGCGGTAAATTGGACGAGAAGATACCACGCAACTTCCCGAACGCCGCCCAGCCGAGTCGGATTCGACGGTTGACCTCTTTCTCGAAATTGGACCTACCCAACTGGATCGTTTGTCCCAGGTAGACATAATCGTCTACAATTTCGAGAGTAGAGTCTCCGACCTTGATAGGAGTGGGTGTTACATGGGCATTCACCATGATCTTGGTTTTGTCCATGTTCATTTTAAGACCCACTCTTTCGGAAGCTCTACTGAGGTCATCGAGCATTTTACTGAGGCTCTCCATGGTCTCAGCCATGACCACTATGTCGTCGGCAAACCGGAGGTGAGTAATGTACTCGCCATTAACGTTGATGCCCAGCCCCCTCCAGTCCAGAACCTTGAAGACATCCTCCAGCGCAGCAGTGAACAGTTTCGGAGAAATGACGTCTCCCTGTCTCACGCCGCGCTGGAGAAGGATTGGTTTCGAGGTCTGATCCTGAAGACGGACTGACATGGTGGCGTTTTTGTACAAACACTTCAACACCTCAATGTACCGGTAGTCGATCTGGCACCGTTGGAGAGACTGCAGTACAGCCCAAGTCTCTATCGAATCGAAGGCTTTCTCGTAGTCCACAAACGCTAAACAGAGAGGCAGGTTATACTCTTCGGTCTTCTGTATAACCTGCCGCAGCGTATGTATGTGGTCTACGGTGCTAAAGCCTTTTCGGAATCCGGCTTGTTCGGGGGGCTGGAATTCGTCTAACCTGCGCGCGAGACGATTCGTGATGACTCTTGAAAACAACTTGTAGACATGGCTAAGAAGTGAGATGGGCCTATAGTTCTTCAACCGGGCATTGTCGCCCTTCTTGAAAAAGAGTACCACCACACCCCTGCACCATGCCTGTGGCGTTTTGCCCTCGAGTATGACGGAATCAAACAGCTTCTGAAGGGCCCTAAGGACCGGTTTTCCACCCGCCTTCAGGAGTTCGGCCGTAATTCCGTCATCAGCCGGCGCCTTGTTGTTTTTGAGCTGTTTCAGAGCCATCCTAATCTCGTACAGGCTGACGTCCGGGATATCTTCGGTATAGTGTCGGGTCAATCTAGCTCTTGGGTCATTTGCTAGACTCGCAACGGGCTTGCTGATCGATGTGTACAACTGCCCATAGAATGTCTCGATCTCCCTGAGAAGCTCCGGTTTGGCGGATACGATCCTGCCATCGTCGGTCTTCAGTTTCGTGAGTTGGCTCTGCCCAATAGCCAGATCCCTTGAAAACACCTTGGAGCCTTTATTTCGCTCGATCGCGTCTTTAATACGCTCGGTATTGAAGCGGCGGAGGTCTCTTTTCAAGGATTTAGAGATCTGTCTATTGAGCTGCCGGTATTTGCACGCCTCATCTGAAGACTGCAGGATCATCTCACGCCTCTCCTTCATAAGCTTGAGGGTATGATCAGAGAGCTTTTTGTTTCTATCTGTACGACGGGTCTTGAAAAACTTAGACCCGACCGTATGGACAGCTTCCACGAACCCGTTGCTATATTCATCCACGGAGCTCCCTAGGCACTCGAAACGATTCTGGAGTTCGAGCTGAAAGCTCTCGGGGTTTTGGACCTGGATCTGTGCTGGCCGGAGCGTGGACTTCATCAGTCGAGACCTTTCAAGCTTAATATTAATGTTCAATGTGCCTCTTACCATGCGGTGATCGCTCCCGGTTTTTACCGAATTGATCACAGAGACATCATTGAACATTTGCTTCTTCGTTGACATGATGAAGTCAATCTCATTTTTTGTTGCACCATCGGGGCTCTGCCAGGTCCACTTCCTGTGTTCACGCTTTTTGAAGAAGGAGTTCATCATATAGAGGCCCTCCTTCTCCATAAAACTGGACAGTAGGTGACCCCGGTGGTTCCGTTGTCCAACTCCAAATTGCCCCACTTGCAGCTCATCCTCGTCTCGTTTGCCCAGTTTCGCGTTGAAGTCCCCCATGACAACGGTGAAGTGAGTTTTGAAACCATGCATGGCTCTGGAGATATCCTCATACATGGTCTCTACCTCATCGTCGGGGTGTGCCGAGGTTGGGGCGTAGACCTGTATGACCTTCAGCGAATATCTTGAGGATATTCTGAGTATAAGGTACGCCACCCTGGTCGACACACTCTCGATCTTCACCACGTTGTTCACAAGGGACTTGTGGACGATAAACCCGACACCACCCTGGGACTGCCGGTCACCCTCTCGGAAATAGAGCAGGTTACCGGATTTGAGGATTATCGAGTCCTCCCCCTCTCTTCGGACTTCAGATAACCCTATAATACTCCATCGCAACCTGCTCAATTCCTCCTCGAGTTCGGTGACCTTCTCGTCGGTCCGAAGTGTGCGCGTGTTGTACGTTGCCAGGTCCAGTCGTCGGTGATTTTTGGGGTAGCCGGATCTCGTCCGGAGATTCTTAGCACCCCTTGCCATGCCGTAGCCTCGACCGCTACCGTAGTCGAGGGTAGGCAAGCTGCCGGGTACCAGGGGCCATTTTTTATTTGTGCTATTCATTGGGGGGGTTTTGCCATAATCGCCACGCTTGGCAGGCGGGTTGGCGATCGCAGTATGGTTGTTATAGAAGCACAGAGAACGCTGCTGCCCATTCTCTGGATTTGTCCCTTAGTCGCCTCTTACGACACCCACGGGAAGACATGGGATGGTGAAATTCTTTACGTCCGGCACCATACGGAACTACAAACAACTACGGTTAAAAATACAATTCTGGTATTATAAGATTTTTTTTCTAATTTACAGCGATTGCTGAGCTGCATTTACACTTTACAAGTCTTCAGGGGGAGTTGGACTCTATGGCGTTCCGACAAAAGGAATTGAAAGAAGCTCAAAATTCAACAGCTTATGATCTCGAAGTTAGTACCAACCTAGATATAATAACTACATACCTAATAATTATATTTTTAATAAACACAAATACTTAATAATTGTTATGATCGTCATCAGAATTTATGGAGAGAGATAGAAATGTTAAGAGATACGAAATCGGATCGAGAAGAAGTAGCAGATGCTCTTCGCGACAAAGCTGGTATTGGTGAACTCAACGGTCTGGTTTCGTTACAACAATTTGACTCCGTAGGAGGTGATTTTGAAAGGCGTATTAGTGAAGCGTATGATACATTTAACAATCAGGAATATGTCTGGCAGGTGAGTTATTTGATATTTACAGAAATACATCTTAATATACTACTTAAACCTTTTCTAAACTCAGTGCACAAATGAAGATTCAATGTCCGTATACTATTTCAGAAAGCCATAGAAGACATGATGAAACTGCTTTACGGAAAAGCGGATCTGATTCAAGTAATATCTTTGAAAGACGACATTCAAAACTATCTTAACAAAATGAGTGACCGCATGCAAAAAATAGCAGACATTGTTGGGGAACCAAAGAGTGCAATGCTCTCCAAGAAAGTATTCCGAGACACTTTATGTCTTGCTTGCGGTGCTCCAGCTAAAATGGACATGGAAGAACAGGACAAGGTACCAGCCCTGCCAAAGTTTCCTTCGGCCAGACAACCAGCTGAAGGGGCTGAAGCGGAATCAAAAACAACAGGAGGTGGAGATAATAGACCTTGCTATCCTGATCTGCCAATACCGCACCCAAGGGATCCGAGGTATGTATAGGAACAAAAAATCAGAATCTTCTTCCCTCAATAAGACATTAGGAAAAATATTAGCCAATCTGGAGGTGGGTACATATAGCGGGACCATAGTAAGTCCGACGAACGCATAACCAAACCAAGCGTTAGTCGTCACTTCTTAATTGGGGGGTTATTTTTTTGCACCTCCAAACTATTCGAACACTAAAACAAAAAAAAAACATAAAAGCTCAATTGTATTCAATACTGGTATATTCAACAGATCTCATATTTGCAAGCGATACTGCGGCGGTTCACACACTACGTTAACGGAGGGACTAAACCGGGCTCCACAAAGCTTGGTGGTACATGCCCAAAGACCGTTCAATGCTGCACCTGGAACTGATGGAAAGGTTTGGTTAATCGTCCATCTGCTCTTATCCTTATTTACAACTTATCTCTTTTTGAATATTTTTCCAGCTACGTAATTAATAGAGGAAGTTTGAAAGTGGCGCCAATAACAGAAAAGTTGAAAGGAAACCGTTTGTCCTGGTATGGCCATGTGATGAGGGGGGATGAAACGTATGTTACTAAAAGAGTTATGAATATAAATGTCGATGGATGGAGAGGGAGGGAGCGGCCAAAGAAAAGATGGATGGTCTGTGTGAGGAGTGATATGAAAGAAAAGGCTGTCAGTTATGGCGTGACGGGGGACAGGACGGTATGGAAGAAGAAAAATTGTTGCGCCGACCCCAAGTAACAAGGGATAAAGGGCAGGAAGATGATGATAATTAACTTCTTCATCTCTTCCTGTTCGCCTTCTTTCTTCATCTTTGTAGTCCCCGGCATGTAAGTTGGCAAGGTTTTGGCGTAATGGGGATAACTTCGCGCATATTGCAAAAACTGACCATCCACCACATAGAGCGAACGGAACGTGAACGCAACGCGATTGGTCAGTCGATACTTGTCTCAACTGACCAACCAATAGCGCACTCGGCATGTTCGACGCGTCCCGCTTCACTACCAAAGAGATCTAAAATCGATTTCTGCGCATCTAACGACTCTTGCCAACTTACGTGCCGGTGATTATATTAATTTTTATTTTTATTACATACTATTTCCAATTAAAATCATTAATTAAATAATAATCATTCTAGTTGTATATGGTGGATGAGGGAGCTACTAAGATACCGTGTTTGCCATGCAATGTTATGCCAAAACCCACACTAGTTACTCCGAAGCCGGAGCCTCAAAATAAAGGTACCTACGAATACCTAATAAGTTATTTCACCTTTTTTAACCGACGAAAAACGAAAAAGGAGGAGGTTTTCAATTCGACATGTATATTTTTGTACCCCTCACAAAGGTTCATAATACTGTGGGCAATCTATACATCGGTTATCCTAATATCTTTATTGCTGCCAGATCGAAATAAATAATGACCAACTACAGTAGGTGGCCAAATTATTAAGAATAGTGCCCGAATTTATGTTATAAACTAAACTGAATGTTTCAATATTTTTTGAACAAATAATTTATTTTTACCCGACTGCAAGGAAAGGGTTGTGTTTTACGCGCTTATCTTTTTAACTGACTTTCCAAAAAAGAGAAAGAGGTTCAGTTCTTCAGGTCAGACAGACAGATAGACACCCCTTTAGGTACGTAACCCGAAAAATGATATCAATCTGTCTCATCTATCTAGCCCTGTTTGGAAACAAATATATATATATATATTTGAAAGAGGTGGAGAGGAAAAAATTACTAGTTCAACAATGCAAATAATTTTATTTTCAACAGATACATTTAGTCGTTTTTTCATGATATTTCCAAAGGTCTGTTTATTGAATTTCGCGCGCCCGTTTTAGTCCTAAATCATCATTCATCCATTTCGCTACAAATTTGCAAAAGTGTGTATTCGTATGCGAACTAGCTTCTTACTGATCATCACATCATCTATCTCGTACGAACGTGTTGTCGAATGAGACAGCATGCATTTTAACCCCGCCACGATAAAGATATCTACAGTATTCTATCTTCATACAAACGGTCGGAACGCGAGACATGCCTACGTGACTCGAGCTCAGCCTACACTCAGTATACTACCGGTCGCGGACGCGCCGCAGTGACGAACGAACGGTGTGATGGTTTTGTAAGCGTGCGATTTGTGAGTATTTGATTAAAATACGTACAAGTACTTACTTACTTATATTACTAGTACTTACTTATATTGTGCTTTTTTTGGTTGCTTGAATTCTTCTATAACGCACCCAGAGATAATATTTTTTAAATTACCTTGAACCTCCGAAAGGCAAGACTATAAAAAAAATATGCCTAACCTACTCGCGTGCGTAATTTATTTATTTTTTAATAGTTAGTTATTTCGCTTTTACCGCCCAGTAAAATAACTGGTTTAATAAATAAATTAGTGGATAGGGTGATAAAGTCACAGTCACAGTCGAGTGACCTACATACGCTCGGGTTAAAAAAAAACTAGTAGGTATAATATAGTTCTCTAGGCTAGGCTATCTACTTACTTATGTACTTAGCTACTTACATATATTATTGAATTTGACGAAATATCATTATGAAATGATTACCTATGAGAGTTATAAATGGTAGGTACCTACCTAGTAAGATTTAAAATAAGTATAATAAAAATATAATAGGTATTTACCTCAGATTAGAGAAAAGAATCTGGGATATTTACAATCACAAAACTTGAAAGAAACTCAAGTAGGTAGAGGCGGGCAGCCCTAATGCGTGTTTACGTGACGCGAACTTGCAGGCACTTATTTCAAGGACAGGGCCGAGTCACAATACTGTTCACAAAATAGTTCATGCCGTCGACTACAGCTACCTTAAGAATCAATTTCTTTTTTCAAGTACCTGTGCTTTTCTGACGAATCAACATTTCAAATGTTACTTGACAAAAGCTCATTCGTCCGGCGATGCCCTGGATATCAGTTTCGTCTAGACTGCAACTCACAAAAACGAAAAGACAAAAACACACACACAAACATCCAGTTAGTGTAATGGTGTGGTCTCTGATATCAAATAAAGGCATGGGGCGCCCATACATTGTAGACGGGCCCATGAGGCAAGACCACTATTAGATTTATATTATGGCACTTATTATTTTACGAAAATGAACAATAGATTTACATATACCTTATTGTTTTTATGGTGTTAATAATATACAAAATAAATTAAATTAATTAAATAAATAAATTAAAAACATCCATGAGACTTGCAACCAAATATTGTTAAAAAAATGCAGTGAAACCAGAAAACACTAAAATCTGAGTATTTATAACAGACTTCCCAAAAGAAGGAGGTTATGAATTCGACTGTTTTTTTTTTTATTTGTGTTACCTCCGAATATTTTTATTTAAAAGCTGGTGCTTGTCCCTAATAATTTGGCCACCGATGGTTTAGCTCTCGCCAAACTTCTTGGCCGTCCTGAAGTTGGCCTCAGAACTTTTTACTGGGTGAACTGATTTTGATGATTTTTTTTTTTATTGGAAAGCTGGTACTTGTCCCTAATAATTTGGCCACCGATGGTTTAGCTCTCGCCAAATATGGCCGCCCTGAAGTTGGTTACAATGCTGCGCAGTAGGTATCATATTAAAACAGCACCGATCCGTGCCTTTGTGCATCGGAATGCCAACTTCAGGGCGGCCAAGAAGTTTGGCCAGAACTGTAGGTACTTTAAAGTTTCTAGCTCATAATTATTGTACTTTTTGTTTTCTCAACAGCTCCAATTGACAGTATTGATGCGGATTATTCTTTGACTCCAGCTGCACATGAATTTTCGTACTAAATAATTTGCTTAGCCTAATATAATATTATAATGCTGTCTATATTATTAAACTGGGATGATCATAAACATGTTTTATTTATTTATCAGCTGCAAGTGTCGGTTGCTAAAACAAACTCCAACTTTTTAGATCAACTTACTTTTAAGTACACGTTTGAATGAATCTGGTATTCCGCTGCAAACAACTGCGCTGATGAGTGATCGGGGTCGAGTTGTTTCAGGCATGGGCGCAGGAAGGTGGGCGCGTGGAGGTGCACTTACACACTTCGCTCTCAATTTAATATACAAAAACATTCAAAGATATTGCATCTAACGTTTGTTTTAAAAAACCGAGGGTGGCAACATGGCCACCAGGCCATGTGGTAACGGCCGCAACTTACAAGTTGTAGGTCGTGGGTTCGAATCCAGGCAGGCGCTTTACTTTGTGTAAATTAATTCATTACCACTGCTCTCAAAAACGGTGAAGGGAAACATTGTGAGGAAACCGCCATGTCCTAGAACCAACCATTCGAAGAAATGTGACAGCTCGTGGCTAAATAATAACAGCCGCACGGGTCGATCTTCAAGGTTAAGCAAGGCTTGCCATGGTCGGTCCATGGATGGGTGACCATATTTACATAGCCAATTTCTTCCGTGCGTCGGAAAACACGTTAAGTCGTTGGTCCCGGCTGTCATTTGAAGATCTTTAACAATCGTTACGGGTTTCTTTTCTGATTAATTTCGTTGCGGGATCCAAGACAGTTAAATTCATTCTCCGGGACTTCGTCGGGCTTCATTGCCTCGGCGCTTTTCTGGTGGTCGCCACTGTTGATTCTGGCTTTCAGGAGTTGCAGTGGTTTGGGAATAGTGCGGTGGGATTGTCTCAATTAAAAATCGTTACGGGTTGTCAGAAGCCTAAGATCTGACACCAGTCTAGCCAAGAGGTATCGAGTTACCCTGTTACTGGGTTGTGAAGGTCAGATAGGCATTCGCTCCATGTAAAACACTGGTACTCAGCTGAATCCGGTCAGACTGGAAGCCGACCCCAACATAGTTGGGAAAAGGCTAGGCAGTAAAGAAGATTTGTTTTGAAAATACCCTCATTAGGGTTACGTACCCCAAGAGTCCAAACGGAGCTCAAACGGTTGTAGATACAGTCTTCAAACTTTCACAGTATAAGCATTTTGTTTACCCAAGTCAAAACCAAAATCCATGATGGCGCCGACGAAAATTTGCAAAAGGTCATTGGGCATCATAGTATGGAGACCATACACATTGCGTAGACAAACGAAATATAACAGAATGTATTGAAAGATATGGCTCTGATTTACTATGGCAATAATCACATTAATTTGAGTCACGGGAATGTCGAAAAAAATATCATCATACAGCTGGGTTTTTCAAGTGGACCAAATATGAAACTATGTGGCAAAACTACAAAAACTGAAAGAGGAGTCTCGGGTCCGTTTTGATGAAAACTAAAACTGCATTAGGTATGATTTTTGTTAGCTCAATATTCTTAGCCAGATTATGCTCAATAACCTTTGCCATGTTTCGCCATAGGTGTCGTTTTCGGGATCGCTGTATATCTATGATCCCATAATCGTTATTAGCGACCGCGAAAACCATCAAAACGCCACCCATGACGAAAACATGGCAAATTTAGCAATTTTTCGTCGGCGCCATCGTGGATTTTCATTTCAATGCCATTATTGATTATCATCAAGCGATCTCGAAAACCATGAAAACGACAACCATTTAAAAACCGACCGCGGTAAGCGTTGCTTAACCTGGAGACTTCATTCACGAATTCGGGTTATGATCGCATTTTTTTTTTTTATTAATTTTTTATTATTGTTAGGGCCGCGCTTGACCACTATCTACCCTGATGGTAAGCGATGGTGTGGTCGACGATGTAGCACGCTTACCTAAAAGAAACCTATTCACTCTTGACTTAAAGACTCCCAGGTTGTAGCTATCAGGAAATACAGATTCCGGCAGGGAATGCCACTCCTTAGCTGTACGCATAATGAAAGTATTCCCAAAACATTTGGTGCGTATGGGTGGGATTTCCACCATGTACCGATGACGCATAGCCGTACGTCTTGTATTCCGATGATGGAAAGGCTAGGAGGAATTAGTTCATGCAATTCAAACGCACACTTCCCGAAATGTAACCGATAAAAAACCGACAGACTGGCATCTTGTCGCCGATGTTCAAGGCTCTGGAGCCTAGATTCGACTCTAATGCATGCAGCTGGTACTTGGCAGATCCATCCCAGAGATGAGAGCAGTACTCCATGCATGACCGAACTTGCGCTTGATAGAAATTGAGCAACTGTTCTGGCGTGAAGTACCGTCTCACCTTTGCAAGGATCTCCAACTTTTTGGCAGCCAGTTGAGCTTTTGCCTCAATGAATAGACCTACATTGAGGGTCGATGTCAACGTAACGCCAAGAAGCTCAAGATGGTCCGTTACCGGCACGGTCACACCACAGAAAATAGGAGCCGGGTGGAATTGGCTCCTTTTAGCGGAAAAAAGACGCCTGGGTCTTAGCAGCATTGAACCTGACCAGATTGGCATCGCCCCACTCGGAAACTGCCTTCAAGGACAGATTCAAGCGCCCAACCATGGCCTCCTTTAGAAACCGGATCTGAGGCCCAGTAGCACGCGCGTCGGATACGTATCTCACAGCAACAGTGCTGTTGTCTGCATACCCAGATGTACCGGGTTTTAGCAGATCATTTAAATGCAACAAGAACAATGTTGCCGAGAGTAGCAACCCCTGAGAGACCCCGGCGTTGATCCAGTTGGTCAGACGAGCGGCCATCAATAACCACTCTTATAGACAGGTCCCTCAGGAAGTCTGCGATCCAAACGCACAAACCACTAGGCAGACCGAATGAAGGAAGCTTACCAATAAGGCTCTCATGCCAGACCCTGTCAAAAGCCTTCGAGATGTCAAGGGAAACGGCAAGCGCTTTCCCGTGTCTCTCGATGGCCTCACTCCAAAAGTGAATGACATACGCTACAAGATCCCCAGTTGATCGATTTCGGAGGAAGCCATATTGGTGGTCATTGAGGATGTCGTTAGCTTCTAGGTATGCCAGGAGCTTGGAGTTGAGCACCGGTTCCATACTCTTGCAGAGTATACACGTAACTGAGATGGGTCTATAATTGGCCGGGTCAGCCCTACTGCCCTTCTTGGGCCCAGGCTGAACGTTAGTTTGCTTCCAAGCATTCTACTTAGACACGGTACTTTTCCAGACTCATATGAAAGGCGAAACAGGTGAGTCAGGATCGGAGACAGTTCAGGTGCTGTAGTAATATAATATAAACTCTTTGGTCAACATTGACCGTCTTAAAAAAAAAGAAGAAACTGGATTGTCAGAATTGATTGTGTCATTGTAAAAATATGTTGAATTTTGTTAAATAAAACCTAATTGCAGGTATATTCTTTTACTTCAATTTATTTAACAAGCTGATGCTACCAAAATGTCAGCATGGCAGATTCAAATATGAAAACAAAGGTAGATGCACTGTGTTCCGTCAATATTGATCTACAAGGTCATAGTTTTCAAGTGAACCTATTAATAATGAAGAACTTATGTACGGATGTTATAATCGGTCATGATATTCTTAAGAGATATAACACATTAGAAATGCATTTTGGCGGATCTGGAGCTCCATTGAAATTATGTGCACTATCTCAAGCCAATATCGATCCAATCTGCTTATTCCCGAATCTTCTACCAAACTGCAAGCCAATAGCCGTTAAGTCACGAAGATACTCAGATAGTGACATGCAGTTTATTCGTAGTGAAATAAGGAAATTACTAGCTGAAGGGATTATAGAACCTAGCTCGTCACCATGGAGAGCACAAGTGCTTGTAACTACAAATGAAAATCATAAAAAAAGGATGTGTATTGACTACTCTCAGACAGTAAATAGATACACGCAATTAGATGCTTACCCTTTACCAAGTATTGAACAAATAGTTTCTAAGGTAGCCAAACATAGCGTTTACAGCAAAATTGACTTGAAAAGTGCGTATTATCAGATTCCGATTCTTGAAACAGAAAAACCTTATACAGCATTTGAAGCAGAGGGTAATTTATACCAATTTCGAAGAATACCTTTCGGAGTTACCAATGGAGTAGCGGTTTTTCAAAGAACTGTCAATAATATAATTGCGAAAGAAGAACTTAAAGGAGTATACGCATATTTGGATGACATAACAATCTGTGGAACAACTCAAGCTGACCACGATCAAAAATTGCAGCGTTTTCTGGATATTGCCAAACGGTATAACCTTACCCTGAATCTTGAAAAGAGTGAATTTTCATTGAAGGAGATAAGTATTCTAGGATATATTATAAACAATGGAGTAATTAAACCCGACCCGGACCGTCTACGTCCACTATTAGAGCTGCCTCTGCCTTCAGACTCGGCATCGCTCCGGCGAGCATTGGGATTATTTGCTCATTATTCTAAATATGTGCCAAGATTCTCTCATAAAATTCAGTCCCTCGTTTCGCAAGGCATATTCCCTCTCAATTCGGATGCAGAAAATGCTTTTCACGCTCTAAAGCAAGAGATAGCTACATCAGCAGTAAATGCGATTGATGACAACATACAATTTGTTGTTGAAACAGACGCATCAGACTATGCTATAGCGGGTACTCTGTCACAAGAAGGCAGACCTGTTGCATTTTTTTCGAGAAGCCTTCACAGTAGCGAGCGGAATCACCCAGCCATAGAGAAGGAGGCCGCAGCCATAGTCGAATGTCTTCGGAAATGGAGACAATTCCTGATCGGACGATAGTTTAAACTGATAACTGACCAAAAATCGGTCGCATTCATGTTCAATCAGCAGCATTCGTCAAGAATTAAAAATGACAAAATACAACGTTGGCGATTAGAACTTTCTGAATACAACTTTGATATAGTTTATCGCCCCGGAAAGGAAAATATAGCCGCTGATGCTTTATCAAGAGCCAATGCACCATTAGTAGCCTCTGTACACAGTTCAGAAAATGCACTCAAAGAACTGCATAAAACCTTGTGTCATCCTGGAGTAACAAGAATGCTTCACTGGGTTCGAAGCAAAAATTTAGCATATTCCACTGAAGAGATAAAAAGTATTACGGCGAATTGTCCTATATGTGCAGAAGTGAAACCTCGTTTTCAACAAAACACGGGCAAACTAATAAAAGCGATGGCCCCGTTCGAAAGAATATCGATAGACTTTAAAGGTCCACTTCCCTCAGATGGCACTGGGAACAATCGATATATCCTTACGATTGTGGACGAATATTCTCGATTCCCATTTGCATATCCCTGCTCAGACTTGAGCACGAACACGGTAATTAACAAACTGACTGATCTATTTTCTCTATTTGGAATGCCAACTTACGTACATTCAGATCGTGGTACTTCTTTTCTTTCAAAAGAGATGAAAGACTTTCTTCACCAGAAATGCATTGCTACGAGCTACACTACACCGTACAATCCTCAGGGTAATGGACAAACGGAGAGATATAATGGAATTATTTGGCGAACAGTACAATTGGCTTTGAAAAGCCGTGATCTGCCTATAACCAAATGGGAATCAGTTTTAACTCAGGCTCTGCATTCTATAAGATCACTTCTTTGCACGGCTACAAACAGTACGCCCCATGAGCGGATGTTCTCTCACGCCAGGAGATCCTCAAGTGGCCAGTCGATGCCCACATGGCTAAATGTCCCAGGGAAAGTATTAATGCGAAACCATAATCGAACCAGCAAATATGATCCACTAGTTGAAGAGGTAGAGACTCTGGAAAGTAACCCTCAACATTCTCGTGTGCGTTTGAGCAGTGGTAGAGAAGTTGTCGTATCTAATCGACACCTAGCTCCTGCTGGGGAATCATTAGAAATGGATGAAGCCGATTCCAATGATGACGACGAATTCATTGATGCAGTCGATCGTAACACAGATGGCCAGAATGAAATGGTCCAGCCACAGAACATCACGCCGGAGACGACACTGCGTCGTTCTGAAAGAGTACGACGACCGCCTGCTCATCTTACTGACTACGTGGCACAATAAATAAGCCCAGGAGAATGTAGTAATATAATATAAACTCTTTGGTCAACATTGACCGTCTTAAAAAAAAAGAAGAAACTGGATTGTCAGAATTGATTGTGTCATTGTAAAAATATGTTGAATTTTGTTAAATAAAACCTAATTGCAGGTATATTCTTTTACTTCAGGTGCACAAGTTTTCAGAACAATTGCTGGTATCCCGGCGGGCCACTAGCCTTGTTCACGTCAAGATTGCGCAGCACCCTTCGGACGTACTTTTGATTGATGCGAATGTCCGACATACTCGTCTCTCATCAGGAGAAGGGGAGGGCCGCGCGTCACCAGAATCCAGGCGTGAGGATGCCGCAAAAAGAGAGGCAAACAAGTTTGCTTTCTCAACCGTACCCTTCGCAATACCCTCTTGCAGGACTAGGCCAGGCTTGCTTAACTATGTGTATACGAATTTATAACAAATTACCTGGTAATCTAAAAATTTTAAACTCGAGATATTATTTGAAGAATAAATTGTATGAATGGTTAATTGATAACAACTTCTATACTAGAAAACAATACCTTTTTTAATCCAAATATTTGCATGCTGTGTTTAATCTTGGCAAAACATGTCTGCTCTATTTTGTACTGTAAGACCTTTTTATACCATGTTTTACGCAAATAAATATGATTTGATTTGATTTAGGCAGCCCTATTAAAGGCTCTCTTCCACTGGCTCACATCGTTAGATTTGCGCGTCCGAGCGTCGACCCATGCCAAGCCTCATGTTTAAGCGTGTTAGCGCGATTGCACTCAGTGCCAAACCATGGCCGGTCAACGCTAGACATTGCCACGTCAGAGAACGGAATGTAGTACGCCAGTCCCTGACGCAACAGATCCGTCACGGCGTCCGCGCACGAAGAAGGAACAGCTGAAGAAAAGCAAAGGGGCTACCATGGAATAAGAAGCGAAGAAACAACGCATCCCATCACAATCTGCTGACCTGTACCGCCAAACCCGCTGAGTGCCTCTTGGGCTGGGATCGGGCGGGGAGTAGACAGATACCGACTTCACCAGACAATGGTCCGAGCTACCCAAAGGTAAGGTATCTTCATACCGACCCAGAGTAGCGGTTTACTATTGACTTTCAAAAATCTAAAGACGTGACCTAAAGACCCTAGTAGCCGGATCATAAAATTCCCAAAACCAAAAAAAAACAATGCATGTCAACGTCATTTCTATGTCTTTTTCAGTGCTGCCAACTTAGCGCTTTCAGCGCCAGATCTAGCGCGTTTTTTGTTCAATAGCGCGTTCTAGCGCCTAGCGCTAAATCTAGCGCTTTTTGAAACTTTGGACTTTCTTTAAAAAAAAGTAATTTGGCAAACTATCAACATCTACACGACGTGTTGAGGCAAATTTCATCCACAGATAAATATAAATTCAAGTCCAAAACTGATCAAGACCTACATGACCAACCATATAATTCGGCGGCAGAATCAGACGATGGTGAATTGATTTATTTCCTTTATATTACGAAATAATTTTATTAACAAGTTATTATTTTATTTTATTATCACTAAACAAGTACTATAATGTATTAACTCTTGTATATGACATATTTTGATTCAATAAAAAAATACGTTTATACGTCCCTGTCTCAAATTATTGGGCGTTTTGCTTGTATTTGGCGCCGAATAAAACGTATTTTTTTACAGCGACCATTTAGCGCTTTCTAGCGCGGTTTTAAAGAGCTTACAGCGCGTTTTTGCTTAGACGAGTTGGCAGCACTGGTCTTTTTCTGTCATTTTGACGTGACGTATGCGCCTGACGTAAATTGCGAATTGCGATAGGATTGTGGAATTTTGTAAGGTTAAACTATGAAAATTATAGAAATAGTGTTTTGATTATAACTACTGCCTTATTGAATAGGTAAACTAAATCTACATTAGCTTAATTACAACGTAATTTTGTAGTCTCTTTGTTAAAACAGCTGGGTATTAAAAGTGGTATATAAACTTCTATTTCAGTAAGATTCAACGCTAGTAAGAATGCATAAAATACTCGAGTTTCAAGCTGTTGTCTTAGCAGCAGGCAGAGGCTCCCGATTGCCTGATGTTGGTGGTTCTGTCTCCAAGTGTCTCCTACCTGTGGGGCCTTACCCTGTGTTGTGGTACTCATTGAACTTGCTTGAGAAAATCGGCTTTCAAGGTATGTTTTTATGCTTATTTGTTTATGGGTGTTTTATATTCTGCGTTTTATTGAGTCTAACTACTATTAACTGCTTAACAGACATAGTTAAATGTCTGTTAAGCAGTTAACATTATAACTAAACAATAATATCAAGCTTAAGTTTTCAAATCCTAATACCATCAAATTACTTTTTCAGAAACCCTTGTGGTTGTGCTGGATGAAGATAAGTCTAACATTTTGAATGCTCTAGAAAAATGTCCTTTGAAAATAAAATATGAATTGATAGTAATACCTTCGGATGAGGACTGGGGCACAGCAAACTCACTGAAACACATTAGTAGTAGAGTCACCACCGACCTTCTAGTGATCTCCGGAGACCTTATCACTAACATCAATCTCAATGAAGTATTGAATGTTCATAGAAAGTATGATGCCGCACTCACTACATTATTCTTTAACAATGGCCCAGAAGAATGGATTGAACTCCCAGGACCTAAAACTAAGGCTAAACCAGACAGGGACCTTGTTTGCATTGATAAAGAAACACAAAGGCTTGTCTTTTTGGCCAGTGCTAGTGACTTTGAGGAGAATGTGACTATACCCAGAATGCTAGTGAAGAAGTTTGATACTATAAGTATGTACAGCCGGCTGTTGGATGCTCATGTGTATGTAATGAAGCACTGGGTCATGAACTATCTTGTAGAATCTGACAGATTCACATCCATCAAAGGAGAACTTATCCCTCACATAGTGAAGAAGCAACTGTCAAAGCCTAAAAACCTTGCAGAGACAAAGGGCATTTCTGAGAAAAATTTAGAAGTTTCAAAAGATATATTTGATTTTGCAGTAGAAAATGGATATGAAAGTAAAATAAGAGAAATGACGGCATACAATGATCATAAACTGGGCAGCAAGGGGATCTTCTACAATGACTTGTTGAGGTGTTATGCTCATATACCTAATAAGAACACATTTGGTATACGAGTGAATACACTTTCATCTTTTTATCTATCAAATAATAAGGTAAGGCATTTATGGTTATTGTATTCTTTTATAGTTACACTCAGCCCAAAATTTATAAATGTCTCTTAGCAAATGCTTTCTTAAACATTCTTAAGTATGTATCTGCACTTTTTGTTGACAGGTTGTTGTATGATAGTGACAATACACACTCGGCTGAATGCTGAATTTTTCAAAAGTGTTTAGTTCTTATTGTTAGTTATTTAATCATATAAGTCGTGCTTTTTAGTGATCCTAAGTTTTCTACTACTTTTTCTGTTTCTATCCGTGAGAACCTGTAATTGGCTCTATGTCTCATATACAATTGTTATCCATCTGTTATAGCTGTTGGTTCTCCTAATATTAAATAAATAATAATGCTTGACCAAATTTTGTAGTAAAGTCACCATCAGAAAACAAAAAAAAAAAAATCGTTAACACCTGTTTACCAATGTATTCCAATATTTCAAAATGATATGATAAAAATGTAAAGGCAGTGTCGGAAACACGATCAATACAAATGTATCCTGGTAAGGGGCGTCCGTGACCCTTTCACTTGGCATTCAGTAATGAGTTAATATATCATAAACGCATGGACCAGTTTACATGATTTGAACGGATAAAATGGTTCTACGCCTACACCTTTTAGCTGAGACTAAAATATCTCAATAAACAACTTGAAAACATGATTTTATGTTTTCAAGTTATGTAAAAATAAAAGTTGTAGATCCGACGGTCCAAGTAGATTTTTTTTTTATATCTGGTGGAGACCTTAAGCAATGCTTATCAATCTTGTCCTCAGTCTTATTCAACTTTTAACCATAAAAATCAAATTCATGCATGGCATGCACAATGATTTGTACAATATTCCCTTAAAATTATTTACTAGTTTCTGATGATCAACAGTATATTTTCTTAAATTCCAGATACTTTCTAAATGGGAAGAATTAACAGGAACACCCATAACTGATAGATTCCATCCTGACAGTGAAGTGAAAACAAAGCAAATAGATGAGTCAAGTACAGTTGGAGAGAAAAGTCTTGTCAGTGAGAAGACGTCCATCAAAAATACTTTCATTGGAGCCAATTGTACTGTTGAGAACAAAGTTAGAATGAGCAATTGTATATTGATGAACAATGTAACAATCAAAGAAGGGTAAGCTTTATTTCTTAGTAACACTATTGATAATAATAATATGATGAGCTCATCATTATCTTCCTGCCCCTATCCCATGTTACTTGGGGTCAGCGCAACACGTTTTCTTCTTCCATACCGTCCTGTCCCCTGTCACACTATCACTGACTCCCTTTTCTTCCATATCACTCCTCACACAGTCCATCCATCTTTTCTGTGGCCTTCTTCTCCCTCTCCATCCATCCACATTTATATTCATAACTCTTTTAGTAACATGTGTTTCATCCCTCCTCATCACATGACCATACCAGGACAGAGGATAATAAATAATATGATGAGCTATAAAAATTAATAATAAGATTATGTAATTGCATTAGCTGAAAGTACAAGAGGTTCTTCCCCTTGCTAATTAAAAGCCACAAGGTCGAGTCTATGCGGTCTGTCTTTCTAATTCACAAGGTTAAAACTAGATGTCGTTAGTCGGCGCTTACCGGTACATGGTGGAGGCTGTTTTCTAAACTGGTTCTAATATTTACTTTACAACAACAAATGAAGTCTCAAGCAATTCATACAATTCGTTTCAAATTATGTATTATAACGCAAGTTTGGTGATCAGAGTATACCATTCCCATTGTTAGGGTTCCGTACCCGCAGGGTTCAAACGGAGCCCTATTGCTGTAACTCACGTGTCCGTCGTCTGTCACACAATTTTGTTCTGAAGTGTTTTTAACTTCTCATTGGCCTATGAACTTGAAATTTAGTGATATTGTTTTTTATTACGTATATTTTACTAACAAGACAGATTTTTTCTTTGGTACGGAGCCCTAAATGTGCGAAGTCCGACACGCACTTGACCGGTTTTTTTTTTGATAATATTTATGGGCAAATACTTGCATTATCATCGGGGGAATGCCCGATAACTTTATCTGCCGTTAAAATAATTGGCACATTAGAAATGTGTCAAAGGCTGTGGCAAAACATTTTCCATTTTTAGCTTTATATATTTAAAGTTCAAACCGTTTTTTATCAACCTGTATGGTCCCACCATTAGGCAAAGGTCTCCCCCATTGCTTTCCATTCTTCTGTCAAATTCTATTGAAAATACCTCTATGTCTTCACGCCAGCAGCAGCGTTTCCAAAGCAACACTCGGCAATGACGGCCCTTCTTCTGATCCATCTTGATGCATTTTAGATACATGGTCTATGTTTCAGCCTAGCATACTTATTGCCCAGCCTTTTAATTAAATTTGTTTGTCCTCAGCTGCGTCCTGCAAGACTGCGTGGTATACACGGGAGCGACGGTAGACTCGGGTTGCAATCTACAGTACTGTCTCGTAGGACCTCACCACGAGGTCCCGGCATCCACCTCGAGCAACCACCAGCTGCATGCCGAGACCACCGACAATATGATCACCCTTGGGTGAAATTATCTACTAATTTATTGCACAAAATAAAAGTTTTTTTTTTATAAAGTTAGCCTTTTTATTTTTGGCCAATCATCATCATCAGCCTTATAATATGCCCACTGCTGCGTCTCAGGCATCCTCTCTGTAAGAGAGGTAAGAGGCTTTAATCCACCACATAGGCACAGTACAGGTTGGTGGAAGTCACATGTCTTCAAAATTTTGTGTCTATGCCGGTTTCCTCGCGATGTTTTTCTTTACCGTTTAGGCAATAATTTAATTAATGTTAGAGGAGACGTAAAATATATAGAAGTACGTACCTAATCAGATTACGAAAATTCTTTCTCTGGTAGAAAGCTTCCGTATCGCAGAGTCATGGGCCATCTCGGCAAAATGGGCAGTTCCTGTGGGAAAAACCAATGACTGATAGGATACTTGCCTATTGACCAAGTAAAGGGGAGATTGATTGGATATCAGTGGATGAATCTTAGGCCCCTTACTACTAGTGGTTAACCGCGGGGGCGGCTATGCGCTTTTCCGTTTTAATATGCAACCGCTTGGTATCGTACGCACTTAACCACCACTAAATTTCTATATACACACTGGCGGTTTAGTTTGCGGCGAACTGCCGTTGGCGGTCAACCACGTCAGGCGGCTGGCCGCTCAAATAAACCACTAGTGTGTAAAGGGTGCTTAGAGGCCAAACAATATAATATTACTCACGGAAAGCTCATTATAATAGTATCGTCCTTGGTTTAAACAGATCTCCAGGCTTGGCTTGGACTATAGCTGCAAAAAAGCCCACTAATATTATAAATGCGAAAGTTTGGATGGATGGATGTATGTTTGTTACTCAATCATGCCAGAAAGGCTGAATGGATCTGGATGAAATGTGGCACAGAGATAGATTATAGTCTGGAATAGCGCCTAATTATGATACTTTTTATCTCGGTATAAATAACTAGCTTCTGCCCGAGGCCTCGCCCGCGTAAATAGTGTTTTATCATCGCAAGTGAATACAAACTATCCTATGTCCTTCCCAGGGTCTCAACTATCTCCATGCCAAATTTCATATAAATCGGTTTAGTAGATCCAGAGATTACCCCCTACAACCTCACAAACTTTAGCTCTATAAATTAGTATAGACATGCGCTAGTGAATAGGAATAGACACAAACTTTGTAACTACTTAGGTACTATACATATATACAATTTTGTGGTGGCCCAGTGCCGAAAGAGTGTGAGGCAAGGGCCTCTCGTGCTTTTTCGGCCCCTATTTGAGGAGTGGTTTGAGAGGCCCCACGGCGTCCTCACCTTCCACCTTACGCAAGTCCTCAACGGACACGGTTGTTTCGGGAGGATCCTGTTCAGGATAAGGCGGAAGGAAACGCCCGGGTCACCATTGTGTGGATCGCCCGGAGGACACGGTAGAGCATATTGGTGGAGCTCTGCCCCGCTTGGGTGAGGCAAAGAAAGAAAAGTAAAAGAAAGAATGAAAGAAAATACATTTATTTAGCGCAGACTAAAAGACACACAACATAATATTATAAATCAGGTAAAATACAAACAAATAAAAAAAGTGTAAAGTCTGACGTAAGAAATGCAACACCGTGTCCTCGTCGAGGCAATCAGCGGTGGTAACCTCTCGCGTCCGGCCCTGGTTCAGGTCATGGTACGGGGCGAGAGGGTATGGGAAGCTGTCACCTTCTTCTGCGAAACAGTAATGCTCGCAAAGGAGGAGGCGGAACGCGTGAGGAAGACGCAACGGAGACGCCTCCAAGCTCAAGGCCACCGCAGGAGACGCCCTGGGCGTCGGGAGTCGCAAGCCGATTCGTAGGCGCGGGCTTGTGGACGGCAAGTAGGTAATGGGTAGCGCGCCGTCCGATAAGGACCAGGCCCGAGTCGACGGCGCGTAGTGTTCCACGCGCGTCTTAGAGAGATGTCAGCAATAACTGACGGGGTCCGCTAGGGCCGAGGCCTGTGTGGGCTTTGGAGTTGTAAAAATTTCATCAAAATCGTTTCAGTAGTTTAAAGTCTATGTGACACTGTAATGTGCAAACAAATAAACATTTACTTTTGTAATTTTCGTGAGCGATAAAATTACATTTTACAGGTTTATTAATTTACTAGTGTTCGACCCACGAATTAGCCCACGTGGAAATATACACTGTAGCTGTACCAAATCTTGTAAACATCGCCTTTGTAGGAATGAACTTATATATCGATCATGAGTGAGTTCATATTCCGACTCGCACTTGGCCTATCTTCGGGTGACCACAACCTTTTCTGAGGGCTGGATCCGCGCCTGGTCATATTACCTATTCTTAAAATAAATATTAAGTGCAGTGACCGTTATATAATTCTTGAAAGCGTAATCTTACTGACGGTCTCTGCTTTAGGTGAGAAATGTACCTAGAGACTAACATCCATAAGTCATCGTGTGAGCACCTTATGAATTAGTCAGACGAGCTTAATTACATATTAACGAGCATTACATTCTCCAACGATGGCATAAGCTCTAACAGTGAAGATTACCAAAACTCACGCGGCCTATTAGCACTATAATATGTAAGTAGGTATCTAAATATTTAGCAACAGCTGAGCTTGTAATACCTAGCAACTGTGTTGTCGGCTTGACCCCCGATAAAATCCTAACGGTTTTAGACGCATCGCCCAAAAACTAGAACTGTGACCATTCGCAGCAGCCCATGGAACTCCTCAGCCTTATTGCGTAATGAATTTGGCAAGGCAAACCAAACACATAGATGGAAATCCACGTCGCGCTTTTCATCTCGCATGTAATAGGTCGATTTTTCATACTCTTTGCCCTTTGCCTTGCCGAATTCATTACGCAATAAGGCTGCTGTAGCACTCCTGCCGCAGCTATGCGGAAAAAGCTAATAGCAAGTTTTCTTCCCCGTAGTCTGAGCTGATTTACGAATGGCGATTGTAAGTGGCCTGGGGCGGTATTATGAAGTAAAGCGTTAATGCTATCATGATCCCAGTTCGAAAATGAGACAGTTAGTGCTATCGGTATAGGCTCTTCGTTTATCAACTGAAAACTGACCTCTTTAAAATAACTCCTCCTAAACAAAGTCTGTATAGAGTGGCGTAGCTAGCATGGGTGGCACCCGGTGCGTATAATTGTGGTGTCACCCAAGAATGAAATCGTCAAACAAAATTCGCGAAAGAAATGAGCAATGACACAGGCGACAAGCAACGACCATTTCAGGGGAATCCCCAATCATAGTTAGGCATAGCACGCACAGCGATTTTGATTCGCGCGAATTATTAAGTACTATTTGAGCGCGATTTTTTTTTCCGCAGGGCGTGCAGCTTCATACAACTCCATAGGCCACAGAACGCGGGGAAAATAATTCGCACGAATAAAAATCGTAGTGCGTGCTAAGCCTTACTGTAGTAGGGCTAAATAAAACGACAACATTTTGAGGGCATCCCCGACCAATCACGTCATAGAGCCATGAACATAAAAATAACAGTTTGTACACTAAACTGGAAAAAATCATAGTCTATTGTGTGGTCAGAGTGAATAATTTCTTGTTAACATTTATTTCAAATAAATCGTGAACTTGATTAAATTAGCTTCAAACAAAATTATTTATCATTAAAAAACGTGACAGTTTGTGTAATTTTTTTTATACATTCTGGTGTCACCCCGGAACCGGTGACACCCGGTGCGGACCGCCCCCGACGCCCCCTCCCATAGCTACGCCACTGCTGGTACTGAGCTGAGTTCTTAATTAATTACATAAAACGAGTTTTACAAATCACTTGTTACAATGGTTAGCGTTTGGAAAATGCCTTAAGTGTGACAAGAAATGCATTAATCTACATAGCCGTGTTACCTAACTAATTAATTTTTCACGTCAATATTTGTCTAGCGATAAGGGCGTTTGTACACCTATTCGCAGGCTTCTTACACTCGACAACTAACTTAAGGCTTTACAAATATTTGAACCGTGCGGGTTTCGAACTCGCGGCACGCAATGCAGCAGTCAATCACTCAGCCATTGCGGCAACCGTGCCGTCATCAAGTTAGCCATATGTTGTTTTTGTCATAAATCTAAACAAAATAATACTTGTCGTTACGTGTATGGCAAAGATTCCGACAACTGAGACCGGTTATTAAAATAATAATAATGTTCACGTTGACCTGGACCTCTCGTAATAGTCAGCAATCATCGCCACTTTCTTCCTTGAACAGTTTTCTAGTGTTTATACCATGTTTGAACACACGAAGTCTAGCTTTAAAGACCATTCAAATACCTACAAATTAATGTTAAATGCATATAGGTGCAAAATGTTTTTTTTTTTTTTCAATGTATCTAACTATTTAAATAAGTAAAAAATGCAAATACTATTCTGATATACTATTTCAAATGCAAAATTCAAAATAGTTTTACTTTTTGTATTTTAAATACTAAATGAAAAATTGATATTTTCCATATACTTAATTTAAATAAATACTTTTTGTTGATTTACTTTATTTATAAAAAAGTAAATAACATTTTGTTCAGAAACACTGTCACTCATCTTCCTCCTGTGTAGTCCACTGACCTATACTAAACAAGTACGCTGGACTAAATATACTATATGAAATGACAGTTGATTTTTGTGCTGATTCAAAGCACCCCGCTAGAGCATCTCAAGAACTTAAATTGATTCATTTACAAATATCAAATAAATTAGGTAATACTAATATATTCGCCTGGAAACATTATAATATTGTAACTAATATATCAGTATTAGTGATATTTTTAAATTACACTAATATCAAAATAGTAGACTTGGCAAGGCGTATAACTCATCTACTGTATTGACTTCTCGTAGTTTGTTGCAACTAAATATCTCATATTGGTATTGGTGTTGAATGTTATATGAATGCCTAATAATCAGTAATAACATGTTCAAAAGCCATGTGTAATACTAAATTCTGGAATCATCATCATGATCATCCACAGCCCCACTTCCCCACTGCTGAGCACAGGCCTCTCTCTTCTTGTACCAATCACCACGTTTCTGTGCCTGGAAATAATTCTAGAATAATATCATGATAAATATAATTTTATTTAAAAATGTTTTGAAGTCAAAAAAATTATATCTGCATCTGAAACAGAGTTGAAAACTGTTACAAGTCTTCACCTCGCTGGAATGCGATGTCACTCTTATTTACACCTTAACACTACAGAGACAGTATCTCAGCGATGAGAGCGAGAAATACGTCCGTTGTAAATTATTATCCATCTCATTCGTATACGCAAATAATTGTAAGAATGATGTTCCCTTCACGAATCCGATGGGCGCCAACCGAGTGAAACCGAACTATTGTAATTATAATCTAACTAGTGTACTTGAGAGAGGTGACACTTGCTCAAATATACTAGTTTTAATGATAAGTTGTTAGCCTACCCCCATATTTAAATTTCACTGATCTGACAGTAATGCGCTTTAACTTTACTAGCACGCTATCCACTAGTTTATAGCTTACAATCTGACTGAAAATATTTTTCAGTTAACCTTTACAGCAATTATTGTATTACTTAAAAATGAATCATAATAAAAATAACTGGGATTTTTTTTCTCTTACGTATTAAATTATTCTCACGGTCGATAAAGTCCATAAAAATATTTTTTTACCGAAGGCTGTGTCTCATCTCTAATATAAGTTTCATGGACGCTCACGTTAGGTCACGTTGCTATCAGCGCCAAAATGGCTAAAATCAAATGTCTTCATTTTGTCATCGATAGTATGAAGTCCAGCGTACTTGTATGTTAGAGGTCAGTGTGTGTAGTCACATAATTATACCGCTAAATAGAAAACCAAACTAACAAGTAGAAAATAATTTTCTATAAATTAAAATTAAGAATAGTGTGATTGTATTGGCAGTATTTGCACTATTACCACTACCTACTGGTTACTAAGGTGTCAGAATCCAGAAACATGTAGTAAGATTTTTTTTTGATTTCTGATGACTGGTGTCCACTTCAAGTCTTCATGGTTTATTGTCCACACTTCTGCAGTAAATAACAACACATGCTCCTTATTAGTCTTTGGTACCCACTTTAACTTGAAGAACACTTTTGCAAAAATTATATTTATTGGCTCTATGTTCTTCTAATTTATATTTGATCAAACCGGTTTTGAATACTTTATTTTATTAGGTATATCGATTAACATGCCACAATCCGGGTGAAGCACAAGGGCACAAGGGGTAGTCTAGTTCCATTGAACCCATTTTTTTTTAAATCATAATTAACTCCGGTTGCAGGTATCTATAAATTAATGTTCTCTGGTCACCTTCTACAAGCTCCTGATGGCTTCAGCTATTGGCCTTACAGTCTTAACATATTCAACCAGCATCTAAATGAAATTTTACAGATATTTTTGGCAAAACTTAATCGTAAAGTATTTTGCAAATAGGAAATACGTCTCGAAAAGTATTTCAAATAAAAATACAAGTATTGCATTTTGAATACAAGTATTTCGAATAAATGAAGAGAAAACTTTTATTTTGTAAGAATAGTTAGGTACAAAATGCTCTGAAACTTTTTAGAATTCCGTAGTAAAATAACAAAGAATCCTTAGACTACGCACGCATTGTGGTTTTCAGCTGTACGAATTATATTCGCGTGGTTTTTAATCCGCGTACTGAATCATAACTAAAACGCACAGCGGATAAAATGCCGCGCGATTTTTGTCTCTTTCTTCATTTATTTATTTATGTACACACAAAAAAAAACTTACAGAGAAAAGAAGGAATACAGATAGAAGAGCACAAAGGTACTGCTTATTTCAATAGAAATTTCTTCCAGCAGACCTGCGACAGGAAAGTTGGATGATAGACGAAGACACAGTGTGTAGAAAGAAATAAGAAAACTTAAAATAGACAATAATAACTTAACTAATTATATATAAATTACACATATACCCTAACTACATATATAAAAGATAAAAATACATAACTACAATTTATAATATAATAATATATAAAATTACAAGATCGTGGAAAGGTAATGTTCTTTGACCTGCTTCTTGAATAAAGATACATTTTTAGAGTCACGGATTTTAGGTGGAAGTGAGTTCCACAGTCGTACTGCATGAACAGAGAAGGAGTGGGAATAGAAATTAGTATTGTGGGAGGGGAAGTTTAGATGATGCCTTAGGTGGGATCTACACTGGACATCGGCAGCGCGAGTAAAGGACAAGCGATCGCGCTGATATCCAGGGTATGCAGGGTTAAAAAGGATGTTGAAGAGGAGACATAATACTCGAGTGTTCCTGCGAAGACGGATCGGGAGCCACTTGAGATCCTTGCGGAACTGAGAGACATGATCGTATTTCCTCAGACCAAAAACAAAACGGATGCACAGATTTTGCAAGCGCTCAAGCTTATTTAAGAGCTCCTCCGTGGCATCCAGATAGCAGGCATCAGCGTAATCGATGATCGGCTGAATTAGAGTTTGAGCTAGATGGATTTTGGTTTTAAAGGGCAATAGGTTTTGAAGGGCTTTCAATGAGTGAAATGAAAAGTGCACCTTGCGACTTATCTCATTAACTTGAGCTCGCCAAGAGAGATTACTGTCTATTAAGACGCCAAGGTTCTTAGCAGTATCAGTGTGAGCTATGGTCGAGCCGTAAAGGGATAAAGGTGTCAGAGTGGACACGTCAAGCGCAGTGCGATAGTATCGACTGCCTATGATCATATCCTGGGACTTGGATGGGTTGATCTGTAATCCATAGGACTTAGCCCATTCACTAACACTTTTCAGGTCACGATTCATGGCGTCAATTGCAAAGTCCACATCCGCAAGCAAGAAGTGTCGATAAAGCTGCAAATCGTCTGCGTAAAGATGGAAGTTGGAGCTGATTATCTTGGTAACAGTGTTTATGAAGATAGAGAAAAGAAGAGGAGAGAGAACGCCACCCTGAGGAACACCAGCAGTGAGATTACACCAATCAGAGAATATCTCTTCAAGGCGAACACACTTCGAGCGACCCCGAAGATAAGAGTCAAACCAGGCTAATGCAGAGGGAGAAAAGTTAATAGACTGAAGGACCCCGAGCAGAATGTCAAAATCCACCGAGTTAAATGCACAACTGAAGTCAAGGAGGACTAACACCGTGAGAGTTTTATTTTCCATAGCCCAGCGGATGTCATCAGTGACCTTCAGAAGTGCAGTTGCCGTGCTGTGACCAGTCCGGAAGCCAGATTGAAAAGGACAGATAAGAGCATTAGACGAGAGGAATCTGGAAATTTGACCATGAACGATGTGCTCGAGAACTTTAGAGAGAAAAGGTAGTATGGAGATGGGTCTGAAATGAGATAAAGAAGAAGGATTGGTTATTTTGGGAAGTGGTATAATGTGTGCCTGTTTCCAGGCTGAAGGAAATGTGCCAGTGAATAAAGAGAAGTTAACAATATGAGCAAGAATGGGAAGGAGTTGCGGGAGAATAGGAATTATCATTCGCGAACACAGATTGTCATGGCCAACAGTAGAGGATGAAATAGCAAGAAGAGATTTTTTAACATCGTCATCAGAGACTGAATTTAAATTAAATAGTGGGCAATTCGGTAACGGCAATTCTGAAAGTTCGGTCAAAGTAGAAGTTTTGACAATAGGGTCAAGAGTGACATGTGGAAGAGAAAAGTGCCTATTAAGAGCCGACAAGTCGACATCTTTACAGGTATTAGTGGGAGATTTGCCGATACCGACAGACTTTAGAAATCGCCAAACGTCAGAGGACTTGCGATTGACTAGAAATTCATGGAAATAGCGTCTCTTAGCATCCCGACACAGACGATTGCAGAGGTTACGTAGTGCTTTGAAATGAGTAAGATTCTGATCCGTGGGTCTGCGCCTATAACTGCTCTTCGCCTTGTCCTTACGAGCAATTGCGTCTTTAATTTGAGTATTCATCCACGGAGCAGGATTATGCTTAACTTTAACTCGCCGACGCGGCGCATGCTTGTCGTATAAATTCAGCAGTTTGGCATTGAAGCAGTTTACCATATCCTCGACACAAGCGCTATCAACAACGAGAGAACAGTCGATATCACCTGCATCACGCTTCAACGCCACCAGATCAATCCCGTTATAATTACGCATATAACAGTAATGAGGTTTTCGTTTAGGAGGCCGGATACGATAAGACAGATAGATGAGGTCATGGTAAGAAAAGGTTGCAGTAAGTTGCCCAAACTTATCAACATTGTGAGGGGAAGAAACAATTATAAGGTCAAGAAGAGAAGGCGTGCAGTTTGGGAAGTTATAAGTCGCAGACCGAGGTAGAATTTCAAGATTAAAAGAAGACAAGAGGGAACGCAGTTTTATTGAACGAGAATAATTTTTAATTAGACACGTATTAAAATCACCCATCAAAACAACGTGTTCGTACAATGGGCAAAAAATATTTAGGGACGATTCCAATGAGGTCGAAATAGTTGATGTGGAGGTTAGGTGAGTAGAATATCGCGAGTAATATTAGACCAATATAGACCGAGCTTTGCCCCGTGTTGAACCCAGTCTGTGGCAGACATGGATCGTATCCTTCCCAATCTCAGGAAAGCTCATTTGGTCAGATAATATCCCGTGAACCACTTCATGCATCTTTTCACCAGGATGCTCAGCAATACCATGAACCAAGAGTACCTTCCTTCTCATCAGTGTTTCATGCCTGTCGAATCCTACAGACAACATCTCAATTTGGCTTGTCTCAATTTGGAGAGTGTCTGCCATACAAATGATTTAAAATCAGCGAACTCACGTGATAGCGCTGATAACTCCAGTGTAGGCCGAGTTTCAGTGGATACAATCCTGAGTTTATTCTCATAATCTGCCATCCGTGACTGGAACAGTTGCTCTAGATCCTCCAGACTTGTTGCCAGCTTTGAGTCCATGGTGTCAGTGATTGAAGAGAAGTAGGTAATTAGATAGAAGTAAGTACAAGATATCAGAGAGACTTGAAAATAATGTATAGTGAGCTTAGGGTGGTAAATAATAATAAAATATAATAAAAACATTAAAAATTCAATTGAATATAAATTAAAATAAATTAAAACTGGGAGCTGTCTAAAATGTGTGTGTACCCTGTGTCCACACAGGAAAAAAAAAGTTCATGTTCATAGAGCACAAAATATTCGCGCGAAACGCGCCGAAGTCAACCCGTCAAGTCCGTCCCGAAACAGTTCGTCCATCCATGGTTCAGAGCTACTTGCTCTAAAAAGATGTAAATTGGCATCAATCACGGATGCAAAGTTGTGAAACCAAAATCTTGAAACCTTTATATTCTTTTTGTGTGTCATTTCCAAGATTAGGTGCGACTAACTAGGTACGGAATCCGTGGCCCGACACACTTGGCCGGGTTTTTTTTAATTGATGATTATGTATGTACCTACACACTGACATGAAGTAGGCAAGTAGTACCTTATTAAGTCCACCCTAATTATTTTGTAAACCAAACAAATTAACAAATTCGTTATACTTAATAGAAAATTATATTAGCTAGCTATAGTGTGTGTGTACTGTAGGTACATTGTTTGTTTCTACTTTCATATTTTTTGTGTATTTACTTGGGTCCCTGCACTGACAACCATGGAATTATTAGCACTTAGTACTAACTATGTACTGAAGTAGGTAGAGTCGACACCACGGCATAAATAAATAAAATAAATAAATTGTTTATTAGCATCAAAATTTACAAAAAAAATGGAAACCCTGACCCCTGAGCTAGGTAACAGCACTTGTGTTTCAGGGGGCAGTGACCTCTTCCGTTACGAAGGTACATAATTATAATTAATTAGACACCAATGCATTTAATATTAGAATTACAATTCAGATAATTATTAAATTAAAATCCAGAATTTTTATTCAGATAATGATTAAATTAAAATCCTAGACTAAAATCAAAATCATCGAATAGCAAAACTATTTAATGAAAATTGTAAGTAGCTAGCTCAGTTCAAAAGAGTTAATAAAAAAGTTAACAGATACAAAGGGAGCTTGGTTTTAAGAAGTAAATACCTAATTATTAGCAGCTAGAGGTGAACAGCCGAATTGCGTAAGTGAGTTCGGCAGGGCAAAGGAAACAACTCGTTCTTCGTTCTTTCAACCCAATGAGTTGAATTCACATATCCTTTCCATGACCTATTACTTTTCGAGTGTAATATAACGATGTCGTAACCCTTACCTATTACGCAATTAGGCTGTAGGACAGTTCACACCACAGTAGCAAGTGCTTCGCTTTAACAGAGACACCTAGGACGTTGTGTTATCAGCAGCCTAATTGCGTATAGTGAATTCGGCATAGAACACTTTTTTTTTGTCATCTATAGGCTCGCGCTTGACCACTATCTCACCTGATGGAAAGCGAATAGGTTACGGGTGAGAAGATCTTTAAAATAACGACTTTCGTATTACATAATATACTCGAAAGGGGATAGATCATGGAAAGGATAGTGAATTCAACTCATAGGGTGCATGACGCACCCTTTCTAAAAAAACAGTTAAAGGAAATGTGTCATACTCTTTTATGGAGTTGTTCTCTATGCCCTGCCGAACTCACTTACGTAATTAGGCGATACCTAAACTCTATTTTCTTTAAAGAAAAGTTTTTATCCCAGCTATAGAATTAGTTATCGATTACATAAAATCAACACTTGGTTAAAAGCTTCTAGTTAAATTCGCTGGCATTCGACTCTCCCACAGCAAGAATCAACCGCTCTTCCATCCATGCAGTCTTAATTGCCAACAGGTATCAATTACACATGCATATTATCGTCTAAATAAATCAAAGAGCCAAATGGACGCAAATTGTAGGCAGGTGCCGTAATCGTAACGCTATCATTAATGCTAACTTATGTAACTTATCCATCGGTCTCTACAGACTTGTAGAAAAACAAAAAACCTAGATTAAAGATATAGAAAACCATTAACTACGGGGTCAATGTGTTATTAGAGCATAAAACATTGATTTGGATCATTATCATTATCATTATTACTAATATAGAGAGGATAGTTTTTTTTTAAGTTTGTCTGTAATGGATTAACTCAAAAACTACTTAACCGATTTTAGTCATTCTTTCACCTAAGCTACATTATTCCGGAGTGACAAAGGTTATTGCGGATAAACCAGACTGACCTTTCCTGGGGTACTGGCCCCGCTTGCACAGCGGCGGCTCCAGCGCAACGGAAAATATTATATGAACTGATTGGATTATGTATTTGTTATATTTTTATTGTGTGGATGGATTATTGTTGTTATGAGAATGACATTATTAAATTATGTAAATCTGCTAACATAGTCATAAGTGTGTGTTTTCGCTTAGTCACCATCATCTCCGTAGTAATTTCCCTTTCAAAATCATTGCCTCTTCTCCTTTATACCCTATAGTGCTTCTGCTACTGCTTTCTGGAAATCTATGTCAAAGGTGTCAATACCCTACTTGGTGTAGTCTACTGTCCGCCCGCTGTTGAATACTTTTCCAACCTAGAATTGGCACTGGAATCGATAGGGTCAGAGTATGCACATTGTGTCGTCATGGGCGATTTTAAAACAGAGTCATCCATCCCCTCGTTCCCATAAATTCCTTCACATCATTGAGTCCGTTAGCCTCCATGTTCTTTCACTGCAGCCCACTCATCTCAATGCGTCAGGCGATAACACGTGGCTAAACTAAATCCTTACGTACACTGCTTTCCTTATTTCCTCTTATGGTCAATATCCTGCACCTGGTTTTCCCCATCATGACCTCATTTTCCTCTCATATGCTCTCATATGTTCTGCACATACGTTGTTTAGCACGTTTGGATGTTGAGAAGCTGCGTCAGGATGCGTCGGAACTTGATTGGGGTCATCTTGCAGCGGCAATAGGGGTTGACGACAAACTGCGTATCTTTAATCGGACGATCCTTGCCCTCTACGACAGACATGCTCCTATAAAGAGAGTTAAGCTTAGGCGTCAACCTGCTCCATGGTTGACGACGGGGGTACTTATGGTGATGAGACGCAGGGATTGGGCTTTTAGTAAATTTAAAAAGGAGCGCAGTGAAGAAAATAAGAGGCACTTATTTTCTTCACTGCGCTCCTTTTTCAGAGCTGCAAGAAATCGGTGTAATCAGATGATACGCAACGCCAAACGCCGCCATATTCTCGAAAACATTTCTGCGCCTTCTCCTGCTGATATCTGGAAATTCCTCGGAACTCTCGGTATCGATAGGAATCGTCATGTGGATAGAGACGATTCCTAGAAGATGTGGGTTACCCAAGACGATTGGTCTGTATGAAATCAACCGTCACATCACAACCACTAGCCGTTTGGATCCCCAAATCTTGTCTCAGACGGTTGATTCCATTACTAGCCTACCCGGTCCTATCATAGAACCATTTCGCTTTGCTCCAGACGCTGAGGATGAAATTAAAAAGATGATCCTGTCGATAAATCCGAGGCTGTGGGCATTGATATCATTAGTCTTTACATGGTCACCTCGATTCTCGACCTTCTTCACCCACCTATTACCCATATCATCAATTTCACTCTCGATTCCGGGCAATTCCCATTCCTGTGGCGTATGGCCTAAGTACGTCCACTTCATAAAACTTCAAATCCCTCCCTACCTAGTAATTTTTGTCCAATTTCCATTATCCCGTTCCTATCCAAAGTGCTCGAAGCTTGCGTTCACAAGCAGTTTTCGGAATTTATTCACCGAAACAATCTTATAAACTCATTCCAGTCTGGATTCAGACCTGGCCTCAGTACTGCCTCCGCACTCCTTAAAGAGACTGGTGACGTTAGAGAAGCAATGGAGGATACTAAGGTCACTTTGTTAGTATTAATTGATTTCTCCAATGCCTTTAACGCTTTCAGGCACGATATACTCCTTTCTATCCTCACCCATCTTATGGTTTCTTCCGAGGCACTGGAATGGATCTCCTCTTATCTTCGGGGACGTCAGCAGCCGGTTCATGTCGATGAGATTTCGTCAAATTGGCGTGACATGGATGCTGGTGTTCGACAGGGCGGTATTCTATCTCCATTATTATTCTCCATCTTCATTAATTTTATAACTCACTGTCTTCGGTGTTCGTATCATCTTTATGCCGATGATCTCCAACTATATACAGCAGCGCTGATCGAAGATTTATCTGACGGCATAGAAAATGTAAACCGGGGCTTGAATGCTATCAAAGATTGGTCTGACAGATTTGGGGTGTCCGTAAACCCAACAAAATGTCAGGCCTTTATTATTGGAAGCCCGTGCATGATGGGTAGAGGGGCGGTTGGCTCTCTTCCCCCGATCATTTTCAATGGTTCCGTCGTTCCCTTTAGCCCTAGTGTGAAAGATCTCCGTTTGCATCTTAACTCGTCACTTAGCTGGCAAAGTCAGGTGTCTAGTGTCAGTCAGAGAGCCAGTGGTACTTTGCGATCCTTGTATCGTTTGAGGAGGTTCTTGCCAACCAAAACGAAAACTATGCTTGTGCAGACTTTAATTTTCACAGTGATTGACTATGGTGACGTGTGTTGCTTTGACTTGAACGCGGTCTTACTGGATAAACTTGATAGGGTATTGAACAACTGTATTAGATTCATATTTAACCTCAGAAAGTATGACCATGTGTTGAACTACAGGCCTGAGCTAAAATGGTTACCGATTCGCCAGAGAAGAAGTTTACGCGCATTGACCACACTTTTTACACTACTCAATTCCCCCACCCCTCCTTCCTATCTTATGACAAAATTTCAATATCGATGTTCATTGCATCACATGCTGCCGAGCATCTGCGTTCTTTCAATAATCTCCTCTTGTTTTGTCCTTCTCTTACTACTGATTTTGTTCACTCTTCCTTCAATATTCAGTCCATTCTTCTCTGGAACGCTCTTCCTCTCACTTTCTTCTTTTCTGTTACATATATGTAACGTGTATTTTACCTATTTTAGTACGTTTATAACAACTTTTTCTTTTAAATTGTTTAAACAATGCATCTGCCTTGTTATCTCTTCACCACCCTTTGGTTGACTGGTAGAGAATGCCTAAGGCATGTCCGCCTTTGTACCTTTTTGTGCATGAAGTCTAAATAAATAAATAAGTGTGTATAGTACTACTCATTTTATCATGGAAACGGGTCCTTTGGGGTGCGCCACGGGGACGGGAGCGAAGCCGCGGAAAAAAGCTAGATATAAATATAAAACTAATAGCACTGCCCTGTCTGAAAGTTTTCTGGCCTATGGAGTGGACTACATGTTACCATTATGAATACCATTTTATTCAGTATGCGTACGGAAAGGATATAAGAATTATGGCTAAAGGATATAAGAATGTACAGCAACATTTTGTGATTTTAACTTTAAAATAAATCATTTAAGGACTACCGTAACATTAAATTTGCATTAGGTAGGCATTTACTTGTTCACGCAACAACATTAGCGACTAAGAACCAGCTTTCGGCTGTTCGCAGTTCGCACCTACGTAATTGTTTTAAATAAGGAACGTAATTAGCATTATCGTACGTTGGTATCTCATGTGATAACAAGCATTAAGAACTTTTAACAGCATATTGGACACACACCTATGATTACCTCTAAGCAGGTCCTACTATTATAGCCACGCATTTCAGAGTAGTTAGAGTTAGGTTGTCTTGATAAGCAGCTTGCAAATAAAAACAGTAGAAAGTTAAATTGATTGATAGGTACTTGTTATAGAAAACAGATTAATAAGTAGGTAGTACAGGGTACCTAATTACTTATAGAGTAAAATGTGATAGGTAACCCTAGGTGTGCCCATTTATAATAAGGATGATGACAGGGCAAGAAACTGGAAATTCTATTTAGTCCGTCCGATAGATTTCCAAAAAATATTGGACACTTATTTTTTCCTTATTCAAATCAATAAAAAAACACCAAGATAAAGCGGATCAAAGTTCAGAAGTGGGGGTTTGTGACGTCACTTCTATGTAAAAATTGTACCAAGGCATGACGTCATGCGATATTTTAACGCACTGTATCGTCATTATTTTTTGTTATCGTGACAAAAGAAAAATACGTGACCAATATTTTTTGAAAATCTATCTGACGGACTAAACATATTTTTTTAGTCATCATCCCTATTCACCATACCTACATTACCTACTCATAAATTAAAAACCTATTGACATAAACATCTGTAATACAGCATCATAATCTTATCTACTTAATATTTGCACATAAACTATGAATTGAATTAGATATTATATTTTTATTAAGACAGTACTTAACTGGTAATACTAAAAGAGCGTGATCTGAAAAGAGTGACCTAACCAAAAATTTTGCAATTTTTACTGCAGACTTGGCGCCATTTATCAGATTGTTGCAACAAATTATTGGACATTGCGTGCAAACTGGTTGGGCTAGACAGATAATAGCTGAAGCAATATGTAGAAGGTACGTCTTATATTATATAACAAACACTGCCATTTATAGCTAAAATACTGGAAGTGTTAAAGTAACTGCATCGCGTGCGACCGCGTAGTTTTTGGAATCTCTCGTATTCTTTGCATAATAATAATTACGTCTGCCCAAGTGTTGCAGAATAGATAGATAACGGAGAGAACTAGCCTGCTGAGTCTAGTTTTACGAAATCTATTTGAAATAAACAGCCACCCACTTACGAAAAGTAGACATTTGTTGCAATGACAATGAATACAATGAGTATGTAGATAATGATCTATCTAGGAAACTGAAAAACTCCTTAGAACTTCCAGATCAGAGTGTCGTAACCAACTCTGCTACGCTACTCCCACTTGCAACAGTTGCAACCTAGATATAGATACTATTTGGCTAATCTCTCTACTATATTCTTAGGAACAACATACGACGATTATTTTTCTCATAGAGCAGAGTTCAGGAGAGTAGACATTTATTGTTTAAGATTATTGGACAAGTTTGGCACTTTTGGTTACATTATTTACATCAGCTACAATTAGTACAATTAGTAGATAGGTAAATATTTAAAAGGAGCAGAACAATGGACCTAAGTATAATTTACAAACATATTTTTTTTAAATAATGATTTCTGAAAGAAAGTTTAATTACGAGTAAATAAAGACCAGCCTAATCAATTGCAAATCAATATATTATAATTAGACCTTAATATCTTTGTTATTAATGGTTAGTGTTCTGCGTGCTCTAGTTGATGATTTACAGTATATAAGCTAGGTTTTACTTATATACTGTATAATTTCATAAAAATAATAGTAATATAGTTATAGTAATGACATATATCGTTAATAAAACAGCTGGCAGAATGGTCGGATTACCTATTAAGGTAGTTAACCTATATTTTCCTCAAAATCTGTTCAGTAGTTTTTGCGTGACAGAGTAACAAACATCGTTACTCAAAACTTTCGCGTTAATAAATATGAGTAGGATGGTCCTGTCATAGTAATGACTTATATCATTAACAAAATAGATGACGGAATGGTCGGATTACCTTAACCTATATGTACGCAAAAAACGCGCTTGGTCGTGGAGTTGCGGATACCAGCCCGTTTTAACCCAACCTTTTTTTTTTTTGTTTCCTTTTTTGAAAATCCTCTTTGGTGTCCTCCGCCCTGGGGAGGCGGAGGGGTCTGACAGACTCTTACTGACTAAAAACCACCCCGGTGTTCCGTCTCACACCTACACCGGGGATCGCGGAAACAACGCTTCTGAAATACTTCCGTAACCCCCGGCTAGTGCCGGCCCGCCTCTGCGGGCCACTACCTCGGGTTCGGGGGGAGTGAGGTGTTGGACTCCCTCCGCGACTTCTAAGAGGGGCGCGCGTGGAACACTACGCGCCACCACCTCGGGAACCATTTTTTTTTTTTTTTGATTACGCTGGGAAAAAATGCATTACGCATACCCACCCATTGGGGGAACGGGGGGGCTATGTGGGACTCCCCGGGCCCCCCCAGCCCGGTATACCCACTAAAATAACCCAGCGGCACTCCCGCATCGTCTGAATGGAGGAGGACTGGGAATCCGGCACCGCCTTTACGTCCAGTCCTCCGCCGACGACCGCCCGCCTTTTAGGGCAGGCCCTTCACGCCCCTCCCTCAGTGGAGGGGCCCGGGAACGACCGCGAGTGCTCGGCCATTCCCGCCCGCAAGGGTGGTGACTAGTGCAATGCAGCCCCCACGCCCGTCGCCCGCTAGTCACCACCAGGAGGTGGGAGGAAACGATCGTACGACCGCCCCCTTCCACCCCCTCTCCGCCACCCCCTTTTGCGACATGGCGTCCTCGCAACCACCTCGGGTCCTGATATCTGAGTCCCGAGTCCGTCGCCCCTGGACCCATTTAGGGGGGCTGGAAGAGGGCGTTGTCCGCCCTCCGCCGACGCCCGGCGCGTCTTCTGCGGATCGGGTTAGCGGATGAAATCTCCCTCTCCCTCTCCGCAGCTTCCTTCTGCGAGACGACTGTTTCGCAGAAGGATACCACCGCGTCCCAGGACTCCTCGCTGCCGACCATAGACTCGACTACAGCCGGCAGCGACAGGTCACTGCCTACTTCAGAGATGAGGGCACGGCGTGGCTCCTCCCAAGCGGCACACTCTGCCAGCGTATGCCGCGCCGTGTCCTACCGGCAGTCGACGCAGTGGTGACACCGGGCGTCCGGCTCCCTGTTTATGCGACACAGGTACTTCCCGAAGCAACCATGCCCCGAGAGCACCTGCGTCACCCGAAACGATCGACTCATTACCATCGATGGACCGCCTCGATGGTAATGAGTCCGGCGGTAGGTCGTGAAAGCCTGTCCCGCCATTCCGCCACCAGGACCTCGCGAAGCTGAGACTGACGCAACTCCATATGTTGCTGCATCAGTCCTTCGCCCCGCGCCCGCGCTTCCTCGCGCCACCGATGCAGTGACGCGAGTACCTTCGCCTCCAGGTCCCAGGGCGGGGATCCGGCCAATGCACAAGCCGCCTCGTACGAGATCGTGCGATACCCCCTGATGACTCTGACGGCCATCGCTCTCTGCGGCTTTCGCAAAACAGCGATGCTGCCGGCCGTCAGATCAGCCGCCCAGATCGGGGCCCCATACAGGGCCATCGATCGCATGATCCCCACGTAAAGCCGCCTACAGGCAGCGCTCGGGCCCCCCAGATTGGGAAGCAGCGTTGACAGCGCCCCAGCCGCGCCCAGCAACTTGGGCGCCAGCCGTCGAAAGTGGGGGCCGAAATCCCACCGGCTGTCGAGCACCAATCCCAGGTACTTCATGGTTGACTCGACAGCGATTCGAGCCCCCCCGACGATGATGTGGGCATCGGGCGGTGGCGCCCGCCGGGGGCCATGAAAGACAATGGCCTCCGACTTGTTGAGGGCCACCTCCAGGCCAAGGCGCAGGCCAATCTAACCTACCTTAACCTATATTTTTCTTTTTCTCAGGATTGCAAAGTTCACTGACGCATGTCTGGAATAACAAATACCTTAAAAATAATATACGCAGGTAAGTAGTTTCATCATGGGAGAATGACGTCAAGTTTTTGATGAATGTTGGGTACTTCCAAACAAGTTGGCATTAAAAAATTCCTTGGATGCACGTAATTTCCCTATAGATGACGAAAAAAAGACCGGCATGACAGAGATAGGGATAGCTTGAAACACTGACAACGGTGACGCACAGACAAGAGATTTTTAGTGACTAAACTTGATTCACTAAGTGACGAGTTTGACCACCCTTATTCTAAGTCCCTTCGAATGAAAATTCCTTCAATCCACTTTACGCCATGATAGACCAGAATAAATAGAGTCGAAGGCGTTAATGGCAATCGATAACAAGCTCTAACTGTCTGTTTGACTGTTGGAGGCTAAGTCGAGGTTAAGTCAAGTGGAGGGAATAACTAATGATATTATGGTTGTTAAACTTTTATGCAATAATGGTAGTTTGGATAATATAGTAGATACTTAGTCAGCGATTTCAGGTTATATCTCTACTCCCTGTTTTTACCCCACTGCAAGGAAAGAGTTATGTTTTTCTCGCCTTTCATGTATGTTTGTTTATTACCTCATATCTTTCAAACCGGTAGACGGATTTATATAATTAACCGACCAAAGTGTTCTTAGATAGGTGAAATACAAAAAAAACAAACATGGCGGATTTCGGCCGCCGTTTTTGTGCGAGGCCCAATTTTTTTTTTTTCGTCCCTGCCCATCGAGTGGGGTATCAAAATGAAGGGTTTTAAGAGGTGAATACAAAAATATGTGTCACTTATATGTTTAAAAGTAATTCGAAAAAGAATTATATCCGAAGATTATAAAAAAAAAGTTTACTTTAAAATCAAAAACTTGACTACTTAAGAACCGAACTAAAAGCTGTAAATAATCATGCTGTGCTGTTGGAGGATCAGGGTTCAGCTAGTTCGCCAATATGTGTCCTCCGACTGCACAGCACGATTTTTAGATATCTATCTATTTTATTTTCAAATTTTTAGATATCATTTTTTTACAAGAAGATGCCTGATGTTAAAATAACTCTTGCAATTTAATCAAAACTACGTCTCATCACCTTTAAATTTAACGACAATGACGTAATTATTACTCGTATAATTAGCTGTCTAAAACGTTGCAACGATCTCATTTCTCTTGAACCACTGTGTATGTGTCAAGGCTAAGAAGACTTTATCGTTCACAGTTTATTTTTCCGCTCTGATACCTTACCCCTTATTTCAATGCGCAAAAACAACAAATATTGCCCAAACTCTACTTGTGGTTAACCATTGTCTAGCACGGCTCTACGAAATTTTCTTTCTTTTCTTCTTCCAATTATTTTCAGAAGATTTTATCAGATTTAAGTTAAATCAGCTAATAAGGTCTAAGGACCGGTTTCTGAATTCGACGTTAAGCAACTGTCAAATCCTAGCATAATGATACAATTTTACAGGTTTTCAGGCTAAAGTAGAGTTTGACAAATACCTATACTCAACTCCAAATTCTTGATTCAGAAATTGGGGGTATGTGAAATCTAATACCTTCAGACGAAAGCAACAAAACCACAAGACAGTAAGTAATATTCAAAAAGAAGCGTCAATAAACTTAAATGTTCATTTGAAAAAGCTGTACACTACATACAGATATATGCGCACCTAAATCATAAACCTAGCTGCAAGAAATCTAAATACTTGCACAGACTTTCTTATTCACCTCCATTTCACCTGTCTCCCTGACCATCGATGCACTTAAGCGTTAACAATTACAAAACAACACAAGAGATCGCTATCAAACAATTTCACGATCTTGAAATATTATCTGGGCATCAACGAAATTTATTACGACATGTACGGTCATCACTAAAACCGCCTTTACTGCTTCGGAATAGAGGTGCTGTGATTGTGTATGTTCGGTTGTCTGTGCCTGAAACGACTTCTCAGTTCGTCAGGTTGCACACACTCGGTACAATGAAAGTGGTGCGATGTCTGCAGCCGGTCTACCGATGTAGCCGGTGCTCGCGAGTCGCCGCCAGTCCACGAAACACTTTCCCGAACCGCGCACGCGCGTACCTTCGCCCGCGTTGCAACACTCGGAAACGCTCCGAAATTACGTGATTCCATTTAAAGCCATTCCCATTCAAAGTGTAACTACAAGTAAATTCGACTGATTGTTATATAAAACTATTAAGTAACGGGTCGGTCAGTTCATCCCTTGGTTGTTAATGTGAGAATTGTGTGTTGCACACTACAGTTTTCAGCGGTGTAACATTTGTAACAAACAGAAAAGAAAAGCGGAAAAGCTGGGAGCGAGCGGCAAACAAACTAATTGCAGGATCTTGGGTGAGTAAAAAAATATATATATGAAATATGTATGATTTTATGAAGTAAACAATAGCTACACTGCTGATTAATTACAAATATTCATTATTCCGCGTAAGTGTGCCGCGTACCTAAACGTGAAATATGTAACGAGTTTTCATTGTTACCATAAATTATTCGTTGCAAAATTAACTTTAAAAACCAAAATACTTTTACAAAGAAATTATTAACTTACAACACAAATAAACAACATACAGGTGACAACGATTCATTAATTAGAGCAGCTTAGCAACCTATTAAAACTTTCATGGAAATTACGCTTTTCCGTGCACGCTTTATTATGCGAATGTTTCTGTAATTACTTTATACTAAAGGATCTCAAGCTTAAGCATCCTGACTATGAGTACCTATGGGGAGTACTTAAGCCATGTAAATATTTGCCATTGATAAAACCAAAGAAAAACTTGTGTTCTTCAAAGTAAAAAGTAAAGGGAACCAAGCACGATGTGACAAAAACGAAACCAGATTTCGAGTCCAATGTCAAAATAACAAAAGAAACAATAGCGGTGCCGGCGACGTTATGTCAAGAGATACTCACAGGCCTATAATAATTCCGAGGAACTGTTTCCGAGTTCGTAACCAATACACCGAATCATGAAAAAACCATCTACGCCTGAATGCGAACCGCAATCAATTTCCAAGTCCCTACGTAACCAGTCAAAACTATCATTACGTTAGCTTGCTTACTCTTCATTATCGGCTTCATTGTGAAGAACTGCTCGACATGCGAACTTCTTATCAAGAACGTGGTTTGTCAAAACAAAAGTGGTTTCATTTGTAGTTTTTTTTTTGTTTTTTCTAAGTAAGGTTTAAAATAAAAACCTTTAAACCACTAAGGGCCGGTTTCTGAATTGAGTATTTAAAGTTAAAAACGTGTCAAACCCCACTTGAATGCCACATTTTGGTTTACAGGCTAAAGTAAAGTTTGACAAATACTTTAAATTCAGAAATCAGTATTAAGTATCTTAAATACTTACTTTAGCAGAATATAAAGGTTAACTGTGTTTTTATAATCAAAGAGCGGAAAGATTTCGAACTTTTGATAAGATTATTCTGAAGCTCCATTTGTTAATATTTCTAAATTATTTAAAAATATAAATAGCAAATTAAGAAGAAGAATTACATATTAAGCAAAAAATACTTGTAGAAGAATAATATTATAAAGGAAATGTAGTTAAATATTCAAAATATTGAACACGGTAAAACACGAGGAATTTGTATGCAGCGATAAACAAAACTAGGTTAATGACCAGATCTTCTGATGTTCGACTTACCGTGATACTTCGTCAATGATACTGCTATACAAAAGTGTGGCTGCAAATCAGTATCATCATCATCGGTCCGTTTTTGTCCCATATTACTTGAAGTCAGCGCAGCACGTTATCTTCTTTCCCTCTCCCCGTCAACCGACATACTGTCATTAAATTCCCTCCCCTTTCATGATTAAAGCTAACTATAGTTAGTAATATAGTCTCAGAGATAATAATCATGATAAAGTAGAAGCTGATAAACAATTCATCAACTAAAACACTAAGCTAAAAGTACAAAAAATGCACTAAGAGGAGGAAAATGAAGAACATATCAGATAACTATTTTTTATTTCTTGAAAAGCCCGCTTTTCTGTTCCCAACCACTGCAACTCCTGTTAGCGAAAATCAACACTGGACTCGAAAAACTATTGAACTGTCTTGGATCACGCATCGACAAAAATAAGAAAAGTATAGTTCTCGCCAAACTTATTGGCCGCCCTGAAGTTGGCTACAATGGCTGCGCAGTAGAAAATCTCATACAACAACAGCACCGTTTCATGCCTCGCGCATCCGGTAAACCAACTTCAGGGCGGCCATTAAGTTTGGCGAGGGCTATACAACAGAGAAGAATATAATTTTCCCAGCCCACCAAATAACAGGGGACAGAACAGAGCTAGGATAATAGGCACAAAGAGAAGGAAAAAGCTCTAAGTAGTTCGAACTACTTAGAGCTTACGATCGATCGTGCATATGAAATCGAAGCATACTTCATCTAGGGAGGTTAAACAAAGAACTGCACTAAGAATTTAGGAATTTCAGGGTCTTGACCACGAAATTGCTTCTCAAAAACTTCAGAGCAGTCTAGATGACATTGAGAAATGACTAAAGACGTGGCGAATAAAAGCAAGTGCCTCAAAATCAACCCAGGTCACTTATAAATCATCAGCTTAAGACAGGGAATATGTCCACCTGTAAAACTAGGCGAGTATGTACTACCACATTATGACTCGGTGAAGTACTTGGGCATGCACCTAGACCGCAGGCTTACATGGCAACTGAACATAAAGAAATTCTGGATGAAATTCTGTCCAGTCGGTGGACAACAAGTTATTGGTATACAACACAATCTTAAGCCAATTTGGACTTACGGTATCCAACTATGGGGTAAAGCTTGTGTCTCCAACATCAATATGCTCCAATGGTTCCAAAATGTTATCCTTTAAAACATCACAAATGCACCGTGGTTTATAATAAGAAACTGCGAGGTTCATGAATATCTCAACATAAACACAGAGTCGAAAATCTAGGCAGAACGCTATAGAACACGCTTGGAGAATCATCCAAATCCCTTGGCGAAGGTTTTTACAAAGCCGGATCACAAAAGGTGGCTGAAAAGGTTGACTGTAATGAACCTCGCAAAATAGGACATCGGAACGTATAATATCATGAATATAAAGAGGGAAATCTTGCTGGCGAAACTACTCTGCACCACAATATTGCAACAATTCTGCTCATAGTCCTAGGAGCAGCAGAAAAGAAAAAAATATAGGAATATTATAAAATACTCTACTGTTTATTTATTTATTATTTGTTTATCAACTGATGAACATTTATTACAAAATGAGAGTCTCAAAAGTCTTACAGACTAGTCACATTCGCCACGCTTGGTATACGATCACAATAGAATGGAATCATTGCACAAGTGGATGTTGCACATCTCCCTTATAATCTCTGAATCTTATTTACGAGTTACAACATCCACTGAAAAAATTGGTCTAGACATCTGAATACTGAAGACATTAGGAGGTGCAAAATGTACGTTGTCATTACTTAATTCGTATCATATTTTCTTCTAACTTAAATACGAGTTATGTTAGGCTCAAAGATCGAAAACGCCAATTGAGCAAAAAAATTGGTCAGAAAGCGTTGTGGCTTCTTACAAACGGCCACAAAGCGATTATTGTGTCGTGACATCATGAAACCCGGCCACAATGCGTTCTAGCAAATTTAAACTGGCCATAATGCGAATTCGCGTTCTGACAGAGCAGAAAAGCCAGAATGCGTTCTGAGCGCCAACAGATGAGACCACAACCAGAATTCGCGACGCACTGGTGGTATTGTCGTGAAGCAAAACATGCCAAGGTCAGTTTATGTAAGGGTCAGTGATTTTCCCTTAACCAGGCCGGGATTGTGAATGCGCCAAGTTAAGGAACACTGACCCGTGTTTGTATGGGTGTCGTTTTCATGGTTTTCGGGGTCGCTTATGAAGATTATGGGGTCAAAACCAAAATTCACCCATCACGGAAAAGCGCCATCTTGAAACACGAAATTCGCGTTGTGGCCGTTGGTAAGAAGCCACAACACATTCCGAGCTATTTTTCGCTTAATAAGCGCTTTCGATCTTTGAGCCCTACAGTTATAAACATAAAAACAACTTTCTAAGTTTAAATTATCCAATCAAGATCTTAAATGAAACGGGCAATAGTAACTTTAATTTCAGATACGTCGGAGATACTTCACAGATCGGTTTAATGATAATTATATTATCTGCTGACTATTTCCTCATTCAAATGAATATCACTCACAAACGAAAAGTAAAGGCTTTACAACAACTAATACGGTGACAATCTTGCAACAGGTAGTCAAGGATCAGCTTCCAGATGTGCATGATTGCAGCTAATTGAATATACTCGTATCAATAGATCGTTATCACGGTCGGCAGTTACTCAATATTTGTTGTCGTGGATCCTTGGCGGTGTGCGCTGTACGCCAAGCACGTGCGTAGCATTAAGCAAGTAGCCACACATCGCACACCGGCGGGCGCACAGCGAACAGCTGCTTGCAAAACGCATCGCTTTCTAATCACTAGAACCTTCGAAAATACAGAAAAGAGCTATAATTAAAATCGTACTACACTCAGTAGGCGCTAAACATGTGATTTAATCAATGCGTCATTTCACACGCGAACGGAGCAATTGTTACGTGAGCCAAACACAAACACACAAACGTCTTCGACGCATTTTCCACAAAATGTTCTCATCGTCCATTCATACACAGCTGAATGATAGGAAACTACAACAGACTGTTATTAATTTTCTCAGTCAATAATTGGAAGATACAACCGTCGAACTGTTATTAGAAAGCCGTGAACATAATTGATACACTTAATGCTTATTAACACTTAATTTCCTGAGTTTCATCGATTATTTAAGCAGCTAAGTTCATATAGGTGAACAGTGATCAACTATATGTATTTTTTTTTACTAGTGATAGGCTTGCGCTTGCCTAGTAGAAACCTATTCTCTCACTCTCCTATAGGTTGTAGCTATCAGGAAATACAGACTCCGGCAGAGAATTCCACTCTTTTGCTGTGCGCATAATAAAAGTATTCCCAAAACGTTTGGTGCGTATGGGTGGGATGTCCACCATGTCCCGATCACACATCACCGTACGTCTTTTAGTCCGATGATGGAACGGGCTAGGAGGTATTAGTTCATGCAATTCCAACGCACACTCCCCGAAATATAACCGATAAAAAACCGACAGGCTGGCAACTCGGCGCCGATGTTTAAGGCTCTGGAGCCTAGACTCGACCAGTATCTCATTGCCGATAAGCCTCTTGACCCGTTTTTCGATCGACTCAAGTGCATCCAGCTGGTATTTGGCAGATCCCTCCCAGAGATGAGAGCAGTACTCCATGCATGTTCTAACTTGCGCTTGATACATGATGAGTATTTAGACTAGATAATCTATAATAATAAGCTCTATGATAGTTTTTGGTTCAAGCTCTAGAAATTGGGTAATTTCTGTTTGCCTCATGTTATGAAATATGAGTTTGGTGATCCAAATCACTTTAAACTAGTAATATTAGAAGGAAGCGGTAGTGCACTCGTCGAGTTTCAGGATGAACTTTGCATGATGATAATACCATAGTATTAAAATGATGGATGGGTTGTTGTAATATAACATAACTACTAGTTAGTTACTTGGGCGAAATTATGTTTGTTTATTTCTTGCGATCTATATGTACCTAATGTAGTTTTAATAACATTTTAATGCGTTATTCTGTCAATAGGTCCCCAGGAAGAGTTGGTGAAGTGTGAAAGTTCATAGTGAATTGCACAACGGTATCGTTTGCGTTTGATACGGCAGCTGTGCAGTGCGGTGCAGTAGGTGAATATGTAAAATGAGTTGCACAACGGTTGTAGAACATTACGTCCCGGCGTTTTAATGCTCCGCTTCTGCATTACGGCATTAGACGAGCACAGCGTGTAAGATAAAACCGGGTTACTCGGTTCGATTACAAACTGTCTTTCACAACAATTGGCGTGGAAAAAGGACACAATGACACAATGCGACAAACTAGGCAAAACACACGAGTGTTTCGTTCAAACCTACACATAGTGTAATTGAACAGTCATAATATATGTCGAGATATTTTTAATTATAAATTTAATTTTTATTTCATGCCTTTTAAACTATACATATATAATATACCTGTAGTAGACACGCTTCAATCGACAATCTATTGAAATACGTAATTATGACATGATATCTTGCGGCAAAATCCAGTTTTAAAGACTAAAATGCGAATTACTTTTGAACAACAAAACATAGCTAATAACACTCTTGACAAAGTCACCTTTCAAACAAAAACAATACAAATCAAAATCGGTCTATCCGTTTAGGAGCTATGATGCCACAGACAAATACACAGCAACACACGTCAAACTTATAACACTCCTCTTTTTCCGTCGGGGGTTAACAATGAAAGTTATTAACGTTACTAACTTATTTATCCTACAAAACAAAATACTTGACGTGTTAAGTATCGATTACAGTAAGTTACGTAGCTCATAATCTATGATCTTACCGACTCATTACGGGACGTTGCATAGCCATTACAAACTTAAATATAACTTAGCTTCCAACAACATAATAACTGCCGGATGATAACCAGCTAACTGTTCCGATACAGTTGTCCAACACTTAAATATTTCACATAACTTCCATAATATCGAATCTGATACTTATCGGAAATATTTTCAAACACCTGTAACGTTATACAAAGAGAAACTTCCGTTTGTGTCAATATAAAATGATATACGACTTCAAGATTATAAACTGAATCAATCATCAGTGATCGTATCGTTTGTAATGCAAAACCAAACGTGATGAGACTCAAATATTATGTTCCCTTCCTTTATGACGTGTTCATCGATTTCCACACAATATATGCTGTGAGACTGAACGATATAAAGCAGCTGATAAGGTTTTTGTCAACTCTATCTTAATCAGATAAATCTATTGTTATTTATATAGTTTGGAATTTTGCATATTTCCCCTTCGGCAACTGCTTTATAACTTCATACATTACTAAAATACTTACGATTTCACCCGCGTCGTTCCCGTTCCCGTTGGAATACAGGCATAAAAAGTAGCCTATGTCACCCGGGGATAGTGTAGCTTTCTAACGGTGAAAGAGTTTATGAAATCGGTCCGGTAGTTTTAATTTTATTCGTTACATACAAAAACACAAATCTTTCCTCTTTGTAATATTAGTATAGATACACCACAATGAGGATAATAATATCAACCAAAGGATGAAAATGTAATTAAATTTTGTAATTCAAATCATTTGCTTTTACTCTTGGTCAAATCACTCGAGCCAAATTTTCTCAGCGTGACTCTAGTTTGATTCATAGATCGTTTAATTCAAATTGTCACAACACATATGGGCAGTGCCGATCGTTAAAAATGTCGAGGAAAATATATTACGAAATGAAACACATATCTGTTTTTGGTTTCCAATAAATCTAAACACAAATGGGTGTTTGAATTTGAACCATGCCAAGGCAATCGAGCCATTTTCGTTAAAATTTACGAATAGATTACGTTAGATGGTTTCAAGGATTGACTTTTACAAGAATATCGTTCACCTACATGCATTGCCTTGGCTCAGATCATAGATTTAGCATGTTTTCGCTACGCGCTCAAATTGACCTGGCCATTAATATGCTACTGTTTTTAATAAACGCAGATACAGGTAGGTACCATTGGTATTGCAGTAAACGCGACATACCAGTCGTAGCGTGGTGGAAACAATATCACATTATAGTTTTTCTATCCGCTCGACAATCGACTACTGTCTACCATTTATATAACAACGTTAATTATAACGTTACCGTTAATTTTACGATAATCAACAACGCCTTTTGTGACAAATGATTCGGATAATCCGAATATTAACACCGATTATCAGGCCATTCGCAAAATGATGTAATTGATAATCAATTTGATAGATTATAAATAAAATTTGTCGTAAGTCATTTCCACTATATAGTTTTTATAGCAGATTTTAGATCGAGGTTATTTTTCTATTTAGATTTTTTGTTTAATTGTAACCTTCCCGTTGTCACGTTCTTTGCATTAGCGGACACCATAACAAACCTGACACGTTTCTTGTGGCCTGCACCGTGCACGATTGGGTACTGCATTTTTATCTGCTAAGTACGCAAGTGTTTCTATATAGGTAGGTACTTGTATCCCCGTAGGTCTTAGTTTAACTAATGTCTATTTGGTGTATGTTCCGTTTCCGTGAATGTGTCCGTGGCATCAACAGTGGGTCCTATCAGAATATCAGCGCAGCGTTATTTTCTTTTTAATATCGTTGCACATGCCTTTTTGGTCTCGCACGGGGTTATTTATTTTAATTTTTTATTATTGTTTGTGTTTTGCTTATCTCGTGTCTCCTGTGCGGGTCACAAATAAATATTTTTCTTTCTTTTTTTCTTTACTTATATTATGGACACTTATGGCAAAGAATTATTAAAATAACTGTGAAAATTTATTCTGAGCAATTCTGGAAACAAACGCTTGTAGAGCCAACCTCAAAGTAACATGTAACAAGTAAATAAAGATGACGATGAGCAGAACCTATAAATAAATCACAAACTGACTACTTACATGTTTTAACCACGTGCTGTCACATTACATAACAAAACCAAACAATAGCCCGCGAAATTGCTCTTTCAATACAAATAATTTAAAAAGACATTATCAAAGTAGAGCAGTAATCCATCTCGGTACTCTTTTTCTCGTGAGACCTCGAAAACCGCGAACTAATGGCTCGCTCTTTACCACCGACCTTAATATGACGGTGACATAACACACATAAGTGTTACGTTCGAGTTCTAGTCCGATGCTCCCAAACTATTGTGTCTCATAATACCCTTACAACCTATTGCAGCTGTTTCCTCGTTGTTGCATCAAAAGACAATTTTACAACTTACATGCAGATAATTCGTTGTGTCCGGATTCCGGTACATGGATTTCAATTCTTGACTTATATTATTTGTGACGGTTTTGGTGTCGTTAGCTATACTCAAAGCATTGCCTTGAACTACTGACTTGGCTCTATGTTCGATGTTTTTCTCGAATAAATTCACGCAACTTCTGCATTTCAACTTGACTTTTGACATATTTGAAAAGCAAATATTATGTCTAAATGGCCTTAAGAACTTATAAGTAAGTGATTTTTAAAATAAACAGTGTAGATATCTAACTACCTGACACATAACGATTGCATAGTGGCTTTTTCATAATGACACACTTGCGATAATATATCTATTAAAGATTTAGAAGAACTCAGGATGCCATGTGCCAATATAAGCTGCAAGGTTTTTGTGGCCATCAAGGACTGTTAAATAATTAATGATAAGTCATGAATTTGCATGCCTATGTAGGTATTAAAAGACTCATTCTAATTGCAACACAACCGTATTCTTTTACCAAAGTGGAACAATTAAAGTTTAGCGTACTACATGCGTTCTGGTCATCTAGATAAAATGTACGAGTGCTTCCTCAAGATGATAATTCCTTGCTCTATTATGTCAAACGGTAATAGTATCCACCTTGTCTTAACTGCCACTTACAAGCGAGCTTCCTCTTGGCTTCCTTCCTCAACATAAAAGTTGACGTAAATAAACAAACTAACAAATCAAAGAATACGAGCGAGGCGTGGTAAACATAACTGATGTTGTTGTTAACCCCTCCAAAGAAGAAAAAGCTGCTTTACTAGAAGTGAGACTATTAATAGTACAGTAACTTGTTTGCTGTGCGAAATCTCGATCGATGCCTTAGTAGTTAAGATTTTAGCCAGTAATAAATTAAATTCCCATACAATGTGACAATGTCTGTACATAGATAGGCACGTTTCTAGATGCGTTGATAAATTGTTTGGCTTATCAGACCGTGTCGCGCATAGCAATGATCAGGGTTTCAGCTCGAACGCCTATTGCATGCCAATCGTTTCATACTACCGCACTATTTACACAATCATCAACGTTACTTGGGCCATGAACAAGATGCTTTTCTAATGATCTATCTACCCTGTTATCTGTAAATAGTGCAAATACTATATGAATCACTTTAAGTTCTGTCGAAGTCAGTAACAAACAATGCTTGCCTACTGTCCCAGTCTGTACGTACCTGCACTACATAAAAGCACGCACTATGATAAGATAACATAGAGCTTTCTACATCGTTTAACATTTATGAAAGTTGCACTGGAATTTAGTAATGCCATAGCGTGAATAAGTAAATCAAGTGTTTTTTTTCTGCAGAATAAAAGTGCATTTAACTCGCCTCCGTGACATAATCATTTATTTTGTGTTCATATCACGTTTTCCTCTTTAAAGAGGATATGCTCAACATTTATTATTGTTGTAGTAGTTTATACTGGAGGATAATTCGTAATGATTTACTTTTTTCCTTATTTGCAACGTGATTGAAATGGCAAGTTTTCTATAATTACCTAATGTATCAAATCTTCACCTCCAACCTGAAATCTATAGGTAATCAATTTTCTAATAACTTTCATCGAGCTAGTGGAAAAAGAAATTCTATACGGTCGCCGCTGGAGAAGCTAAACCAGAACGACTCTCAAGAGAAAACAAATACTTTCGCTGACTGGCAACTGACCCAGTGCTGTAGAACAGCATCTGAGCTGCATTCATTACCTCCCACGCAGACGTCACTGTTACTATCACAATGTTTTAACTTACAAATATTCTTTGACATGTGCTAATTATATAACCACTATACTCGTTAGTTGTTTCACCACGGCTAATTTCTTTCCATGGAACCATCTGTTTAATTAAACATCTAGAAAAAGAAATTTCCCAGCAGTGGCGTAAACATGCAAATGTCGTGTATTGTTGTGAATACATGTCTGTTTTTAACGAACTTCTAACAACTAACAACGAATTAGCTAATTTGTATGTGGCTTCGGCAAGGTTTTTCCCATTACAAGAGTGAAGACAATTGTGTAATTCATGTTAAGTTTTTTTGTATGTTTGATGGTGCATTTCACTTGTAGTAATTATAGTTGTATATTCATTTCTCGTATGATTAAATAACTGCCTTTATTTATAATTATATGCTTGCCAGATTTAACAAGAGCATAGCAGTTAATCAAACTGCCATGTATTTTAAGTTATATTGTTTTGTTAGCTAATTGTACTATTAATATTTTCTACTGTCTACTATCTGTCTGCAATTACAAACAGATCTAATTCGTAATTACTACCATTGTTATTGTTTTGAAGATGGGAATTAAGAATGGTATTTTTGATCGATAAACTTTCGTTCTTATAACATTACATAAAGCCTCTACTACAGGTATTATGAACTTTTAAATCTAACAATAGGTTTATTATATGATATTATTATTTATTTATTTTTAATTATTATGGTATACATAAGCTATGAGGGGAAGCCTGTGTCCCAGCAGTGGGAACATTAAAAAAGGCTGATGATGTGATGATGGTATACATTTTAGAAATATGCATCCTAAGGGCTCCTTTTTTGGATGCAGTTTAAAGTGTCCTGTAGTGCTATTCTCTAAGGTCTAAGGATGCAGAATTGAGCGCAGCGCTGCGCCAGCGACGAAACTACAACTTTTTAGGGTTCCGTACCCAAATGGTAAAAACGGGACCCTATTACTAAGACTCCGCGGTCCGTCTGTCTGTCTGTCACCAGGCTCATGTATCTCATGAACCGTGATAGCTAGACAGTTTAAATTTTCACAGATGATGTATTTCTGTTGCCGCTATAACAACGAATGCTAAAAACAGAATAAAATAAATATTTAAGTGGGGCTCCCATACAAAAAACGTGTTTTTTTTTCAGTTTTTTGCGATAATGGCACGGAACCCTTTGTGCGCGAGTCCGACTCGCACTTGGCCGGTTATTCTGTACTAGTTTCGTCGCAGGCGCAGCAGAAATAAGCAGAGCCTATGTACTCAGATTCTAAGACACGTTTTCATTAATTCGGTGCTGTTATCGGGACGTGACCAAAGAAAGCCACTACTCCACTAGGCATTCTTTTATCTGGCTGGTTTACCTGTTTTCTATAAAGTTCGGTACGTGTGACCTCGTGGCTTACTATTCTAGTGACAGATGCGCAGGCGCGGCTGGCCGTTGCCAACAAGGTCGCTGCACTTAAGAGATGCTTTCTGTCGCACTTCAACTCAACTCTCGCGCTACCTGACTGTTGTTCCATCATTAATCTTTTTTCAAAGTCAATTATGCCAAAAAGCGGCACTTTTGAACGTCATAATTACACAATACAAAATTAAAATTTACGAGTAATAAAAGTTGATTTTACCGTGCATTTGGAAAAGTATCTTGTTATGGAGAAGAATGCACAAGAAACTCCATACTTACTCTTTTTTAAAAAAAAAAGTTTCTTACAATATTTACATAAGTATATACATTAGTAAATTCATATATGTGAGGACTATGCACCCAGAAAAGCACTCCACACTATACTACGTACAGGTATAAAGTATTAAACATGTTTCTCACATACTTACAAATATTGCAAACATAGGTAAAATACCTAATTCAACAACAACGGAACAGTGTGAGTCAATTTCATAAAAAAATATATATAATAACTATGAATATAAATTAACAAATTTCATTTTGTCTACACTAAAGATTGCCCTATGGAGCATTAGCAGCATGTTTCCAAGCATTCTTATCTTGAATATAATCATCTAATTTGTAATAAGCTTGTTTACAAAGTGTGCTTTTAACGAAAGTTTTAAATTTACTTTCATTTAGTTTTAATATATCACAAGGTATTTAGTTATAGAATTTAACACAGTACCCCCAGAACCTCATGAAAGATGAGTGTACTTTAGCTAGTCTATAAGATAGTTGGTCTAACTTATCTTTATTTCTCGTATTACAATTGTGTCTATCACTGACTTTAGTAAAGAGATGTATATTTTACCTTACATACATAATATTTTCATAAATGAATTGGCAAGAAACTGTCATAATATTAATCTTTTTAAATAGATCTAAGAGATCTAAGATCAGCGAGAATCTAAGAGATTCTCGCTGACTTAACTTATATATGGCTCTGACTGAATTGTAATTGCTCTTCACGAATGTCACTTGTTTTACTGTAACAACCAGTAAATAAGATGTTTCATTTATTTTTCTTTATAGGTAAGTTAAGGAAGCAGGTAAGACTGGAGGAGGTAAGAACTGGTTAAGGTTGCGGGATGGCGCTGGATGCGAGACGCACGGGATCGGTCAATGTGGCGACGCCTGGGGGAGGCCTATGTCCAGCAGTGGACGTCTTTCGGATGAAATGATATATATTTATTAAAAAATATATATATATTTATTATTGATTCATGTGAAACATGGTTTTTTCGTGTGACTATAATAGTATAGCGTTAAAAACAAAAATAACACGATATTATTTCGCTACTTTTGAATACTCTTCCATGACGAGTTGCGTGTTTAAAAATATTCTTACACAGAAAAATTGATAACTAGAATTTCTTCCTAACTGAAATAGCATATGTAAATCAAAGAATATTTTGCAAATAACTATCCAAAATGAGGTTCAATATTGATATTCTGTCTCCGAACGGGCGCACGGCCGGTACTGCGTTAACATTGGGGAATATATACGCCTTAGCCGGTTTTCTAATTAGGATTGCAAACAGATGGCCATATTTAAGGGACTTTACTGTTGGCGCTATGCAATTTAAATTGCGTCGATTGGCGATATCGCAAACGTATTTTCTAAGAAAATTTTAATTGCAAATCGATCGAATTGTATCGCATTGCATCCAGGTAAACGTACTTGCAATATCGATTATTAAAAATCACTTATCGGTGTGATATATATCGAATCGCGGCGACCCATCAGGAAGGTTGCTAACTTTGAACAATTTCTATTTATACAACAGGGAACATAATTGAAAAGGAGAGTCCGGTGGATTCAAGACGCACAGGACCGACCAGTGTAGTGACGCATGGGGTAGGCCTATGTCCAGCAGTGGACGTCTTTTGGCTGAAATGCATTATGATGATGAACAGAATTACAATAAACGATAAAACATCTATACTTATTGCTGCGCAAAAAAATTTAATGAAATGTTTCTTTGATTTTAATATCAATGATATCTTCCGGATTTGCACTTTCATTTTTATGCGGTAATTTCCTACCATGAGGATATCCCGTTGCCTATGCACATTTAGCGCGTATAATGACGAAGAAATTAAAATAACATTAACTGAGAAGATAAATTAAATTAATAAGTAGAAAGGCTTCTCTTTATTTCATTACTTATTAAAACCAAATGGACACTCTTCTAATCTTATCTCAGGATGTCAGGATTTTCGTCAAAAGACATATTTATAAACATAACATCATTCAATAGTACGTATCCTGTTTAAAAACCCGAACTGACTAATTAACAAAAAAAGTTTAATAAAATAAAACGCACAAACCAAATAATTAATAATAAAAGATGCTACTTCAACTGATTTCTTATTGTTAATGACAATAAAAAATAACAATGCAACTATATTGGTAAATGGTACAAGTAATCATTTATATACTTGACAATATAAAGCAATTTAAAACAATGCGAGAATCCTATCAATCACTATCCACTTAATAAATCGCGCTAAATTATTTAATTAAAAAAACTAAAAGCAATCTAGGTGAACCAGCAAAACTAGATACTAACACTCGTCTAACCGGAGCTTATTCCGTACAATTGACTGTTACGTTATGCTTGGTCACTACTATCATACAAGCTTTAATTATTTATTTTAGCATATAGTTTATTCGTTTCTATAGGCTTTCATATTAATTATCTTCTCGTAAGCCAACTTTCACAGGAAGCACACTGTATCTCTACAAATCGTTCGATACTTGTAATTATTGTTCGCCACTGCTCAAATTAGGTGCCTCTATAGTTACTTCGTTTTGACATGACAAAAAAGGTCATTGCCCTTTCACAAATATATTTTCGTAGGGATCAGAGCAGTAAACTGCATATGTATCGACTTGTGTTGAAATATGTACTTACCAGCTTATGTTTTTCCTGGATAATAAACAACTTCTGATAGTTTAAAAGTATCTAATGAAAAATGTTGAGATTCATGATAGATTTCACTTCTTCTTCTTTATTTGCATTTAAATTAAGAATATCAATAAATGTACAAGGGTCAATATTGCTATGTTATAACACAACAGCTATAGTTGGCGTCAAAGTACTCTCAAATTGTCTTCGTACAGTTGATTCTTTCAATGATTGCACTTGAGATTGCTTTTATAGAAATCAACAATAGATATTATTACGCACCACCCACGAAGAGGAAGTAATACAAAATGGCCGACGCACTTCCACGTCTTTTTATTTTAAACGATATTCAATCAGCTGGGAGGAAAAGAAAACCATTGCCCAAGAATGCGTTCCACCAATGTTACTCACGTAATGATGTAATGGTGTGTGCGTAAAGGCACCCAAGTTGTAAATAGATAACGACATGTGTATTTTTCTCTACATTTATTATTTTGTATTTTTTTAATGAAGACGAAAGAAGTGCCTACTTGTATTTCAATATGAAAAAAAGTTTTTAATCTACTTAAACGTAGCTCTTATCCCAAGGGAGCCGGGATAAACAGTAGTTTATATGATTTTGCAAACTATAACTTATCTCTGTGAAAGATTTCGCCCCAGATCCGTTCAGCCGTTCTGGCGTGTTTGAGTAACAAACATATATCCACACCTCCAAATTTTTGCTTTTGTAATATTAGTTAGATTGCTTCACATTTCTCGGTCATACTAACGGCAACAGTTTTGATTGCATAGGATATGTTTGTAAAAAAAAACAATAGATATACGTACAGGAATATTATAGGTACATCGGTACGACATAAAATAAACACAGGAAAATTCGTTATGACATAAAAAGCCCAGTTATTAACTGATTTTCGTCTTTAAATTTGAGTTACCTACCGAGTTACTCGATGCACCATATGAAACGCATATAACGAAACGGTTGTGCGATTCAGCGGGATGGAACAATGCCATCTATCGAGTTGTGATGTATACTTTTACATTTTAAAATCTGATATATTTGAACAAAAAATGTATGTAAGCTAGGTAGCTTAGCTAACTATTTAAATAGATTTAGATAGCTAAACTAATAGTCATTTTTTATTTATTACAAACATACGTTCACATTACATTGAGGCACTTTCATTAGTATGGAAACTCCGTCAGTCCGTTTTCGCCATTGCGTGGCGCTGCATCGCCACGAATGATGGTTCCGACGACCCACCCCTCATTGTAGACCGGAAATGCTTAAAGCAAGGTTTGTTTTCAAATTAATAATAACAGTCTTATCGTTCTGATGAATTTATCAGAACGATAAGACTGTTATTATTAATTGAGCAATTGCTCAGACAGATGATTATGACATGGAACTTGTGTCTATAAAAAAAAAATACACAAGAGACATAATATTTTTTTTAAATCTGTGTTATGTGAAAATATGCTATTATATTATCTAACGCTGTTAAAATCATAACTTGTAAGCATTTAGTTAATTTCTTAATTAAAAACTCAATCTCTAATGAAAATCATTTTCTTATCTATGGGTGTTTATGTAATAAAATAGAGGCAATGAAGTAGGCTCTGTGAGAACAATCTCATACTTTCTCCATTCAAGATTACTGGAACAAGTTTTTAATGTCATCCACTAAATCATATCAGTAAGAAACATGATTAATAGCTTGCAGTATAGAAACTACTGTCTTAGTGCAGCTGACAGTGTAAAACAATAGAATAGACCATGATGATAAAGTAATTTATTTCAGTTCACTCACACACACATACGTTTTTACTTAATTGTTACATGTGCATGTACTGTGCCTACTTCAGTTCGATTTCATAATTTTTCATATAACGCTAGAAATAAGGAATAGGCAAATTATTTTGAAACTTTATACCCTTGGTGATAAAAATCTCGGTGGTTGTTTTACTCTATTAAATATTTTCAGCGTTCCAAAGACGAATAAACTATTACGTGTTTGGAAAGTAGGTATAGCATAGACTACGTAACACGGTGAGGGATATAAATCAGCTAATAAATCTACAATATAACCTCATTTACCTAAGTCAGATGCTGCGATATCCTAGGCAGGGGAAAAAGGGAATATCTCCTCAAAAAGATGACGACTGGTTGCTTGGCCCTTTGTATTCTTCTGTACTTTGTGTTATTATTTATTCACATGATAGTTTATTTATTTATTTAATACACAAACATACAAGATACACATTACAATATCTATATATTCATTTATTAGGGTACCGTATCCTAAGGGTAAAAACGGGACCCTATTACTAAGACTGCGGTCCGTCTAACTGTCTGTCTGTCACCAGGCTGTATCTCATGAACCGTGATAGCTAGACAGTTGAAATTTTCACAGATGCTAAATTTCTGTTGCCGCTATATACAAAAAAAAGAATAAAATAAATATTTAAGTGGGGCTCCCATACAACAAACGTGTTTTTTTTGCCTTTTTGTGCGATAATTGTACGGAACCCTTCGTGAGCGAGTCCGACTCGCACTTGGCCGGTTTTATATTATTATAATAACAGTAACACTCCGTCGATAGACATTCACGGCATCGTATATCGTTTACGATATATTGTCGGCTGATGTCTAGTTGAAGGTGGTGGTAGAGGAGATAGTGGAGATTTACCTTAGCCTTATTTCGTATATTGCATATTTCAAGGTACTGGGTATACATACCACTGCAATTTTCTTTTCAATCCGTTTGAGTATCTACCACAAAAAGACGCCTGACTGCTTAAGAAGCGAACTAAAAAGATGTAAAGAAGAAGAAAATCATGCTTTGCAGTCGCAAGATATCTACATATTCACGAGCTCGCGAACCAAAACCATTGTATCCTCCAACTGCATGATTTTCTTCTTGTTTAATTCTTCATTTTGATACCCCACTCGATGGGCTTGCGAGAAATTTGAGGCCCTCACAATATGGCGCCCAAAAATCCGTCATGTTTGTTTTTTAATGTCACTCATCTAAGGCGGTCAAGATGCATCTAACGATGTCTTAATTGTATAAAGCCGTCTAATGGTTTGAAAGATAAATGAGGTAATAAATAATATTCTATACTTACAAGATACTTTCCTTGCAGTCGGATAAAAATTTAATACGTTTAAAAATAGTATACTCAACTCGCATAATAACGCATTACGAAGTTGCATTATTATTATAAGTATCCATACACAAAGTAGATATAATAAAATTCTTAACTAAAGTCTGCAAATACGACGTTGTTCGTAAGTATTCAAAATCAAAATCATTTTTTTTTATTTCACATAGGCCTACATGGGCACTTATAAAACGTCGACAAAAGGTGCACGGTTCGGGTTGGTCGTTTCCTATGGAGAAGAACCGGCAAGAAACTCCATGGTTACTCTTTTAAAAATGGTTTGGTTTTACAATATTTCCATGTTACAGCATTAGTACTTAGATATGGGAGGACAACGCAGGCCCGACTTATGACAATAAGTCGTGAGAAACTAAAAAAATAAAATAAAAAGATTAAATGTTAAATAAAAAAGTTAACAAATGTTAACTAGCATCAAGAAGGCCTACAATGTTCACACATTCACAAAACAATCGGTAAAAGAATCTATACAAAGGTAAAAAAAAAAATAAGTATAACAAGACTAAATTTAACGTGTGGCACAAATGTTGTTATCAGTGCTGTAACTATTCTTAGATAAGGGCTATAAAGATGATTGAAAACCATTGTAAAAAGTCTAATTAAAAGAAGGAAAGAAAAAATGAGATTGAGAATAGTTAGAGACATCCACTTATTTGTGCCGTTTACAAGTTACCAGGGAAGCTGCATGCGCAGAAGGAGCTAAGGCCAAATGTTTTTATCTTCAACGTAGTCCTTGGTTTTATAATATGCTTTGTTAATAAGGATACGTTTGATGTAGTTTTTGAACCTTCCATCGGTCAGTTCTATAACTGACTTTGGCAACTTGTTATAAAAGCGTATACTGTTTATAAGAAAAGACTTGCTAGTTTTCGTTAATCTGAATTTGGGTATTACAATTTCGTGCTTACTGCGTGTATTTAAATTATGGAAGTCGCTTCTAGTTTTGAAAAGCCCCCGATTTTTACGGACATACAATATACATTCCAAAATATAAAGTGAAGGTAGAGTCAGTATATCGATCTCTTTAAATTTTTCTCTGATGGACTTGCGAGGACCCATTTTATAGTTTGCGCGGATTGCCCTCTTTTGTAGGATGAAAATTGAGTCAACGTCTGCTGCTGATCCCCACAGCAGAATGCCATAAGACATAATACTGTGGAAATAAGCATAGTATACTAACCTAGCTGTAGCTACATCGGTTAGCTGCCTTATTTTCTTTACTGCATATGCAGCCGAACTTAACCTATCCGAAAGAGTTCTAATGTGCGCGCCCCACTGCAATTTTGAATCGATAGTAATCCCTAAGAATACAGTTTCCGTTATAACTTCAAGATTCTTGCCGTCAAGATTTAGGTTTAGGTCATGTTGTGGTACATTTGGTAAAGAGAACTTTAGACATTTTGTTTTTATCGCATTCAGTAAAAGATTGTTAGCTGCGAACCATTTTGAGAGAACAATCAGACTTTCGTTGACATTTAAGACATCCGTATCTTGCCTATCTATTTTAAAAATTAGCGAAGTATCATCAGCAAATAGAATTATATCCGATAATTTGGCCATCATAAAAGGGAGATCATTAATGTAAACAAGAAAAAGGAAAGGGCCGAGAATTGAACCTTGGGGCACGCCCATCTTGACTAGAGACCCGGAGGACGTCGCCCCATTAACATTTACTTTTTGCTGTCTGTTTGATAAATAGGAAAGCACGATATCAGCAGATTTTCCACGAATTCCGTAGTGGTGTAATTTACAGATCGGTGTGTTGTGGTAGACGCAGTCGAAAGCTTTTGAGAGATCACAGAAAATGCCAATGGCATCCTGGGACCTCTCCCAAGCCTCCAAGATGTGACTGATGAGTTTTACTCCCGCGTCCGTTGTCGACCTACCTTTCTTGAAACCAAACTGTTGACTATGCAGGATCCCATTTGAATTGAAGTGAGACAACATCTGTTCCAGCATGATTTTTTCAAAGATTTTACTCAATGCTGGAAGCACGGATATAGGTCTATAATTAGAAGGATCACTCTTACAGCCTGATTTGAAAATTGGTACTACTTTACTGTGTTTCATTAAGTCAGGAAAAGTGCCGCTGTCCAAACATTGATTGAATATGCCTGTTAGGACAGGAGCAATTGAGTCAATAATATCTCCAAGAACCCTAACGGATATCCCCCACAAGTCTTCAGTATTCTTTATATTGAGACTTTTGAACGCGTTTTTATTTGCGTTGTTATTCGTGCCATAGTACCACATTATTTATCAAATCTCAAAATATAAGTGTGAGAATTTATAAAAATAAAATAATTTCTAATTCATAAACAATAATTACATAACAGAACTATAAACGAATAGTTCATCAGATCTTATTTGAATAATCGATCAACAATTTGCTGTTTCTTTTCTGATCAAGTCAATAATAATTATGATAATTATTTACTGAATGCTACAGTCATTTGCATTTTCTAAAGGTGAACGATTACGCTGTGATAGGATAATTCATTCACAATCGTCAATATTAACACTTTTGTGTACATCCAGTAAGTATTTAGTATTTCTGAGGACCTTGTCTTTGGTGTCGGTCATCTGAACATTTCGGTCAGGTCAATGTCATTGAAGATAGCACAGTTTTATAACAGTAAACTACAGATCTAGTCATTTCTGATTGAACAAGTCGTACGCGCTTCTCGTCCCATCGTAAGAAATTTGATTTCAACACAAACTTTCATATCATTTATCTTCGCTATTTAAAAAACAAACGGTTTAGGCTGCGCGTTGTCTATCAGTGAATGAATGAACACATTTTGATTAAGTAGATATATCGTAAAGCCTTGTGGGAGGTTACTCACCCCGTAAAGGGAAAGAACATACTCACTTCATAGTAATTACTGCATACTGCAGCGTTGAAGCTTTCTCTGCAGCTGACCCCTTTACTAAACACGTCTTGTCATTCTCAGCTCAACGAGGACGGAGCCTGTCCCTATTATATCGTGACCCCAATTCCAACATCACTTGAGTCTCGAAAACTGATTAATATCTCGGGGTAAACAGACTTTTTATTCTCGAGTCACTTGATGCATTCTTACTGTCTTCAAACGATGCTAAGATGTTGACTGTACCGAGTTATATTTTCTTTAAACGACAAACAAAAACTACACCTTTTTTATTTTCATTCATAAATTTTCTTACAACAAATACCTACTCGTCGCTTTGTCAGTTACATAAAATAGTGACCATGTGTTTATCAACAAAAACGCCTGTTGCAAAACAACATGAAGTATTTATATCTAAAAAACTTAATAATAATAGTAATTTTGAATGACCTTATGACATATAATTTATCAGCATTTTCTTTTTACTGGCAGATCGTTGTTGAGGTTATAAGTATTTAGCACAGTTTCTCAAATTCTCTATGGTACATTGTTCTGGTTTACGAGGGGCTAACAGGTGTTAACAATGTGCAGTACCTACAGAGGCATTTGAAGGAGAACTTGTGCCAAGTGCCAACTAATTGTGGGCAAATATGCACATTATTTTAGTCAGAGTACACCTTGGTGCAGCTTTGTAAATTTACCTGCACCTAAGTTAATAGAAGATAAATAAATATTTTCATTTTGAAGATGGTAAACAATTGATGCTACTGCAGAAGTAGACAGCATAACCTGTTAAACATATTTTCTTAAATTGTGAACATTAACACAATGGTTTTCATTCTATCTTCATTTACCATCCTAATAATTTAGTTTCTTTTTTTATGTAACCTTTGTCAACTTAGATATATTACTATCTTACAAGCTAGCATAACGAGGAATATAATTATAGTGCGAAACTGCCGATTCGTGCGGCGAAACTAAATTGTCGCTAAGCACTGGTTGCGTTATGGTGACTAATTTATTGTAGCTGAAATATTATATAATTATTCAATAACCAGATTCTGATAAATACAAATCATTAGCAATGTAGCATCCACACGTTTAGTTTTAAGAAATTCCTCTATTATAATTTCGCGATTAATTAGCGTATTTGTATGCAGCGCTAAACCGTCAAGGGGAAAAACCTGAACTACTTTTTGTATAATGGTTTGAAAACTTAAGCGAAATCTCCACATAACTTCAGACAACCAAGTATTACAATAATTTATGCAAACAATGCATATAATAGCTCTTTTTATGCCCACTTTAATTACATCTTACATAAAACAAACAAGTATTTACATAAAAAATTAAACATACACTACTAAACTGCATTTAAAGTCTAAAAAGTAGAATACTTACTTACAATGTTGTTGGTTTAAAATCGTTATGATATAATATGTAACTTGAAGAATTTACTTATGTTACTATGTTATTTTGACCTATATACATAGTAATATGTGTCTGCTATTAAAAACCGGAGAATTACAAAAATAAATGTTCATCATTATCATCAGCCTTTTTTTAATGTTCCCACTGCTGGGACACTGGCCTCCTGTCTGTGAGAGAGGGTATCGCGGTCTCATTGTGGGTTGGTGGATGTCACGTCTTCGAAAAGTTGGTTCTAGGACATGCCAGTTGCCTCACGATATTTTCCTTCACCGTTTTAGAGCAGTGGTGATGAAATAATTTACACAAAGTAAAGCGCCTGCCTACGTGGCTCGAACCCACGACCTACGACGCGTAAGTTGGAGCGTTACCACTGGGCCACCACTGCTCTTAAATAATAATAAATAAATGTTATGATGTCACTAATATTCTCGTATAACAAGTAGATCATCAATATTCATTACATAAAGTTTCGCGTGACTTTGACCGTTGCTCCGCATAATCCTATATGCTAATAAAAAATGCAGTCAGTAGTTTGAAACTTTGCGAATTCGTCTCGTCACTATGACTGTGTATAGTTTGTATTGCACAGATTCAGAAGGCGGGGCAAACGAGCTTAATGTATGCATAAATTACGATGCAGTCAATTTCATACAAGCGAAATTAAATGTCATTTATTAAAATTTGCCTGAGAATCAGCACTTTTTGAACTTTCAAAATGACAAAAGACAGATCCCAAAAGGCCCGCCCAGCATCACTTCCCAGTTGTTTAGCAGGAGCTCCTCCTGCCTCAATGTTGCAGTGTGAACCATAGTCAAAATGTGGCAGACCAAAAGAAAATTTGGAAAATCGTCAATTCACCAACTCACATTTCGCGAAGAAAATTATGGCGAGGTTATCGCTGGCCCCATCTCAAAACGTCATTTATAAGTGCAGCCATGACAGTACAATAATAATATTACGTCCTTTAAGCTGATTACAAAATATTTCAATAGAACGGGTAGTGCACTAAAAAGATTGATGTATACAGGTTTTTCCTCCTACTTAACATTCAAAGCGTGCTTGAATCTGTATTATTATTTCAGTTGCGTGTACGCAGGTCTTATGTGGATCGGACGGGACCAGAGATAAACGTCACTGAAACAAAGAAGACGGAGTAACAGTAAAAGGCATTGCATTGCAGAATATGGGCCTCTGCCAGAGACGAAGGATAACCAGTTCAGCCAATCTTACTGAAATTAACTTATAGACTGCATTAAGCTGTTAAGTTTTTTTTTCAAGGCATTCAATATCTAATTTGCACTTAACAATTAGATATGAGATTTCCTTGGGTCCCGGTCTTTGATATTCGTTATGGGACAATACAGAAGCCTGAAATTCTGACCAATTAAATGGGTTTTGGAGGTCAGATTGGTAGAGTAACCCCTTATAAAATACTAGTATTCAGCTACATCTGAATCCGGTTAGACAGGCAGATGATGATAATGAGACTGGTACTGCTATTTTACCAACACGTACACTAAGCAACAATCAAAACCAAACCCGTTTCGTTTTTATTCAAACATAAAGGTCAAATTAAAGACAGGACGTAAAATGATCCATAGGAAGGTACTTGCTGAGCTTTCGTGCTATGAACCAAGTGATTAATATGACATTATTTATAATGCCCAGATAATTTGAAAAATGGCCAATATGAGTAAGCAATATGCTAAAAACTAATGAAATAAATTGACCGGGCTTTCTAAATAATGCCTGTCACTTATTGGGCTGGTTAGTAAAAATATGTTTTTTTGTGTTATTTCAATGTTGACATTGATTTTAATATAAAATAGGTAAGTACGATTACTATTTATATATGTATGTTTGTTATATATGTTTGTTTTGTGTACAATAAATAATATGAATACGATTACTATTTAAGCAACAAAGTCGATTGAAGGAAGGGTCGGAAGGGAAGTCGCTGAAGGGTCTAAAGTAACCTAAGACTTAGCACGCACTGCGATTTTTATTCGCGCCATTTTTTTCCGCCCGTTCTGCGACCTATGGAATTGTATGAAACTGCACGCATTGCAGACATAAAATCGCGCGGCAATAGTACAAAAACATTTGCTCACTAATAACATTCGCACGAATAAAAATCACAATGCGTACGTGAGTAAGGGCAGCTGAGTTCGCACGCTTTGCTCTCTCACATTAGCTCCCGTCATCCCCTTAGAACCTAACCTATCCGTGTCGGGGTACCTTAAGCTCACGACTAATTCATTCACGACCATAATTAGCATACGGTTGGGCCGTTACGTAGCAATATTCATAATGACCAGGCAATATGATAAACATAAAAGTTTATAATCAGTATATTCAAGACATTGCCCGATTTGACTTGACTTGATTCATAAATGGGCATTATACATAGTGTAATGATTTATCACTTAGTCCGTAACATATACAAAAGTGACAGTGACCGCATTGACAAGTGCAAGAGGAGAAAGTATCGGTGCACTCCGTCTTGCGCCTGCGTTGCACCATCTCCTTCGCACTCGTGTGCTAATCGTGAGCAGTGCCACAGATAATATAGTACCGCTTTACTAATCATTAGTTGGTTTAATGTTATCGCAATTGACTTATTTGTTATGTTGGTATAGCGAGTAATAAATATTATTGGTAATATCGGTAGGAAGTTAAGTACGGTATGCCAATCTCTTTTTGAATTGAATATCGTAATTTAAAGTATGTTTGTGTACAGTTGTTTACATTATACATTTAGTGATGTTGTTTGTTTTGGTTATAACTTTATATTTTGGTTTGATTAAACATAATAATTTAATAGTCCGTTCATATTGTTAATTTTTTCATTTTATATTATTTTGGAAACCAAAATGAAAAATATATTTTTTAACTAATTTCAATATGCATAAAATACGTATAAGGAAAGTAAATACGTAAATAGTTTTCACTGTACAACATTATCGTTACATGTAAAAATGATACAGCAAAAGATATCAGCGTGCGTTGATGTCTTCTATTAACGCAAGCGTAATCGCTACGCCAAGACCGAACCGCTACGAAAAAAATGATGTAATAAAAACGCATTGCATTCTTAATGTAACCGTTTATGTAGATTTCTTATCGATAAGAATGTTGTGTTATGATCATTATTGTTCGGCAAGGCCGTTCATTTCTCCTTCGTTAACTGTAACAAATAATTGTGAAATCAAGAGAATGTTTCAATTGTAAACTGTTACTGGAGGTTGCACGAAATTCTGTGTACGATTAAATGGATCGCTTCTTACATGGTCAAGACATTCTATTTAAGTGCTTAACATCCGGAATTTTAAGAAAACGATCCTTTGATAAGATTCTTGCCAAGTACGTGAGCTTTTAAAGAGCAAATAAAACAATTGATTTTACATCGATTGCGAAGAAAAACGGAATTTAAATCGATGCATTGACTATTCAGAACACGGCATTTCCTCAATGCGTGTAAACAAAGTAGCGTGTGATGTCAACGACTCGTCTTTATTTTATGTATCGAGAATATCCTTGTTCAAGGATGAATAATTCAATATGATAATAGTATCCCACCAACCCTATTATTATTTTTATAACTACTACTACGATAATTTACAAAATTAATATTATTAATCTTCAGTTGCATATCTGCCTCGTTGATAGGTCTGGTCTTACTTTTCCCCCAGTCAACGGCACGAACTATTTTGGGCGCGGGGTTAAAATGCTTGTATATCTCTCTCTCTCTCTATATATAATGTTTTGGAACTAGCGCCCCTTATTTAGTTTCGACTCATTTATGTCAGACTTTATTTTATCGATCGCATTTATTTTATTGTTGATATCATATTTAACACAGTAAAATTGTATGTTCTGTGTGTATGAATACTGTTATATTTAAATGTATTACGTTTATATTCATAAAACATTTATTTACACCAATTAGTAAAATTAAATTGAGGAGTCATGTCACATCGATTCGATGAATCACTTATGATTGAGCCTTACCTACAACACTATGCTCCGCGCTTGCAACATTTCAAAAAAATAAGTTCATTAGCAGCTGTCAGTTTAGTCAACGAAATAAAAAATCACAGTATAGGTATTATTCTTTGGGTCGAGTATAAGCGGATGGAATGGGCACGGACCCGCAAGTACTACTGTCTAGTGGCCAGAACAAGAGGTTCCGATTTCGAATTCCAGGTGTGATATTAGGTATTATCATCTGAAAATTCTAATATAATATAATATATATAGTATAATAGCAGCTGAGAGTTTTATATCTGCCCTTCTGGTTGCAAAATACTCGCCCCCCATAACATGAAACTCAAACATTACTGAGGAAGACCTACAGCACTCATGGATGGCCTGTGTGCGATATGAGTCTATAAGAAACGATTTGTTTATTATCCTGAGTCTGAACCGACTTGACGTAGCGACGTTCCATAGACTTATGTCTCAACCAAATGAAGATGAAGCGAGAGTCTCTTCAAGTTCATGGCCCAAACCTAATGTTTAGTAGTAACCTAGTGTATGTTTAGGTTATGATGGGACTGTCATACACATGGCGATTATAAAAGTCCCTAATTAAATAAAGAAAAAAAAACATTACTGACAACTTTTGAGTGTACTACAACAGATACTCTACCGAAATACAGCAGAGATAGTTCTTATTTTAAAGCTGCCGAGACTCGAGAACTAGTTTTTAATTCACTTTAGTAGCACAAACGCAGCTACGTAGTTACTGCGTCAGGTGGATGCATATTAATTACCTATCCTACGTCAGGACTGCTTTCTCGTTATTATATACCGGTGTCGATTAACTTGCCATACGCAAGGTTATTTAAACTTAACATAGCCTGTAATAAGTTACATATTTGGGTGTGTAGGCATGGAACTAAAAAAACGCCACTGATGGCTACGATCCTTAAATACTTCTGTAGGTTAGGTTTAAAGTGTACATTGTAATACTCAGGACACATAACCTTACTGAATTAGGTCACATCTAGGTGGTATTTGCTAACGCTTATATTCTCTCCGAAGAATAATTTGGACCTAAAAAATCATAAGTACGCCTTTCTATTACTTTATATATATATATATTTAAAGGTATTTATTTTACTAAATATAAATTTATGTTTATTTTAGCTATGTATACTTTTGTACCCAGTTTGCTTATTTTTTTTTTTATTCACCTACCATGTTATTTCTCCACCATCCTTGGTTGACTGGTAGAGAATGCCACCTATATACCTTTTTTGTTGCATGAAATAAATAAATAAGTAATTTGACCTATGCAGTTGTCATATGTCAATTGGCACGCACAGTACATCCCTGTTAAAGTCTAAAAGGTTAGTTGAAGGCCTCGATGATCAGGTATTGACAGAAACATACTTATTCACGACGGTCATGCCTTTCAATTACACAATCCCACTTCCAAGTATGTAAACGAACATAAAAGAGATGAAAACAGATTTGCAATAAGATGGTTATTAAATCCAAGACTTATCGAGGGAATTGGGTCACTGCAGCAATCCTACGACTGTCTCGTACCACTATATGAACAATTACACATTACTATGAATTTATACTATATACTCTATACATTATTGCGGCATTTGTACGTATGTAATAGAAGTACTTGCCTTTGTCTTCACGGTGCAATGAACAGTCGCGGAGGAATATCGTTGTATTCTAGCTTTGTATACGTTTCTACCAAAAACATTTTTCCCATGGGGGTAGGTAGAAACTACGAAGTGCCAATGCCATCACCATTCCGTTTATGAAAAAGGGATATGACAGCTATCTTGACCTCACTGAAGTGCAACTTGATAAACTTGAGCGGCTTCAAAATGTCTGTATAAGGTTCGTATTTTGTTTGCGCAAATATGACCATGTTTTTTTAAATTATAATTGATAAGTTCACGCTTGACCACTATCTATCTATGTTTCTGAATTTCGTGTGAAACTCAAGTGGTTGCCAATTCGCCATCGCCGGAATGCTCATATTCTTTCTCTCATGCACTTTTCTTCCTTCCCCTCTTTATCTCAAGAAACGGTTTCAGTTTCTGTGTGACTCGCACCTGAAAGTTCTTAGATCATCGGATAATATGAAACTTAAAATGTCAATGCATTCCACTACCTTCCTAGACAAATCAATTACTGTCCAGGCCACTCGTCTATGGAATGCATTGCCTGTACTGCATTCACTTTGTAACATGTAACAATTCATTAGTTAGGAAACAGAGAAAACTAAGTAATATATAGCTACATCGCGATGGGACCGCGCCTTAATGTAAAATGTTTTCTGAATTAATTTCTTAATCAAACCCTGGAACCAAACTTCCAAGTATAAAAAATAACAATAAAAGCTATGTAAACCATTTTCATTAAATAAGGATGTCAAAATTCTATGTTAAGAACACATACATAATTACACATGTATTCGTATTTATGCACAACAGGTTAAAGAGTTAACGGCGCCAAAAATAGATTTCTTGCTTTTCAGCTCATTGCTCAACTTTGTTTGCTCATACCGAGTGGTTGAGTATTAAGTACCCGTAATGTTTACCCTACTGTAGAAGATCCTGAAGATATAAAATCTTTATGTACCCATTGTATGTGTACATAAAACTTTATTACACAAAATTTTGATAATTTATGTAGTCGCTATTTACAATTGTACTTTAAGAGGTAATGGTGGATTCAGATCTGAATTTTAAAGTGAAGTAGGTACAGTCACGGACCTCGATAAAACAATCAAATGATTTTAAAGTAATCTTAACTCAAATTTATTTTTCATAGAATATAACGCCCGTTTAACAACATTAGCTAAAACCACTTTGCATTCTAAAAATATAAAACATTTTTAATTTAAAATCATAACTGTTGCATATTAAAAATTGTATACTATCTCTAATTTACACATTAAACGATCACCTACATGATAAATATAACCCTGCTCTAATTACGAATTGCCTGATACTCCTATAAATAAATTCGGAAGTAAAAATTAAATGTAATACAAGTTGCATCTGACCTTTCATTATTTATAATTTTTATTGTACAGAATATAAATAACACAACTACTTTGTATTGCAATTTCTTTTTCATAGAATATAACGTCCGTGTGGCAAAATCACCTAAAACTACTTTGCATTCTAAAAATATAAAACAATTTTTAATTTTAATTCATATTTATTGTATATTAAAAAGCGTATACTATCTCTAATTTACACATTAAACGATCGCCTACATAATTAATATAACCCTGCTCTTATTACGAATTTCCTGATTCTTCCTTTCTTGAACCTTTTAAATGTATTACAAGTTGCATCTGACCTTTCATTATTTATATTTTATATTATGCGGAATATAAATAACACAACTATTTTGTATTTTACGCAAAGCTGTTGCGTCAATCTATTAACTTTAAACTTTACGATGAGTAACTATTGACAGATTCCAATTATCCATTCCGAACTTTTACGTAACTGTTGAAACAGCTTTATGTCAAGGTTATGTTTACTTTGTTCGACAGATTTGTCAATTCGATAGCAGATTTCTCAAGTTGAAACAAGTGCAAGTCACTAGAGGGCTCTTCCAAAATAAGTTGTTATCAAGATAACTAAAAACTTAGTTTATTTTTAGTTATTTAGTTCTTAGTATTGTTATTTTATTTAGTTCTTAGTGTTGTTATTTAGTTCTTAGTATTTATTTTATTCTTAGTATGTACGAACTCATCATTATGAGCAGCTTTATCTGAGGGACCATCTCGACAAAATAGAGGTACCTACGGTACCTCTGAAGAAATGGATAAGTTTATGTACGTATATATGCATCAAAATCTACCATTCCATTACTAGTGTGCGTATATCTTTAACATAAGGTGTGCCAGTAACCACCTAGTTGCCTTACTTTGTATATGCATGTGTTGTATAAACGTCGAAGTCACGTCCACAAAACGATGTCATACCTACTCGGACGGTTGGTAAAGCGTATAATTAACAATTATGGGTGACTGAACCACTACTTATTATAACGACATGATTATCCATTTCCCTTGGATGTACTAATTGTGGCATGTAGTGGACAATCACCATGCAATTAAAAATTATATGCAACAATGTACGCAGGAATGTACAGTAACATGAACACAGAAAAATCTTCGGTTCATTTTAGTCTGACTATGATTTTGCAACACTAATAACAAGTCTTTGTAAGTCCAGTGAAACGGCTGCAATAATTTACCAGAAAACAGTTACAATGTTACTGCGGAATTCGATATGCAAACTGAATGTAGCATGCACCGCTGTTTCGTGTTCCAAATAAGCAGCCACTGGCGTAACATGAGTAAATGATATGAGAACCGCGATAGTTCTCTCACGTCTAGATTCTGTCCCAATAGTCTTCTCGAAAGCAATTCGCAACGACGAGCAAGGAGTTGCAAGATAGTCACAGAAGTGTAACGTCTGTTGCAAACGTCCGTATAATCAACAGATTTGAGATCAATCAAGTGTTACGTACGTATTTCCTAGATTATGCCATGTTTGTATACAAAGATTATATCTTTACAACACAAATAAATATTGTTTACTTAGGTAATAAAGTAATAAAGAAACATTAACGACCCTTTCGACATACATTTTTTACTTAACAAAAACATTAAGTGCGTAAGTTAACGCAAGTTTTCCGCACGAGTTCCTATTTCCACAAAATATGAGCATTTATCTCCAAGAAGCAATAAAAGTGTCATAATGTTAAAACTTTGAACTGGCGGTTATGGGTGTTGCATTCGCTTCGTTAAATTTACATTGACCACAACAACACTAATGTAGGTCAACGAGATACCGACTGCAGAAGAAGGTCACCGTCCGATATTTGTGGACCATGTAATACAAGCATTGACAATTGCAAAAATATTATACAATCACAACATTACATGATGAGAACATAACAAAATATTGTTTTTGTAGTTTACGAGTATGGTTATTAATTGAATTCGCCTTTACAGTCCTTGCATTATGTGAAGTGATTCTTGCAATTCAGTGGTTGCATCAAACATGATTGAGGAGTTCAACAATAAATTGCACGTTGTCTTATGTTGTGAGGATATATTTCATATGTCCCATCAGCTTACATAAAGTTTCCATAAGTCGAGCACACTGACATTAGCAGTTATATCAGAGTTAGCAGGTTAAGGTACAATGCGTTTGCGCTGCATTGCATCACCGTGCGGCGCTACTTCCGCGCGAGGCAGCCGCAAGCGGCGCCCGCGCAGCCGCTCGGGAAGTGCCTTATTTTATTTGTAACTCGATGGCGGTACGGCTTTTTCATCGAATCATTTGATGAGTTACTTGTAGTCTTCCGGTTATTTATCTCACAACACAATCAGCTCCAATTCTTGTTCTAACGATGAGTGAAAGTGAAATGTCCCATCTAATTATATCATGAATTTATTTGGATTATACAATGATTCACAATACATTCTACTTGCCTTATTTAATACTTGTAATAGGCTGTAAGCCATTCAATCTCGATTTATTTTAAACTTATTAAATAAGACAAGTTTAGGTAACTTCACACTGATGTAACGCGTTTAACATTGAAATAACTCCACAAAATGGAATCCACCTACCAAATCATAAAGTAACAGTTGGAATATTTTGGAATTCCACACATTTGCATGTATTACATATATTTATATATGTAATACATGCAAATAAAAAATAATATCTTATAAACATTATTTATAAGATATTTATATGTAATACATATATTATATACTAATTTATTATTTATTATCATACCTTAATTTTAATATGCAACGACATAATGAAACACAAATTAGATGAGCTGTTTCATCTCTCTACAACTCGCTCTGCCAACTTTACTGATACCTACTTCTACTACTACTAGTGCTGTGTAAAAATTGCAATGCTTGGGGCTCTTCAAAAATATTCCAAGTCAATCCTTAGTATACCCCTTACCGGGTAACAGGCATAATATCCAATAAAATGCAAACTAATTTTATGTTTTAAAGGTCTTTCAGGTCCAAATCCCAACAATAAAGGACTGGACAAAGGGACTTGATTCACCATAACAAGATAGTCTGATGTGGTACACTGATGGGTCTAAAATGGTCTAAATGGAATCAAATACAGAAGCGAGAATATACGCAAAAGATTACAAATGTAGCAAAAGCTTAGGGAAGATGGCAACTGTATTCCAAGCTAAAACATATCCCATAATAACCTATGCTCAAGAGAATAGATATGGATAGAGGAACCAGAGGTTAATCCATATATATTCTTAGTGAGAGTCAGGCTGCAATCAAAGCCATGGCATCCTACAAACAAAGTGGACTCCAAACTTGTTCTGTATGCTATCCAACCCCTAAACAGGCTTGGGAAGCATAACAGAATAAGACTGATGTGGGTCCCTGGGCATAAAGAAATCCATGGTAACGAAATGGCTGATGATTTGGCAAGCGAGGGCTCAGCAAAGGATTTGTGGGTTCAGAACCATGTGTGGGTATTCGACGTGTCTCGTAAAACCACATACCACATTCAGGGAGTTTGCATATAACAGACAACAAACACATTGACTGTCTAATACCGGTCTGGAACACTACAAGAAATTCCTGGGCTCTGCGTTCAAAGCACGGGAATGCATTTGGAATATGAGCAGGGGGAAAATCCGCTACCTGCTTGGGGCCTTTGCTGGCCAGTTTGGAACCAACGACATACTTTGTGTGGGGAAACACGGAACGCATGGAGCACCTGTGCACTGGATGGTCAGCGAATGAGTCTCCTAGGGATAGGATATCCAAGACCAGAAGACCATAGGCTCATATCTCCTAGTCTCGTTGTAAAACTCATGAAGAAAGATTTCAACGAGATCGGAGAAGAGTAGGTTATCTAGGGGACCACAAAAGATCCCAATGCGTCGAAGTGTCTGAGTTATTTCTCAGCCACACCACAAGATAAGATAATATACCCCTTACTTAATCCGAAGTGGTTTACTACTTTCAGTGCCTGGGGCGTCTAGTTTCTGTGCCTGTCTGTGAGACTCGTCACCTTATGAATTCGTCGTAATTTTCATAAATATGACTCCAAGTTTCTTGGACTTCTTGCTTTTGAAAACTTCGCTTTATAAAAACGTACTCTTTTTCGTATATAAAGCTACAAGATCGCTTCAGTATTTGGAGTAGCACTAAAGTCTCAAGCTATCCAGTAGTATGCTAATTTCGACCTGTTAAAATATTGAGAAGAAGATTATATTTATTTATTTATTCAAAATTAAGAAAGAATTAGCATGTCAGATATTTGATGAATATCATTTGTTTTTTATGGCAACGCTGCTCTGCCGAAATGAACATGCTTTTTTATTAGCAAACTAGCTTGTTTTTTATAAGAATCTGTGTTTTAGTTAAGTCTGTGAGTTCCCTTGCTCTATTACTCGTGGATATCTGAGACGGATATGTACGTCCCCAATAAATAAACCAATTGAATGATACCTACTATTGTTATTGGCAATCATTAGGCACTCAGATTCTACTCGCATATATTAGCAGTACGATTACGGGCAGCCGCGCGTGTAGTATTAACCCGGTGTTACTGTCAGAGCCGACAACTTTATGGAATCGTCGATATTTTATAGTTGTTGGTATTAGAATAGAATATAATTATCTTAATTCAAGTATAAATGATTAGTAAGACTCACAACTATGTTAGTAAAAACAGACACATACAAACACAACAAACACAATACAACAAATAGTAGTGGATTACCATTGCTGCAACCCATGTCAGATAGTACAAAAGTTACCCGCGAAAACACAGTCTATGTGACTCGAAACCATGCTTAGGATACTGTTGGAGATCCACACCTAGCGCACCTCTTACGCATGGTTGTGTAGAAACCATCTACATGCTCATCTGTGAACAACCCCGACGCACTACAGAAGTGGGGCAGCCCCACCAGCATCCTAAACCCGTTATAAATAACGCGGAGAGCGTTGTATGATCTTTGCATATTGCTCTCGAGCTTCGAATTTTCGAAATGAAATCAATTTCATTTGATAAGAAAACATTCTTGTTTCTGATAAAGCCTAGTATAGCAGTTTTAGATAAGTCTGTGAGTTCACTTGCTCAGATATAGGTACTCGTGGATGAGGCATCCGAGATGGTCATGTACGGCACCGATAAAAGAACTCTGCGAACCAATTGAATGTTTATTTATATATACTTTATTGTACACCAAGATAAGACAATACAAAAGAAACATTAAAAATTAAAACAAACATACAATAGGCGGCCTTATCGCGCTCTGCGATCTCTTCCAGGCAACCTTGAATGGATAGAGATAGCCTGGACACGACATGGGGTTGCACTTGGTGCCAATTTCAAATCAGGTAATACAAACTACTAAAATAGATACATAAATACATACATACAATAAATGTTATTATTTTTATTAGCAATCATTAGCCGCTCAGATTCTACTCGCATATAATATTAGCGCTACTATTACGGACAGTCGCGCGTGTAGGGAATTCGTAAATACGAACACATTCGTAATAGACCTTTACATTAATATCGCATGTCGCCTTGGACGATAAAATATAGGTTGCTTCAAAATGCAATTGTTGCATTCATAAAATCTTCATTCGTATTTGGTAACGTAGTTTAAACCGAAAAAATTGTCTGGCGTTTCAGCTAATGTAGGTACCTAATTTCAAAACTTCAAGTGTCTTGGTTAGTTTTTTTGTCTTTTTACCCATCAAGAAACTAAAAAGATTCTCGATGGGTAAAAAGACAAGAAAGTAAAGAAATAATTAAGATAGGTATAACCCGTGCACTTATTTACAATATAATTTTATGAAAAGAAAAGTTTCATGGAAAGTTCTATAACTAAGAAGAGATAACTTCTATGATTCTTAAACAACAAATACACTCGGGAGCAATAAACTGAAATCCCTTCATCGCGCGTTGCTCAATACAATTTTTTCAATTTCTATGCAATTGACTATGGATTGTGGTATATCATTTGAAAGGTAATTTTGTTAGCTTTCAACATCTTAACCAAAAATATCATAACCAAAGATTATTCACCTTATGTCATGGAACGTAAAAAAAAGTTATCAATTATTAAAACAAGATACCATATTGTTTGGTAGTCCTGAAACGCTATAAAAAGTGGGCGTTCATGAAAATTCCTCATCAGTCCAATGTTTGAATTCATTGGGAACAATGAAACTAAAAGTAAATGGAAACCACACATATGGACGCCATTCAAGTAGACATTCTAATCCAGCAAGGGTTGTCTCAGCATACTATCGCTCGCCAGCTTCATCTGAGCCAGTCTTGTATCTCGAAGAACGATATTCTGCTAGGCCATGTGCTCCCCTTTTTATTGTCTAATTTTGCCTGCCTATGCACGATAACCTGAAAACTGCTTTGTTCGAACGTTGTGGGATTTCCTGCCACTCGTAGGAAATCCAATTCTCATTCTGGCGAAGCATCTGGTCGGTGCCCGTCTGTCACACTGAGGGTGGCTGGATGCGTGATGTCGAGCGCGTGTGTGATGCTATACCAGAAATGGAAAAAGTAATCATCAGTCCACCTGATGTAGCCAAAGCAGTTCGTCCGCTACCAAATTGGAAGTCTCCGGGACCGAACGGACTGCATAACTTTTGGCTAAAATGGTATAGCAGCTCACACGCGTTACTGGCATCTCAATTCTAGTCATGTTTAGAGACTAGGTCTGCCGCAGTTTTTAACAACAGGCGTTACCCACCTGCTCCATAAGACAGGTAGTCCCGCGGAACCCAAGAATTATAGACCAATTACTTGCCTATCGACGGTTTATAAACTTCTTACATCCATCCTGAGAGCAAAAATTGTTAAACACATTGAAGCTAACTCAATAATGTCTACCTCTCAGAATGGATGTAGGAATGGGTCCCGCGGCACTAAGGAGCTACTCCTCATTGACATGGCCATAAGCCAGCAGGTTCGTCGATCCCGCAAGGATCTGTCGACATGCTGGATAGACTACAAGAAGGCCTACGACTCTGTGCCACATACATGGCTCATGAGGGTGCTGGAGTTGTACAAAATAGATGCAACTCTATGCACCTTCCTTGGGTCATGTATGGGGCAATGGAAGACAGTCCTTCGATATCCAGGATGTCGACCGATTCAGGGGGATGATGAGCCTGTATGGATTAAGCGGGGGATATTTCAGGGCGACAGTTTGAGTCCACTTTGGTTCTGCTTAGCCCTGAATCCTCTAAGTACACTGCTGGAGGATTCAGGACTAGGCTATCGGTTGAGAAGAGGTGGTCAGGTCATATCTCACCACCTTTACATGGATGATCTGAAACTCTTTACCCCCAACAAATTCCAACTGACGGAGCTACTGAAGGTAACTGAAACCTTCAGTAACGCCATCAGGATGGAATTTGGTGTGGACAAATGTGCAGTCATGCATGTAAAGCAAGGGGAGATTATGGAATCCGAGGGAATTCAACTCTCTGATTCCATACACCTCAGACACCTCTCCTCGACCGAAACTTACAAGTATTTGGGTATGTCGGAAGCGTTGGGCATCAACAGTGCTGACATGAAGCAACTGCTGAAGGAGCGGTTCTTTGGCCGCCTGAAAAAGGTATTAAATAGCCTTTTGTCAGGCGGAAATAAGATGCGCTCCTTCAACAGTTGGGTCATGCCGGTTTTGATGTACTCTTTCGGCATACTCAAATGGACTCAGACCGAGCTCGACGCCCTCGATAGGAGGGTCCGGACACTGCTGACCGCAAACCGGATGCATCACCCACGATCATCAGTGATGAGACTGTACATCCCGCGGAAGTGTGGGGGTCGAGGCTTTTTAAACGCCAAGACTCTTCACAACCGCGAGGTGTGCAGCCTCAGAGAATATTTTTTAAAAGCTGAAGTGGGTATGCACCGGGATGTGGTCGCAGTGGACAAGGGACTCACCACGTTGTCCATGGCTAAAGAGATCTGGCGCAAGCCTGTCATACTAACTACTGATGAACGCAAAGAGGTATGGCAAGGCAAGGAGCTACACGGGCGCTTCTATCGGGCTCTACATGGGTCCGATGTAGATTTCCCAGCGTCCGTATCCTGGCTACGTTTCGGTGACCTTTTCGGGGAAACTGAAGGTTTTGTCTGTGCAATTATGGACGAAGTTATCCTGACGAATAACTACCGGAGACATATAATGAAGGACGGCACGGTTGACATATGTCGGGCATGCCACCGTCCGGGTGAATCCATCAGACATATTATCTCTGGTTGTTCTCGTCTCGCTAACGGCGAGTACTTGCACAGGCATAATCAAGTGGCCAGGATTATTCCCCAGCAACTTGCTTTGAAGTACAATCTAGTGGAATCGGAGGTACCGTATTACAAGTATGTGCCCGACCCAGTTCCTGAAAATGACCATGTCACGTTGTACTGGGATCGGTCTATCATCACTGATAGGACTATTGTTGCTAATAAGCCAGATATAGTGGTGATAGACCGATTAGCGCGCCGCACAATGATAATCTATGTCACCATTCCGCATGACGAGAACCTCGTGAAAGCTGAGAAAGAGAAACAAATCAAGTATCTCGACTTAGCACACGAGGTTGTCGACATGTGGAATGTGGACTCGGCGATCATTGTGCCGATTGTCATTACGGCCAACGGCCTGATGGCCAAGAGCCTCGACGACCATCTGTCGAGGCTGTCACTGCACGGTTGGATCAAGGGCCTGATACAGAAGGCAGTACTCCTCGATACGGCTCGCATTGTGAGGAGGTTCCTGTCTCTGGAGCCCTAACCACCGGTAGCTTGGACCCTGCTCCCGACACCGGTGGACAACCATTTTTGTTATATTTTTAAATGATTTGTATTTTATAAAGAAATATTTAAAATGTAAATATAAAGTGTGTACAAAGCTAAATAAACGGAATAATAATAAAAATGATAATAATAAATTCTCTTACATCAATAATAAATTGGATAAATAATAATGATCTGAAAATTTATCTTAATAAAACTAACGTAATTCATTTTAGTCAACGAAAATCAGCTATGACTGATCTTGTGATGAATTGGTTGTCTGGTAGATATCGCTGTCAGCGATAAGGCCGCCTTTGTACCCGTAGAAATAAGTATAATTGTAAAAGAGATGTGTAACTTTAGTTTTTGGTGGACAATAAAGTATATTCTATTCTATTCTTGTGGTCTAATATAATAATAAAATTGTTACAGAAGTTGACACTACTAAACAAAAAGGAACACATTGAACAACAAAGCAAAAAAAAATCGTAATTCTACATATGCTCTATTCAAATTAGTTCCAGTGCTTAACATTGACTCCCTGCTCACAGCTTACCATGGTTTAGCTTCTTCACATTTAAGATATGGGATCATCTTTTGGGGTAATTCAACAGACAAAGATATGCCTTTCAAAGCCCAAAGACGGTGCATTATAGAATTATAGAACTGAACGATGGAAAGCTCAAAAATCACATCAAACGTGTTTTTATTAAAAAAGCATATTATAAAATCAAGGACTATGTTGAAGATAATTTTTTTGGCTTTAGCTTCTTCTGCGCATGTGGCTTCCCTGGTAACTCGTAAACGACGCAAATATGTGGATGTCTCTAACTATTATCAATCTCATTTTTCTCTTTTTTTTGTTTTCCTTCTTTATATAAGACTTTTTACAATTGTTCTCAATCATCTTTATAACCCTTTGCTAAGAATAGTTACAGCTATGATAACAACATTTGTGCTTCATGTTAAATTCAGTCTTGTATTATTATTTTTTTACCGATTATTTTGTGAATGTGTGAACATTGTAGGCCTTCTAGATGCTAGTTAACATTTGTTAACTTTTTTATATATTATATAATCTTTTTTTTTAGTTTCTTACGACTTATTGTCGGGCCTACGTTGTCCCCCCCATGGTACTAATGCTTTAACATGGAAATATTGTAAAACCATGCAGTTTCTTGCCGGTTCTTCTCCATAGGAAACGACCAACCCGAACCGTGCACCTTTTGTCGACGTTTTATAAATGCCCATGTAGGGCTACGTGAAATAAAAAAGTTTGATTGGATTTGATTAGGACTATGTTTAGATTGGACTCAACAGAAAGTTGTAAGCCTTACTTTAAAAAATATAAAATATTGACTCTGTCATGTCTATGTATATTAGAAATTGCCATGTTTGTAAAATCTAATCGACATTTATTTCCACGGCAATCAGAAGTAGTCAATCGTAACAGACGTGACGGCACAATTTTCTGTTTACATAGATCGAAAACCGCATAGATGCACAAAAGTGTTTTCTGCATGGCTCCTAAAATATTCAACAAACTTCCAAAAAGTTGGAAGGAGGAGAATGCCTGTACATTAAAAAAGAAATTAAAGTTCCATCTTGAAGGGAAAGCATACTATAGTATATTAGAATTCCTTAACGATAAAATTTAATACCATATAAGTACCTACCTAGCAAATTTATCAATGCCATTTTGGCCTATTTGGCAGTGTAGTGTAGTAAACTGATAAGTACCGTTACATGTTACTGTTTACTTTTATTTTTTTATTATTAAATATGATTATTATATTTTTTAGAAACATGTCATTTTTTCGAATTGACATTCAAATGCACAATTATTATAATCGTATTTTGTATTGTAGGACATTTTTAATTCCATTGACATTTAAATATTTGTATGCCACAAAGGCCATGGGTACATGACTAATCCAAATATTTTATTGAACAACTTCATGCCCTGTATTTATTACACTCATTTTTCGACAATTATAGAATCTTGAATCTTGAAACGTGACATTCTACTATTATTATTCTACTATTTTTTGATACTATCTGACATTCTAGAATGGTAATTTGGACTTGCATTATTATATTATTATTAAATTTGATGCGACATCGTATAGACCTATAAGCCTCTTGCCTGTGCTGTCCAAAATGTTTCAGAGGATTCTCCTGAGCAGAATATCACCCATACTCAGCAAAAACCTAGTAATACCTCAACACCAGTTTGGTCTCAGACAACTGCATTCTACGGTGGAACAAGTGCATCGGGTTTGTGATAAGATAAGACAGCACTTCGAAAAAAAGGAATACCGCTCCGCTGTGGTTTTGGATATCGAGGCAGCCTTCGACAAAGTGTGGCATAGAGCCCTCCTCTATAAAATAAAATCATATATACCGCATAGTTACTACCTGTTGATGGAGTCATACCTAACAAAATAAAATTTTCCAGGTGAGAGAGGACGGAGAGCTGTCCGTTATACAAGATATAATGGCGGGAATTCGTAAATATCTGTCCTTGGCCCAGTATTATGTACCATCTACACTGCTGACCTCCCAGAAACACAAGGGGTAACTACGGCTACATTTTCTGACGAAACTGCAATTCTCGCTAGCAGCAAGGATCCGATCACAGCACCCGCCGTCTTGCAAAATAGCCTTAATAAGTTCGACAAATGGATCCATAAATGGAGATTCAAAGCCAGCACAACTAAATCCGTACTTAACAAGTTTGCTCTGAGGAGGGGAAGCTGTGCTCCGGTAAAAATGGGTGACAATGTTTTGCCACAGAGTGACTGTCTGATACCTCGGTATGCATCTAGGCAAAAGGCTGACCTGGAAAAAAACACATCAAATCAAAACGAGACGAGCTGAACATGCGGTTCAGAAACATTTACTGGCTGATGGCACGTAACTCTAAACTATCGATCGACAACAAAATGCTGATATACATAATGATCCTAAAGCCGATATGGATGTATGGCGCACAGCTGGGGGAAGCGCTAGCGACTCCAATTTAAACATAATACAAAGGCTGCCAAATGGCATCCTAAGAACCATTTCAAATGCACCATGGTTCATCACCAACAAAGAGATCCATGAAGCTATGAGCATAAGAACTGTTAAGGAGGAGTTAAAACTAACAGGGAATAAATATAAAACACGGCTGGAAAATCACCCAAATGACCTAGCTACCGCGTTAGCAACTATCAGCTACACTAAACGACTGAAACGCCATGATATGCAGAAACTTGGTGACAGATGGTGAAGGATGTGGGAACTCCTGCTGAGGAACTCCTACGAAAACGACAGAGAACAAATCTGCTTACAGTTTAGGACTGATTTTAGATAATTCTAGTATAATTATTTTGAACTGTATTCTATATCAATATTTGCATGTCATTGCCCAAGGCAAACATGACGTTCCATGATCTTTTTATTTTAACAGCTATTCATGCTGGCAATTTGTTATGTATGTATGATACTCATGTTTGAGCAAATAAACAATGATTTGATTTGTAACTTGGCAAGAATTGAGAGTGGGGGTAAGTTCGCGGATAGTGCGCGAACTGACGAACCACCATATAGAGCGAACGAAACGTGGCCGCGTCGCGATTGGTCAGTCGATCTTTGTGCCAACTGACCAACCAATCGCCCTCCACCATTGCAAGCGCAAAGGTGGTGCCTGACATTGAGGTTGGACTCGCGGTGGTCTATGTGGTGGTTGCAGAGGAGTGGCATGTTGTCTGCTCGGCTATGTGTGGGCCGAGAGTCATTCCTCGCGCGCAACAAGTGTCTGAAGTTACCGGCCCAAGGCAAAGGGCCACCTGGTGGTCAGACGCGGGGTTCGTGAGTAACCCTAAAGCAAGTGAGCTCCTGTGAGCGAGCTGCATCTCCGGCACTTTCCTGGATAGAAAGAAGAGGACTACCCGTTGGATTAGTTTTCCGGCAACCCAGCTGTAGGCATTGGGTAGATGCGATGATTTGTATTCGAGAGGTGAGCGTGCTTACAGCTCCGGGACCATTCTGGAGAAATGGGAGCCAGCTTCTCTGGCGTCCTTAACGGGGATTGAATCCGCTAGCACCAACTGCGCTGGTGCTGGTGCTTGCACTAGTGCTGGCATGCTGGGGTGCGTGTGGTGAGCGGCTTTATTGCTCCGGTACCATTCTGGACAAATGGTAGTGAGTAATCACGGTGCAACTCACATTTTCTCTTGAGTACCAGGGGCGAGTGCTCTCGGAGGCGTGACCTACCGAAGATGGTCCCAGACACCTCGTAAGGGGTTGCCTGGTATAGTGTGCCGCTTTCCATAACGTAAGGTTGGTGAAGGAGGCCACTATAGGAAAACTCAGTAGACAAATAGGGGTATGACCAACCAATCGCGCACTCGGAACGGTGCTAAACGTTCCCCGCGTCCCGCTTGGTAACCAAAGAGATCTAAAAAACGGCTTGTGCGCATCTAACGACTCTTGCAAAGCTTATTACGTGCCGACAACAAAAGTATACGCAAGTTTTATTAAGATAATAAAAAACTAAATAACTTTCAATGACGACTCGCCCCTTCACTTTGAACCAGAAATGTCTGAGAGACTGAAATTGAAGTTTCGGGCCAAACTTAACTTTTACCACGGGTCTAAGAAAGAATATTTGGTTCAATTTAATCTCACTAGACGGCGTGATATGCACCGATCTGTTATGAATGTGTGTAAAATTAACATTTTCTGGGATTGAACATAAAAATTGTATGTTGTTGTTTAATCAACTCTCCTAAGCACAAAATTATGGAATATTGGGCTCTTAATTCACATTTCAAAGATTATTTAAACGGATCATTTAAAATTGATGCCAATAAATGGCACAGTGAAACTGAGACGTTGCACTCGATTGTCAAAATTTACATTGTAACACATTTTGGTGCAAATAAACTATAAAACGTGCAAAAAAGTACTATAAAACTAACCTTTACTGTATTTAACGAAAAAATATCAAGCTCATACGGCCTCGTCGGTTTTCGTAATTTTATTTAATAATCATCTGCATCTGCCTAGCCTTTTCCCAACTATATTGGGGTCGGCTTCCAGTCTAACCGGATTCAGCTGAGTACCAGTGTTTTACACGGAGCGACTGCCTATCTGACCTCCACAACCCAGTAACTGGGTAACAGCGGTACCCCTTGGCTAGACTGGTGTCAGATCTCAAGCTTCTGACTACTCGTAACGACTGTCAAAGATCTTCAAATTACAGCCGGGACCAACGGCTTAACGTGCTTTCCGAGGCACGGAGGAAACTCGGTATGTTGAAATGGTCACCCATCCACGGCCCGGCCTCGTCAAGCGTTGCTTAACCTTGAAGATCGACCCGTGCGGCTGTTATTATTTAGCCACGAGCTCCTCAATTTTATTTAATAATCATAACTACATAATAAATGCGTATTTCTTTTTCAAAAAGATGTATAATGCTTATATGATATGTTTGCACAGACAAAAACATCTAGCGGGCCAGATCTATATCGGACGTCCGAACGCCCAAGGTCACGTCGGCGACTTACGTCCGATAGTTTGCACAATGTAATGTACATTCATTACACAGATACTCTATAAGTCGCGGCTGTCAGTCGCGTCCGTCAGCCGTGTCCGATAATTTGTTCCCAGCTTAAGTAAAAATGCCCGCATTGTAAAAAGGTTTATTCGCAAATCGAACAGACCACCAAAAGCAGAATTCCTAAAAAGAAATGGCGCGATTTCAAATAATGTGAAACAAAAGACGGTGTTTGTGATTTTCAGGGAAATTTATTGCAATATTCGTGATATAAAAATATCGAGAAAAGAAAAGTATGCTCCTCTGGCATAAAGCCTGTCTTCGTCTTGGGCAGCTTGAACCCCTCGCTTCACTCAGGAGTTCCTCGTTACGCTCAGGGTTCAATATGCCCGTGGCGTAAGACACTGCTTCATTCCCTTGGTGCGTAAACTTCTATTTGAGCTGCATTGGGGCATTTAGTATTAATATAATTTTTCAATACAGTTGTTAAACATGGCGTACTTTCAGAGGCTATAATTATGATTCAAAAATTAAATCTTTTGCAAGACATGTATGTCTTGACTTTTGTTTACGAGCTCGATCATTACTTTTGCAGTTGAGTTTTAAATTTATAAGTCAATTTAATAGTACATTGTGATACAAGGGTGGAAAGTAGGTTATTGCAAACGAGCTGTCATTAACAAGCCCGAGCCGAAGGCGAGGGTTTTTAATGACACGAGTTTGCAATAACCTACACACCCGTGTATCACACGACGTTTTTCAATACAGTTGTGGGAAATAGTAAAAACAAGTCAAAGAATTAAATTTTATTTTTCCATAAAATAAAATTAACGTAAGTCGCCATATATCTTTCTCGAGATTTTGGAGGCAAAATTTCATCTTGCGCAGTGTTGGCCTTAGATAAAATATCGGGTGGAGTTAATTCCATTTCATCACTTGTACTTGAACTCATATTAAAAAAGAAGAAATAATTTATCAGACAAAAAAAAAAATTATACCATTCCTCCTCTAATAAGCTTATTTTATTTTATACTGAAAACAGTGAATACAAAGCACTTTTAATCACTGTTTTGGTGTTTGAATTATACTATACAACCTCCTTGCGCATAAAATATTCGATACAAACTTAGATAGAGATAGAGTTAGAGATAGAGACAGAGTTAGATATAGAGATAGAGACAGAGTTAGAGATAGAGTTAGAGATAGAGTTAGAGATAGAGATAGAGACAGAGTTAGAGACAGAGTTAGAGATAGAGTTAGAGATAGAGAACGAGATAGATATAGAGTTAGAGTTAGAGACAGAGTTAGAGATAAAGTTAGAGATACCATTTTTTTTTTTTACAACGAAAACAGCCTATACAGCCTATTCGATTTTTGACAAATGTTTATGTGAAAATAATGAAATTAAAACTGTTAATTCAATATATTAAACAACCATTTAATAAACTTTTGAGAATTTTATGCTAAGACGTACGGACTCATTCATTTTGGCCTCGAATAAAATCCCATTTTATTTTAAGTATGAAAACTCCTTGCTTCTAAACTTTTATAAATTGACTAAAACATTTAAAACTTAACTGCAAAACTAATGATCGAGCTCGTAAACAAAAGTCACGACCGCGTAATAGAAAGATGCCTATGCGAAAGATTTAATTTTCGAATCATAATTATAGCCTCTGAAAGTACGCCATGTTTTACAACTAGTAGCAAGGAGTGTTCATACATAGAATAAAATGGGATGGATTTTATACGAGGAAAAATGAATGATTCCGTACGTTTTAGCATTGAATTCTCAAAATTAAAAACCCTCGCCTTCGGCTCGGGCTTGTTAATGACAGCTCGTTTGCAATAACCTACTTTCCACCCTTGTATCACAGTGTACTATTTTAGATATTATTGACATTGAACACATAATCTGTTCCTTTGATTCATTCTTATTTTTCCTGACTATTACTACTACATATGTTAAGTCTCTAACCAATACAGTACACTACTCAATTAACCAATACAGAAAACATTAACAAACGAACCTAAATAACATAACTACTACCTACCCTCGTGTTAACACATAACATCGTAATATCAATGTATATACCACCCATTGCATAAGAAGTAAGGGGGGATGTCTTCCGCGTGCCCGGCCGAAGCCAGGAAGCCAGCACTAGCCGAAGCAAAGGAAACCAATCAGAACCCGCGATCTGAACATAACTGTAAATTACTGGCACAGGGATCACGACACGAACTACTTTGAATATACCTTACTTTCCATTTGTTTGTTATCTCGGATTTGCGAAGGGATATCCCTTCATAAATCCGAAATAACAAGTGCTTGCTTTTTCGAAATGACAAGGAGGCATATCTACTAATCGGATTGGATAATTCAGATTTGTTAACAGCATACAGGCATGTAGCCAAGAGCTTAATATCTAAACTAATATTATAAAGATTGGTCGGAGGAAAAATCTGGAAGAATGGAAGGCTATGGGTGAGACAGAGCGAAACCGCGGAAAACAGCTACTCGTACATACTAGCTGTTTCCCAGGGGTTCGCTCCGTGGCCAGGTCGCATGTAACGTGTATTTTGCGTATACAAAGTGTCTATCTATTATATCAGTGAAACAATTTTCGCGGTTAGTTCAGTACTGCCAGACATTATAAACAATATCATATCTTGATATATAATTATATATTTTTAATTAACCTATATTGTACCACTGCTGGGCGAAGGTCTCCCCCATAGCCTGCCATTCTGCCTGATTTTTCGCCTTCTCCGACCAATATTTATGATATTAATTAAATGTTACTATTCAATTAATGATTATTTAAATAAAAGATGACTGATATTATCTGAATAGGCACCACAAATATAATGATTATTGAAGTTTGATTTGACTTGTGCATAATAATCTGTATTTTTTTTAAATTCGTATTTTTTTAATTTGACTTTTCAATTTTTTAATGTGTCTCAATTTAAAATGTATTCTGTATAACATTAAATGTTGAAATTAGTACATTTGAAAACCTCATTAGGTTATAATACAATGTACCATTTTTATACTTGTTACAACTTTTAAACATGTATTATGCAAATAAATTAATTGATTTGAAAACTTAGATAAAATGCTCTTGGCCACATGCCTCTATGCTGGTAACAAAACTGAATTATTCAATCCTGTAGGTAGACATGACTACTTGTCACTTCGAATAAGTAAGCAGTTGTTGATATTATGAATTCCTGCATCTTAAACCAAAGCAAATAGTGACGAATAGAATAATTTTACTAACAAATAACATCCGTGATCGTGTGTAGTTTTATTAGTCATCGATCGGATCATTACGTTTAAGTGCCAACGTAGGCAGCAGACTAATAACATACAGCATGATGATAATTTCCATGTTAGTTACTAGGCTAGGCTTATTAGTTCCGTCCATAACAGCCACTTCGTGACCTAGATAACCATACGGCTTTAAATTTTAAAATATATCGTTTAAAATGGGCCCATGCAATTTTAGATACCCTTGATGTCTATACTGGTTTTAGAGCAAATATGATTTTATGGCTATAACATTTTCGGAGGGGGAGTACTACTTTACTTGAAGTTGGCGTGAGAGGAGTAGGACCGTTATTTTTACTAGTCTACATGCAGTCCAGTTTATTAGTAACCATTATTATTTTATCCTTATCCTATATTATATTAAATATATTTCGGTTCGACGCAACATGTCTTGCGAGTTCTGTTCTTGTATTAGTTTTGATATAAGTTACTAATTTAATGTTTTTTTTATGTTCCCAGATCCTCAAAGCATGCGACGGCTTTACTTGACAGACAGAAATCTTCGCGTAATGCTGTGGTGCATTCTTCTCGGCCTGCAGCCAGCCTTCGCTGGTATCCTGGACCCCTTCAACTGGGCGCGTTCAGACCGCATAGAGGTCAACATTCCCTGGCTACCATGTATGTTCATTCTTGTATTTCATAAGTATCATAAAATTAATTCACGTTGCAAAAGTACCTACAATCAATTTAGTTTCCACACTATATTGAGTAATGAATATATTTAACTCTTTGGCATTTTGTGTTCCGATTGTAATTATTTTATTGTCATTTCAGTTGAAAATGAAACAAGGTGCTATGATGAGCTAGGATGCCTGAATATCACAAGGAGCTGGTACCATCTTATTCATAGACCCTTCAATGTTTTCCCGCTGCCGAGAGTTGTCATCAATACGAGGTAAAATATAATGTCCCATTCATCCAAACACGGAACTAATAAGTGCTCATCATAATAAACGTAATCCATAGCTGTCATAAACTGGTACTTCTATTGAATCGTCGGTACTAGTAGGTAAAGAAACGGTACACGGTTCGTCATTGCAAATTTTGCGTCACGACGTTGCATAGATTTCACCTAAATCAATCTTTTGTCATATAACTACAGGGAAATTTCAATTTCAGGTTCATTTTATACACAAAAAAGAACCCAACTGACGGACAATTGTTAAATGTGAACGTGAACAAAACTATAGTGAAGTCCAATTTCAATCCGACGAGACTTACAAAGATGATTATTCACGGATTCATTGATACACCACTCTCAAATTGGGTAACTATAAAATTACTATTGATCACCATACCAACATTGTATATTATTAAACATTCAGTAAATTAACCTTAATGTTTATCATTTAGGTCAGTGAAATGAAAGATGAGCTCGTGAAAGCAGGCGATTTCAATGTTGTTATAGTAGACTGGGCTGGTGGGAGTCTACCACTGTACACTCAAGCTACAGCCAACACCAGGCTTGTAGGTCTTGAAGTAGCACATTTTATCAAAACTTTACAGGTAAATTCCACATTTTACAAAAAAAAAAGTTACTAAAACGATTGGGTTTATTAAATGTAAATAACATTACAGAAAGATCACGGAGTAGATCCGTTGGATGTCCACATCATAGGCCACTCCTTAGGAGCTCACACGGCAGGTTACGCAGGCGAAAGAATACAGGTAAGTGCGAACCACTGTAACATTCCTCGCTAAATCATACGTTACATGATGTTACGTATATCGTTTTCATATTTTCTTTGATTCAGCTTCTCGTTCCATAGGGCTTAGGAAGAATTACAGGATTGGATCCAGCTGAACCGTACTTTCAAGGCATGCCGACGCATGTACGACTAGACCCTACTGACGCACAACTCGTCGACGTCATTCACACTGACGGAAAGAGCATTTTCCTTTTAGGTAATGCCTTAGACGTAACTCTGTGTATATTAGTGATACTGCACGTATGCTTCTTATAATCCACACGCACTATCGTATTCATGTACATTTGTTCAACACGAAATAATATGACGTTTGTTGTTAACATGATTAAGCTTCGTCGCTGTACCATCTAATCATACTACTAACCCTTATTTATGTATTTTATATGTATTTATTGTGTAAATATGTACCATACGCTTGTTTGCTTTTCGTTTTCATCATTCATTTGTATAGTATATCTGAATATTTATATATCGCGTGATATGGTAACTAATTAATCAACGGTTTATTTCACACGTGCGACAGATTTTGTGTTTATGGCAGGATATGGAATGTCACAACCTGTTGGTCATTTGGATTTCTATCCAAACAATGGGAAGGAGCAGCCAGGATGTGACCTCACTGAAGGACCACTCGTACCGCTGACGCTTGTCAAGCAAGGACTCGAAGAAGCTTCCAGGGTCCTAGTAGCTTGCAACCATGTCAGAGCCATTAAACTTTTCACTGAATCTATCAATGGAAAGTGTTCCTATATAGGTGAGAAAACTTCCTCAGCATGAGTACCGATTATTTAACTATTTTATTTATTTATGACACCTACGATTACATGAGTTGTACTTTGGGCTGTCCTATTACTCAACGCACTCTATTTATATTACGGTATGTTAACTTAATTCTTTATATTATATGTTTATATTTTTTCATATGGATTAATGAACTCTTCATCAGGGTTACCTAAAGTTGTTAATATTTTTAGGACACCAGTGCCCGTCCTACCAGCATTTTCAGACAGGAAAATGTTTCCACTGCGGTCACGGTTGTGCAATTATGGGGTATGTTGCTATTTCCAAATCGGTAGCTTTTGAAGGAGGACTCTTTTTCATCTCACGTTTAATAATTTCCTAGATTCCATGCGGACAGTTCTCCCGGTCTGATCACGAACAAGAACAATCAGTCGGAGAATGAGGTATTTCCATCTGAGGAGCACGACACGATTGGAGCCAGGTATTACCTTAGCACTGGGAAGGACTTGCCGTATTGTCGTAAGTATTTGACAAATAATTATTTATTGTGTCTACAACAAATATGTGGTGTAGTCTCATAAAAGTCTTTTTTGAAAATGAATCCAACAGTGGACTTCTGCAGACCATGCATAATTGGCTAGGCTTTGGACATTTACGTCGCTGCGCAATGGCTGTTCATTAACAAGGGTTCAACACGACTAGATGGGGTTGACCCCTGAGAAAACTACTCATTACAACATGCGTCTAAAATGAGGTTCCTTTCTCCCTAATCACAGCGTGTGGCTGATTGCTTCCAACCTCACGTTACAACACAATACTTACCAAATTAGAATGCGGTTTGGTCATATGACATTTGCTTATGGAGAGAGTCTAGAACTGGTACAGTTTGAATATTATGCAAAACAGCTCCTTTGTAGCAGCAACATCATTAAGCCCATGTCTACATTATATATTGATTAATCGTCTTGAAGTCTTTAAAAGGCGAAGGGGTCACGTTTTCGTATTTTTGACTTTTCTATTGCCCAATCTTTTGAAAAGACAGTCTTCTGTCAGTCCGTACACGACCACGAGAAATGGGTAGCGGGTTACAGTTAAATTTACTACATTTATTTATTTAAATAATAGAATTATTCATATTTTCTATTTCAGAACGACACTACAGAGTGGCTATCCAATTGGCAAATCCCAAAGGTGCAGAATCGTGGGTGCAGGTACTGCCGCTCATTTAACTAGTTATATTTGAATGCTTGGAAGACGCACACAATGGAGACAAACCATTGAAAATGCATTAATATCATACATTTTTCGTTCAACAGGGTTTCCTGAGAGTAACTTTGATGTCAGACAGAGGAGTGATTCGGGGAATGGACCTGACACCAAATAATTACGTAAAGTAAGCAGACTCTACAACTTAAATTCATTTGCGTTTTTCACTTAACGGAATTATTAAACTACCCTACAATTCTTTATTTTCAGATTAGAGCATGGCACTTCTTACACCATAGTTGTCACCCATCCCATGGACTTGGGTGGAAAAGTTAGAAAGGTAATATTTTTGTATTTTTACTATATACTTCAAGTTTACTTCCCCCGCCCAAGAAATATGATTCTGATTCGATATATGATTCCTCGCGCCTCTGGAATCCTGTGTAAGAGTGTAGACGAATTTGATACTGAATCAATTATTTTATTTCAGGTGGAGCTATCGTGGGAGTACGACATGAATGTACTGGAGCCGCGATCTCTGTGTATACTGTGGTGTAATGACCGCCTCTACGTCAAGTCAGTCCTCGTCGACCAAATGGAACTGCCAAGCAGAGGGTAAGACGGCCTTTCACATTCTCATAAAATATAGCAGTTATTATTTAGAATTTGAAAAGATGGTAACTTGAGCCGGACCTGGGGTTATATATACTATTACGAGTTTATTACAGGATGAATAGCACTATTCCTTTTTACCCGAATGCCAAAGGAGGGTAACGTGTTTATCAGTCTATGTATGTATGTTTTTGTTCCTATGTGGTGTTCTAGAGACCAAACGCGTTGGCCGATGATTCTTACGTCAATCGATTCGTCTTAATCTTGCGAGTGTCACTAGCTACATTCAAATTGGAAAATGGAAAATTTGTGTTTTATTTTTCCTGACCCGTCATATTTTTGTGCAGTCATAGTCAGGATACATCAGGTTTTGGTCAGCCAGCTCGCGACTATGTATCCTCCAACTGCTCAGCATGATTTTCTTTTTGTTTACATCTTTTTAGTTCGCTTCATCGGCGGTTTTTTTTTTTTATCAATGGTTTTGACCGGTTATAGTAGGTAACAGTAGTTAAATTGAGAAAATTCTTCTTTATTACAGGAAGCGTAACGTTGACTTCAGCACCAAGTTGTGCACGCCGAAACGTGAGTTTGCTGAAATCCCCAACCGGGGCTCTGCCAGTTTCTACGACAACTGCGGCAGGTAGCTGTGCCATAAACAAATCCTAGGCATTCCACTATAGACTTTATTACAGTCTATTTACATAGACTCTGAGAGAAAGCTTTAAATGAAAAGTGGTCGAAATAACGCAATGGAAACATTCGCTAAAATTGAATAATCGGTGAAACTTTTCAAACGTGAATTTGTTACAGGGTGAACATTTAGCTGCGTTTATTTAAATTATGAACACTTGTGTTCTTTTAGAAATAGATTTACCAACACGTGCTAAATTTTGGATCTTGATCTGTAATCTACAACAGTGTAACTGTTTAATAAATACTCAATTAAAATAAAATGTTGTAAATAGTCTACGCATTTGAACAAAGAATGTTTCGAGTTTATTTTAATGAAATCTTGAATTTTAACATAATGTTACTTTCAGATATTTATAATATTGTTATATTGTTACAACAATCTTAGTAACTGACTGAACATAACTTTGTATAATATTAAGTTTAGTGGAATACTAAAGCTTTTTGTAATATAGATAGTTAGAAAGTAGTAAAAGCTATTGTAAATATTTAAGTTTTGTATTTATATTTTTGTAAGTTTGATGGCGAATTGACCAACATTGAAATATTCGCTGTTTCGACACTTGAACACTTGTTACATGTAGGTAACAGTGTTGCGATGAATATAAGAATTTGTCGGCTGCTGGCTTATGGACATCGCCCTTAAAAGTGTCAGACAAAGATCTGCCTCTACCTGTTTTGTTTAGAAAACATTTCGTAACACAGGGACCAACTTCAAGTAATCAATATACTTTTATCATGATAAATATTTTTCTGTAAAAAAGTAATATCAACCCATAAGCATAACCTCTAAACTAATGATTACCTTAGCGTTAACTGATAACAAAAATATTAGTACAACTTATTTTAACTGCATACCTAGGTTCTTTTATTAAACCTAGGTATCAATGAAATTGGTTCCGTGTTTAAGATTTGTAACCAGGGTACTTACTGTACCTAACTGTACAAATGTTCTTATAGTTAAATAAGTACATAGGTAATAAACAACCTTATGTACCTATGTAAATATCCTCCATGTAATTACAGTTCTGAATAAATATAATCAAATTTTATACCAGTTGTAAATTTTAAAAGACATTATATTATTTGATACGTTATCTATAACACCAAATAAAACATCACAAATACTAAAATAAAAATGTTTTTTTTTACTAGATATTATTTTATTTTTCCAAAATTGATTTTAATGCGCCACGTTTTTTGTATTTTACTTATTTATTTATTTCCCTTAAATATTTAATTTATTCTGTTTTTAGTATTTGTTGTTATAGCGGCAACAGAAATACATCATCTGTGAAAATTTCAACTCTCTAGCTATCACGGTTCTTGAGATACAGCCTGGTGCCAGACAGACAGACAGACAGACGGACCGCGGAGTTTTAGTAATAGGGTCCTGTTTTTACCCTTTGGGTACGGAACCCTAAAAACAGAATGAAAAGAAAAATGCATAACTATACTAATTTTTACGTAAGTATGGGATGGCCACCCCTGGGAACCCCCCCCGGGTTAGAGCTTTGCTTATTTTTTCCACAGATAATATAATACTAGCATACTTTTGCTGACAAGGGGGAGGGGGGGAATTAATAATTGTAATAAGTCTGCTTACGTAATACTTGGACGGCGCCTTAGAGAGGCAGTCAGGTACTTTAAGTAAATTACTGGTATTCAGGTGCTTCCGGTTAGTTATTAGGCCCATTAATTAATATATTATATTTTCCATTGGAAGGGAGTATATTCTTGCATTCATGGAAAATACGAGCCGAAAGTCGGCAAATTGTGAGTTTTTTTATAACTTAGGACTAACTATAATAGCACCGCTGATTTTAATAATAAGTAGTATAATGCTGGAGGATTCAGGACTAGGCTATCGGTTAAGAAGAGGTGGTCAGGTCATATCTCACCTCCTTTACATGGATGATCTGAAACTCTTTACCCCCAATAAATGCCAACTGACGGAGCTACTGAAGGTAACTGAAACCTTCAGTAACTCCATCAGGATGGAATTTGGTGTGGACAAATGTGCAGTCATGCATGTAAAGCAAGGGGAGATTATGGAATCCGAGGGAATTCAACTCTCTGATTCCATACACCTTAGACATCTCTCCTCGACCGAAACTTACAAGTATTTGGGTAAGTCGGAAGCGTTTGGCATCAACAGTACTGACATGAAGCAACTGCTGAAGGAGCGTTTCTTTGGCCGCCTGAAAAAGGTATTAAATAGCCTTTTGTCGGGCGGAAATAAGGTGCGCGCCTTCAACAGTTAGGTCATGCCGGTTTTGATGTACTCTTTCGGCATACTCAAATGGACTCAGACCGAGCTCGACGCCCTGGATAGGAGGGTCCGGACACTGCTGACCGCAAACCGGATGCATCACCCACGATCATCGGTGATAAGACTGTACATACTGCGGAAGTGTGGGGTCGCGGCTTTTTAAACGCCAAGACTCTTCACGGCCGCGAGGTGTGCAGCCTCAGAGAATACTTTTTAAAAGCTGAAGTGGGTATGCACCGAGATGTGGTCGCAGTGGACAAGGGTCTCACCCCGTTGTCCATGGCTAAAGAGAACTGGCGCAAGCCTGTAATACTATCGACCGATCAACGCAAAGAGGTATGGCAAGGCAAGGAGCTACACGGGCGCTTCTATCGGGCTCTCCATGGGCCCAATGTAGATTTCCCAGCGTCCGTACCCTGGATACGTTTTGGCGACCTTTTCGGGGAAACTGAAGGCTTTGTCTGTGCAATTATGGACGAAGTTATCCTGACGAATAACTACCGGAGACATATAATGAAGGACGGGACGGAAGTCCATAGTAAAACAATAACGCTAGGTAGTTTTTTGATGCCATCGTAATCAGCAAAAAAAAATTACACCAATAGATACCGATTCGGAATTTACGGATTTTTATTCGGAATTTCCGAATAAAAACCTCCCAAATTGTTACATTTACAAACCTACTATTGATAAATTTAAGTAATTTGATTTAAACTAACGATGTGTCTACTCGAAAGTGCACAATTAGATCTATTTGTAAAACCGGGAACTCTCGCATATATAAAAAAAGAAAGTCAGTCGATACAAAGCATCGATTTTTATTATATCGCAGTTTTTTTTCATCTAAATGTTTGTCAAGGCCTAAACTTAGCAACACTTTTGAATGACGTCAAAATCATGTCTATGCGTGACCGGTAGCCATGTTGAGTGCCGAAAGTACTCTGCGGTTTTGTGGTAGTTGTTTTCCGAATTATAAGTTAGTCTGTGTAGTTGTGCTGTCAAACAGTTGCTTGCTCAAAATATTTTTGTTGTTTTAAAAGAGAAATACGTCTAGAAACTAGGTATTTTGGTGATCTGAGTTTGGAAATTAATAAGAAAAACATGCTCTCGTTTTGTATAAAATAGTGTGGTGGGAGAAAAAACAAAAATGGGCAGCCATCTTAAGTGCCCTATTTTTGCAGGTATGCTCGCTAATTTCGCAAGTCCATAGGTTTCTAAGTCAGTGAACGACCCTGTTTCAGCCTACGTCATAATACAACGAGTTTTGTAGCCAATCAACTACGTCAGAAGGCGCCATGCCACGCCACGACACGTAAGTGTGTTTCCGTCTTTATTTGCATTAGCACCATGGACTTATTTATGTTAAGTCCATGAATACGTATAAGGTCTTTGAGTCCATGAATCTATCGGCAGAATTTATCAACGAAAGGTTTGTCTGTGGTAAATGTCGAGGTTTGAGTGTTGACATTGACAGTAGATTTTGTCAAATGTCATCCTGACACATTTGTTAAACTGTCAAGTTAATTTGTTTCTTTTCAATTTTTAATCATCTGAAATCTTGAAATTATATATTTATGTAAATAATAAAATACCGGTAGATAAACTATGTGAATTGAGATTTTTTCAATCAAGTATATTAAGTGAAAATGTCGTCACCAACCTCAAAGTTAGCTTTGACGCTTTCATGTTCGGTAACGATCGGAATTGTAGCCTATGTTCACCTAAAGCAACAATCAGATAGGTAATCCTCTATTTAATACTTGTATCAAGACACAATATTTACCGAATCGCAAATATTTCTTCAAGGTTCTAAGGCCTGTCTTAAAAAAGATTACTTCTGTTGTACAATGAACACCTATCTATATACTCAGTATCTTCCTTATCAATTACCTTATCATAGGATTATATCGAAGTTCTGGGTTTGAGTAGAAATGTCTGTTAGGTTGTATTATTTAAAAAATATTACAGAAAAACAACTGTACAAGTAATAAAAACAGAAACACTGCTTCAACAGTGGCATTATGAAATTTTAATATTATATTATACATTTTCAATAGGAATCATGGCAGTAAGTCAGTTGATTAATTTAATTAAATAATCTGATTGCACTTTTGTTTCAGGGAAAAAATGCATGAAGGTGTAATAAAGGATGTTGAACGACAACAAAGACGCAAAATAGAAAACTTGTACATACTAGAAAAACAAAATGAATTAACTAAGAAATTGAAAAAAGAATTGGGAAACTAGTCAATCAAATACATTACTCTGATTAAGACAATATTTATTATTTACAGAACTAATGTGAACTAAAATAACTAGATAATAGGTAATATTATAATGTTGAACTGAGCTATTGTTTTTTTTCTTTCAACCAAGCCTCTAACATAACATCTTTAAGGTTAAGATTCACCCCTGTGGGATACTGTTTATCAGCGTTGTCTGTCACACCATCTAGATTCAACTTCTCTTTAGCTACGGCAGCCAAACTTTCAAATGTTCGTGGTTCCCAGCAGGCTAAATCTGATAATGATTTACGGTCCAACATTATGTTAGCTCTGTCCAAGCCCTCCTTTAATATGTATGGTGTAATGTTGTGTTGTTCACAAGCAGCAGTGATTCTTGTCGACCAGAGATCAATCATATCTTGTTTCTTCAGCTTTCTAGCCTTAGTTGCATAAACTAACGCTCTGTGTACATTACGTACTGCCACTGTGTAACAGTTTCTTCGACGACCAATATAATGCGCAGCAAGCTTAAAAATCCTTCTTTTTCTCCAAAATTCATCGGGGCCTCGGGATCGGATCCAATTAGCAACCGTCAGGAATACCATTGTGCACTGAAATGATTGAGGTTATGTTGTGAATCGATGTATTACTTAAATACGTGAAATAGAGTTTGCAAGTGAGTTTTGTGTTTCTCGAGTAATCGCAAAGTTACTTGGAATATGAAAATTATGATGTACCTTTGGTTTTAAACTTAACACACAAACGCAATCAATACGGAAATCGGAAATTATCGGAATGAATAACTGTCAATGTCAAATTGTCAACTTCTTTCTCTCCACAGACTAGAGGTGAGGCATAAATATTGGATTAGGTATTTTTCGATGCGAGTCCGTACCTAATCCAAAGCGTCGAGAATTAGGTATGGCACAAAATATTCGTACACAATCTACACAAGATATTCCGTACCTTAAAATGTGGGGGTTAAGTTTCAAGTTTAATTAGCACTGCCGCCAGCGTCAACGTCATCTATGTAGAATAGCACTGGATTAGTTAGTGTTCTAGCGATGTATGTCGTAATGAATATACGTCGTCGTTAGGGGGCGTTATGTTAAGATGATACTCTCGAAGAAAAATAACAAAACTTTCACGTCTTTTATTGAAATTAAATATATAAAATCAGAAACTCATGTAATATTATGGGTGAAATATATGTAAATATAATAATGCTCTGGTTTCTATACATAGTACACCAGTTTTAGTGTTTAGCCATTTTTGGATAAAAAGACTAAAAAAATATGTCGTTTGAGTTGTTTTAAAAGAGTAATTCTACAATGAACTTTATTCTTGACCTAACTTTTGGCAGTGTTAATGAATCATGCGAACGTGACACATGTTCTATCAGTACTTAGTAATAAGAATTGCATAAATTACATTCCGTTGGTTTAGCTGGTTTACGTAATTATAGGCTAGTTCAATTAATTTAGACGTTAAAAACAAAAGTATTCACGTTGACTTTAAGTACCGTTTGTTCATAAAAAACGAAATATAATCCACCGTTCCACAATCAATCAGAAACGGAAGGTCCATACTCCATGCCAAATATTTCTTACCCAATCTATATACCATACATAATATCGGTAAGAGGCCAGCGGCTATATTAAATAAATATTCGGATTAAGTATTTTTAAATACCAGGATTAGGTGAATTAGGTATTGTTTTTACCTAATCCGCCCCATGTCTACCACAGACTATTTATAAGAGTCTAGTGTTTCATCTCCTTACAATGATCCAGTGTTGCCAGCTAGGCTAGTCTAGGTTATATACTAAAGAAAGTATATTCCCAACAACAAGAAATCTATAATTTTTAGGGTGCCGTACCCAAAGAGTAAAAACGGGACCGTATTACTAAGTCTCCACGGTCCGTCTGTCCGTCTGTCACCAGGCTGTATCTCATGAACCGTGATAGCTAGACAGTTGAAATTTTCATAGATGATGTATTTCTGTTGCCGCTATATCAACAAATACCAAAAATAGTTTTTTTTTTTTTGCTTTTCCTTTTTTTACTACAATCTGTCTCCTTCATGGGACATTCAGCAGTATGTTGGTTGGTGCTATCGCTGGCTCGCTCACCCTCAGTTTCCCACCTTAAAATTATCGCAGAATTAATGTGACAAATTGTCAAGAACCCGTTATCTGCTGTGATTGGTTGAATGAATTTTCAACAGCCAATCACAGAAGATAACGCGTCGTTGACAATTTGTCACATTAATTCTGCGATAATTTTAAGGTGGGAAACATGTGACCGGTGTCACATCCTCATTGTTTAGACAGTAGTTATATTTACTGTGATTGGATTAGGTCTTGAGGTATTTTGCGCTCGTCGCGCTTTGTTGTTATTCTCCATTAGTGGCCGTGCCAGAGCATTTGGGTGTTGTTGGATTCGTCTCTATAGGACTTGGGATAAGGAATAGTACACCATAGTACGATTTCCTGCTCCACAGTGGGCATTCGTAGGTCGCGGTGTAGTAGTTCGTTTGGTACAAACCAGGGCGCGTTAGTTATCATACGCAGACACTGACGTTAAACAAGTACGCTGGACTAAACATACTATATGAAATGACAGTTGTTTTTTGTGCTGATTCAAAGCGCCCCGCTCGAGGTTCCCAGGAACTAAAATTGACACATTTAGAGATAGGTTAGTACCGATATTTCTCAAAATTAGGTAATACTAATATATTCGCCTGGAAATATTATAATATTGTAACTAATATATTAGTATTAGTGATATTTTTATATAAAACATTTATTGTTATCCATACATAAAAAAATTAGATGTCAAAGTCACAACGACACGTCAAAAAGCGTTGTCTTATATCTAGTCAAATAACCCGCCCCTAACTGTTCCCGGCGCAAAGGTGCCCATAACGCTTACTGCATTGCCACGTTGGATGGCAATGCAGCAAGCGTTATGGGCACCTTTGCACCAAAAACGAGCTGGAGCGGGAGTCAGTAAGTAATGAGCTTCTTGGCCTCAGTGCCCCAACCGCCAATTGTCTCAACTGCAATGGGCACAAAATGGTAACGGCCCTCCAAACGGTGCGTACTTCAACCTCTTCCTCTCAGCGGCGTCTTCCGCCGCTGCTGACGGCGAGAGGACGGTGCGACCAAGGTGGCTGGCGGCAACAGTGCTGACGCAAGTTGCGTCCCATATTAAGCACTTGCCGTTTTTCCAAGGTACCAAGGTCAGTCCATCCGGCCTCTTGCCGTCAGTCCTACACAGATCCGGAGGCTCTAGCAAGCAGGAGATATCTGCCGACACCAATGCCCTCCGCACAATATCATTGAGCGCATGATGACGCGGGAACCTCCCCGAGCAACGACGACAACTCAAAGCGTGATGGCCATCGGCCTCCACCATGGAACCGCAGGTGCATCTGTGGGGTTCACACACCTTGCAGCTCAGGCGAAGGGCCACCGCCACCCGCAAAGAGTCGTAATTAAGCAACGTGTCCAGGTGAGGCGAAGGAAGCGCGTGCAACCATGCCCCCGATTCCGGCTGCGACACAGCCCTGAGTCTGGCTAAATCAGCCCCCGAGGAACCCATCAACATCTGTTCCAGGTTCAGCCTAGACGTAACGTCGTCCCACGCGCGCTGAACATGCGTTGCGTCAGGACCTGCTACCCCCATGCTGAGGACAGACCAAGCGGACCCGGCATCCAACATAAACGGTATGTTTGCCCTGCCATCATTGGAATCTAAAATTATAGAGACGAGGTCAGACACCCCATGTGTCGACGCCAAGAAAGCCTGTAGACCTGCATCCTTTACGCACCGCATCCCAAGACCCCCGTACCGGACAGGAAGAGTCGCCTGCCTCCACTGCACATCATTAAAGGAGACATTCAGGATCGACTCAACCGTTGTTTTCAAAGCACAATCAAAAGAACTACATAGGTGCTCCTCAGGACACAGCCAGGTAGGGGTGGTCCGTAAGAGATACGTTATCTTGGGTAAGGCAAAACAAATGCGCAAAAAAAAAAAAAAAGTTGAATGATAGAGTGATATTTTTAAATTATACTAATATCAAAATAGTAGACTTGGCAAGGCGTATCACTCATCTACTTTATTGACTTCTCGTAGTATGTTGGAACTAAATATCTCTTATTGGTATTGGTGATGAATGTTATATGAATGCCTAATAATCAGTAATAATATGTTCAAAAGCAATATGTAATAGGTACTACATTCTGGAATCATCGTCATGATCATCCACAGCCCGACTTCATCCACTGCTGAGCACAGGACTCTCTTTTCTTGTACCAATTACCACGTTCCTGTGCCAGGATCTGGAATAATATCATGATAGATTATTATAATTTATTTAACAAATGTTTTGAAGTCAAACAATTTACTACCTGCATCTGAAACAGAGTTGAAAACTGATATAAGTCTTCACCTTGCTGGAATGCAATGTCACTCTTATTTGCACATTAACACTACAGAGATAGGATCTCAGCGATGAGAGCGAGAAAAACGTCCGTTGTAAATGATTATCCATCTCATTTATTACTATTATTGTATAAATGATGTTTCCTTCACGAATCCGATGGGCGCCAACCGAGTGAATCCGAACGATTGTAAGTATTAACTAACTAGTGTACTTGAGCGAGGAGTTACTTGCTCAAATATACTAGTTTTATCCCCATATTTAAATCTCACTGATCTGACAGTAATGCGGTATAACTAGCACGCTATCCACTAGTTTATAGCTTGCAATCTGACTGAAAATATTTTTCAGTTAACCTATATAGCAATCATTCTATTAGGTACTTAAAGATGAATCATAATAAAAATAACAGTTTTTTTTTCTCTTACGTATTAAATTATTCTCACGAACGATAAAGCCCATAAAAGTATTTTTTTACCGTAGGCTGTGTCCCATCTCTAATATTAGTTCCATGGACCCTCACGTTAAGTCACGTTGCTATCAGCGCCAAAATGGCGAAAATCAAATGTCTTCATTTTGTCATCGTTAATATGAAGTCCAGCGTACTTGTATGATAGAGGTCAGTGTACGCAGAGCTTTATTTTGAAACCTCTTTATAATTTCTATGTTTGAGTGAGATGCGGTGCCCTATAATTGGATCCCGTACGTGCAGATGGGCTTCAGTAGGTATTGCCTTGTACAAGAGTATTTTGTTTTTGAGAGATAGCTGAGATTTTAGCCCTATGAGCCAGAAAAGTTTTCGTGTTTGGATACCAAGTTGCTTCCTCTTAGTGAAAATATGTTTTTGTCAGGTAAGTCTTTTGTCCAAATGCAATCCAAGATATCTCACATGATCTGCTTGTGGGACTTCAATGTTGTTTAGTGTGACTGGAGGACAGGATCCTCTTCTTAAAGTAAACGTAACATTGACTGATTTGTTTTCGTTCGTTGGCTTTCCGCCACTTTTTGAGCCAGTCTGATATGTCATTTAGTCCTTCTTGGAGTATTTGTGAGGCAATTTTTGGGTCACTATGTGCAGCTAGTATGGCGGTATCGTCAGCAAAGGTTCCAGTAGTTAGTGATTCGGTTATCGGCAAGTCTGCAGTGAACAATAGGTAGAGTATGGTACCCTGTGGCACTCCTGCCTGTATGGGACAAAGATCAGACAGTGCTTCCCCACTTTGTACTATGAAGTGGCGCTGTTGTAGAAATGATTTTAATATTCCGTACAGGTGGTCTGGTAGGGCGTTTTTTAATTTAAAAAGCAGACCTGTATGCGAAACGCGGTCAAACGCTTGAGATATGTCCAAAAATGTACTGGTACAGTAAGACTTTGCCTCCAGTGATTCCATGATCTTATTTGCTAGTCTGTGCACTTGGTTGATAGTGGCATGTTTACTGCGGAACTCAAACTGATGGTCAGGAATTACTCCTTTTTCTGTGAGTATGGGTAGAATTCGAAGCAGCAGTAGAGATTCAAATGTTTTGGATGGGATAGGTAGCAGGCTTATGGGTCTATATGATTTTGCTTCTTCTGGTTGTTTGTCTGGTTTCAGTAGCATTATAATTTGCGCAACCTTCCACTCCAGGGCAAAGAACTGCAGTCAGTTATGGCGTCAAATAATGACGTCAGAAAAGTAAAAATAGAATAAAATAAATATTTAAGTGACGACTCGCACTTGGCCGGTTTTTATTACTATTATTACAACTAAGTATAATGCTCACAACGGATCTTTGTGTCTCTGAATTGGCTGCAAGACCCTGCGCAGTAGCTATTTTTGTGTCAATGTTGAAGGTGAAGGTAGCATAGTATAACTGCCTCTTTCACTCGCTAACGTATGTCACAACGTCCTATCAACTCCTATCTCGCTTACTCTATGCAGTATACTCGATGACAAACTGTTTCTTGCGCAATGTTTGGGAGAACCAACTTCAGAGACACAAAGATCCGCTGTGACTTCTATAACAGATTGACTTGATTATAGGTACGGTAGTCAGTATTCATATTGTAGAAAGGTAGATAGATAAAAATAAAATGCATGATATTTTTTCATTTCGATCTTTATATTTTAGTGTAAAATGTTTAAAAAGTTACGGCTAATAAAATCAACATTTCAGTAGTCATCATAATCCATGCTCCTTTTTTTCTTATGCACTTTCTGAATCTTCTTCATCAATGGTACCTCGATTTGTTAATGCCATTCTGAACAAAGTAGTTAAATTAGTTTAAGTGCAAACAATCATGTCTATTTTGGCCATGGCAAAAATGTTGTGTTTCCAAATATCTAGATATTAAAACTCAACGATTTTTAGGTGGCAAATGCATATATGCAATAGCGGTGCTGATGTTCTAGCAGTCAGTGCGGTCAAATACAAGCCCCATTTCGGGTCAATGCAAGATAATGCAGAGTCGCAACGGAAAGCTGATAATGTAGCATTTCGTTTCGCCTATACTCTGACTCAATGTGTTTTTCTTACCCTTACACTAAGCAATATCTGGCTTGTGGCATACAACACAATGGCTTTCATTTACAGGCTTTTACGACGTGTGACCCGTACCATTGATTTATCTGTAGCCGGTCTACATAAACAAAAATGCGTAATTAGATAGGTACTTGTTTCACTACACAGCCTACACTACCTACATGTTTCATCAAATATACGTCTTATATGGCCATATATTTTGATTGAGTTGTTTTTTTTTCACAGCTGCAAGCGGTTGCAGACTTGAGTAACTTATAGGATATTATGATGACACAAAGATGACACTTGACACACGGACAGACAGACAGACACCGAAGTGGCCCTATAGGGGTTCCTTGAGGAATGGCACCCTAAAAAGGCTGATGATGAAAATGATCCAAGCAGCCCGCGCCGAAAGTGCCGACTTAATGATAGGTTTATGTTTAAGGCTACTACCTGGATTGATCTTCCGTTAATTGTAAATCTCTAAGATGAGTTTCATTTTCATAATCGGTATCATCAGGGTTTAATTCCATCGAGTTGCTGGAGGAGGCAAAATGATTGTTTACGGACATTATATGTCTAACATTCATGTTCTGCATTTTTCTGGTATTCGGACTTCGACTTGATTGAATAATTATGAGTCGAAGAATCATTGACTGTTGGATAAAGAAGAATCATTATACCGTTTGTCTACTCAATAATATTTTTTAATTCACATTGTTAAAACCATTCTGAATATAATTTCCTTACCAATCACGAAACGAATACTAATATATATACGAAAAAATGCAAAAACGCCCTTACCTACAACTTCGAGTTCTAGAAATAAGTTCTTATTTTTTTTAAGATTTTATCAAGCAACTTAATTTTATTGCATATTTGGGTACATCTTCGGTAGGTACCTACCTGACCTACCTCGTGAAGGTATCTGTTAGCTAGATACCTTTCTAGCACTTTATTACCCATTCGTGTAATGTGCTATAGGAACAATACCTTATTAGCCCACAACAATGTATAAGTAGGTTTAATTAAACTACACTGGATTTAAACAAACTCACCTCCACTACAATAACAGCTACGAATATAATAAGGTGGGCTATCATAGATGCTATTATAATGCGTGCCAGCAAATCCCCACATCCTTTAGTGTTAATAGAGTGAGTTCCCAGCTCCAGAAGATAATTAGATATGCATGAACCGCTTTTACAGCAACTAAAAACAAAACAATTAAGGCGTATATATACCCCAATTTTAACGCAGTATGTACTGGCCGTGCGGCCGCTCGGAGCAAGAATATAGTTATATAACCTAAACCTCCTTTAGGACAGTTTTGTTCGCAAAATATTCTTTGGTTTACATTATATGCTATTTCAGTTATGAAGAAATTCTAGCAATCAAATTTTCTGTGTATAAATATTTTTAAACATCCAAGTCGTTTGGAGGAGTATCCAAAAGCGGCGAAAAAATATTGTGTTGTTAGTTAACTATTAGCGAAGTACACGAAAAAAGCATGTTTCACAAATAATTTACATGAATCAATAATAAACATATTATAGTTTTTATGGTTCTGTACCCAAATACTAAGACTCTACTGTCCGTCTCTCTGTCTATCTATCACCAGGGGCGGCTGTACTTTAAGTTCACTCGTGCGCTGAACTGCAGATTTTAAGAGGTTTAGAAAAAAAATATAAATGTTTAATAATATCTGATTCACGATCTATTCAATATTAACGAAATTATGACAAACCAATTTAAGCTCTTTTTTAAAGTAATAAGACGTATATTGCTATAAACAATATTCCCCGTGCGGTAGCGGCACAGAACACTAATACTCCATACTAGTGACTACTTCTTCTATGGTCCACCAGCCGCCACTGCCTATCACCAGGCTGTATCTCATGAATCGTGATACCTAAACAGTTGAAATTTTCACAGATGATGTATTTCTGTGGCCGCTATAACAACAAATACTAAAAACAGAATAAAATAAATATTGAAGTGGAGCTCCCATACAAAAAACTTGTTTTATTGCCGTTTTTTGCGATAATGGTACGGAACCCTTAGTGCGCGACTCCGACGCGCACTATTTGTGAACCAAATGAACAACGGTACATCTGACGCGACAAAATAAATGTTTTTTTCTTCTATTCTTCAAGACATCAATCATTAGGTACTTACATAAAATAATAAATATGTAGAAAGGTCGGTTTTGTACATCGAAAATATGACCAAAAAAAATAGCCAGTTTGTCAAAACCAACAAAACCCATTTCCAGCATGTTTGGAATTTTTGCCTGTTTGCCTCTTTATTTGTGCACCCATCACGTAAAATGTACGAAACCAATGTAGATAACTTTTATACATAAAAATTGTGCGTAACTTGAAGTATTACTTAGTTTTTGTTTCATCTCAATCTCTTCACTCTATCAAAAGTTAGATGAATTTAAAGTGTTCAAGAAGTAAAATATCGCAACAGCAATTCAGATACACTAACTGTTGAACTCTATATTCGATAAATGGCGTTGTGCATTTCACTGAGTGGCCGTGTTAAGATTTTCCGCGGAAGAATGACCATAGGAAAAAAGTGGCAGGTAGTTGGGTTCCCTAAAACACGCCCAACGCGCCCCCATGCGGGGACTCAGCGAACCAGGGGGGTCAACTCTCTAAATCGAATCAACGATGGGGGGCCAACTCTCTTAGTCGAATCAACGATATGTATGGTACCTTTATGGGCTATTAGTGTGGCTAGAGTAACAATAATAATTCGGGACAGGCCCCGAATTATTATTTTTACTCTAGCCACATATCCTACTAATCCTATCCTACTAATATTATAAATGCGTAAGTTTGTGAGGATGGATGTATGTAAGTTTGTTACTCTTTTACGCAAAAACTACTGAACGGATCTGGATGAAATTTGGAAACAGATATAGATTATAGTCTGGAATAGCACATAGGATACTTTTTATCCCGGGAATATGTTCCCTTGGGAAACGTTTCGACATTCACGCGGGCGAAGCCGCTGGCAGAAGCTAGTATATATATATATAGGATGCACGAGACTAAAAACTACGTTTTATTTTAGGTCTCTAATCATACTACTAATGTCAATAATGACGTTGACGTGCGTGCAATGTGGTTAGTAATTTCGCTGCCGCTTTTGCCCGTCTGAATAGCCAAATGATAAACGTGGTGGCCTACTATACCATAAGGTTGCGAGTTCGAGTCCCAGCTAAGGATAAGTATTTTTTAATCGACTTTCCAAAAAAGAGGAGGTTCCATGTTCGATTTTTTTTTTATGCTCACCGATATCTCCGTCAATTGTGGTCCGATTTTGCGCGGAAGAATGACCATAGGAAAAAAGTGGTAGGTAGTTGGGTTCCCTAAAACACGCCCAACGCGCCCCCATGCGGAGACTCAGCGAACCAGGGGGGTCAACTCTCTAAGTCGAATCAACGATGGGGGGCCAACTCTCTTAGTCGAATCAACGATATGTATGGTACCTTTATGGGCTATTAGTGTGGCTAGAGTAACAATATTTCAATATTCGGGACAGGCCCCGAATTATTATTTTTACTCTAGCCACATATCCTACTAATCCTATCCTACTAATATTATAAATGCGTAAGTTTGTGAGGATGGATGTATGTAAGTTTGTTACTCTTTTACGCAAAAACTACTGAACGGATCTGGATGAAATTTGGAAACAGATATAGATTATAGTCTGGAATAGCACATAGGATACTTTTTATCCCGGGAATATGTTCCCTTGGGAAACTTTTCGACATTCACGCGGGCGAAGCCGCTGGCAGAAGCTAGTATATATATATATAGGATGCACGAGACTAAAAAATACGTTTTATTTTAGGTCTCTAATCATACTACTAATGTCAATAATGACGTTGACGTGCGTGCAATGTGGTTAGTAATTTCGCTGCCGCTTTTGCCCGTCTGAATAGCCAAATGATAAACGTGGTGGCCTACTATACCATAAGGTTGCGAGCTCGAGTCCCAGCTAAGGATAAGTATTTTTTAATCGACTTTCCAAAAAAGAGGAGGTTCCAAGTTCGATTTTTTTTTATGTAAGTACCTAATCAATTGTGGTCCGATTTTGAAAATTCTTTTTTGTTTGAAAGAGTATGTTCCCAAATTGGTCCCATTTTAATTTAGTGAAGATCTGATTTCGAACTTCGGAGATATACAATAAAACTCTTCAATAAATGACGGCAAATCTCTCGGGATTGCTGCAATCGCATGTCTGTTTATTGTTTATACCATTTCATAACATAACATCACGCCAGTACGCTCTAAAGGGGTACACAGATGTGTACAGTTCACCTTGGTACAGCCTCATTTCACCGGCTATGTTCAAGTTACATGATATTCGGGTAATATACCTTACTAAAGAACTTGCCTAAAGGTACAACAAAAAAAAAAATATACTACCGACTTCCTACAAAAAAAAACGTATTGTTTTTGTTTTCGTTTCGGTGTGGTGTTCTGGAGTGCTACTAGATAGCGCGCAGCAAATCCGTCCTTACTTTTTTGTATGAAGTCGATAATTTTCTTCCTAGAGTAAATACTGTGCAGCGAACGCTCGATCTAGATAGGTAGAAAGAAAGGTAAGTAAGGTAGGTAGGTCTAGGTAAGTAGGGTAGGATAGGCCGTTAACGGGAGCGAAGCCGCCGGCACAGCTACTAATAAATATTATCAAACCTCAATGGAACGCTGTCAGTGACTTCTATGTCGCTTCTTTTGCGTCCACCCCGACGCATTGCATTAGGATCCCACTCGTAATCACGTATTTTATCATACCAGTCGCGGTCAAACCAATCTTGATACGAATTAATCTGAAAATTCATGAATTGGATTAAGTAATGGATTTTAGTGAAACAGGATACGCATTATTACTTAGGATATGCAAAATACATGCAGTCTACCTAGGTCTGAAAGATAAAAGATAACTCAGAAAAAGAATTAAGGTTCCTAACTACCTAGTTAGAGAGGGAAACTATTTTTTATTACATCCATGAGCATTAGTAGCAAAATGAAATAAAACTTTCAAAATTCTACCAGAAATAGTTTGATGAGTATACCCCGCAACACTTCAGAGACCACTGCACATTATCTACAAAATGTTTGTATTTCGGGACGCTCCGATAATGTTTAATGGTCTTGTTCATTTTCTCAACTGTTACACTTTTGCATATGTAGATCTTATGGATACAGCATCCTACTCCCAAACAATTTATTAGTATTATCCACACGATGCATAGCCACATTGGACAGCAGACCACTTTAGAATTAGGACTGTAAATAAAAATAACATTACAAGCAGCGAGCCCCATAGAATTTCGAACACAACAAGGGCCCGATCTAGCCATTTAGACGCTCTGGGCAAAAATAATATTTGCCGCCCTTTACAATTTAAATTGGATGCTATTAAATCCAGACCGCAGATCCAGATTGTATATATTAGTTATTATAGTAGCGTTATCGTGAAAATATAGGCTGATGGTTATTTTAATAAATACCATAATTAATACAAATTAATAAAATAAAAACTTTTGACAACCCATCGCGCGTCTAATTAGCAAGCACAATAAAATATAATGTAAATTGTGTTAATCGCTATTATAATTATATTATTACATTTGTTTAAAAATATAGTTTTTATCTTTGCAATTATTTTATTTCGTAAGTTGAATAACGTCTTATTTTGCACGTGGACATTTCAGATATCGGCTCTTTAACGTAGGTAAGCAACTTAGCAGTAAATTATGTAGGTAAGGGCACCTAAGTAACATAATATTAAACAAATAGCCAGCTCAACAGCCTATAAAAGCTATAAAAAAACATGAACATACCGAACCTTCTTGCCATGGGCTACTGCGCACAATATGTACACATTAGTCGGCAGCATTATAAGTCCAGAGAGCAAAGCGATCGCATTAATTATATCTGTTCCCGTTATCACTAAAATATTGCCGACACCTGAAAAGAGGTAAGTAGTAAATTAAGGATGCAAGGATTCGGAGGTTTTATCGCTCATTGTCCTGACTTCTGCCGTAAAACATCATTATTGTATGAGATAATCATCATCATCATTTCAGCCGAAAGACGTCCACTGCTGGACATAGGCCTCCCCCAGGCGCCGCCACATTGACCGATCCCGTGCGTCTCGCATCCAGCGCCTTCCCGCAACCTTAACAAGGTCATAGGTCCACCTAGTGGGAGGCCTTCCAACGTATCGTCTTCCGGTTCGCGGTCCTCATTCCAGAACTTTTCGGCCCCATCGGCCATCCGTTCTGCGAGCAATGTGCCCTGCCCACTGCCACTTAAGTTTGGCAATTCTTCGGGCTATGTCGGTAACTTTGGTTCTCCTGCGGATATCATTTCTGACGTGATCACGCAAGGAAATTCCGAGCATAGCCCTCTACATTGCCCTTTGGGTGACTTTGAGCTTTCTGATAAGGCCCATTGTGAGCGACCACGTCTCGGTTCCATAGGTGATCACTAGCAACACACACTGGTCATAGACTTTTGTCTTGAGACACTGCGGTAAATTGGACGAGAAGATACCACGCAACTTCCCGAACGCCGCCTAGCCGAGTCGGATTCGACGGTTGATCTCTTTCTCGAAATTGGACCTACCCAACTGGACCGTTTGTCCCAGGTAGACATAATCGTCTACAACTTCGAGTATAACTACTCGAATTGTATAAGATGAACATAGCAAAACATGACACCTTTAATCCTCAAACGATTAAGCAGAGGAAAGTGCATCAATGTTTAAGGGGTTTAAAGGGTGAACCTTTTGCATTTCACCGCCCACTACGCAGGCTATTCAATCGTTAGAGCTAGGGATTGTGTATTAGGGGCTCCATTATGTAGTAGCAACTACATAATGGAGCCCCTAACATTTTGCCAAGCTTGGCAGTAGCACAAAGTACATAAGCGGCGGCGCTCTCTATTTTGTGGCAGTAGCGCTGTTACGCTGAAAAAGTTTGACATACAATCTTCAACGTCTATCATCGACGTCGACATGCGCCTTGTATGTTTAATTTGACATCCATTTATGATATTAGTTACATGGGTAAAAATACTCACAAAAGAATAGAATTAGTGACCATATTATACAAAACATAGAAATGAGCCACAACATGCACGATCCCCATACCACAAAAGGGTGATTAGGGCTCGTTTGACTTGCCATATCCTCTGCCAGAGTCATCTTGGCGAAAAGTTAAACGGTATCTTAAAACAAACATCCACCTATATAAATCAAGTAAACCTACACTATACAAACAATCTCTCCAATAAATGTTTTATATCGTAAAAGTAAAGAATCATCAGCTCAAACACAACAATGTGTATAAGTTCAAATGTACTCTGTGTATAAGTTTCTCTGTGATGTCAATATATTTTAGTTTTGACACATTTTTCTCAACATCATAGACTAAGACTGTGATGTATAAGTTTAGATGTAAGATATGAGGTTGATTTAGATATTAGATACAAGCATAGATAGGTCTTTAAGTTTATGGGGTATATTTGCCGCGGTTTCGCTTCCGTGGCTCACCCTGCAGGCCCCGTATTTTTTCGGGATAGAAGTAGGTCCACAGAAATCTACGGTCAAATACCTAGGTATGCACATCGACAGAAGACGCGAGCACATTAATGCCAAAAGGGTTCAAGCAAACAGAAAACTGGGCGACATCTGCTGGCTTTTGGGCAGACAGCCATCACTTAGCTTGGAAAATAAAATATTGATACACAAATGTATCTTATGAGCAATATGGGCATATGACATAGAGCTCTGGGGATCGGCAAACCACTCCGCTTGAGCTGAGCTTCCGCGCTCCGCTGGAGCTGCGCTCCTTGGTTCACCAAGAACATAGAAGTACATGAGTATCTACAAATCCCTAATAAATAAGTTGTAGAAACGTCATACAAGTCTTATAAGCAAAGACATTACTGGGAGTCCTCGAACTCTACCTACAGACTTATAAGAAAACGAAAACGCGTCAATCTTATAACCATAATATATAACGAGATGACGCATCGCAGAATGTGAAGAATCTCGAACTGTTAAATGAAGACAGCCAATTTGATTAAAGCTTAGAGGCTGATTGCAGATGTAAATTAGGCAGAAAAAAAATATAAAAAAAAAAACAAAACGACGGTAACATTGCTCGTCTAAATTGCCAGACACTTACAGGGTACGTAGGGGCACAAAGTACGTAAGCGGCGACACTTTCTATTTTGTGATAATACTTGCATGATATTATTTAGCACTTTCTCCCTTTTGGGTGTCCGTAGCGCATAGATAAAACGAAACCATTAAGAATAATTTTTAATTAAGATCTCCCCATTTTAAAATTACCGTCCCGCGTCTAAATGAACTTATCAATGACCTAGCAGCTATTGTGAATGGAATTAGCTATACGTTGGCTTCAACCTGACATCAGCTTAGAAATAAATGTGCAACATTTATAACGTTATACCTTCGTTTATATTTGTAGAAATTATAACAATTTGAATAACAATAAAAGTTCATAATTAAAATATAAGTATGAAATAAGTACATAATCGAAAATAAAAAATATTTTTATAAATTGCATCAGTTTCTTTTATCACTATTGACCATAGTAAAAATATTCCGATCGGATATACCTACATAGAGAAAATAAGACTTTATTTGAGACTAGAATACATTAAATAAAGTGGTAATTTGTAAACAATCGGAATGTAAACATAAAGAATAAATCTGTTATATAAAAATAATCATGAATTGAACAAATTTTACAACAATTTTACAAAAATTATATTAACACTTGTTACATAAGTCTGTGAGTTCAATTAATTATAATTACCTAAAATAGGTTGTATGATATTTTTTGCTTCATTATGTGCCTGTATATGCGTAGTACATTATTACCTCAATGCCTGTATACTTAATAAATCTTAGGATCTATGCAGACTGATTACACGTAGGTATTTTATAAATTCCACATTAATTTGATTAGACATACAAGTATATAAACAATTATGTAGACAAGATTATTTAATAATAGCAGTAAATATAACAACTTGTAAAAAGGCACTTGGAAATGCATTCAGTATTTCGTTTTCTGTAGGTACTTGAAGAACTTATTCATCTTTCTCTGCTTGAGTGACATCGCCCATTTTCTTAATTTTTTCAGCGACATTGATTTCGCAGCCTGTGCTTACCAAGATGTCTTCTACGATCACTCCATCCGCCAGTTCAGTTAATGTTAAGCCTTTTTCTTTGTCAACTTCAAATACACACTGAAATTTAAGATGAAGATTAAGCCACAAGGAAGGGAATGTTTTGGAAATATAAATAATGATTTAATCATTCTTAGTGCTCAAGTATTGTAGTGTTGCTTAGTATTCAAGTTCAAAGTTACCTTTTCTGTAATAATCATGTCAACACAATTCTTCCCAGTCAATGGTAGAGTACATTCTGGCAGAATTTTGTGAGATCCATTTTTAGCTGTGTGCTCCATAGTTACCACAACCTTGGTTCTAGGAGCTGACACTAGGTCCATCGCTCCACCCATACCCTTCACCATTTTACCCTGAAATAACAAAAGGAGAATAATTAGGGAAACTCTAGGTTAAATTCATAAATATTTGCTTAATTGCAATTGAATTAAACTTACAGGAATCATCCAGTTAGCTAAATCGCCGTAACGGGAAACCTGCATGGCACCAAGAATAGTCAAGTTAATGTGACCTCCACGAATCATGCCGAAACTCTCGTCTGAAGAAAAGAATGATGACCCTGGAAAAACCATGAAAAGTTATGTAATGAAAAGGGCTCAATCATGGTAACCAATTGTTTTTTTTTATTGTCACCCACCTGGCAGTACAGTGACAGTTTCTTTGCCTGCATTAATAAGGTCAGGGTCTACATTTTCTTCTGTTGGGAAAGGACCCAGACCCAGAATACCATTTTCTGACTGCAGGAGCACCTTTACATTCTGTGGGATGTAGTTACTTGCCAACATGGGCATACCTGAAAATAAATACAAATGATTAACACTCATTTAGAATGTGGTATTTTATATAGATAGCCATTAGCCATGCTTTGATTGAAACATATTAAAAGCCTTACCAATTCCAAGGTTTGCGTACATTCCATCCTTGAATTCCAAAGCAGCTCTTCTAATGATCCTCTCCCTCACTGAATCTGATGCCTTTCCTTGTTGTACTGGCTTGCTAACTGTCCTTCTTTCAATTCGCTTTTGATACTTTTCTCCTTTGATAACTCTGTGTACAAATATTGATGGAACATGTACAAAGTCTGGGTCAATTTCATCAACGATTTCTTCCACCTCAGCAATGGTTATTCTGGCGGCTTTACACATTGCTGGGTTGAAGTTCCGAGCACTCTTCTTGAATAACAAGTTTCCGTGTCTGTCTGCTTTCCAAGCTTTGATAAGTGCAAAGTCCCCAGTAATGGCTTCTTCCATGATGTAGTTCTTTCCATTGAACTGTTGTTCGTGTCTTGCTGAACTTGGGATGTCAATCTGAAAGTTCAAGAATTTTATCCTGCAACATTTTACTTATACCAGGCCTCCGTCACTCTGCGCGTAGGCATGAGTTAAGTGCCTCTACCGCTTCGAGCATCGCCGGCGATGCTAAGATCATATGTGCGTTCCCATTGAGGGACCACGATTGAATTTTAAGCTTTTGAATGTGTCAGCCTTTAGTAAAAGTTCTGAAACGATTGTAAATTCAGCCTCTAGTTTGTAAAAGTAGCCACTCAAATTTTACAATCAGTTAAAGGTGGTCCCTCAGTCATGACTGACAGGCATACATATCTCAAAACCTAGTTAAAATTTACTACTGCTACAAATGACTACTCTTAGTAAAATATTTGTAAAACTAACTTATTAAATATCAACCCTTCCTGTTCACGGAATAAAAAGAACTAGCATGCGGAAGGTGGTCCCTCAACCGATCAGCATAAGTTCACCTCGAGTGACTACCACAATGGAATTTGAAATTTACACATGGGTCTTGTGTTAGTAAAAGTACTTGAAGCGATTGTAAATTCAACCTCTAGTTTGTAAAAGAAGCCATTCAAAAGTTACAATCTATTTAAGGTGGTCCCTCAATTGAAACGATTATCGTCGAAAAAATCAATTTACGTAGCATTCGGAAGTTAAATAGACGAATGCTATAGACTATCCCTTAGTAATTTTTTTTACTAACGATTACTTTACTAAACAGTTTAAAAAAATATACCATTTTATTTAAAATAATAATCAAATTTCTGGGCAAAAATACTAAGATAGGGGTGACAGCAGCAGGCTTTTTGAATAAGTAAAAACTAGTGATGGATGATATTAATTTTTATTAATATTTAACTTCACTTAGCTAATTAAAACACGGAAAAAAATGCTTATGATAATAATAACTCAGAACTTTTTAATTCAAACATTACTACTAATGAGACAGTAGCAAAGTGTATGGATAAAAATTTGTTCGTGTGGAGGACTTTCATCAAATTTAATGCGTAAGTCGTCGTAAGAACGTATTCTCTCATTAAAGAAGTAGTGACATCTGTAATGGCCGAGGTCAATGGCGCTAAGTTCGGGAATAAATTCAATCATCATCATCATCATCATTTCAGCCGAAAGACGTCCACTGCTGGACATAGGCCTCCCCCAGGCGTCGCCACATTGACCGATCCCGTGCGTCTCGCATCCAGCGCCTTCCCGCAACCTTAACCAGGTCATCAGTCCACTTAGTGGGAGGCCTTCCAACGTATCGTCTTCCGGTTCGCGGTCGCCATTCCAGAACCTTTCGGCCCCATCGGCCATCCGTTCTGCGAGCAATGTGCCCTGCCCACTGCCACTTAAGTTTGGCAATTCTTCGGGCTATGTCGGTAACTTTGGTTCTCCTGCGGATATCATCATTCTTGACGTGATCACGCAAGGAAATTCCGAGCATAGCCCTCTCCATTGCCCTTTGGGTGACTTTGAGCTTTCTGATAAGGCCCATTGTGAGCGACCACGTCTCGGTCCCATAGGTGATCACTGGCAACACACACTGGTCATAGACTTTTGTCTTGAGACACTGCGGTAAATTGGACGACAAGATACCACGCAACTTCCCGAACGCCGCCCAGCCGAGTCGGATTCGACGGTTGACCTCTTTCTCGAAATTGGACCTACCCAACTGGACCGTTTGTCCCAGGTAGACATAATCGTCTACAACTTCGAGAGTAGAGTCTCCGACCTTGATAGGAGTGGGTGTTACATGGGCATTCACCATGATCTTGGTTTTGTCCATGTTCATTTTAAGACCCACTCTTTCGGAAGCTCTACTGAGGTCATCGAGCATTTTACTGAGGCTCTCCATGGTCTCAGCCATGACCACTATGTCGTCGGCAAACCGAAGGTGAGTAATGTACTCGCCATTAACGTTGATGCCCAGCCCCCTCCAGTCCAGAACCTTGAAGACATCCTCCAGCGCAGCAGTGAACAGTTTCGGAGAAATGACGTCTCCCTGTCTCACGCCGCGCCGGAGAAGGATTGGTTTCGAGGTCTGATCCTGAAGACGGACTGACATGGTGGCGTTTTTGTACAAACACTTCAACACCTCAATGTACCGGTAGTCGATCTGGCACCGTTGGAGAGACTGCAGTACAGCCCAAGTCTCTATCGAATCGAAGGCTTTCTCGTAGTCCACAAACGCTAAACAGAGAGGCAGGTTATACTCTTCGGTCTTCTGTATAACCTGCCGCAGCGTATGTATGTGGTCTACGGTGCTAAAGCCTTTTCGGAATCCGGCTTGTTCGGGGGGCTGGAAATCGTCAAACCTGCGCGCGAGACGATTCGTGATGACTCTTGAAAACAACTTGTAGACATGGCTAAGAAGTGAGATGGGCCTATAGTTCTTCAACCGGGCATTGTCGCCCTTCTTGAAGAAGAGTACCACCACACCCCTGCACCATGCCTGTGGCGTTTGGCCCTCGAGTATGACGGAATCAAACAGCTTCTGAAGGGCCCTAAGGACCGGTTTTCCACCCGCCTTCAGGAGTTCGGCCGTAATTCCGTCATCACCCGGCGCCTTGTTGTTTTTGAGCTGTTTCAGAGCCATCCTAATCTCGTACAGGCTGACGTCCGGGATATCTTCGGTATAGTGTCGGGTCAATCTAGCTCTTGGGTCGTTTGCTAGACTCGCAACGGGCTTGCTGATCGAAGTGTACAACTGCCCATAGAATGTCTCGATCTCCCTGAGAAGCTCCGGTTTGGCGGATACGATCCTGCCATCGTCGGTCTTCAGTTTCGTGAGTTGGCTCTGCCCAATAGCCAGATCCCTTGAGAACACCTTGGAGCCTTTATTTCGCTCGATAGCGTCTTTAATACGCTCGGTATTGAAGCGTCGGAGGTCTCTTTTCAAGGATTTAGAGATCTGTCTATTGAGCTGCCGGTATTTGCACGCCTCATCTGAAGACTGCAGGATCATCTCACGCCTCTCCTTCATAAGCTTGAGGGTGTGATCTGAGAGCTTTTTGTTTCTATCTGTACGACGGGTCTTGAAAAACTTAGACCCGACCGTATGGACAGCTTCCACGAACCCGTTGCTATATTCATCCACGGAGCTCCCTAGGCACTCGAAACGATTCTGAAGTTCGAGCTGAAAGCTCTCGGGGTTTTGGACTTGGATCTGTGCTGGCCGGAGCGTGGACTTCATCAGTCGAGACCTTTCAAGCTTAATATTAATGTTCAATGTGCCTCTTACCATGCGGTGATTGCTCCCGGTTTTTACCGAATTGATCACAGAGACATCATTGAACATTTGCTTCTTGGTTGACATGATGAAGTCGATCTCATTTTTTGTTGCACCATCGGGGCTCTGCCAGGTCCACTTCCTGTGTTCACGCTTTTTGAAGAAGGAGTTCATCATATAGAGGCCCTCCTTCTCCATAAAACTGGCCAGTAGGTGACCCCGGTGGTTCCGTTGTCCAACTCCAAATTGCCCCACTTGCAGCTCATCCTCGTCTCGTTTGCCCAGTTTCGCGTTGAAGTCCCCCATGACAACGGTGAAGTGAGTTTTGAAACCATGCATGGCTCTGGAGATATCCTCATACATGGTCTCTACCTCATCGTCGGGGTGTGCCGAGGTTGGGGCGTAGACCTGTATGACCTTCAGCGAATATCTTGAGGATATTCTGAGTATAAGGTACGCCACCCTGGTCGACACACTCTCGATCTTCACCACGTTGTTCACAAGGGACTTGTGGACGATAAACCCGACACCACTCTGGGACTGCCGGTCACCTTCTCGGAAATAGAGCAGGTTACCGGATTTGAGGATTATCGAGTCCTCCCCCTCTCTTCGGACTTCAGATAACCCTATAATACTCCATCGCAACCTGCTCAGTTCCTCCTCGAGTTCGGTGACCTTCTCGTCGGTCCGAAGTGTGCGCGTGTTGTACGTTGCCAGGTCCAGTCGTCGGTGATTGTTGGGGTAGCCGGATCTCGTCCGGAGATTCTTAGCACCCCTTGCCATGCCGTAGCCTCGACCGCTACCGTAGTCGAGGGTAGGCAAGCTGCCGGGTACCAGGGGCCATTTTTTATTTGTGCTATTCATTGGGGGGGTTTTGCCATAATCGCCACGCTTGGCAGGCGGGTTGGCGATCGCAGTATGGTTGTTATAGAAGCACAGAGAACGCTGCTGCCCATTCTCTGGTTTGTCCCTTAGTCGCCTCTTACGACACCCACGGGAAGACATGGGATGGTGAAATTCTTTACGTCCGGCACCATACGGAACAAATTCAATAGCTCCAACTAATTTGTAGAAATTTTGTTTGACTTTGATCGTTCGAGGTATTTCGCTAATCGGTTCTTTGGGTGTGTCGTTTAAATCAAAAGATATAATATAAAATCAGTAAGCTCATATTCTATATATATAGGATACGGTAGGTAGGGTAGGGTAGGGTAGGCAAGATAGGGTAGGTCGGATAGGGTAGGGTAGGTAAGTTAGAGTAGGTAGGGTAGGTAGGGTAGGGTAGGGTAGGTAGATTAGGGTAGGCAGTTGACGGGAGCGAAACCGCGGGTATAACTAGTATTATATATTTTTTATGTTTGGGCATAACTCCGTCATATACAAACGGTTTGATCTCTCTAAGTGATCCCATTGTCAACAAGTCAGATGAATCCCATGGAAATCGAGGCAACTCAAATATTATAGGCAGACGTATAGCGATTTTGGTATTTTCAATAACATGGCAAGCATTTGCACTTAGAAAGTATTATTTGGTGAAGCGGAACTGATGAAGAAGACAATATATGGCCACTGGAACTCCTTAATAAGTATGTCATGAATTTAAGATATCTCGAATAGTTAAGCGAGTATGATGAAGCCAATACATATAAATAAAGGGTACTGATGAAAATGGTACTGTTAAACTGAAGGACTGACTGAATTGACTGAAGGATGATGAAGCCAGAAAGGCTTCATCATCAGATCAGTTCAATGGTACCACTGGAACTTCGTAATAAAACAATGTATCCTAGTCGTGTTTGGGCTTATTCGAATCGAAATGAGATGTACTCTTGCTATAATAACTATTTATGCAACTGTTACGTTATGGACGGTCTTTTTATACGAGTGCCATTTTTCGGTACAAGTGTAGCGCTTACCGAAATAGGTGGGAGCGAATTATTAAAAGACCTATAACGTACAGTTTCAAATCACATATTAAATTTTCCCGCGACTACTTTTAATTTTTATTTTTTTATTTAGTCTTTATTAGGTAAAAGGAAAAGATCTTGTAGCCGCAACAGCCAAATAGTATACGATACTTTTGTTCTAAACTTGTTCCATTTTTTAAAATATCACTTACATTGTCTCGATTTCGAAGTAATATTATAGGTACCTGGCTGTATGTTCAGAATGTCTTTGCTTGTGTTTTAGAATTTATGACGATTCACATAATGCAACCCGATGTCGTTATGGGTATGTTAATGAAACCGCTGTCAATTTTGTAATTCGTATATAACGAAACCGAAGTAGACAAATGATTTTAATGGTTGTATGAGGTACCAAAATTAAAAGAGAAAAACAAAAACTTTAAATAACTATTTTAAATTAAAAATTAGTATCACTAAACAGTCACTAGAAAATCCTGCTGTGTGCAGGATTTTTGATTTCAAATAGTCACTAGTAGTAATGTTTGAATTAAAAACCGGCCAAGTGCGAGTCGGACTCGCGCACGAATGGTTCCGTACCATTATCTAAAAAAACGGCAAAAAAATCACGTTTGTTGTATGGGAGCCCCCTTAAATATTTATTTTATTCGGTTTTTTAGTATTTGTTGTTATAGCGGAAATAGAAATACATCATCTGTGAAAATTCAACTGTCTAGCTATCACCGTTCTTGAGATACAGCCTGGTGACAGACGAACGGACGGACGGACGGCCGGACAGCGAAGTCTCAGTAATAGGGTCCCGTTTTTACCCTTTGGGTACGGAACCCTAAAAAGTTCAAAGTTATAATGTTTTTATTATCATATTCCTTCTGTGTTTTTAATTAGCTAAGTGAAGTCAAATATTAATAAAAATTAATATCAACAATCACTAGTTTTTACTTAATCAAAAATCCTGCTGCTGTGTGGTCACCCCTATCTTAGTATTTTTGCCCAGAAATTTGATTATTATTTTAAATAAAATGGTATATTTTTTTAAACTGTTTAGTAAAGTAATCGTTAGTAAAAAAAATTACTAAGGGATAGTCTATAGCATTCGTCTATTTAACTTCCGAATGCTACGTAAATTGATTTTTTCTACGATAATCGTTTCAATTGAGGGACCACCTTAAATAGATTGTAACTTTTGAATGGCTTCTTTTACAAACTAGAGGTTGAATTTACAATCGCTTCAAGTACTTTTACTAACACTAGACCCATGTGTAAATTTCAAATTCCATTGTGGTAGTCACTCGAGGTGAACTTATGCTGATCGGTTGAGGGACCACCTTCCGCATGCTAGTTCTTTTTATTCCGTGAACAGGAAGGGTTGATATTTAATAAATTAGTTTTACAAATATTTTACTAAGAGTAGTCATTTGTAGCAGTAGTAAATTTTAACTAGGTTTTGAGATATGTATGCCTGTCAGTCATGACTGAGGGACCACCTTTAACCGATTGTAAAATTTGAGTGGCTACTTTTACAAACTAGAGGCTGAATTTACAATCGTTTCAGAACTTTTACTAAAGGCTGACACATTCAAAAGCTTAAAATTCAATCGTGGTCCCTCAATGGGAACGCACATTAAGATCATGGGGTTGTCATATGCCTTCGTCGCGCAAATACACTACACGGTAATTTTTCTTTCTACCTATTTTTCGGGTAAAATATTTTCCATTAATTAATCTTAGTGATAATTCTATGTATTTACCAAAATAAAAAAAAGATGGCGCCTTATTACTGTGCCGTAGACGGGTATGCAAGTAAAAAGGATAATAAAAAAGTAGATAAAGGAGAATGCCCATTTTGTAAGGGAACTTGGGCCCCTTTGAAAAAATGGTTGTATCTTGATGAATTTGGTTGTATTGTAGACAAAACACGTTATATTCATAATTAGAAAACATTTTTTATTTATTTTGCAGGGTTCACGAGATATAACGATGTTTCTGATCTTGAAATGAAACCTTATTACAATGCAATAAGGTGCATACAAATGTCCAAGTGAAGGAACATGATCTGTTGTTGTCGGTATATATAAAGTAAAAGACATGGATGGAAAAATCACAAATATAAATCCTATTTTTGGATAACATTGAAATCGCAGACACAATACCTCATAAGGGGCCTGTGTTCGGGCAATCTCCTTTTATAATATTTATTAAAACTGTTTAAAGGTTGCCAAATTTTTTCGACTATCAGATTTATTAACCGTGAATTCAGGGAAGGGAAAAATATTCGCCATTACATCATACTAAAACATGTTTAAGCCCTGTATAAGTATATATAAATGCTAATTACTATAAAACATATTAAATAAAGGCATTTTATTAAAGCAAACCTAATGTGTCCGCGGCTGCACATAGCGCAGCTGGCAAAGCAATTCAAACTCTCGCTGCGAGAATGTTAGACATATTTTCGTTCGTAGTGGATGCGGCGACGCTCTGTAGGTGATTATCGCGTAGGTATTTTGCGATTTCTTCGAGTTTGAAGTATCTCTTACATACCTAGTAACTATGAACTAATCTGTGCTTCTACCTACTACTAAGAAATGTTGAAAACAAGAAGCTAGTAATTAATTGTTATGTAACTATTACATAAAAATATTAATGTGAATTCTACGGATGCCTTGTCATACCATCAGTTGCAGCAAGAATATTTAGTTTCGAGAGCTTTGATACTTAGATATTATTTCTAGTTATGTACCTTTCCATCTTTAGTATATTTAATTGGTGATCCACCTTCATGTATAAGAGTACCATAACCAGTTGGTGTGAAGAAAGCTGGGATACCAGCACCACCTGCACGGATGCGCTCTGCCAGCGTCCCTTGTGGAGTGAGCTCAACCTGAAAATATTGAGGAAATTCACTGTAACTGATTCTAGCATAATATTACGGCTACGATTTCTTGATAAATGCAGGTGCAAACCTCTAGTTCTCCAGTCAGGAATTGTCTTTCAAATTCAGCATTCTCACCAACATATGATGCGATCATTCGTTTTACTTGTTTACTTTTCAATAAAATTCCAAGACCAAAGTCTTCCACACCTGCAATTGAATAACAACTACTTATCACAAGTAAACAATTAAATTAGCATTGCAGCATAAACTTAAGATGTTGATGAAATATTAATAAAACTAATTTATTTAAATTAATTCTACCTGCGTTGTTGGAGACCACAGTAAGTCCAGAAACACGTTTGTTGTTTACAGCTACTATAAGATTTTCTGGTATCCCGCACAGGCCGAAGCCACCAACCAGGAGTTTGGAACCATCCTTTATATCGCTGACAGCTTCATTGGCACTTTCATAAATTTTGCTTGTGCGAACTACTGTACTATAGTTGGCACATGAAAATATCTACAAAATGAGAAGTTCAGTATTTATTAGTATTAAAATAGTAATTTATCGTCACATAGGAAATACTTAATACATAAACAAAATGGTACTTTTAAAATAATTTAAGATTTTTTCCTCGTTTAAGTACATACTTACCTTTGCGATAGTGTAAAGTTTCTTATTTGAATATCCATTCGAATTTATCACAAAAAACCTTCCTAGCACAGTCGCCGCCATGGTATTAATACTAAAATAATAATTTTATGTGATAAAACTTATGATAACAACCACATACACGATTTAATTATCACAGTTAAAAATCTAATTATAAAAACAGCTGATGTCACGTTCAAAACACGTTTCGTTCACTTTAATTTTATTTGTTCAGGAACTTTCTATGTAAATATTGCTTTTTCAGAATTTAAAAAAATCAACAAGTAAACTTTAGCTGCTCAAAAGTGACAAGTTGTTTTTTTTAAGTTGTGCGCTGCTGTGTTACCAACCACGATAAAGGAGATAAAGACACTGACTGATGAGATTTAGCAGTTGTTTGTCTCACTATCTCGAGGTCAACAGGGGGCTCGTAGGCATTCAAGACAAGAAATGTTAATTTATATTATAACTACTCCAACTTATTTTGAACACACATAGACACAAACTCACATAACCGGCTATCCTGTTATACTTGTTAAGCGAGAAATAATTAATTAATGCAAGCCATTAATAAAACTTACCCTGAGGCTATTAAATACATGGCTGTATCGTTTTTACTCCACGGTCCTTCTGTATGTCTGTCTGTCCGTCTGTCATCAGGCTGTATCTCGTGAACCGTGATAGCTAGGCAGTTGAAATTTTCACAGATGATGTAGTTCTGTTGCCGCTTTAACAAACTAAAACAGAACACAATAAATATTTAAGTGAGGCTCCCATACAACAAACTTTATTTTTTTGCCGTTTTTTGCGATAATGGTACGGAACCCTTCGTGCGCGAGTCCGACTCGCACTTGGCCGGGGTTTTTATATTACTTACAAAGATATATGTACCTACCTCAGACCAACAAAAAAAGATAGACGGCGCATCGCGAACATTATAAGTGAAGCCACAAAACTATGCTCCTCCAAGTAAATATACACGCTCACGCACACACCTACACTAAAACTATGCTCATCGCTCTTAGTACGTCACGAGTCGTCGTCTAGTTAACATATATTTAAAAAAATTGAATTATGCCTTCCTGTGTAGTGAAAACTTGTTAAAAAAATTGCAAAGCACATAAAAAGTCTCACGGAATCACTTTTCATTTGCAAGTACTTGAAATAACATCGTTTATTTATTGTACGGGACGGACGTGATCGTTCGAGGCCGTAGGCACTCCAGAGGTTGTAAGGCTCCAGCTCGAACGCGTTGACGCCCCTTGCACCTATAGTTCGTTGTCTTCGAGCAAATACCGACCCTGCAGTGGTTGGAAGGCTGCCAAGTATGTTGAGGGGAAGGCGTGATGTTCAGGTTAATGAAAGACTTCAATTTTCATGACCAAAAGCGACGCTTCTTCATGGTCTTCGTTACGCAAAGTGACGTGGATTTGACTAGTTGAGAAATAATGACTACGAATTGGACGGTGCCTCTGTGCACTATCCTCCTACAGAACTCGACCGTAACGAGGACCTCAAATTAGCGTGCGCGCATAAACTTTAATTAGTAAAATAATCACTAACACTATTCGCTAGAAACCGACAAAAACTCCCCTTCTACTGAACCGATTTTGATGAGACTTATGTCTCTGGATAGGTCTCGAGAAGACCTTCCCTCCGGACCTTGGTCCAGGTCCATAGCTGCTACCTTCAGGGAGCTCTTGCGTGAAGAACGCTGAATAAGGGGAAATTCTGTCAATTTATAGCTTTACACGCTACTTTCTATAACATTGGTGCACTTTAGTGCCAGGGTACCAGCGAGGGACTTGTAGCCCTACTCCTGGGCCATCGAACTGTGACAGTTTCACAGCTTCATCTGTCATTTTCACGGGCACAGCCACGTGAAAGTGCGAAAGCATAGCTTCTGTGCCTTGTTTCGGCATATAAAGCGAGTTTGTACTCGAGCTGGTGGGCGGATCCATATCCACCAACCATCACCGGATAGCCCTCGCGATGGGTCATCCCATGGTGGAAGTCCGGTGGATACAGCTCCAACCCTCGATTCAGTATTCACTCTGATGTGGTCGACGATGCGAGAAAACCGTGGAACCTCGTACTTTGTTAAGTCGGTTAGTTCCCTAACCACCAGAGCTAGGCTCCTACCAAAAATGTGGTTGGGAAGCTGGAGAATTGGGCTATCGAATGGTGGTACCCTGATGGGTGTACCACCAGCCCTTCTGGTTCTTAAGTTGCCGGGAAGCGGCCGAAATAGGAAATGTTGTGTTGTTCCACGGCTTTAACGCCTCTGTGTGTGTATGTGTAGCTATATATTAGCTTTGTGTTGTGACTGAGTCCAGGCGCCTGCCTGAGGGCCCCCGAAGGTAATGCTTCAGATAGCATATCGATAGTCCTAAAGGCACCAAGTGTGTCTGAAGGTAGTGGGCCCTCTGACAGACGCATAGAAACGTCCATGCTGGCACATACAGACACATTATTTCAAGTAAGTAAGGTCTATGTACTAGAATTACATAGATGCTATCTATATATAGGGCCCGGATATAATTCCAGGTTACCTAGAAGCCCTAAATCGCTTATAACGAATTTTCTATTTACTTACTTGAGCAAAAATGCATGTATTTACCATCTCAGAGTGAAACTGTTTTAAACCTCGCTATGTACTGTTGTTATGTACAGTTTTTCAGTCATAGCACCAAGGTATACTATCTAGAACACCTAGATGGTGTTTCCTAACAAAACAAATGTGTAAGGAAAATAATACAATTGGTAGGTAGGCAGAGTGCACTTGAGGAGCGCATCTCCTACAGGCTGACTCAGGTACTGACCGGACACGGTTGCTTCGGAGAGTACCTGAATAGGATTGGGCGAGAGACCACGGCAAATTGCCACCATTGTGGAGGCGACTTTGATTCTGCACAGCACACGCTCGAGGAGTGCCCGGCATGGGCCTCTGAGCGGCAGGTCTTGGTCGCCAGGATCGGGCGAGACCTGTCTCTGCCAGCAACTGTGAGGGCCATGCTGGCAGAGACAGTGAATTGGAGAGAAATGGCCTCCTTTTGTGAGACTGTTATGGCCCAGAAGGAGGCCGCCGAGCGGGATCGTGAGAGGGCCGATCCCGCTCGAAGAAGAAGGCGTCGGGGAGGCAACCGCCTCGATGCCCGAAACCCCGCCTGCGTACTAAGCAAGCGGAACTCCGGGGTCGCGGGTGGTCAGATTGGGGACTCTGTCCGCCCACCAAGTGACTTCGGGAAGGACGGCAGCACAGTGATCACGTGCTGCTGTGCGCAGCGAGGCTCAGGGGAGGCACTTCTTTCAGCCTCCCCAGGGATGCGCCTAGCAGGCGATGCACAGAGGGGGTTCCGGACACTGTGACAGACAGGGCTAACTTACACCTAAACATATACCCCATAGCAGAACTAAATATGCTAATGTTAACTCATACACACTACATACCCTCGCCCATTAGCGCACTCTCACCTATACTGCTACACATCACACAAATACGCGCACGTTTTTTCTCTGTATAACGTTCGTTCACTTATAGTTTGCTTTTTCTATTATTTAAATCATATCTATTTATATTTGTATTTTTTTTGCATTCAATTTCAAATTAATGGATATTGCTAAGCGGAAGAATGAAGTCTCCTAACACAAGCAAGTCTTGCATAAAAGGTGATCTCCAAATCATAAGTATGTAAAGCCACTTTCTAATTGTATTTTTTTAAATATATTTGCCATGTTACAAAAAATTCATTATTTTCGGCATAGAAGTTCTTCTAAACAATCGAGGTAAACTCAACAATATCTTACTTGAACAATATTATCCTACCCACACAATAATATTATAACCCATTTTATAGGGGAAAAACTTAACAAATGGCAACCCTTCCAAACACACCTGGATAAAAATGTGGCTTCACTTTTCATGTTCGCGGCGCGCCGTCTATCTTTTTTTGTTGGTCTGAGGTACCTACCTACAACTTGTGATAGTGGTAATAACTGTTTTATAACAAATGCCGTTAATTTTAATAACCCATCAGTTTTCGGCTGCTGTTTCATAAGTCTCTGATTGCTTGCAGTGCTTGCACATACTCTTTGGCTTGCACGTCCATCTCGTGCGTCTCAAAACTCTTCGTAATTCTTTTTAAATGCAACGGGGCGGGGGCATTCAACAACTACACGCGTGAGCTTAAAATGGGGAGAGTAAAATGTCATCAAAATGTACATTTATCTAGCACTTCGCCCGCGACTTCGGTCGTTTGATTTCGTTTATCCTATGACTCTCTTATGTGCAGTTAGTGAAGGCGGCCAAAAATAAGCTATTATTAAATTCAATAAAATTGGGGTATCGTAGATATAGGTACAGGGTTTATTGGTTTGGGACGATTGGTCATTTGACTTAAAGAATAAGTTACCGCCACAAAGTAAAATCCTCCCCTAAAACCATAATAACCCCATTTTGCCCCGTTGAGGATCGAGTTTTGAACAACCCAAATATGTTATTCACTATTTTCTTCTTTTTTTATTTTTCGTTTATGTTAGTAAGATTCCGCAGTAAGATTTCTCAAAAAAACTTTAACACCCCTTAACCCTATTTGAGTTTTAATATTAATAAACTTTTTATGTAAATTTCGATTAGGTACCTATTTACTTTAACCCCAAGGAATTAGATTTTTCATAAAAACAAATTTTGCCCCTTTTCACCTCCATAAAGGTTGAATTTCCGAAAACTCAGTGCTCCCCTAGAACCCTAGGTACGTCAAAAACGAAAACCTGCCCAGTTAGATTCTTAGCTTGGGGTTAGTTTCGAAAATCTTATATTGACAACCTTTATTGTTTAGATAGGTTGATACTTATGGCAAGTTTCAAGTCTATAAGATTCTTCAAACAAACTTTAGCAACCCTTAAATCTTCTTTTGGGGGTAAACTCAAAAAACAATAAATCAACCTTTATTAATCATTTAGGATAGTTCTTTATTATTCAGTTAGTTTCAATTTTATTGACCCAAGAAATCAGATTCTTTCATACAAACTTCAACACCCCCTAAATCATCATTTGGGGATAGTTTCGAAAAACTAACAGGTAGGTAATGACAAACTTTATCATTTACTTAGATTACTATTTAAATGAATTTTGGCCGATGGAATTAGATTTTTCATACAAACTTTCAACCCCCTTTTTACCTTCTTATGGTGGAATTTCAAAAATTATTTCTTAGTGCTCACTTACGTCACTTGAGGAACCTTTCGGAATAAGTTTTGGGCGCAGGACACATAGAAATGGCGTCGGCCTCGGACATGGCACAGGCGGCTTCCGATTCCATTCAAATTTCATACAAAATGCATGGAAATAAAGTGCAATTTAGGACACACGGTATGTCGTTGATCGGATCCATAGATATAATAAACAAGGAGATATGCCCGGTAGACGAAAATATATCGGAAACCTGTGTCTCCTGTTTGCCCCTACCACACGGCAACTACTACACATGCAGTTCAGTAAAGGCAATAGATACACAATCATGCACACACCCGCATCTCTTAAATCAGAAAGCACTACACAATCAATTATAAACCTTATTTAATCAAACACAGCGTATATTTACCATGCACCGTACAACTTACCCACACAAAAACATCGATCGGTATCGTTGTGCTGTGCAAAAGCAATTTATTTTACATTTACGCTAGTGATTGACTAAATCGGACAGTTATCGATTCTCCCATAAAATATAGTTTATTTTATTTTTGTGTCTTGAAAATAAAATACATACAAAACATTTTCCGGACATGCTGTCCAGAAAATATTATAATACACAATACATACCTAAAAATATATATTATTAAGTAATTCAAACAACCAAAATTCCGGTTATGTTGGTTTAGGCTGCCATAGAGTATTGAAACAGGAGATATTGTTGAACCCTGCTGGTGCGTATAACCTCTAGAAGATTACTAGTAAAATCACACGCGATTGAACCTAAATTATTAGAGTAATCTAGGCTATAATTGCTGATTCAGCAGTGCTAAATTAAAGGAGAAAAGTACGCAGATGAGACGAAAGGCAATGGATAAAGTTCAATTTACTAATTATGCCACATACCTTTGAAACTGCGATTCCCATGCAGATGCAGATGCCACGTTCGAGAAGTTCAGCTCACAGATTAGGTACACTATGCTGGCCAGCGGTACACAACACAGTAGGTCTAGGTAATACAGATAACACTTTCCATGTAGGTTCAATTAAGAGTTTTGGGCGAGTGGGTGATTTTACTGCGCGCACCTCCGCCCTGGATGGTAAGAGACTGACCACCATCGCCGGCGGCCATCGTTGGCTTTGACGTAACGACCGTAGCGGCGCGGCGCGGAATACCACCAAAACAACGATAGGTGACACTAATTTAATAAATTGGAACTAGTATACCAATGCCTTTCAGTCGCCCTATGGTGATGTAATAAAATATGAACTATAAATTAGGAAGCGTAACCACCTGCTATGGTGGCATGTAAAGTCGAGGAATTTGTGCAGCACTTGACACTTTGTATAATCAAAATAAGTAATAAACTTTATTTCACATTGACCTTCCAACCGGGTTAAAACGGTTAACAAATTGAAAAATAAACTATAAAAGCAATATTTCATTCGTCAATCGACTTTGTTGTCGATAGCCTACGTTAGTGGATCTGCAAAAGAACATGACTAACTCATCGCAAGAAGCAGCGGCCGTACTACGCGATGCATCCGCTTAGTAAAGTATCGTTTTGTGATTTTGACATTGTTTGTCCAGTCACTCAGCGACAAACTTGGTTAAGAAGCAATGTATTTAATGCAAAAATAGTTCAGTCGCTGTTCTATTTGAAAACATAAATAACATAGTAGAAGCACGGGGTCTCATTGCTAAGAAAGAAAATTTGGTTCAAATAAATCTCACTAGATGGCGCGACATGTACACACAATTCAATAGAATTGACATTTTCCGGAATTGAACATAAAATTGTAAGTTCTTGTTTAATCAACTTTCCTAAGTACAAAATTAAGGAATATTGAGCTCTTAATTCACATTTCAAAGATTATTTGAACGGATCATTTAAAATTGGTGCCAATAGATGGCGCATTTTTAAATTGCCGAGGCATTCCACTCGATTGTTAAAATTTGCATTGTAACCAATGATATTCAAATAAACAGGTATGTTATGAGCGCGCGCATTGTGAAGACTCGAATAGGTCACAATTGTGACCTTTTAGTCTTTAGTTTAATGTAAAAAAAATGCCATCGTGTGTATTTGTAATTTATTTATTCATTGATTAAAATAAATATTTTTTTATGTCAGATGAATGAAAATTGTGCTGTGTGCTGTCGCTGCTGCGCGGAACACTTTTTCAATTGTTTTGTGAGTGTATAACGTATCTGTTTATTTGAATATCATTGAGTGTAACACATTTTGGTGCAAAAAACGGTAAAAACGAGCAAAAAAAATACTATAAAACGAAACTTCACTGTATTTAAAGAAAAAAAATTCACGAACATAGTAAACCCTTTTACTTGCAAGTCGCTGATAACACCATCTATTGCCGTGAAACGGGATCGAACGCGATTGATGTACTTACAAAAATAACAAGATTAATCAGATGAAAAACGCTAGTTACATCGGCACGGTTTCTTTGTATGGGATGAGGCATCTGTATGCTAGTATTATATTATCTGTGGAAGCAAGAAATATATTACGATTTGTTGTTTTTCATGATTTTAAAGACAAATATAGTAAAATACTTGTATTTAAATATGGTAAGTGATTCCATGATTTACAAAGTTTTGTTTTAGGCTACGGTTTTTACAAGAAACCACTGAACAACACGGCATTCTTATAACTTTTCACGATCACGGTCGAAAGCGCACTAGTTCGCGGAGACGGCCATTTGTCTATGACATGCTCAGTCAGCCCACGTCGCGCGGACACTGACACTCTCTGTATTTAAGTTTATGACTGACACGCCCCCTTACCTCTACTCTCCTGTATTTTATACTAGAGGACGCCTCGCGGTTTCACCCGCGTAGTTCCCGTTCCCGTGGGAATACAGGGATAAAAATTAGCCTATGTCACCCGGGGATAGAGTAGCTTCCCAACGGTGAAAGAATTTTTGAAATCGGTCCTGTAGTTTTGGAGCCTATTCGGTACAAACAAACAAACAAAAAAATTTTTCCTCTTTATAATATTTATATATTTCTATGGACCAGTCAGTCAGTCAATTATTCAGTTTCTTCTTTTTAACCAATTTTCCAAAAAGGAGGAGAAGGAGATGTTCGACTTTAAATAGTTTTTTTTTATTCACCGATATCTCCGTAATTTGGTGAAGATCTGATGAAGTACTTCGGAGATATACATCGCAATTAAGCTACAGAAACTCTTCAATAAATACCGGCGGATCTCTCGGGATTGCTGCAATCGCATGACTGTTTATTGTTTATACCATTTCATAACATAACATCACGCCAGTACGCTCTAAAGGGGTACGCAGATGTGTACAGTTCACCTTGGTACACTCTCATTTCACCGGTTATGTTCAAATTTAATGATATTCGGGTAATCTCGGGATTCGATTCCCGCACGGAACAAATAATTGTATGACTTACAGATAGTTGTGTCGGCTCTGGGTGTTGTGTATTTGAGTTTGTTAATGTTTGTAAACGCACCCACGATACAGGAAGAAATGTGTGAGCGAGTGAGTGTGAGTGTGAGCCAACGTTTTTTTTTTTAAATAGAAAAGAAAATAATCTATTCTTGCCGCATAGGTTCCGTATGGTGCCGGACGAACAGAATTTCACCATCCCTTGTCTGGAGAAACTCCTCCTCCCCCCCATGAATAGCACAAATCAAAAATGGCCCCTAGTGCCCGGCAGCCTGCCTACTCTCGACTACGGTAGCGGTCGAGGTTACGACATGGCAAGGGGTGCTGAGAATCTCTGGACGAGATCCGGCTACCCCAACAAACACCGACGACTGGACTTGGCAACGTAGATACAACACGCGCAAACTTCGGACCGACGCAAACTTCACCGAACTCGAAAAGGAATTGAGCAGATGGAGTATTGTAGGGTTATCTGAAGTCCGAAGAGAGGTGGAGGACTCGATAATCCTCGAATCCGGTAACTTGCTCTATTGCCGAGAGGGTGACCGGCAGTCCCAGGGTGGTGTCGGGTTTATCGTCTACAATACGAATAACGTGGTGAAGATCGAGTGTTTGTTGACCAGGGTGGCGTACCTTTTAGGTACTCAGATTATCCTCAAGATATTCGCTGAAGGTCGTACAGGTCAAAACCCCGACCTCGGCACACTCCGACGACGAGGTGAAGACCATGTATGAGGATATCTCCAGAGTCATGCATGGTTTCAAAACTTAGTTCACCATGGGGGCCTTCAACACGAAACTGGGCAAACGAGACGATGATGAGTTTCAAGTGGGGCAATTTGGAGTTGGACGACGTTCAAAGTCAAATATATTTATTCAACTAGGCCAATAAGCGGCACTTTTGAACGTCATACACAAGTAGTCATTGAGTAAAGATATCTAGGAGTAACAAAATAGAGATTCCAATGTTTAGTGATCGATCCCAAGACATCGAAGGGGATTTGCGATGGTACGCGACGGCAGTTCAGAGGGAATCAGTGTGTGCTGGCAAGTGACAAAATCTTCTGCCCTGCCGTCCCTGGTGTGCGCTGGTCTTTATTATTGCCTTTTGAAAAGAAAAGTATTATTTCGAAAAAACTACCCGTAACAACATACGAGTAGGTAAGTACTACTACGCAAGATCAGCTCAAAGTCAGTGTTACTACTGGTGCGCGGTTTTGCTGTACAAGAGCTTGCCTCCGCTAACCCTTTTCCACTAGACCTACGTTGAACGAGACGAGGCATCGAGACGCACTGAAAGAAGTTTAATAACTGAAACTAAAGGATATCGGAAAGAAATCAAAATCAAAATTTCTTTATTAAATTAGGCCATCGAGCGGCACATTCGAACGAAAAAAAAAATGTAATAATAATTGATTCTACCGTCCATTCGGAAATGTAGCTTGTTATGGAGAAGAACGGACAAGAAACTCCACACATACTCTTTTAAAAAAAAATGTGTTTTACAAGTATTTAGTTACAATAATCTTGTTGGAAAAATAAGTACATATATGTGAGAACGATGTAAAAAAACCGCATTTAAAAGCGTCTAGAGTAAAACAAACAATTAAAAATACAATAAATAGGTAATTCAAAACAGGCGGAGGCGCCCGTTCAAGAACATGACACATGGATCGGCACCACTCAGCTCAACCATCATGAAGGGAACCGAATGATCCAACACATGTGCCACCATCAGAGAGACATTAGAGAGAGCATGACACACTCAACCGCCAGGGCACACTGAAGTCAACGAACGACACATAGGTACAGTAAATGGTAGATTTACAGTTGGTGCATAGTACTCACAAATGTGCTGTGCAGTTAAATAATCCAAAAATAAATTGAGTTTATACAACACAAATATATTCATACAGTCTTCAGCAGGTCCAACAATACTTTAGAACTTTTCTGCTTATCACTTGTTTTTGTGCCCTAGTGGCTGTGGAGCTGGAATAGCGTTGGGCCAAGCATTTTTATCAGCGATGTAATCCCCCAACCTATAATATGCCTGCCTGCATAGTGTGAGTTTTATACAAGTTTTGAATTTCGCCTCATTCAGTTCTAGAATGTGTGGCGGTATTTTATTGTAACATTTTATACAGTACCCCATAAAAGATAACGCTACTTTAGCCAGCCTGAAACCTGGTTGAATTAATTGGTCCCTATTTCTAGTAACATAACTATGTCTATCGCTGTTTTTACTAAAAAGATGTAAATTCTTTCTAACGTACATGATGTTTTCGTAAATATATTGACAAGGTACCGTCATGATGTTAATGTCCTTAGAGAATCGCGCCGGCGAAGATTGTATATCGCTCTGATGGCTCGTTTTTGAAGAACAAAAATTGACTGAATGTCTGCAGCCCTACCCCATAGTAATATACCGTAAGACATTATACTATGAAAGTAACTAAAATAGAGCAACCTCGCGGTATGTATCTACATCAGTAAATTGACGACTTTTTCTAATAGCTTCATCTGCCGAACTTAACCGCCCCGCAAGTGATAATAAATGAGGACACCATTGTAACCTTGAGTCTAGCGTGATCCCCAGGAAAACCGTTTTGTCGACGAATTCTAGCTTGTCGTTGTTTAATATAATGTCACAATCATAACTTTTGACATTCGGCAAGGCAAATTTTACACACCTCGTTTTTTTAGCATTCAAAACTAAATTATTAGCAGTGAACCAATTTAGAACTTATTGCATTATTTACGTCGGCAACGTTACTCGTACGCCTATTTATCTTAAAAATCAAAGAAGTGTCATCAGCAAATAACACCTTGTTTAGATTGTTTTTCAATAGATGGGGTAAATCGTTAATGTATACTAAAAATAAGAAAGGACCCAAAATTGAGCCCTGGGGTACCCCCATTTTCACGTTCAACCCCGACGAATTGACACCGTTTATTTGAACTAAAAGCTATCTATCATTAAAATAGGATTTTACTAAACTTAATGCTGAGGAACTCGTGGCTAAATAATAACAGCCGCATGGGTCGATCTTCATGGTTAAGCAACGCTTGACGAGGTCGGTCCGTGGATGGGTGACCATTTCAACATACCGAGTTTCCTCCGTGCCTCGGAAAGCACGTTAAGCCGTTGGTCCCGGCTGTCATTTGAAGATCTTTGACAGTGGTTACGGGTAGTCAGAAGCCTTAGACCTGACACCAGTCTTGCCAAGAAGTATCGTGTTACCCAGTTACTGGGTTGTGGAGGTCAGATAGGCAGTCGCTCCATGTATAACACTGGTACTCAGCTGAATCCGGTAAGACTGGAAGCCGACCCCAACAATAATTGGGATAAAGGCTAAGCAGATGATGACTAAACTTAATGCTGATTGGCCTAGCCCGTAATGTTCAAGTTTCAAAAGCAATGTTTCATGATCATCGCAATCAAACGCCTTCGACAGGTCGCAGAAGATACCTATAGCATCCCTCCTCCCACGTATCAAAGATATGTTTTATTAAGGTGACACCAGCGTCGGTTGTACAACGTCCTTTGGTGAAACCATACTGTTTCTCGTGTAGGATGTTTTTCGTATTAAAATAAAAGAGCATTTGATTTAGCATTATCTTTTCAAATACCTTGCTGAAAACCGGCAACACGGATACTGGTCTATAATTGACTTACTGTCTTATTGTCTTTATTGTCCCCGGATTTAAAAAGTGCTATAACCTTACTGTGTTTCATTTCATCCGGAAAGACTCCTTGATCTATACACAAATTAAAAATTAAAGCTAAGTACGGCTCTATAGTCTGAATAATGGAGGTACAAACTTTGATGGACATTCCCCATAGATCTTCGGTCAACTTTATCTTTATTTGCTTATAAGCAAAATCTATCCGTAACCTTAACCGAACCCGATATAAAATTATATCGAGTTATTTCGGATAGAGCAGAGTCTAAACGAGACACGTTATGACAGATTTTTCTGCCTAGCCGAAACGACACACTAGCCGCGCGCGTACTGTTATTACTAAAAATCTAATATCCGGCACCAAAAATATCCGAAAATAACGGATAATTCGAAATATTTTTATATCCGTAACCGTATCCGAATCTGGTATAATATTATTTCTCTATCCGTATCCAGATCCGAAATAAATCTGTTTCCAATGGACACATCCACGACAAGACAATATTGCTAAGAATAATTAAGTAGGTACAGCACTGATAACAACATTTGTGCCACATGTAAATTTAGTCTTGTTTTATACTTTGTATAGATTCTTTTACCGATTGTTTTGTAAATGTGTGAACATTGTAGGCCTTCTAGATTTCTAGATAGATGCTTGTTAACATTACAATTAGTTAACATTTTATCTCGTTTTTTCAAATCTTTTTTTATATATATTATATAGTCTTTTTTTTAGTTTCTTACGACTTATTGTCGGGCCTACGTTGTCCCCCAATCTAAGTACTAATGCTGTAACATGAAAATACATATTGTAAAACTATTTTTTAAAAGATTAGTCTGGGTAGCCGGTGCTGGGTAACCGTCGGCGAAGTGTACGGGCATGTATGTTAGCTTTCACATGTACCGGCGCACATGGCCATACATTCGCCGCCGGTTACCCGGCACCGGCTACCCGCCAACCGGAGCGTGTGAAAAGGGGCTAACCGTGGAGTTTATTGCCGGTTCTTCTCCATAGGAAACGACCAACGCGAACCGTGCACCTTTTGTCGACGGTTTATAATGTAATAGAGCCATTTGAAATTAAAAAAAAATATTTTGACAGTGAAACTGACACTTTCTGAAATTCTGACAAAAGACTCTACTGTTCGTCACTCACGTATTGTCATTGTAAAATTATAAACAGTCGATGAGACGACACACCGATTTCAAGGAATCACGATTGAATTGTCGTTGTTGTTGAGTTAGCTTTCTCCAATCTTCTATTTCAGTGATGGTGGCTCAGTGGTATCGGCTGCGAGTGCTGCGACTTATAAGTTGTAGGTCGTGGGTTCAAACACAGGCAGGCGCTTTAATTTGTGTTAATTGTTTCATCACCACTGCTCTCCAAATCCTATCTGTACGACCCGAACAGATGGGGGCTTTCGCAGCTGGAACTACGGGTCCGGCTGTTTGGATCAGGGTACGCGGGGTCAGGTAGGCCCTCCACCATTGCAAGCGCATAGGTGGTACCTGACATTGAGGTTGGACTCGCGGTGGTCTATGTGGTGGTTGCAGAGGAGTGGCATGTTGTCTGCTCGGCTATGTGTGGGCCGAGCGTCATTCCTCGCGCGCAACAAGTGTCTGAAGTTACCGGCCCAAGGCAAAGGGCCACCTGGTGGTCAGACGCGGGGTTCGTGAGTAACCCTCAAGCAAGTGAGCTCCTGTGAGCGAGCTGCATCTCCGGCACTTTCCTGGATAGAAAGAAGAGGACTACCCGTTGGATTAGTTTTCCGGCAACCCAGCTGTAGGCATTGGGTAGATGCGATGATTTGTATTCGAGAGGTGAGCGTGCTTACAGCTCCGGGACCATTCTGGAGAAATGGGAGCCAGCTTCTCTGGCGTCCTTAACGGGGATTGAATCCGCTAGCACCAACTGCGCTAGTGCTGGTGCTTGCACTAGTGCTGGCGTGCTGGGGTGCGTGTGGTGAGCGGCTTTATTGCTCCGGTACCATTCTGGACAAATGGTAGTGAGTAATCACGGTGCAACTCACATTTTCTCTTGAGTACCAGGGGCGAGTGCTCTCGGAGGCGTGACCTACCGAAGATGGTCCCAGACACCTCGTAAGGGGTTGCCTGGTATAGTGTGCCGCTTTCCATAACGTAAGGTTGGTGAAGGAGGCCACTATAGGAAAACTCTGTAGACAAATAGGGTACGTGCTCTCCAAATCACGATGTGACTCACATTTTCTGCTGAGTACCAGGGGCAAGTGCTCTCGGAAGCGTGACCTACCGAAGATGGTCCCAGACACCTCGTAAGGGGTTGCCTGGTATAGTGTGCCGTCTTATATAACGTAATGTTGGTGAAGGTGGCCACTATAGAAAATCTCAGTAGACTAATGGGGGTATGCTCTCCAAACCGAGCAGACAACATGCCACTCCTCTGCAACCACCACATAGACCACCGCGAGTACAACACCAATGTCAGGTTCCACCTTTGCGCTTGCAATGGTGGAGGGCCTACCTGACCCCGCGTACCCTTATCCAAAGCCGGACCCGTAGTTCCAGCTGCGAGCCCCATCTGTTCGGGTCGTACAGATAGGGATACATGTGGGTCGAGCGTCATTCCTCGCGCGCAACAAGTGTCTGAAGTTACCGGCCTAAGGCAAAGGGCCACCTGGTGGTCAGACGCGGGGTTCGTGAGTAACCCTCAAGCAAGTGAGCTCCTGTGAGCGAGCTGCATCTCCGCCACTTTCCTGGATAGAAAGTAGAGGACTACCCGTTGGATTAGTTTTCCGGCAACCCAGCTGTAGGCATTGGGTAGATGCGTTGATATCGTATTGAGAGGTGAGCGTGCATGACAGCTCCGGGACCATTCTGGAGAAATGGGAGCCAGCTTCTCTGGCGTCCCTAGCGGGGATTGAATCCGCTAGCACCAACAAGGTGCGCTGGTGCCGGTGCTTGCGCTAGTGCTGGCGTGCTGGGGTGCGTGTTGTGAGCGGCTTTACAGCTCCGGTACCATTCTGGACAAATGGTAGTGAGTAATCACGATGCGACTCACATTTTCTCTTGAGTACCAGAGGCGAGTACTCTAGGAGTCGTGACCTACCGTAGATGGTCCCAGACGCCTCGTAAGGGGTTGTCTGGTACAGTGTGCCGTCTTATATACCGAAAGGTGGGTGAAGGTGGCCACTATAGAAAATCTCAGTAGTTTGAAGGGGGTATGCTCTCCAAACGCCTTATGCCTTATATAACGTAAAGTTGGTGAAGGTGGCCACTATAGAAAATCTAAGTAGTTTTAAGGGGTGGTGCTCTCCAAACGGTGAAAGAAAACATAGTGCGGCAACCGGCATGTCCTAGAACCAAAAATTCGAATACATGTGACATCTATCAACCAGAATTGGGCCAGCGTGGTGGATTACGGCCCCATCACAGAGAGGCAGCCTGTGTCCCAGCAGTGGGTGGGTAAGTAATATATGATATAATAACAAAATCACTAATATTTACAAGATATAACAACTGAATCTATAATTTTATTTGATATAATGATCAGTTAATTTAATAACCGCTTGATATAATTTTAAAGTAAATATTTTTTATAAGCATAACATACATTGAATATAAAATCGTTTGATATACCACTCAAAAGACATAAAACCTATTTAGTAAAAGATGATAAAACGCCTAGTGAAAAACAAAATCGAATCATGAATCAGTATAAAACAGTTGATTGTAAACATATGTGGTTTTTATTTCCCTGTAAAAAACATGCAAACAAGCATACACCATTCATGCAACATGCAGCAGGCATGGTTTCTGTCACGGCTCCAGCGCTGCGGGGCTCCGGCGGTCCCATGCGAGCTTATCGTCGCAGATGTGTTTCACGCTCACCACCACGGCTTCGGCTTGAAAGCTGGCCAGCCTCAGCTGCGGCGGCGAGTGTTAAAACCATCTGCTTCTCAGCTCGCGGACCGCCTCGCCCCTCCGCGATTTTTAAAAAGACTCTAGGGGTAGGGCAGACAAGACTACGTGGAGTCGGTTTTGCAGCGATTCGTTTCTATCTCGCCGCTCCCGCAGCACGCTCGCTTCACTCGTTCGCCTTCACGCGTTAATGGTCACTGTTCTAACCAAACCTAACCCAAATGATTCATCAACATAGAGAGGACCTGGCACTCCACTCCGCTCCCGCCTTAACCTTCTAACCTAATATAAACCATCCGAGTCGGATTGCTGAGAATCGGGGTGCTAAACAATAGGCCTAATGATTTCCGTTTAATAAACGTAATATCCAATAATGTTATACGAAATAAGTTATAGAGTATATAAATGTTATATCTAAAGAAATTATATCAACAGTTGGTTTAGCTCACGTATAATATCGCTTGTGAACGTTATTGAAATAAAAATATACCAAATAACTTTATATGCTATGAGACGCACCCCCCAGCAGTAAGAACATTAAAAATGCTGATGATATTGATGAATCTTTTATTGTGGGTGAGGCCCCTATAGCCCCCCTCCGGTGCCTTCTCGCCAATGCACGGATCTGTGATGTTTTTGTATGAGATTTACTACTGCGCAGCCATTGTAGCCAACCTTAGGGCGGCCAAGATGTTTGGCGAAAACTATAGGTACCTGTCTAAGGCCAACCCAAACGCACATCACTGGTAACATTGGAACTTTGAAAACCGGTTAGACTGCTTAACTGTTAGGGCGGTAGGTAGTACCCCTTATCGTATGAAGAGGGCCTTAAACATCTTCAAAAACCTTTAATCCTGGAACGGTTGATGTATAGGGTTTCACTAGTACTCACTGTAGAGGGTTAGCCATGTAAAAGCTTACCCGTGCCAATAAATAGCTATCGTTGGGTTTCCGTTCGTTACCCTTACCGGATAACCGAATGGACGGCTAACCGTTGTTGTAACGTTCGTTTTCTATATTTTTATCTTGTTAGTTTCATATTAACATAGGCATTTAAATAAATGAATAATAACATAATTTCAAAATACAGAAAAATATTTTATTTTCTATAAATAATGTGTACCTTAACATTTTGTTTAATTTAAACTTAATAAAAGTTATTTAATCGTTATGGGTCTCCATTACAAAAATACATTCTATCTAATGACTGTACATAATATTGTATAGTATCGAAAAACATTTGTTTTGTTATATTATCTAGTCACATTTACAACAAAATACATAATTAGGTAGGTACCTATAAATATAAATTAAGTCAATAGAATTCCTTTTTAATGTGAAAAATATGATACGAGAATACCTACTTCTATAATGTTTCTTAGTCATTTTTAATCTTGCGATAAATACCTACTGTCAAGTACAAAAAAAAATACCACATAGCGTAATACAAATAAATACATTTCATCAAATAATTACTTTGGAAGGTACCGCAGGTAGAAACGTGGGTACCTACCATATAAGGGATAAACTAGGTGCCCAGATTTGATTATTTATACAACGATGACTTAAAGACACCACCGAGATTTGGGTGTCATTTGGGCAGTGGTTTTTTCTGGGATCTTAGAAAGGTTACTAAATATACCTTAGAATGAGGATTCCTTGACGGTACGAAAATATAAAAATGCCTCTCAATGGAAAAAACAAACATCATTCCTTTTACATCATTTTCCACTAGAACAGACCATGAAACGTATTATGCTAATGCTACACTAATTACACTATTAATTTACTCTCTAACTACCTACTTAATGAATGACTCGTTCATTAATATCTTTGCTACTTGCAGATAACGATATCCACAAAATAAGTGATTTTAATGACAGCACCTAGATTTTACAATGGATAGGTATAGTAGTTACAGCGGATGTTTGTGTCTCTGAAGTTGGCTGCAAGACCCTGCGCAGTTGCTATTTTCTTGTCAATGTTGAAGTAGAAGAGAGTAGTTATTATATAATTGCCTCTTTTACTCGCTTACGTTTGTTGCACCGTCCTATCCGTCCGTCGCTTATTCTATGCAGTATACTCGATGACAAAGTGTTTCTTGCGCAATGGTCGCAGAGCCAACTTCAGAGACACAAAGATACGCTGTGACTACTGTACGAGTAGGTGTGTGCGATTTTGTATTTTACGGCTAAGAAAATACAGTCGAAAGTGAATTGATTCAACTACACACAAAACGTCCTCGACTCGTCGCGAATGTCGCGTATCGTTCCACGTTTGTTCACAAAGTAGTTCTTTCGTTCCGTCCTCCAAGTTTCGTTCTCCAAGACGTCTTCAAACTAGTTGCGACGAAGACCGTTTTCTGCAACCGTTTTTGTCGTCGGGAAAACGGTTGCGTTCCGTCCGTCAAAAATACGACAACGACCCACTACTCTCTTATAAATAATTCAGGAAAAGCTCAGCTCCTATATGAGCCCCTTTCTTTGGCAGACAAATTGTATAAATCTGCCGCACCGATTGCCTCACAATAGCTTTTATTCCGGCAGCACAATCATATTCATTGCACCACTGTATGTAATGTACCTACTTAGATAAATATCCTAAACAAATCTGACGTGTAGGTAGGTACATTCCTATCAAAGTATTTCTGGTTTAGCACATTTAATTACGCCCAAGATTCATAGATCGCACTTTGACCTTTGCTAAGCTAAGAAACCGTTTCATACGAATATTAACCCTATTTTCGAACCAATTAAAGTAAATATTCGCATATTTTTGGCCTTGTATGCCTTTTTATATTTGCATAGGCGAATATGGTTACTTAAATCTTAAGGAAAACCTTCATTAATATCTACTTTGAAAGGCTAAAGTAGCAAAAGTAAAAGTGCAATTAATCTTAAGGTCTCATGTCGCATTATATGTTTAAAACATTGATAATTTATCTTAAAACCTATTACCAATGTGAGTGTAATAAGCAATTAGAGTTCTACTATATTAACCTACAGCAAATATGTATAAAAGCTCAAAAATCGCATGGCCTCGCATATATCTTTTCAAGTTTGCAATAAACTATGTTTTGTACCAACAATTTGCCTCGTTTCTACATGAATAAAGATAACTTTATAATCAACAATAATTAAGCTCACATTCCTTAGGAATACACGACAAAGACTTATATGAATTATTAACAGAATGATATTAGACAGGTAGATAGGTAGTACATTTACCTTTTAGAACATAACGATATACAGACACACTGATAAAGATAGATTTCATAAAGGGCACCAATTTAGAACTCGTGTCATTGACTTCCACATTCAATACAGCGTTTATAACCTAGTGTTCAACGCAATACAATTTCATATTAAACATTTTTATTTCTCCATCATGATGACTTATCTAGTCATTTGAACATTAATTTATAAGAATATGTGCATATTGTGATAAATGCGATAATGCGCGTTAAATTAGGCACCAATATTATATTTGCCTTGTAAGTATTAGTCATTTACTAAGATAATCAACTCTGATATTACAATGAGTAAAAAGAATTACACATAAGTTGTTGTAGGTACCGGTCATCACGATGTGGGTAGCGACTGCGGGACTAATAAAAGTCGTGTTTGTTTTTTTGGTTTTACTTGGCTGCAACTTCCAACTATTCCATTTAACGGACCGGTTACATTCGTGATACGTCGATCCAAGAATAGCCAAAGATTATGAACTCGAGTTATAAGTAAATCTAATAATATCAGAACCACAGTCTACCAAAATGTAAAATATTCTCACACAAAAATTGATTGAAGTAAAGTTTAAAATAAGTTGAATGAATGCAGCGGCCCGAAAGTAGGCCGCTTACCGTTATTTCAAGAGTCTAAAATTAATAGTTTAGACAGTTTTATTTACATAAACATTCGTATTATCTAATCTTAATAAATATAGCAGTTTCTAGCTGAGTCTACCAGATCTAGCGTCAGTAATAACACCCCATAATTCAATTATGAACTCGTCTGTGAATCCAAACTCTTGTAAGTCACTATTATCGATGGCGTCTGCTAGTTGCATAGAGTTGGCTTTCCCTTCGGCAAGATCCCACATCTGCGATGCTAGTTCGGAGTCGTTGATGCCCATGAACGATTCCAATAAGCTGTTGATTTTCTCGATACCAGCTTTCGAGCTATCGTCGTGCTGAAAAATATATAAGATATAATTAAATGTATGTAAATTTTGAGAAGCCATGATGAGATGTGTATTGAGAATTTGTGATATACCACGAGTTTAAGAGATGAAGCAATCCACATTATATTGATACTTGAAATGATACTTCAGAGATGAGTACGTTCATTGTTTACCTATCTTTCAATTAGATTCCAATTCTATTGTTAAATGGTTGCGTCATCTTTGATGCCGCATTATAACATGCAAACGTGATATCAAAATGACGAAATCCTTTCTTGCTGTAAACCTAAAAGTGCTATAAACAGATTTTGATCGATTTTTCCCGTAAACGACTTTGTCTACATTAGCCATTCTCAATATTTGGATATGGTTCGTTAGTCACTTGATAGCCTCGAACGTTTTATTATAAAAGCTGGCAGGTAATAAAGTTGTCCTTTCTGTAGATGTCAAGGTGGTTCTTCAGTTTATACACAGATTCATTGTCGCTGTTTATTACATCACCTAAACAATTCACCCAGTAATTATGTACTATAATGTAACAGAGCAATAAATATAACTGATTTTCAACTAGTAGTACCTAGCTGGTATTAGAATCATAAACAGACTGACTAATGGGACTTTTGTAGTTATTATCAATGTGTTTGTTGAGCTGAAACGCGTGTGTTCAAGTGATTTCGTATTAGGTAGGTCAAAGTGATAACTTACATCATTTTCAATTGTAGCCTGACCATTGGCCTTAAACCGCAACGTTTCCTTGCCGGAACCATAATTTTGTTTTCTGCCAGATTTTGCACCACTTGTCTTGGGCCCAATACTTGCGAATCCACTTTTCAGGGGTTCTACCAATCGAATCGTAAAAGTAGTTCCCTTTGGAATATCTTTTAATATCTTAGCAACTTCATAATGCCTTTTGCCGACCATATTTTCTCCATCCAGCTTCTCAATGTGGTCTCCAACCTGAATTAAAAGTGAACAACTTTAATACTACAATCGGTAATTTCCGGTGAATTTCTTAACAAGGCCAACGACCACACTCGGATACACTTCTGGCAGCATCTTTATGAAATCTCGTTTATTACGCAAGGAACCGAACGCGAACGCACGTTCTACATATCGCAACAGGAATTGACGCCCACAATTTGTACCATCAAATAATTATAGCTTAATGATAAGATTTGGGTGTACGGTTTTTAAATGAAGTACCTAAAAAATGTATACCTACTTACGGTAAGTACCAATATTTATCTAACACTATCTTCTTAGGTCTACAAAGTCATCAACATCATACATATTTGAACCGTATCTGATAAAAATATTTCTATAGACTGTATATTTGACTATATTATATGGTAAAATATATCAATTATAACTTATTTACGCCATAACCAGCAGATACCAAACTATTTTTAACTCTACCCAAATGGTAATAGTCACAAACGGAAGGCAGCTATATTTTTAAACTGCAAAGTGTACCAGTTACCAGCTGCATAACACACGAGCAATTGGGGACGGGATACTAAAACTTTATGAACTAATCTATTCATATTTCATAATTCTTATCAATTAGTCCGGGCTAAATGTCTGACTGATATACTCATGTTATCGGTATCACAGTTAGTATGTAGGTACCTACTAACTACGTTTCCTGTTACCATTGCATAAATTCTGGTAAACTCGCTTAGGGCAAGAATTTACAGATCACAATTTGACTTTACTTTGGTAAAGAAAACAAGCGTCTTTTACAAATATGAACGAAAATTTATAATATTCGTTCAATACTTTACAAGTATTCGAAGGAGACTGGACAAGAGACAAGGATTGCTCCCATTCGCCTTTATGAATTTCATACAAATCGCATGAAATTCTTAGTTTACTTACCAAAGTAAAATCAAAGTTCTGCTGTCTATGAATTTTGTCAGTTCGAGTCATCATTATGAAAAATAATGTAGGTAGCATCAATCGGTGTTCGAAAATAATAAAGAATCGCAGTGTGTGAAAAAGTAAACAGCGTTAAGTTTTTGTACTTAAAAAAACGCCTTACAGCGTAGAGTTCCACAAGGATCTGTCCTTGGGCCATTTGGAGTGACCAAATGGCGCAAGGACAGATCCTTGTGGAACTCCACTGCGAATGAAAGGAGTTGGTAGGATAAGAGAACATTTAGTAAAATCATTGATTTAACGAAATGTTCAAATACCGAGAATGTGACTGTCTGGCCGTATGTATTACACCTACGTTTTGTGTATGATAAGCAGTTGTGCACGCTTTGTCGAAGGCTTTCGTTCGCCACCACGAAAAAGAGATTTCTAGTCGTTTTATTCCGCGACGAAAACCAGCACGAATAACAATGAAATTGTAATTTTATTGTCGCTTGGATAGTATCTCTTCATAGTATTATGTACAAACAGTACGTTCAGTGTCCATTGCGGTTAGCTAAGATATGTGTTAGAGGTACCGTGAACGACTCATCTTGAAATCCGTTCAAATTGAATACAAGTAGGTATTTTCCATGAAATAAATTGTTAACTCATTCCTCCTCGGAAGGATTTTTATGTCATTTTAAGATTTCAATGTGTTAGCCATCAAAAATCGAGAATAATAAGGTAAACCTATTCAAAGGGTTTACCGTTATTATATGTGAGTTTCTGTTTCGTGGGTTTAGAAGATGAGTAATCACGGGATAACCTTTTGTACAACTAATTGATTTTGTATAATCTTAGTTAGTAAATCTACTTCGTGATTTGGGTGTGGTCATAGGGTGTTAGATGGGGGAGTGATCTGACCTCGACACTTGATAAGCCGAGTCCCTTTCTCCGAAATAACCATTTGTATTGTGACGATACTTCGGATTAAAATTAAATTAAAATTAAATATAATTTGGAATTAGCATGATATATTTTAATTTTCAGATGGAAGAAGTTTTTTTGAGTACTTAAGTACTTATTCATTAGGAAATTTATTTATGGTATATCATAGCTAGATACTTTGGTTATTGACAAAAAATATCATTATCTATGTAAAAGATAAGAATTAATAGATTTCTTGTACTAATCGCATTCCAATGTTTCCGCATTAAATATTATTATTGAACGTGACCTTTATTTATAAGAACCCAAAATATAAGTCATGGTCCCTGATTTTTGATCCACATTTATTGGAATCATAGGAACCCATTACTCCAAAAATGTTTGAAATTAACTGTAGTAAATATTAAAACAAAATATTCTAAGGCCCGTAAGCGCCACAAATGACTCAATAGTAAATACATTATCGCTAAACGAATTTAAAACATTGTGATATTTATTTAGTTAAAACCTGAACTTATTTAGGTATTTGTTGTGCTGGGGGATCAATATTGGTACAAATAACTATAACTATGCTAGTATTATATTGTCTGTGCTATAAATAAAGTATTCGTACCTCAATGTGTGGTATTCTGGCTACAATAGAGCCTTCTTTTATCCTCTTTATAAAAGCGTATCCAGCACCATTGTCAGTAATCGTTAATCCCAAAGCATCTTCAGTTTTAACAATTTCTATTTCTTTCGGTCGTCCTTTTCTATGTGCAAATATGAAATCTTCTAGTCCTATTTGTCCGCCTAGGAGTTTTTTCATATCCACTTTGTGAGTATTCAGGGTGCAAAAGAGAATCTGAAACCAAAGAAATACACGGTTTATAAAGGTAGGTAATATTAGAATACCACTAACCTAATTAACCACGCCTAACTTAGCAGAGGTGCGTGACTAGAAGTTATTTTTCTTTGGAGCGTATTAATCTCTAACAAATACCTTGGATTTGTGGCATTCGACATTCTTAATAGGGCCTTGTAGAGCAAGTCAATGATTGTATTTCGTTCCAAATAAACCTAACATAAAATATTTGAAATTGCAAAGTTACAATTATTATCGATTAAAGACAAAGCAGTTTGTCTTTTGTAATTGAAATATGCATTTATATTTCCCGATATAAGTTGATTTAATTAACTATCTAATTTGTATACTGATAACCAGGAATCATTTATCAGATTGTAGATAATACGTAAAGCAAATTAAGTGGTAAACAGTGTTTTGGCTTTAACCTTCAATAATATTTGTTTAACATATCCACCTCCTATTGATTGAATTGCGACAGTGTAAGTGCGAAATGCTTGCATGACAAGGCATGCGTTGCAGGTATGACCGCGCTCCGGTCCTTGACCCACGTGTAGTAGGCCATCGCATAGCCCGCACAGGCACACATACGGCGGCGAAGCGTATCTGCAGTCACTTGCCGCGTTTATATCAACGAGAGACTGCGCCCCTGGGCTGATCCACTTCCTGGCTGCTCAGCCGTGCGTACATCCGCACACTGTGACATTTTCATACTTACCTACATAGTTACACTGATTTATCTTTACCAAACATTTCACGTATTGTAGCAGTAGTTTGTTAGAGAACAGATTAGTTTTTACTGGGTCTGAAACTTTATTCAAAACTAACATGTTTGTACTTTGATAGTCACTAGCAGCAGCGGTTGGGCCCCTTTGCTAGATAATTAAGATAACTATGATGACGACAAGTTCATTGTTCACCTGTTTCCACTTTCTTTTAGAGCTGTTAAACTACGACTAACAGGTAAGTCAACTTTTTAATTTATGCATAATTATTCAGAACCAGCATCACGCGCTGGTATTCAAACCATTGTTTTAGTTAGACCATGAACCACTCGCACGAATATAACATCTAGCTTAGTGTAAATAGTCCTATGTTCAACATTATAATAGGCGCCTCGCGGACGGCTGATATTATGATGAATTGGTTGCACTATCTAAGATTAGATAGAAGAATACCTTACATAGTTTTTCTTGTCACGTTATTTTTACCAGACACATAGTAAAGACAACGCACCTTACGTTACCGTGCTTTATTTAATTTAGTGCCTGTAATTTTAGCATCATTATGGTAAATATTTTTCTCTTGCTTATGTAACGTACATTTTTTGAGTTAACACAGCGATATTATTTCTAGTCTAGCAATCCAATTATCTAAATAATAGAACTTATATCTCTTAAAATCTAACTTACCTACTTACTTCTATTAATACCTACATACAAAAACCAGTAAGATTATGCTTTGCGTTACCTACGTTACGTAACTACTTACTAACAATAATTATACCTACCTACCTACTAATGCTTACAGACAGGCTGAAATGGTGTAAACTCTATTATCTTCATTCTCACGACTAGGCCTTGACAACGAATAAGCCTTGAGCGTTTTCACAAGCCGTGAAATATCAGAAAATTAGCGTCCGTGCCATTTTCGCCGCTGACCTTTAAGGCGTGAACTGAACGGTCGTTGGACCAAGTCGGCTAGATAGTTTAATAGATAACATAATCAGCAACATCATAATATTGATTATCTAGGTACAAGAATTCCTTGAAAGTATGATCGCCATGTGACGCTAAATAATATATAAATTGTAGGTGAGCATTTCTCTTTTTTTTGCCATTACACATTTGTGGAATTCCCATGATATTGTTGATGAATAACTTTGGCGTAATTTATAAATTACTGATACTGTTTTGCTTAGGATTATAATTGTAATTAAAATTTACAGAAAATATTTTACCAAATATCATAAATACATTATTTAAATAAAAAATCAACTAAATTTAAACTGTCGAAAATTGGAATGTATGAAAATTCGTATGTCCCAGTCTACCACTGGCAATTTCAAACTCAATTATTTTCATAAAGTTCAAAGACACTATACTGAGACTTTGATTTTAAATCGTATTAACTACAAGGTAAAAAGGTCCACGTTGTATTGACTTTTGGTAATTTGGTTAATATTTTACGTACAAAAATTAATTTTAAAGTCCCAAAAATGGATTTCAGTTTTTGTTACCTATTTTCGTGTGTAAAATATTAAAAAACTTCTATTTAGCAATGTTTTTCTGTACGAACAACACCGTAGATGCCATTAAATACCGCCAAATTGATGTATTGTGTCAGTTGCTGTTCCAGAAATTAGAGTCATAGAGTGCACGTCATATACTCGTTTTAGAGTGAATCTCATTCCGGCTTTTGTTATTACTGTTTCAAGGAAAGTTGACAATATATTGCCACTCTTTTTATCTTAATACAATAGTAATTAACTTCCATTAAAATTTAGTGTAAAATAATAGGCGCAACTGCAATTTTAACAACCACATTAATATTTAAAAAAAATCTAACACTTGTTTCTTTACTTTTTTAAGCTATTGCATAGCTTCTATCGCGGGCCTTGAGCGCGGGGACCGAATCCAGAAATTCCGTAACGAAAAAACCTCACGAGCGGGCACGGCGGTGATACTTTGACTTTTAATAAGGTTTTTGAATTCTGTGGAATCTGAGTGGTGAGGGGCAGGGGGGCGGGGGGGGAGGTTTGTTGCACGTGTTTTAGATTTCCGTGTTGGTATTTTTAGAATGAAATTTTTTTTTGCGGGGGGAGGTAAACGGTTAAGGGGGGGGGGAGTAAATCCTATCTTGTTCTCCTGGATGAAGTAGCGGGAGGCAGGGGGGCAAATTTTTTGTCAGAAATGCGCAGAGAAACTCCAACCGTTTCTGAGATATGAGGGTTTTAAAATTTTTGTTGGTCGTAATTTTTTTGCCTTTTATCGGTCTCTCTGAGCTGTTTCTGTGACAATGGTGATCAATGTGGACCTTATGCTAATGAGAATAAGGGTCACTTTTGCTTGTCAAAGAAAAGCGACCTTATTTCAATGTGAATAAGGGTATTTTTGTTTTGTTTTTTAGAGTTTTATTAATCGTAAATAAATGCGGGTTTGGCTCGCTACGTTTTCGAGTTTTTAACGTTTTTAATTTCGTGACGCATTTTCCAGGACTGGATCTAGAATAAATGCTATGCAATAGCTTTACCGCGGCAGTCCCCGAGTGCCACACATTTTTTTTTTATGATACTTTGGGATAGTAAGGTATAAGCGAAAAATTTAGCTAACAAAAACGGAATTATAAGAAATACGAAAAAGCAAGAGTCTGATTGGATTACAGTTTATTAAACGTTGATTATGATTAAGCACGAATCCATATTTTTATTTATTCATATCTTTAATCCTTTTAATAGGCATTTAGAACCAGCCTTAAGTTTTTATTTTGTTACCAATTACTCCTTTTTTGTTACTGTCCCTTAAATCTCCTGTCTTTAAACTCACTTTTATTTATTTATTTTATATCAATATAACTAACTAGTAAAAAAATCAATTTTACTCAACATTTTTATAAGAAGTATTTAATCTTTTAATTTTGTTTATTTTTCATATAATCAAAAATTTAAATTGACTTTAGGTTAAAAGTAACAAAAAAATATTAAAGCACCTAAATTGGAAATATTTTTTCACTTTTCTCAGTATTTCTTTGCGATGATTTTATTCAATTTATCAAGAAGTTTAAGAAACATAAATATTATAGCCACAGAATTTGCAACTTTACAGTATTTTTTAACAATTCAGGAGTAACAAAATAAGAACATTTAGCCTACCTTCATTTAGATTTAAATTATATATTTTAAAATAAATCCTAAATAAAATAGGATTCCTTGTGAAAAATCTAAATATTCTTGAAATAAACTATTTGATGTCAAGAAATTAAAGCGATCCAATGATATTTTTATTTTTGGCCACTTTTTGAAAACATGGCAAGAAAAAGAGAAACGCTTAGGTAATGACAGACCTACATTAGCAAATCGAATCGACAAGTTATACACGAGTTTACGAAATTATTGAGTCATGTGCATTAAATTATTTGAGCGCATTAGTATAAAAAATATGATGACTCAAATTAATTTGCACTTATGTAAAACTGAAAATATTGTAGATTTGTATTCCCATAATTATGTGGTTTCTTATGTTGCAAGAAAAAGAATGACCATCTATACTAATATTATAAAGAGGTAAAGTTTGTGAGTTTGTGAGTTTGTGACGTTGTAAGGGGTAATCTCTGGATCTACTGAACCGATTTTGAAAATTCTATATATAGGCTATAAAATATTTAAAAAAAAAATAGAGATCCTTAAGAAAATTGCAATAATGTAACCCAAGGTAGCAAAATGTTGTCTGTAAAATACATTATTTGGCGTGCGCTGAGAAAACTATTGATGATAGATACAAATTAGTAGGTAGGGTAGGTAGGATAGGCAGGTTAGGCAGAGTAGGCAGAGTAGGCAGGGTGGGCAGAGTAGGCAGGGTAGGCAGGGTAAGCAGAATAGGCAGGGTAAGCAGAGTAGGCAGGGTAGGCATGGTAAGCAGAGTAGGCAGGGTAGGCAGGATAGGCAAAGGCAGGATAGGCAGGTTAGGCAGGCTAGGCAGAGTAAGCAGAGTAGGCAGGGTAGGCAGGGTAGGCAGGAAAGGCAGGAAAGGCAGGGTAGGCAGCGTAAGCAGATTAGGCAGGGTAGGCAAGATAGGCAGGGTAGGCAGGAAAGGCAGGAAAGGCAGGAAAGGCAGGAAAGGCAGGAAAGGCAGGAAAGGCAGGGTAGGCAGGAAAGGCAGGGTAGGCAGGGTAGGCAGGGTAGGCAGGGTAGGCAGGGTAGGCAGGATAGGCAGTGTAGGCAGGATAGGCAGGGTAGGCAGGAAAGGCAGGGTAGGCAGGATAGGTAGGGTAGGCTGGGTAGGCAGGGTAGGCAAGATAGGCAGGGTAGGCAGGAAAGGCAGGGTAGGCAGGGTAGGCAGGATAGGCTGGGTAGGCAGGAAAGGCAGGGTAGGCAGGATAGGTAGGGTAGGCAGGATAGGCTGGGTAGGCAGGGTAGGCTGGGTAGGCAGGGTAGGCAGGGTAGGCAGGTTAGGCAGGGTAAGCAGAGTAGGCAGGGTAGGCAAGATAGGCAGGGTAGGCAGGAAAGGCAGGGTAGGCAGGAAAGGCAGAGTAGGCAGGAAAGGCAGGGTAGGCAGGGTAGGCAGGGTAGGCAGGGTAGGCAGGATAGGCAGGGTAGGCAGGATAGGCAGGGTAGGCAGGAAAGGCAGGGTAGGCAGGATACGTAGGGTAGGCAGGGTAGGCTGGGTAGGCTGGGTAGGCAGGGTAGGCATGGTAAGCAGAGTAGGCAGGGTAGGCAGGATAGGCAGGGTAGGCAGGAAAGTCAGGGTAGGCAGGGTAGCCAGGGTAGGGGCAGGGTAGGTAGGGTAGGCAGGGTAGGCTGGGTAGGCAGGGTAGGCAGGGTAGCCAGGGGTAGGCAGGATAGACAGGGTAGGAAGGATAGGCAGGGTAGGCAGGTTAGGCAGGGCAGGCAGGGTTGGCAGGGTAGCCAGGGTAGGCAGGGAAGGCAGGGTAGGGGCAGGCATGGTAGGCAGGGTAGGCATGGTAGGCAGGATAGGCAAGGTAGGCAGGGTAGCCAGGGTAGGTAGGCAATTGACGGGAGCGAAGCCCCGAGGGTCAGCTAGTTTTTTATAAAAGACTGAACCAGAACAAAACGGGTTACCCGTTAAATATTTCGGTGTGATAATAAGGTTCATAAATCATTGTAGTAGTTAGGTGTTAGAAAGGATTACTCTTACAAGACGTTCTCATGCTCCAATAGAGCCGAATAAACGTGTACGTTACCCCAACAGGAAAGTGGCTCCTAGAGTGATATGAAGGGAACGTATAATTAGTGCGTAATCTGCGCGAATGTGCGCCACATAAAAAAATACTGCATGTCGTCGTTTTTGAAAAAAACGGAAAAACGATTCCTGCTGGAGTAACGCTGTTCCAGCAGGAAAATTCTAAACGTAAGATCGGAGTGGGAAATATTGTGCATGGGCAGAGAGCATAAAGTTGTGCAAGAATGTGCGCCGAAAATTTAATTGGTGTGTCATCAGGTTTTCGAGATATTGCATTTCCCGCTGGAATAACGTTTTGCAGAATCGTGTCAAACCATTGTATGTGCGCCTGTAGAATAAAGATACACGAGGAGCTCTTGATATGAGCGTATTTGTGCCGGAATTAGATTTAAGAACATATTTATAATTTGCAAGTAATCGCGCTTTTTTGAAAACCCGAAAAATAATTGCAGTGCCTGAACGAAAAAACGTATAAGCTCGCTGAAAAATGAATGCAGTATCTCAAAAACCTGATGACGCACCAATTATATTTTAGGCGCACATTACGCACTAATTATACGTTCCACTCATCACTCTAGCCACTTTCCTGTTGGGGTAACGTACACCGAATAAACGGCTAAACCTTTCAAGAACCCAACTTTGAAGTAAGGTTGTTGGTTATTGACCGTCGGGCCTGTCAGTCACGAGAGCGTCGAGCATCACATTGGTCATAACATCACTCATCACGTTTGCTCAAGGCATTCCACAATAACTGCATTAGCCGATGCTTTGTAACACCTCTTCACCACCGATTAAATCTTATCAATCTGGCAAGATAAGGTAACTAATCAAATCATTCTTTTTGGTTCTTCCGCTTTATGTCTACCTACTTCTTTTTGATAAATAAACAAAACAAGTAAGTAGGAAAGTACCGAGAATCATAATAATAAAAGTTCAATGTGTCATATACCTACTTGGCACGAAGGCACTGTGGCAATATTGTTTTGATGTACCCAATGGCCATCGAATAAACAGGCTGGCTTTTCCTCAATCAACAAAAATAATTAGGTATAAATTGATTGAGGATTATTATTGTTCCATTTATTCATGATATATACATATTTTTACATTTTTAAATATTATTCTATAAAAAAAAAAAAAAACATTTAAAAATACAAAAATAGTAGCCCACCGGTATCGGGAACAGGGTCCAAGCTACCGGTGGTCAGGGCTCCTGAGAGAGGAACCTCCTAACGATACGCGCCGTGTCCAGAAGTACCGCTTTCTGGACCAAGCCCTTGATCCAGCTGCCCAACGAGAGCCTCCTCAGATGTTCGTCGAGGCTCTTGGCTATTATGCCATTGGCCGTAACGACTATCGGCACAATGATCGCTGTATTATTATATTCTTTATTGTACACCTTTAAAAAAAAACATACAGAACAAACATTTTCAAGCACTGTGTGTGAGGATGTGATACCTAAATACTTCATCAAGAATCATGATTGATCTATCCAATAGAAGATATAGATAGGGACCGTAGGGATCTTTCCCAATTCTTACTTCCATTAGAACAATCTTGCTTTTTGTGATCTACTAAATGACCTACTGTCTTTCTACTGTAGACTTTTTGAATAAAATTGCATGATCTGCCAGTGGGCAGCAGATTTAAAACATTGATCTGATACAAGTTTGATGACAATGATGAGCACCATGATACGGTCTCCGTACCTACCTATATATAGGGTTACCATCCGTCCTAGAGAGCAGTGGTGGCCCAGTGGTAACGGCCGTGACTTACAAGTTGTTGGTCGTGGGTTCTACCCAGGCAGGCGCTTTCTTTATGTAAATTATTTCATCACCACTGCTCTCAAAACGATGAAGGAAAATATCGTGAAGAAACCGGCATATCCTAGAACAAAAAATTCAAAGGCACGGCCCATTCCTCTCGAGGAGTCCTGTGTCCCAGCAGTGGAAACATCAAAAGGCTGACGATGACCATCCGTCTGGATCTGTCCATACATTTGGCATCCTGTCCGGCCTTTGTCCGGTCTTCTAATTTGTCCGGATGTTTTGCTTGGATGGCAAAATTTAGTTTTTTTTTTAAAGTTTGGCTTTTTGTCAGGACTTTTCAATTTTCTAAATGGTAACCCTACCTGTATAGGAATTATGAATGAGTAGGGAATCTAATCCGTAATGATGATTGATTCCTCATAATACCAGAAGTCAGCCTGGTAAAATCGATATCAACTTGAATCGATTAGAGGCTGAGCAAAAATAATATTATCACAACAAATATGACTCAGGATTGGCGATGACTTCAAGCTTATTTTCCTTATACTTTGTTTCCTACTAACACATATTACGAAGAATTTAATTTGTTTTTGTTTGCTTCGTTTTCAACGTCTGAATTTTATTGATCATCATGAAATCAGTATATCTGGGTCGCGGATAAATTTGAAAGAGAGTTACCGCGACCCTGGCTAGCAACTGAAGGAACACATGTGGATTTTAGTCAGTAAAAGTCTGACACGCTCTCCCGCTTAACCCTGAGCGGGAGAAGTCATTGGAAGATTTCCCACTCGCAATGCGTTCCCCACGAACTACCCTATCTACCCTCTTTTTTTTAGTACAGTAGGATAGGCTATTATTATGTACCTACGTAGAAGTGTGACCATCCAACTTTTTGCTTCCCTTCCGGACTTTTCTATTTGAGGGGATTGTTGAATCCTATATATCAAAAAATCAAAAAACCCGACTGCTTAAAAACCGAACTAAAAAGATGTAAACAAGAACAAAATCATGCTGTGCAGTCGGAGGATACATATTCGCGAGCTGAATGACCAAAACCAGATGTATCCTCCGACTGCGCAGCATGATTTTGTTCTTGTTTACATCTTTTTAGTTTGGTTTTTAAGCAGTCGGGTTTTTAGATTTTTTTAATTAACTTTTTTTATTTACAAATTTTTAGTTTTTTTTTTTAAATTAGGTTCATTTAAACATATAAGTGTTATATATTTTTGAAATCACCTTTTAAAACCCTTTATTTTGTTACCCCACACGACGGGTTTGAAAAAAAAAAATTTCCCCCTTACAAATTGGCGCCCTAAATCCGCCATTTTTTTCTTATCCAGTTTTTACATAGCCTATGACACTCGCAGGGTTAAGACGAATCGATTGACGTAAGAATCATCAAAATCGGCCAACGCGTTTGGTCTCTAGAACGCCACATAGGAACAAACATACATACATACATAGACTGATAAACACATTACCCTCCTTCGGCAGTCGGGTAAAAACATTACTTTTCTAATTGACTTTTTATTCGTCAATTGGTGAGTTTTATGGGCTCCTAAAGATTGCGACATACTCTGCATAATATTATAATAAGCGTTATCTAAGTACCTACGTGTACTTAATTCAAATCGATAGCCTGATATATAGGCTTGTTACTTAGGTACCTACCTACACCTAAAATACCTTTATTATAACTTAGCTAATGGGCCTACGCATCTTAAATAGGTTATTAAAAATTATATAGGTACCTAGTTACCTAAATAATTTAGGTAATTCAAGTACTAGATATAATTTATTAATTAAATATTTTGAGGGCTGTCAGCGGTGACAAACGAAGTTTTGGTCGGTTTTCTATAATTTTTGTTTGTCCTTGCCTGCAGCACATCATAATATTTAATGTATAATTTTTTTTTTATTTAATGTATAAATTAGCTTTTCTCTTTTCAGTTTATTCATTTAGCTAAATGCATTTTATTTATAATCTATTTCTGCAAAAAGCAGTTTGACATGATAATTCGACTTGATAACTTTATAGGGTGGCCTAAAATCGTGGATCAAACGAAACAGGGTGATACTTGGGGGAATTAGGAATAAAAAACAATGTTATAACTTTATGACCCACTGCGAATAGCCCTGAATAGCCCTGTATCGTTTGATCCACGATTTTTGCCCGACCATGGATGAAGGTACATGATCCGTGCTGTGGTCCCCACGCATTCCCGACCTTATAATATTGCAGGTAGGTTGCATTCTTTTTAGGGTTACATAGCCGAAGGGTCTAAACGCTGGCCTATTGCTGTCACTCACGTGTCTGTCACACAGGTTTTACAGCCAAACGGTAGGAGCTACAGTCTTCAAATTTTCACAGTATACCTAAGCATATTGCAAAGCCCATAAGGCTAAAGGGGGCGTGAAAAAATAAAATCAACTTACCCCAACGAGTGGGGTATCGTTGTTTAGAGCTTGATGAGTAGGTAGATAAATAGTTACTGTGTTTCTTGTTTAAAAAAAAAATTGGATAACAAAGTAATGAGAAGCAAAATTTTGTCCAGAAGAATTTTTAACTTCCTTTTGACATATGAACTTCAAATTTGATGATAATGTTTATTATTACGTATATTTTACTAAAAAACTCCAATACATTGGTAATTCATATTTTTCTTTGAAATTCCCACTTTTTTTCTGTTACAACCACGTTATCCACGTATTCCGTTTAGTACGGAACCCGTAATGTGCAAAGTCCGACATGCACTTGGCCGGTTATTTTTTAATCGTTTCATATTAACATCCTTGCAATAGCAGTGCGATTTATGTGTACCTAGTGTAGATAGGAACTATATACAAGATAAACCATTGACTCATCTGCTAAAGAAGGGCTTTCTTAATTCCTCCTTTAGGGGGCTTAAAAAGTTTGGGATGGCGCAGTTAAGTATACGAAGTAGTACAATAATAATAATTAAGCATAATTTGCATAATTATAATTAAGTAAATATATCAATTACGTCACAGTCACCCTGTGGTCACACTCATCAGACAATCACTGTAATCATTAGTCCACAATCATTATTGACAACAATCAAATTACCACCATTGTATGGTGGCACTGATAGAAACTATGTCTCAAATGCGGCAGTCGAATCCCGCGATTCGCGAACACGCGACCCTTTGCACTCTCTCCACCACTGCGCTATTAGGTTTCAGTCGATTGATTCATATATACTTTCGTAATGTTGTGCTACTGATTGTGAAACCTTTAATGGAAGCTACTTAGGTATTTGAATATCAATGACGCATTCCTTATGGAGTTATAATGTACTCTTATCAGTGTACTTAGCGGCGGCCCATGAAATGCTTGTGAAGGCAGAATTATGTAGTTACCTACTTATAATGTTCTATTGCATATTTACTTACTTACATTTAAATCATCCTGTCCTATGATTAAAATATACCAGTTTTAAAGCAAACTAATAGAAACCATTTTTTGCTGCCTGGCAAGCCGTACCACCCTTGTAAGTATGATTAAGTTCTTAGGCATCTGTGCCCACCAAGACTACGCGAGACACCACGACTATGCAGGTTCCAAGTACTCTATTCATCAAACCAATAATGACTCAGAAACTTGTTCACGAGGAATGTTGCCCTATCAATTCAAGTTTACAAAACCACGAACTTATTAGAAAACCAATTAGTCTTACCTCGTCTGGTGGAAAGTCGTAACATTCTGCTATCTTTTGATAAAGCTCCTTGACGTTGGAAAATCCAGAAATGAGTCCGAGGGGGCTGCCGTGCGCCTGTTGACAGTGGAACACCAACTGTGACTTCTGTGATCCATTGTTGTTGTCCACTCCGTTGGCTTCCTGGTGAGGGTCTTCGATAGGAGACTGTGGCACGGGTGGCGGTGTATATTTAGGGGCCTTCTTCTTAAATAACGACATAGTAAAAGAGCACTACGTAACGGTAATAAGTTTTCCTTTAGCGAGAACGTCAGTGCGCACACATTCTCTAACCGAGCACAATATAATTTTAATCACTACACAGTCGCTTATCTTGCGAGAACTTTAAAATATATCGTCGCGTCATAGCACATGATAATGTTATCACCCAATGGCGATATTGGGTTAGATTATGCGATGTTTAATCGAGAGTACACTTGGAACTCGCTGCGACACGGAGTGCGCTCTATCGACAAACGAACGACTGACTGACTGACTGTGGCGGACTGGCGGTGGTTTGCCTTGCCTGCTCACTGCTATGACGGCGACGCAAACACGACTCGCGCCCGCACCTCCCCCTCGTTGCCGCCTCTACGTCATCAGATGATTATATTACAAAAGCAGCAAAAGAATTGTCTTTATTAACTTAGACCTGACTGGGAATTCAACCAGCACGCACAAGTCCGTTACATTTTGTGGTTAAGTACCAACCTACAACATGTGGGTTAGTAACTTTAGTTAAGTTATTTTAGTTAGTTTATTAGGTACCTTCTAGGTACCTACAGATTTTGTTGTCATCTAGGGTCCTACCTATTAAGTAGGTATAGTAAAAAATGTTTTAGTAATCTAAATAATAGGTTCCTACCACTTTGGTGGTAATAAGGGTTAACAGGCTTAATTACTCTGCTTATAGCCAGTATTGAGTTTATGGGTTGAAGGTAGTGGTAATGGTAACCAGTAAAGTAATGTAACATTGTCAGGGATAGTTCCCTACACATTATACACTCACTCTATTCGTATTTTTTTATAAATATGGATCAGAAAACTGTAGCTACTTACCCTAGTAATTTAAACCCCGACACATTTTTATTTAATTCTTTTTAAACAACTAATTTTATCTAGTGAACGGTGAACGACTGAACCGATTTTAATCAAACATAGCTAAGAACACTCTCGATAAAGTAACCTTTAAAAAAAAACAATCAAAACCAGTTCATCCGTTTAGGAGCTATGATGCCACAAACAGATACACAAATACACACGTCAAACTATAACTCCCCTAATTTTCCGTCGGGGTTAAAAAATAATCACAAATACGAGTGAATGCACTTATGCACAAAAGCAAGATGACGAGGAGCCGTTCTGAAAAAAAGACAGAATTAGCTTTTTTTTTTAAACTGCTCCTCGTCGTCTGTTTATATGATATGATAGGTTTAGGTAGGTATCCACCAGCGACCACACAGCCTGGCTGTGTGGTCGCTGGTAGGTACCTACCGACTGAATAGAGACATTGTTGACATTTTCCATTGCAAGCAGCGCGTGTCGGCTGCCGCCAGTAAATACCAGGGCCAACCAAGATAATTATTATATAGTAGTTATTGTAGGAATACATAGGTACCTTGATACCTATATTTACCCCAAATTGGGATGAGACCCTAATTATAAATGAATTGACTTTGACTCCCATTAAGATTCCTAATATTTTTGAAGTCGGCGAAGCATAATGCCTTTTTTCAGTTCATCAGCCTTCATCTCAATGGTATTCGCACTTCAAACTTCTTCCTAGGTAGATGCATGAATGGTGCCTCCCCGAGTCGCGATGCCAAACGCCCAGCGTACCCTGGATAGCTAGCACCTAGCAGACCTTTCACCACGACGCGGCGACAATAAAGTCAAACGGCTCCTAAGAGCCATGACCAACAGCCCTTTTTAGGGTCCTCAAAAACCAAAAAACTCTACGTGTTGAAAAATGACTGAAGAAGAAACAATTTTTTTAAATTATAGACATTTTCCCCAAGAATAAATAGAGTCAATTTAATTTCAGTTCAGCATTAGGATAATACTCAGTACTCAGTGTGCCTATGTTGAGAAAAGGCTACTATTACACCAGATTAGAAGATTGACTGCTGCGCTACGTGTCGCGGGTTCGATTCCCGCACGGAACAAATATTTGTATGACCTACAGATAGTTGTTCCGTCTCTGGATGTTTGTGCATGTGAGTTTATATGTTTGTAAACGCACCCACGATACAGAAGAAATTCCTAGTGTAGGGCAAAGTTTAAAAAAAAAAAAAATTGCTGAATAAAAAAAAAAATATTGTCTATTTCTATTTTAATCTGGAAACCTGTCAAAATATGATAAGAGCGGTCGCAGACATCCGACAAATACCTAGTCATAATTCGAGGTTTGGCTCTCGCCTATTTCCTCCTACATACAATATTAAACCAATTTAAAATTATTTTCCATAAACTGAAAAAGAAAGATTTAAACGGTGCCTCTGTTTTTCTTTTTACCCGACTTCCGAAGGAGGGTAATGTGTTTATTAGTCCATGTATGTAATGTTTGTTCCTATGTGGCGTTTTGAGCACCATATTGTGGAAACCCATATTTTTCCTTTTCTTCCAAACCTATCGTGTGGGTGGGGTATCAAAATAAAGGGTTTTAAGAGGTGTATTCAAAAATATATAACACTTATGTTTGAATGAATATACCATAATTCTAAATAAAAAATGTTAACTAAAAAGTTATAAATAAAAAAAGTAAAATAAAAGTAACGTCTGGTTTTGGTCAGCCAGCTCGCCAATTTAATGTATCCTCCGACTGCACAGCATTATTTTCTTCTTGTTTACGTCTTGTAAGTTGGCTTTTTCAGCAGTCAGGTTTTTTGATTTCTTGAATTGACTTTTATTTTTTTCATTTAAGGTTGTCAAATATGCTCTAGTGCTTAAAAAGATAATATATCATCAAAAAGGAAAACATAGGGCCATAGTATACAGGGTGTAATTTTGTAATGCCACCTGAAGGGAAAGTATGAAAATTTTACTCAAAAAAAACTGCATTCAAAGATTTACGAAAATTCGCTTGCCACACCCGGGAATCGAACCGACTAAAATCTATAAAAATTACACCCTGTACCCAATATGTTAGGGTCAATTAAAGGATGAAATCTCTGTAACAAAATTGATAAATTAAATTAAAGAAAAACAATTAAATTAAATCTGCACTTATAAATTCAATGGGTCAAGATAAAGCACTTTTACTCAAAGATCCATCTGTATCCTTGTGTGAGTAATTAATAATTATCATTGACGTCATTTATCACAACACTTTATTAAAGGTTACTAGAAATTAATTCGTTATAAGAATAAATTTGTGTATCCAAGAAATTGGAGCCCATTTCAAGCAACTACTTGGTTAGTTTACCATTTTTTGTAAATAATTTAAGATTTCATGGTTTTCCTTTCATTTAATTTTAATTAATCAAATTTGTTAGAGATTTTATCCTTATAATTGACACCTACGATCGATAAAAGTACAGGGTGTATTTTTTACCCAACTGCCGAAGGAGGGTAATGTGTTTATCGGTCTATATATGTTTGTTCCTATGTGGCGTACCAGTCAAAACGCGTTGGCCGATTTTGATGATTCTTACGTCAATCGATTCGTCTTAACCCGGCGAGTGTCACTGGGTACATTAAAATTGGAAAATAGAAAAATGGCGGCTTTTGGGCGCCATATTGTGGGGGTCCTAATTTTTTTTTCTTCCAAACCCATTGTGTGGGGTATCAAAATAAAGGATTTTAAGAGGTGATTTCAAAAATATATAACACTTTTATGTTAAATTAAATACCTATATCTAAAAAAAATAACTAAAAAGCTAAAAATGTAAAATCAAAAAACTCGACTGCTTAAAAAGCGAACTAAAAAAGTGTAAACAAGAATAAAATCATGCTGTGCAGTCGGAGGATCTAGTTTTGGTCAGGCAGCTCGCGAACATGTATCCTTCGACTGCACTGTTTTTGTTTTTTTGAATTAATTTTTAAAGATTTTAGTCAGTTCGATGCTCGGGTGTGGCAAGCAAATTTTCGAAAATCTTTTGAATGCAGTTTTCTTTCTCTTCAAAAATAAAGGAGTTTTCTTTTTGTAATTTTTTTTCGTCTACGGTATTAAGAGTACTGTCCCTTCAGGTGGCATTACAAAATGCCACCGCGTATTTTTCTTTTTCAGTTTATGGAATATCTTTTAAATTGGTCCAATATTGGAGGAGCAAATAGGCGGGCGCTAAACCTCGAATTACAACTTTTTAGTTTTACTAAGGAAATTCAGTCAGACCTCTCTGCCCGCATTTCCTCTTAATTCCAAATACTCAATTCTGAAACCCACCTTTGCCTGTACTTCTTCAGCTACATTTGTAGTGACATCAAGTGAGGTAAAAATTAAACAGTATTAAATAAATAAAAGATGTAAATGGATGTTGTTTTTTTTATTAGTTTAGCACTAAGTTTACGACGAGGCTACAGCTTTCTTGGGTGTGGGTTTGCCTTCCTTGAAGCCATTGCGGAAACGCCTCCTCACAATCTTCAGGTGACGCATGCGGCCAGTTCCTGTGGTCTTCCTGCGCTTAGCCTTCACCGACCAGTGGTCTGTAAAAACAATTTATTGTGATAAGTATTTTTTTTTACATTTTTCTTGGGTCGGGTTTACAGTGATTAATGGCAAACATTATGTTAGCTGTTATATTGATTGGTTAATCATATAATTTTCTTCTTTTTAGCTTTGATACTAGGTGTTAAGCTGCTTGTCCATTGGACAACAGTGTAAGTAGGGAAGAGAAAGAAAGTAACACAAAGTAGAGTGTGTGGCATGTGGGCCTAGCTAAAATAATTAAACCAAAATGTCTTTGTTGAATCTGTAGTTTAGTTTTACTTGCACCACAAAACAATATGCATTTAATGCTAAATGTATTGTAAACATCATGCTATCTTCGAACGATTTACAGAAACAATGATGATTTCAATTAATTTAGAACTAAATGCTTTTATTGATTAGTGTTGCAAGGGCGAAGAGTGGAATTATATTGTTTTAACTTTAGTATTTTTAACTGAGCATTTATATCTGATGGATAGGCAACCTTAGAGAATTAACAGAATTTGAAATAAGTTGTATGAATTCCATGATCTAACAAATGTTAAGACTCATTTATCAGTATCAGATTTCAACTTAGTGTACCTACATTATACAAAGAAACATTCTGCAAAGAAAATATCTCTTCAATCAGAGTAGGATTCTGCCGAGATAATAGATGTTAAACAAAATTGCATCAGATCTGTATATAAGATACCGGTTCTGTTCCAAAACTTGCTTATAACTGGAATTATGGTCAACAGCCAGGTATATAATTTAACGCCATGTAACAGAATAACTCATCATTATGAACAACATAGAGGAACCAACTTTGATATTGTGATAAAAAAACAGCTGTTCATTACATTTTGTCGAGTTATGGAAACAAATATAAAGCAGCAGTTGACTTTGCTTCACAATCCCCATCAAGATATTCATGCCAGCCCGTGCAATACTGAGCCGTAGTTAAATAATTAGTTAACACATATGAGTTTCTTGTCCATTCTTCTCCATGTAGGTATTTACAAACAGATGGTAGCCAGCTCTAGTTGTCCCCCCAGCAAGGCCATGAGCCAAGGTTCGATCCCATAGGGGGTAGCCCTCAGTGCGGTCACTTCAAGCTAAACCTAGCTTTTTGTGCCTGGCTGGAGCCTGTAGTTTTGTCTCATGGTTCAGGATCACCCAGTTAAGCAATAGCCGCCAATTACTCTGATTGAACTTTGAGAAGCACATCAAAAAAAAATGGTTCACAATGTCATGGTTGGTTCTATAATAAAAGTTGTTCATAATGATGATGAGTAGAATGATACCCCTTTCAGGTTTCGAGTTTATTCGGTTACATGTTGTTTATTATTACACTGACAACATGAGAAATTTTGATATACAATTCATCATTTAGGCTCAATAATGTGACAAAGAACATGAAATTGTATTACATTTTCATGTTTCATTCAGTTGGTCATTCTAAAGCATGCATGTGTCGGTAAAGTACAATTTTATATTATTATTTACATTCCTAACCTAAGCAATTGGCTGAATGACAGAATTCAGTTAAATATTATTACATTAATTGAAATATATCTAGACAAGGTAGTGACCGTGGGGTTCAACAATGAGATCCTTGTTCATCAAATTATACATATTCATCCTAAAACATGCCTAGACTATGTTCATAAATGTATGTATCATTTCAGCCAAGACCACTGAACATAGGCCTCCCCATAGTGTCGCCACATCGATCAGTAGTTTGATAGAAACCACACGTTTCACAATATATGTCAAACATACGACATGCGGGCACAATAACAATGAAAGATCACAGGTTTCCACCACGAGTTTATGTTACAGATCCTAGTTAGGCGAACTTATAACCAACTTGTAATCTAAAACAACACTAGAACTGATTGAGGCCGGTATGTATGTACTATATACTTACAGGAACGCAGCTTAGCTGCGGGGTATCCGCACTGTGCACATTTGGATTTTTGGATGTGGTAAGAAGACCTGCCACACCTTCTGCACAAGGTGTGTGTCTTGTTACGACGCTTACCAAAGCTCGAAGTACCCTTCGTCTGAAATCAACATTTACAGGTTATGATTGGGAACCCATCAGAAACTCACTAATATACGTAATTTTACTTTCACACAGTTAAAACACAAGTAATTATTTCAAATATAGACTGAAATAATGCCTTATTTAAGAGATTAATTTAGATTTATATTAAAACAGCTAGAACCTACCATCTTGTCACAATTTGACAAGCCAAGAGAAAACAAAACTGTCAGACAGTCTTGACGGTGTTACCAGAAAAATGAAAAATTTTGGGTTGCCAGATTGTATCGTTAAAATAAAACATAAATTCATTAAGAATGGTAATAATTCATTAGGATAGTCACAGTCAATAATAGATCAAACCACAGTTTCAGAATATATATATATGAGACATTGCTCTTATTCTAGGTGGTTTTTTGTATCAATCTTTCACCTGTATTTATGTTAGGCTCAAAGATCGAAACGCTCATTGAGCGAAAAAATAGCTCGCGTTGTGGCTTCTTACAAACAAACGGCCACAACTCGTATTTCGTGTTGTAGTACCTTGAAAACCGGCCACAACGCGTTCTGGTAAATTGGAACAGGCCACAACACGAATTCATGTTTCCGGCCGGGGTTATATGGTGAACTAATTTCTCAACTAGGTGACCCACACCTCTACAATATTATTGTGCAATACAAAAAATAGGCTATTCGAACAACACTAATGTGTTGTTCGAATAGCTTATTTTTTGCTACGCAGATGAAGCTGCAGGAAAAACTAATAACTTTAGTTTTTTTTTTTAATTTAGGGCATTATGTTTGCGATTTTCTGTCCACTTATAATTTTAGACATTTTAAATCGCCGGGCTCCCGTGTATTTTTTTACTCTTAAAACCGGAAGCATACTTACGTGTCGTGTCGTGGCGTGGCGCCGTGACGCGTTTGACTGACTACAAGACTCGTTATGTTATGACGTAGTCTTGAACACATTCGAATAATTGGTGTACCCTGCGTTACGCAACAACACTACAAATTAATGTGATAATGTGTAGGCAGCATAACGTGTGATTAGAACAAATGTTTGAATTAATTGCGTCCTGGGACAATGTCGCATGTTCACTTCATATTGCGGTTTATAATGACTGATATATATTATTTTATGAACCCTAAACTATCGATTTGAATTCATGAAAGTATATTAGGTAACATAATATCTTTTTATCGTGTCATACTTACCGAGGTAACAAGTGGACTTATCTCAGTGATTTATTGAGTCAATTACACGAAAAATCTTTGAAAACAATACAGCAACCCGGTTTATTTTGAGCTGACGATTCTGATAGACAGTGATACTGGAAGAGAAGGCGACTATTCGTTAACAGATAAAGGCGGAAACACACTTGCGTAGCGTGGCGTGGCGTGTCGCGCCAGAAGCATATCGGTTTCATATATTTAGTTTGTGGCACATTTGTATGTCGTGGCGTGGCGTGGTACATTCTGTCGTGGCGCGGACTGCACGCGACCGATTGTGCCAGAGCAGTGGTGGAGGTTAAGGCGCGACACGACACGACAGACAAAAATGTGTTTCAAAAGTTCTACACCGCGTGGCTCGTGGCGCGCCATTCAACGACGCGAACTCCTAGCGGGACGCTTGTGTGCTGCTTGTTGAAAATGACCGACGAGCTTGTTGAAATTATACGTCAAAGTACATTTTTGTATGACACAAAGTCTAGGGCGTAAATTAATCATTTATTATGTACCCTAATTAAGTAAGTTCAAAGAATAGCGCAAGGTACGCTTTTCTTGCATTCATTGCTTCATATGTTCAAAAAGTCGTCTACTTGACAGCGTAAAACATGCAATGAATACTGAGTTGTCAAAATGATAGGGAAGGTGTGGGCTTCGTGATGTCATAACAGATACGCATTTAGGGTACTGAAATGCTGCTTGGGTAGTTTTTTTTGTTTGTTTATGCTCTCAAGAAGTTTCATTAATGGATTTTCCACTAAAACTGGTGGTTTAAACCTCCTATTTAGGGGCTTGCTTTTTTAGTTAACGATAGGATCGCGTTTGAGTACTATCTCGCCAGAGCGATGATGTGGTCGACGGTGAATCACGCTTGCCTAGAAGTAACCTATTCACTCTTGACTTAAAGACCCCAAGGTTATAGCTATCAGGAAACAAAAATTCCGGCAGTGAATGCCATTTCTTAGCTGTGGGCACATTGAAAGTATTCGCAAAATGCTTTGTACGTATGGGTGGGATGTCCACCATGTACCGGTGGCGCATTGCCATACGTCTTGTTGTCCGATGATGGAAAGGGCTAGGCGGCATCAAATTGTGCAGTTCCATCGCACACTCCCCGAAATGTAACCGATAAAAAACCGATAGACCAAAATTGAGGGTCGATGATAACGTAACACCGAGAAAATCTAGATGGTCCGTTAACGGCAGGGTTACACCACGGAAAGATGGAGGCGGTAGAATAGGGTATTTTTTGCCGAAAAAAGACACGGGTCTTAGAAGCATTGAAATTGACCAGATTGGCATCGCCTCATTTGGAGACTGCCTCCAAAGACAGGCTCAAGCGCTCAACCATGGCCTCCCGGAGAGACTGGATCTCAGGCCCAAAAGCCCGTGCGCCGGACACGTATTTCTCAGAAACCGTGTTGTCGTCTGCGTACCCAAAGGATCCGGGTTTTAGCAGCAAAAAAAGTGTAGCCGAGAGCACCGACCCCTGAGTGACTCCAGCGTTAAAACCAAACTGACCGGACGAGCAACCATGAAGTAAGCAATCTAGTCACACAGACGAGTAGCTTTCCGTCTTATGCAGTTATTATTACACTATACAATTTAATGGTAACCTATTTAGGAACAGTTAGGAACCTAAATTGTTAACTAGTGATCACACTACACTAAATTGGATTCTAAATCGTACAGACCTAGGGTTGCCAGAAAGTCAGGATTCATCTGGATTCACACGAAATTTTAGAGGATCCATTAGGTACTCTAAGATCCTTGTTAAACAGGTTTCTTTTTTTTTATCACACATTTCGTACCTGCCATCGGGGTTATTCTTGTTTCATCGAAAAGAAATTGAAAAATTATCACTTCCCAAACAATTTGCCGCATAATTTAATTTGCCAAATTAACACTTTTCAAAAATCTCTACCTAAATAATTGTAACGCAAACCTAAGGCCGGGACTCCACCAAAGCGGAGATGTGCGGAGAAGTCTAAAGCGGAGACGAAAGATGCGTGAATAACGAAATTCTATTGGTTGTTTAAAAAACATCTCCTCTCCGCTTTGGACTTCTCCGCACATCTCCGCTTTGGTGGAGTCCCGGCCTAATATTTGGCAAGTGAACATTTAAACAATAACTTGTTTACCAACTAGTACCTACTTTTACCAATTTTTGTGTAGTCTAATATTTCAGTTAGATTAACACATTTTAAACAAAATAAAATATTTAGTATCTTCTGTTTTCAATTTACCATTTCTAGCTTAGTCAATGACAAAAAAAAAACATGTTTTAGTCAGTTGCCTAGAATATACAAATTAAATAACAATATGTATGTACGATTACTATTTAAAACTTGACGCCGCGCTGACTAGTCGTTCTAAATCGCAGCATTCGCAGCGTCGCGATTACACTGTCCTAAATCGTGGAGAACTCAGGAAGTAGATAGGATAGTGGTCAAGCGCAAATTATCTACAAAAAAAAAAGTAGAGCGGTTGGACCTCCGATTTGACTAAATCGGATGCAATCTGTTTCTAACTATAACTTCAGATTTACTAGTTAGGCTTCTTACAAATTGGATAGTGTAATAACTGATTTCTTTATGGTTTCGGCTGAAAATCGTGTTCGTCGTTAGAGTCGTCAGCCAAACACTAGTTATTATTAAATACTCTGTAACGCGAACTGTCAGACTGGGAGCTGGTGTCAAAGACCTTATACTTCTTACTACTAGACTGTGTACCAAAATTTTTTGTTTAGCTAAAATGAAATCTATCATCATACACCTAGGTTAGCTATTTCCTTATAAGCGGTAGCTAACCAAAAGCGGTCCTGGCGAGAGGGTTTCCGCTGGTAGTTTGTCCTTGTCTGACCTCTTGCTAGCTCAACTAATCATTGGGTTTGGTAGAAATGGTAGAAAATTTTATATTTTCTTTTTATGTTATACCAAAACGAACAATTCATAGACTTTAACACGTATTTAAATATTTCTAGAAAAGTATATAATATTTCTACAGTTCCTATATTTAATCAATTCGTTGTATTTAAAAAAATATTCATTAATACTGAGTAAGAGTAGTACTTTTAAATGTTTGGGCCTGGTATATACTAAATGTAGGATGGCCGTTTGCGGATTTTTTGGCGGACTTTGTTCGAGTAAAATTCAGCGGCTGTTAATATTATTTGCAAATTGATTCCTAGTGGAATATAATTGGTGTAGTTTTATTTCTCAACTGTCTACGCAACTGGACCATATTTATTAAAACTTTATGCATAAGTACAAAGGCGGACTTAATGCATTAGGCATTTTCTACCAGTCGACCTTAGGGTGGTGCAGAGATAAAACAAGGCAGGTACAACTAAATGATAGGATGAATAGAGAAAAGACCATATGTGAAATCATAGAGATCCTTTGAGGTATATTTAGCTGCCGGTATTTCAAAGCACCGTCAGAAGACTGCAGGGTCATCTAACGCCTCTCCTTCATGAGCTTGAGAGTAGGATCAGGGAGCTTTTTGTTCCAATCTATACGATGGTCTTGAAGAATGAAACTTGGGATTTGAGGATTATTGAGTCCTCCCCCGCTCTTCGAACTTCAGATAACCCTTTAATACTCCATTGTAAACTGCTCAATTCCTATTCGAGTTCGGTGATTTTTTCGTCGGTCCGGAGTGTGCGCGTGTTGTACGTTGCCAGGTCCAGGCGTCGGTATTTGTTGGGGTAGCCGGATCTCGTCCGGGATTCTTAGCACCCCTTACCATACCGTAACTTCGACCGCTACCGTAGTCGAGGGTACAGGCTGCCGGGCAATAGGGGCTATGTTTTATTTGTGCTATTCATGGGGAGTGCTTCGCAGGCGGGTTGGCGATCGCAGTATGGTTGTTACAAGTGCACAGAGAACGCTGATGCCCATTCTCTGGTTTTTCCCTTAGTCGCCTCTTACGACACCCATGGGCAAACATGGGATGGTGAAATTCTTTACGCCCGACACCATACGGGTAGTGATGTAGATGCCAAAAAATATAAACACTTTTTTTATTAACTATAAATTAGGTAGGTTTAGGTAGCGCAGTTAGGTAGCATCAACATATCGGAATACTTCAACTATCGTTTTTACAATCAATTTGTCCCATGTTCTGTTTGGTCATGGTCACCTCATTAGAAAGAGACACACTACCAAAGGGAGCCCTCTCGCTCGGACCGGTTTCTGCGCCATAGTGCACAGTCTAGCAGTAAGAAGTATAAGGTCTTTGGCTGGTGTCAACAAATCTTTGTTGCACTATGCCACGGCTGATAATCTTCATAGAACGAAACACTCGACGTAGCGCCATTTTGTTTTGATGATGTATGACGTTTCTGCTTGGCTGTGATTGGCTGTCACAGGCTCCGGTAGGCCGCCTCCGCCATTTGTTTTTGTTTTGTACCATTTGAATTTTAACATGACATTACAGGTACTATGTTGATCATAATATTTAGAAATATGTGACTGAAGCATGCTGAAACCAATTTCATTAATTTGTGACCACGGAGCTGCTTTTCATTCTGCTTCTGCTATATGAAGCCTGAAAGCAGACACAACACGTGACCAATTACTTGCAAATCAAGGACCAGGTTAGTTTTATTCAGTTAACTTTTCCATCCTAGTGATCCATATATTCAGAAACATTTGAACTCCGCCCCTAAGACGACCCACTGACCAACATTTGCAAATGTTCATCACTAAGGGTAAAATTAGGGGACCACAATAGATCCCAATGGGTCGAAGTGTCAGAGTTGTTTCTCGGCCCCTCCACAAGATAAGATAAGGGTAAAATTGGGGGTCTTTAAGTCAAGAGTGAATGGGTTACTTCTAGGCAAGCGTGCTCCACCGTCGACCACATCATCGCTTACTATCAGGTGAGATAGTGGTCAAGTGCGAGCCTATATTAGATTTAAAAAAAAAAATGCTGTTATTAATCAATTGTCTCAGCGGTGGGCATGTTGTTTAAGGAACTTGCGTCGCAAAGATTTACAACAACCAATGTTTTTAACCATATTTACATGAATACTGTAAAACTTGATGGCACTTTGAAATTATAATGAAATTATAATTTGGTTTAAATTGTTTAATAATTTCAGATGGCACAGTCACAATAAGCGGAGTCAATCTGAGTATTGTATATGACCCGTCACACCTTATAAAGGGACTTGGAAACAACTTTTTGAACACATATGATAATGAATTGCAAGATATAGTAGATGTGCATGAAACGGATAGCCATCACGCAGAAGCCAGACTTCTTTATAAATTGAATGACCAGCAAGTCATTCCTGAAAAGATTAAAAATATGAAGGTTGGTTTTAAATTTATTTTATTTAGCTAGCTATTTATATTCTGCTATAGTGGCCGTCAGATTTTATTAATGCTTTTTATTTTTCAGGTAACTATTGTGTAAAGGTCTTCAGCAAAACTGTATCTGCAGCCTTGTCATATACAGCAAAATTTTGTAAGTACCTAACATTAAATGAAAATAAATATTAGCATAGTTTTATTAAGTATAGGTGCCTGCGTGGTAGAAGGTAGACATATGGCGTTACTTCAGGTTTAATAGAACTACATACATACATAAATTCACGCCTTTTTCCCATGTGGGTAGGTAGAAACTACAAAGCGTCACCTGCTATGATCTTTACATACATAAGGTCTATCCACACATATCAGGGCCGTGCCTGGGATATGACAGGGCTGGGCCCAGACATTGAAGCTCCGTCACTGGCCCTTGCACAGACGTGTGTGAACGAGTTCATATAAAATATACGCACTGATTGTTTTTGGAGCCCCTGATGGGGCACGGTCTGTCCACGTCCCGGGCATGGCCCTGATATGTGTGGATAGACCTTTATATTGCTTCACTCAGGTTCATACATCTAGTCAGTAGATCTTATTAAGAGAAATCATTCCATAATACATATATTGTTTTCATATAACTCTAAATCTGGGGGCAGAGTGGAGTGGGCGGTTTGGTTTATAATATTAAACATAACATCTTTTTTTTTCAGCTCATTATGCAGATGGAAGACCTGTCAGTAGCACATTACAAAATACAGCAGAGACAGTTTTATTTTTTGACCAACTATTTGACAGTGTCAATGGAGCTGCAACCTTATCAAAAAGAAGCAAGGGAAAAAGCCTGAGAACACCAGTGGTAGAAAAATCACCACCACCAGCTTTGGAAAGAGGCAGTTAGTAAATTGGAAAAAATATGTTATGTTGATTCCAATGGAAAGGAAAATCTGTGCCCTCTAGTAAATTTTATTATAACACTAAAAAGTTACATGAAGCTGTGGCAGATATTTAAAAGCAATAGTATAAAAATAATCAGACCCAGTTAATTTAATTCTGATCCTATAGAAAACTTTTTTGGTCAAGTAAGGGCATATAATTACCATAATAATGACCCAAGCTGCCACGGCTTCAATTGCACCTTCAATAAATTATTGATAACCAGAATCATAAAGTTCCACAACCAAACGTTTAATTGTGAGAATGACCTGGCAGACCAAGTAATAAATTTACAGTCATTGTTTACTGAAGAATTCTAAGGAAATGTCGAGCCAGGTCATTCAAGTACAGGTCAAAATATTGAAATGATTGTGGAGCAGGCTATCCGAGAACGATTGAATGTCCACTCGCGAGCCTACACTGCTGGATGGGTAGTACGCAAAATTTTTGATAAATTTAAATGGAATTCTTGTAAAACTAGCCTAACGAGTAATGAAAGTAGTAACCACGACTGGATAAACTACCGGGAATATACGGCAGCAAATAAAAAGCCTAAACTACCCATCTGAAGGTGCAGTGCGGTGTTTTGGTACAGTAATAACTGAAACAAATGCTTACTTGGAACACAATGCCCATAAAAACAATGTAGCATCAAATGTAAATGATGTTATTGTTTCCAAGTATTCATTTGATTTTATTGACTGTACCAAACAAAAGACAATTGTCCTAAATCATTTAATTTCCTTAGTTGTGAGATAATAAATTGGTGCAATATGATTAATAGAATTTTAAAGGGCATATTCGAAGGGTACACCACCGCACCGGTACACAACCGTGATTTGCCTGCGATGCAAAAAAAAGCATTTGAAAATTTAAAAATATATCATTTAATAAATAATTATTTGTTTTAATTACTTATCCGCAAAAATAAACCCAGAAAATTAATAAGTTTGCCTGCAATAGCAATAATAAAAATAAATTGAGAACCTCCTCCATTTTTTAAGTCGGTTAATAAGCACGGCGTCTCAGGCTGTATCCGTTTTATTCCTTCGCCATTGTCTATGTAAAGCAAAAAAAAAAACAGAAACGTCATGTATCATTAAAACAGAATGATGAGAATTTTGTTCTAGAGTTGGCAGTCTGATACGTAGTATCTCTAAGTAGTCTGTGCACTATGCTAGTATTATATTATCTGTGGTTACACATACTTTGTTGGGGACAAAATAATTTCAGGCGTGTTTATTAAATGAAATTGGTTTATTACCTGGGAGTCAGTCGATCAAAAAAAGAAAAGTCCTTAAAAAGGTACGTAAATGTTTAAACTAATGTGTAACTTTCAATGGCTGAAAAACCGTAAAAGATGACTTTCATGTTTTCATAATTATGGCTTTATCGATTCCTTCAACTAGCATTCAAATTACTCCATAAATCAGTTGTCTGTTATCAAGCAGAGATTTACGTCGTATGTAATCGCTCCAACAGACTGCTACTAAGGGACTATCTATTAGAGATATTCAGGTACTTTTTTAAATGATTATACAAGATAATGAAAAAATACCAATTATTTACTTCGTTCATTATACTGCAGGTGCATGTTATTTGGTAAATGTGATGAATCATAGCATACCATATTATTGACTAGTTTTTTCCTGCAGCTTTGCTACCATGGTCTGTCCCATAGTAACATGTATTTTTTTAAGGACTGCCAGCGATTTTTGTTTTTTTTACCTATTTATAATTTTAGTTTAGTTGATGGGCTCCCAAAGTTTTTCTTGTCACACCTCCCTACTGCAAAACATAAAACCTCCCGCCCCTTTATTATTTGTATTTAGATAACAGTCTTAAAAAAAATAAAGAAGAGGAAGCATAAGACTAAGAAAGGAAGGGTAGAGGTTGTTTTGGCGCAAGATCAGTTATTCCACAAAGTTATTCTTATGAAAAGTTTAAGATTTTTTATGAAGTAAAATAATGCACAACTTACAAAATGCAACCATTTTATTCACTATTCTTCTGTACTAGAACCATGCCATTTTGATGGAACTCTTTTAAGTCTGACATAAGTTGGATCAAAATTCAAAGTGTATCTCAACTTACCTTAATTTTAAACTAAGCTCATTTCAGCAAGCAATTAAAATACAAATTTTTATTATGTACATATTATATTGCAGCCAAATTCATTTAGACTGTTTTTATTTTAATTATTTTTGAAGAACAACCTGAACTTTAATTAAATAAATCAATTCCTTTAGATACAATTATATTATAAAAGTATTAACAGAAACATAAATTCAATTTTACTTTTCTATTTTAGATATCTGTCAATATGGAACTTCTAGATATTATGAAAAGCTTAACTATTAAAAGTATACCAAGTGAAAGTGAACAGCAGTTGTTCAAATCTATAGCTGCAGATATAGATGATGTTCCTACAGAAATAGTCTATGCAGAGTATTCTGATAAAACAATGCTTATTGTATCTCAGTATCAGAAGATTGGAAGCATGTTAATGATAAATAAAGATCAAGTTCATAGTCCTTTAGGTACTAATGACATTTATACAACAAAAGTTATTTTTGGTGCTACAGGAGAAGAACAGCAAGTTGCAGCGAGATACTTGGCAGAAGCAATTAAAATAACAAAGCCACTTTGTATTTTTATAAATCTTAAATCATATGACATTGAGACAGTCAAAGCCTGTAAAGACATAATATTAGATTTAAGAAGCAAACCAGCAGAATCTTAACATGGATGCTATAAGTGCAAAAAGATTTAAGTCTGTACAAAAATTTTATGGACAACTGGTTTTGGGACCTCCAGGTGCAGGAAAAACAACGTATTGCTGCAAAATGTCTGAACTGTTACGGAAATTGGGAAGAAATGTTGTTGTAATCAATTTAGATCCAGCCAACGATCTAACATCCAACAAACCAGATATTGACATCAGAGAATTAATTGCTCTTGAGGAAGTGATGGACCAACACAAACTTGGTCCTAATGGAGCTCTTCTGTACTGTATGGAGTTTTTAGAAAAGAATATTGACTGGCTGCTGAATCAAATCCAAGGAGATAATTACACCAATTTTATATTTGATTTGCCAGGACAGGTTGAACTGTATTGTCATCATAAAAGTTTGAGCAACATATTTTCTATACTTGCCAACAAAGGGAATATACAATTATGTGTTGTACATTTAGTAGATTCACACCATTGTTCTGATGCTGGAAAATTTATTGCAGCTTTAATGTTATCACTAAATGCTATGTTAAAAATAGGATTACCCCATATAAATTTATTGACAAAAGCTAATTTGTTAAAAAAACATGTGGATAAATTGCAGTTTGGTATAGATTTCTATACTGAAGTGCTGGATTTGAATTACTTGCTGGACAGTCTAGACACAGACTCATTTACCAGTAAATATAAGAAATTAAACAGTGCATTTGTCTCCATAATTGAAGATTATAGTTTAGTTACTTTTCAATTGGTTAATTTATGTAAAGCAGAGAGTTTACTAAATGTAAGAAAATTAGTGGATAAATCAAGTGGATATGTGTTTAAAGCTGAAGAAGGGAGACATATTAATAGTATGCTAGCTTGTGCTATGGGTGTCAGTGAACCAGTTGACATTGATGATCTTGAATAAAATGTATTTACTTGCGTACTTAATATTTTTATTTATACAATCTTTTCGTCAACCTTAACTTCCATTAGAACACAACTATGGAGAATTCGGAATAAAGTGCTGATTGAACGAGAGCAAACGAAAGGAAGATGAAAAACTGTCAGATCATGGACTTTCAGGCAACATTACACACCATGTGTCCACCTATGAGACAAGTTGAAGTTTATACAATCATGATCCTGCACCAATGTTGAATAAAATAAATGCGGAATAATGAATGAGATAATATGCAAAAAATTGTTTCAGTAACAAGGATAATTATTGCGGTCTTGCTGGCAAAGAAAGGCATTCATAATAAACAAAATAACATTTTATGTTGAGGGTAACCTATATTAAGATCTCTGCAATAAATACTTGGAGGTGGTCTTGGATAGCCTTCGAGGTTAATTATAATTAGGTTCCCAACTGATTTAGATTGTAGAGCAAAATCAGTAGTTAACTTCTGGGATCAGTACGACACACAACTACCCAAGAGTGGTCACTTTTGGGTACTTGGAGAAGCAGGCACCCAAAAGTGGTCATAATTTTACGTTTATCTCAAATTTAACTCAACCAATATTTTTGATTAGGTAGTTTTGTCACACACCCAATATAATACTCACAACGGATCTTTGTGTCTCTGAATTGGCTGCAAGAGCCTGCGCAGTAGCTATTTTTGTGTCAATATTGAAAGTGAAGTTATCATTGTATAACTGTCTCTTTCACTCGCTTACGTTTGTCGCATCATCCTATCTCGCTTACTCTATGCAGTTTTCTTGCGCATTAATTGACAGAAACAACTTCAGAGACACAAAGATCCGCTGTGAATATTATACATTTGTGAAGATTCGTCGGTATTTAGAAGTTTCCAAATTTCTTTTAGAATTTAATTTAGAAAATACCAAACATTTGAAAGATTAAAAATTTAAGTACTTTCCTAAATTCGAACATCTTCGAGGAACGCTACGCCATGCATAGGACGAAATATAAAAAAAAAAATACTTTGATACTGATCAAACAGATTATTTGAAAAACTCAAACGACCTCTCATGACCTATAACGAGGTATTTGTTTGATCAACCTGGCAGCCAGCAAACAACAGGTTCTCACCAAACTTCTTGGCCGCCCTGGAGTTGGCTAGAATGGCTGCGCAGTACTAAAAGTATAGCTCTCGCCAAACATAATGGCCGCCCTGAAGTTGGTTAACCGGATGTGCGAGGCACGAAACGGTGCTGTTTTTGTATGAGATTTTCTACTGCTCAGCCATTGTAGCCACCTTCAGGGCGGCCAATATTTGGCGAGAACTATAAATCATACAATAGCACCGATCCTTGCTTTGCGCATCGGAAAGCCAACTTCAGGGCGGGCCAAGAAGTTTGGCGAGATCTATAACTAAAATTAACGAAAACATTTAATTAACACACAGAAAATATAACCAAAAATTGTGAAGATAAATACTATTATTTAAAGTTTATACTTACGTAATTTGGTCGACAGCGCAGTAGTAGATGCGTAAATACGTAACTATTTAAATATTTTTAAACCTAATGTATGTGAGACGATGCCATAATAAAGGGTGTATTTTATATTTCGAAAAGTCTAATTTTCGTCTTTAGTTTTTAAATTCTAATGATGCAGTTTTATTCTTAACAAAATCGGCCCTGGAGATGATAACTAAATAGCTTCTTTTTATTTGACAAAAAATATTTATTTTTAACAGGAACAATTTTATGAGCAATGTCCAGAAGCTTGCAAGAAACTTACAACAAACTGATTGAGGCGGAAACAGCACTTGATCAAATGCTCAGTGAGAAAAAATATGTCCAAGTGAAACTGCTTCATCAATACAACGATATTAAAGATGCTGCTCAAGTAGTTATCAATCATATAGCTAATATAGAAGAAACCACCGTCACTGAGATACACAAAAGGTTACAATTAAAGGAATGAAATAAAATATCTTGGTATAGTAATGGAACGTTTTATTTGAAGACAAATACAACTCTTTACAATTTAAATTTCTTCCAAATTTTTTGTGTTCATAAACTAATTTAATGAACAATTTTAAAATTTCACACTGCGGGTTTACGTACGTAGGTTCTTAAGTTATAAGTGTTTTCAAAAAGCCACGGTTCCACGTTCGCTACTTCAATTACGAAAAATGTATGTTTAACATGACAAGTATTCTAAATATTTTGATTATCATATGTTGATATAATCGTGACCATTGTCAGCAAACAAAATTTATAATGTAGAGTAAAAGTTATCATATTGTTGAGAATAATCTAAAACTATAGTGAATAATGGATTTAAAAGAGATAAATAAAATCTACTTCCTCCTTGAGTCAACTAGTTTTTAAAAGTATGTGATAATGTTTTAAAATGGAGAATAACGAAGGTATCTTAACAATCCAATTTATTAGGACTTCGGTAACAGTTTAAAAAGTAACCTTTCAGTAGTGACATTTAACATTATAATCTGAAAACATTATCTCCCATATAAGATTATTATTTTTCACATGCTTTTACCATTGTTATACATAATTCTTAAACAAATCAAAATATATTGAAGTTAAAATTCTAAACGCTAACATGGTGTCTATTTAATAAGCAAGCAATAATTATATAAATGTTTTAATGTTTAATATAAAGTGCACATCGCTCTGGGCGACAGCTGCGAATAATTTGCACTGTGAGCGTCCACATGCAAGTTGGACGCTCGAGCTGCAGAGCTGCAGAGCGGAGGACGTCGGCCCCCGCCCCGGCCACGGTGTGGCAACGTTACGAAGTCATAGGCATATACTTAGATTTGCAATTAGTGTCTTGGAACAGTGTAGTGACTGCTGCATTGCATACAGCACTGCACTCAAGTTCTGATCATGAGTTGATTGTTCAATTCAATCAATTATTAATTATTTATATGTTATAGTGGCAACATATTTTGTTTATGTTCTGGCCAGGGTTTAAAGCGTTCAAAATTGTAAAGTCTTCATTTAGTTCCATTCCCGACTGGCGTGAACTGTGCAATTACCGTTGGAAGGATCTGAATGGAATGTAAATTTACGTAACCAATTGCTACAGTTAATCCACCATTCGAGTTATTTAGTAAGACTGTCCTTATATCCATGTTTCTCATTCCAGCTAAATTTAAGTATAACAATATAACAAATTTACAAAAATACATATAAATTGAAGAACATTCGCAAAGTTGAAATTCCCAAAAATGCATATAAATATATCACTAATAACAAATCTACGATTTCCTATCGAAATAATACCCTATATTATGTGGAAGTATCAAAATGCGAATGCTCGTTCAGTTTTAATAAACGTTTATCGTTAGACTTAAATCTATGAGTTTCAGACTCGTTTCAGGCAGTCCCACAGATTTCAAAGCACCAAGAATCATTCAATAAATGCACTTTTTATACTAACATTAGTGTTCCATTAACCAGAGTTTTGCCCTTGACTGGAACATTTAACAATTAACATTTTGTAATCACAGTTCCAACATTGATATAGCCTGTTGTACCTTTATTCAATGCAGAGATCGTCGTAAATAAAGGTTATTCAGACATGTTTTATTTTTAACATAATAACACTCGCACACACAACAATAACGCCTAAACAATGACTCAAGAAATCCCAAAAACAAGTCTGAAAACATTTTGGTTTAGTCTATGTAATCAACTACAAGTTTGTTGAAATTTGTATCATAAAGTATTGCATGTACGAACAGCTACAGCTTGTTTATTGACATTTAATTTTCGTTGAGAGCTTTCAGACAATTATTTTGTGAGAGATTTCATAGACCAAACCATCCTAAAAGTAAAAAATTATGATTTGGTAAATTGTAAATATACTATGTGTAAATAAATAATATTGACTTAGTACTTCATATGCCTAAAAATAAAACATTAGGTACTAAGTCATCTCACTTTTCAATAAAACACGACTTAACAATCAACAAGTCAATTTAGTCATATATAATTATATTTTAAATATCACTTGTCAAATAATGGGTGCATCTCGGTCCTTATTATTTAATAAGAGACATTTGCTACCTCAATTAATAGAACCTAATTCCCTTTGGTCACATTGTTTCTATAGAAATATAGATCTTGCTTTTCAGTTTACATCAGTATTTATTGGTCTCATTATAGTACAATACAAAATAATCGAGCCATATTTGTCTTATTAGGGTTTATTGGGGCATAAAACGAGCCTCAATTTTATGTCACTTGTCTTTAATATTATTCATTGAACACTTATTGTGCCAATTAAAGTAATACAAAATCAGTCTCAAAATAGGGAAGTCTTTAAGATCTTCAGGCACGTATACTTTTAACAGGTGGATACTTACCATCCAAGCTATAACAAAATCTCTAAAATAGATTTGGTTCTGCTTAGGAATATATTATTATGCAACCTCACAAATTCGTGCTAAAACAATCGCATTCCGACGTAGTTTCCCAAGAAGTGTTTAAACACATTATGTATTTTGATTGTGTATTATGTTATTTACCGATACGGTTTTAAACCGTTATGTATTGAAAAAATGTTATTAGCATTTTTTCCTGTATGAGTTATAGCAAGCTTTCCTCAAAATATTTAATTAAACTTTACTGAACTAATAAAAACACAAGCCACGAAAAAACTAAACTAAATTGATTTCAAATCAATCAATACTAAATAAAAATAAAACATTAACGAAATTACCTTTAGAAATGAATACTTTAGTTTGAAACTGGTGCATCACCTTGACCAATGTGTTCCTTTTCAGAATTGTGGCATTGCTCCGCCACCTAAAATATATCATCATATTAAATAAGTCTTAATTTCATCTTAAATTGTCATGAGTATATAAAGAAATAAGATAGGAAAGCTCGGTTGTAAGTTCCGTATTTTAGCTGTCGTCATTGTGCGGTCGCTGTTATTTATTCAGCAGTCACCTTAGTCTTATCGAGTGGGCCGTTAGATTCCAACGTTTGAGCGGGATCAGACTTCTGGTTGGAGCTCTTTTTCTTTCCCTTCCCCATATTCTTCTTGGCATTTTTGACAGTCTTAATTTTCTGAGGCTGTGCACCTGCTAACGAAAATTCATCCTGAATTATGTGACCATTATTATAGAAGTGAATAACATTTTTTAAAACCCAGCTGGCAGATAAACTACCAAAAACATTAAATAATCAGCAAATATTTTCATTGTTAGGACATAATTTTTTTTTTTGGTTTGTAAATCATCAAATGACTTCTCCCGCTCTGGGTGAAGCGGAAGGGCGTGTCAGACTTTAACTGACTAAAACCCACCCATGTTCCTTCAGTTGCTTGTGCCAGGGCCGCGGTAACTCTTTTTCAAATTTATCCATAGGTATCGGCCCTAATGGACCCCGTCAATTTTGCTAACATCTCTTTGAGGCGCGCGTGGAACACTACGCGCCTGGTCCTTATCAGACGGCGAGCTACCCATTACTCGCCGTCCGCAAGCCCGCGCCTACGGTGGCCGGGAATCGGCTTGCGACTCCCGACACCCAGGGCGTCTCCTGCGGTGGCTAGGGGCGTGAGGGCGTCTCCGATGCATCTCCCTCACGCGTTCCGCCTCCTCCTTTGTGAGCATTACTGCTTCACAGAAGGAGGTGACAGCTTCCCATGCCCTCTCGCTCCGTACCATGGCCTGAAGCAGGGCCGGACGCGAGAGGTCGCCACCGCTGACCGCTTCCACGAGGACACGGCGGTGCTCCGCCCAAGCGGGGCAGACCTCCACCGTATGCTCCACCGTGTCCTCCAGGCGATCCATACAATGGTGACACCCGGGCGTTTCCTCCCGCCTTATCCTGAACAGGAACCTCCCGAAACAGCCATGTCCGGTGAGGAACTGCGTCAGGCGGAAGGTGAGGACGCCGTGTCTCCTCTCAAGCCACTCCTCAAAGAGGGGCCTTATCGCCGCAATTGTGGCGTGCCCAGCACTGGGTAGCGACAGTCGCTCTCTCCATGTCGCCATGAGATCCTGCTGGAGCTCTGTCCGCCGAGCCGCGATTTGTCGTGGCAGCGGAGTTTCGCCCCGGCGTTTCGCCTCCTCACGCCACTCCCAAATGTGCGCGAGGACTTTTGCCTCCAGATCCTATGGCGGCAATCCGGCAAGGAGGCTAGCCGCCTCACCAGAGACCGTGCGGCATCCCCGGACCAGCCGGATGGCCATGACCCTTTGGGACGCGTTCAACGAGCGGGCTGGTCGCCGCCTAAGGGAACTCGCCTACACCGGTGCGCCGTAAAGAGCCATAGACCGCACGACCCCCGCATAGAGCCTCTGGCAGGAGGCGTTTCGACCCCCTAGATTGAGCAGGAGTCGCTTGAGGGCAGCCCCGGCCCGCTCCAGTCTGGGAACCAAACGTCGGAAATGCTCCACGAAATTCTACCGGCTGTCGAGGACGAGTCCCAGGTACTTCATCGTCGACCCGACGCCGATTTGAACCCCTCCTACCGTTATTTGGGAACCCGGCGATGGCGCGTTCCGAGGACCATGAAAACACATGGCCTCAGACTTGTGCAGGGCCACCTCGAGTCCCAATTGCCGGATCCTCTCAACGACTGTCGCAACCCCGCGTGTCGCTAAAATTGCCGCCGCCTGGTGCGACCTTCCCTGCGCCAGGACTAGCGTGTCGTCAGCGTAGCAAATTACGCTGACGCCGCTAGGGAGGTCGGCGCGCAGCACCCAGTCGTACACGATGTCCCACAGATGCGGCCCCAAGACCGATCCCTGTGGGACACCGCACGACATCTCTCGCCGGTTCCACTCTCCCTGGTGACCGGGGTAGATGACGGCCCTGTCCGTCAAATAGGCCTCGACCACGCGACAGAGGTAGGGCGGCATCCGGTGATACCGGAGTGCTTCCCTGATGCAACTCCTGGGCAGGGTGTTGAAGGCGTTGGCGATGTCTAGAGACACCGCCAAGACGACCCCACCCCGGGCCACTGCATCCCCCGTCGTGAGGGCTCGCACGCGCATGATGGCGTCCACCGTAGAGCGCCCCCTGCGGAAGCCAAACTGGCTCTCCGCCAAATCCGGCCCCACCCGCACCAGCTGCCCAACGAGGCGGTCTCCAATAACTCTTTCAAAGAGCTTGCCCACCTCATCGAGCTCAAAGAGCTTGCCCACCTTATCGAGCAGCACAATGGGCCGGTAAGCGGACTGCGCCCCGGCTTCTTAATGAGGACCAGTTTCCCAGCGAAGCGGGAAGTGGCCCCTCTCCAAGCATGCGCTAAGGAGCCCCCTTAGTCGAGGCCCGAGAGCCTCCAAGGCCAGAACCCAGGCTTTTCCAGGTAAACCGTCGGGTCCTGGGGCGGTATTTTTGGCATTCAGCCTACGTACCGCCACTCTCAGTTCTACCTCGGTCACCTCCGGAGCATCGTCGTCGTCGGTGGTGTGGTTCGCTTCGGGCACCGCAAGAGGTGGAGCCATGGGCGGGGGAGTATGTTCCTCTTGCGAAGGGAACATAGTGCTCACCACGCCCTCCATGAGCTGCGGCCGGAGACTGCGTCAGCGGGGGCGCCCATGGGCAGAGTTTATCCCGCACCATTTTGTAGGGGCCCCCCAATGTTAGGACATACCTGCAGCCAAATTGCGTTAGTGAATTCGGAAAGTCAAAGGGTTTGAACCCATCAATCGACCAATCATATAAACGGAAATCCAAATCGCGTCTTCCATCTCGAATGTGATTGGTCGATTGATGGGTACAAAACCCTTTGGCTTGCCGAATTACGCAGTTAGGCTGCAGGGCCACCCAAAAAATTATTTGGTTTTAAAAATTATACAGCGCAAAATGCGTACTATACGCCAAGCGCTACGATCCTGCTGAATTAAACCAAAAAATAGTGAAACTTACCATCTGCTTCGGTGTCTTGTGTTGAGGGGTCCTCATGTGGGCTACCCTCTTCTTGCTGGCTCATGTCATCAGGTCTGACAGTCTTTCTGTAACCAATGGAGATTCATCATTGTATGATTTCTTCATACGCAACTTTCAGCACCTTCAGCTTGCGAGCATACACTGGGTGAAACTAAAAACTATCATCTTAAATGCTTTGAGTAATCATATCTTACAGATGCTTCCAAAGCCGGTGTTCTATTACCGGAAGATGATTTTATCACAAGCCAAAAAAAAAACAGCTAAAAAGTACCAATATCAATTTTATAAAAATACTAGCAATCAACCCCGGCTTCGCACGGGTGTATATGACTTCTTCCACTATTCATATTTCTGCCAATTTACACTAAACCTCATGCATTACACACCGTACATATTTGTGAAAACCGTATGAAAATCCGTTCAGTAGTATTTCAGTTTACTGCTTACAGACAGATGCGGCGGGATACTATATTTTATAATATGTAGTGATTGTGAAAATCAATGTGTCCTTGTACTTACAGAATTAAATAAATAAAAAATCTTCCGACACAAATACCTCTTAATATTACATAATTTATACAGTAGTAAAACATGCTTCAGTCGACAATCCGTCGAAACATGTAATTATAACACGATATCTTGCGAAAATACCCTATTTCAAAGACTAAAATAAAATGCACATAACTTTTAAATGGCTGAACCGATTTCCATCAAACATAACCTAAGAACACTCTGGACTAAGACATCTTTCAAACAAAACAAAATCAAAATCGGTTCATCCGTTCAGTAGCTCAGATGCCACAGACACAAATACACAGATACACACGTCAAACTTATAACACCCGTCTTTTTCAGTTGGGGGTTAAAGAACCAAGCGCTTAGTTCCTTTACATTTTTAAACAAACAAAAAACAGCCGATGAATTTGCGCTCCACAATTTTTGTGCTATATCTGAGAATTTACAAATGTGCACTTAGACCCTTAAAATTTTAATTAAACCCTTCAATTATTGTGCGCAGCTCTGTGGCCAGAAGCATACGCCCAAATTCTTGGCTTATATCTTACCCGTTGACAGTGAGTGTGGTGGGCTTGGCGGGCTCGTCCTGGTCGCGGCGGGTGCGGCGCGCGGCACGGCCTGCTGCCGGAGCGGCCTGCGCACCGCGACCACGCCCACGCCCGCGGCCCCCGCGGGCTCCTCTCCAGCCGCGCCCGCCGTATGCGTTGCGAGGCGGCGGTGTGTAGCCCACGTAGCTCACCTGCAACGTAGGCGACACAAGCGTAACCGTTGTTTAAAAGAAAATTCATCATCTGCTTGGCCATTACTAACTACAAGTTAGGGCATAAACTGCGTTACGCGTGTGCACGCACGTGAGCACGTCGCGGGCCACGCTTCTGGTGCACGCACGTGAGCACGTCGCGGGCCACGCTTCTGGTGCACGCACGTGAGCACGTCGCGGGCCACGCTTCTGGTGCACGCACGTGAGCACGTTCGCGTGCTTATGCGCGGGCATCGGCGTTATGGGCCGGGCACGCGCGTGCGGTCGGTTCGAGATAGCGCTGTCAACTGAACAAGCACGCGCGTGCACCCGCTAGCGGGCTTCGCGCGTGGACCCGTCCAACGTGATGCGTGATCACGTCGCGTGCATGCGTGCCCCGTTGCACGGAAGTATCACGCGACGGGCGCCCGACGGGCTCACGAGCGTGTGCACGCGCATGGGCACGCGCGGGTCGGTTTTGTGTGGACACGCGAGAGGCACGCTTAACGCAGTTTATGCCCTTAAAGGCACGGAAGGGTCGGGTATGTAATGGACGACCACCAATCTACAAACCGACCTCAGTAGCGTTGCTTATAGTCCAGTCAACGAGGATATTTGTTGTATGGAGACTTCCGAAAAATTCTCCCGCCTATGAAATTTGGCATGTGATGAAATTAGGTAATACAGATTACAGATGTAAAATAATCCAACAAATTATGTTACGAGAAGTTAGGTATTTTTACCTAAATATGAAAATTGCTTATAAGGCTCTGTGAATATTTCCTCAGACTGAAATACTTTCTGTATACGTATGTATGTACTAGTTAGAATAAGTATGTAAAGGTATCCAACATTTTTTCGATTTTGGTGATACCCCAAATTTAACTTTTAACATTTTGCGCTATAACTTCTACTGAAAAATTGATCTGCTAATTGTTATTTTTTTATATGTTTTTATTCCCTTAAATACATAGCTTTGTTTAGTTATCCAAAAGATTTTCCTTTTCTAACCATTTTTTTAGATTTTTGCTTAATTATGTAATGTGAAAAATATCTCCGTGCATTTTCATACCTTTATTAGTCATATGATTTTATATTAAATAAGAATTATCAATTATCCAACAAATTTTCGAACGTTCATTATATTTGTTAGGATAGTTCGCGTCGCTGATTTATGCTAGAGCGTAAGGCCTCGGTCTCGAATTCCGCGGGCAGCGGGGCGGCGGCGGCAGCGGAGCGGGAGCGGCAGGATCTTATGCGTATCGTCAAATGGACCGGGTCTCGAAAACAGCGGCGCGGGAGCGGCGCGGCGGGAGCTCTCCCGCGCCGCCGCCGCTGCCGCTCCGCCGCCCGCAAAATTCGAGACCGAGGCCTAAGGGTTGACCTTCACTTGACCGCTCGGAGCTGCTTTGCCGCGCATTACTTTTGGAGTATTGTAGGCGGGTTTTGTGGCCACCGTTATTATTACAAATATTTTTTTATCATAATATGCACAACTTATGTGAAGTCATCTAGTTACCACAAACTGTCAAACTTTCTCATTCGATTTTGAACTTAACCATCAAGATTTGAAAGTTTAAAATCATTTGAAGAAATTTTTCAGTTTTGTACAACCTAATGTGCTGTTGACTGTAAAAAGGCGTTTAGAAATTCGCTTTATATTTCTAAAGAATATTTATTACATATACGGATTTAAAATAAACGTTTGATACCTCCTTAAGGACTTTGTAAACTATGCGAAAAAATCGTCAAAAAGTATGTTTAGAAAGACACCTGTTGAGGCGATATCGAGTAAGATAAAAGAAGATTATTATTATGTCCCATATGTAATGTTCTTTTCTTATCTCATCTACATTTATTTTTATTTATATAAAATAAATGTAGACGATAAGACACCGGTATCGGGAACAGGGTCTAAGCATGAAGTCCAAGTCTTGTATGCACTAGGTAAGTGCCCCCAAGGACAATCCCCGGTTGGTGCAGGACTATTGTTAAATATGAAGACAAATATATTGGGCTATGGGTTTTGGAAGGTTTATTGGATCGATTACCTAAAACTTTAGAATTACCTACTATTAGCCCCTGCCTGACCACTGTTGAACTACACGACTATAAAATGGCAGGGGTGACATGCACACTCAATTAATGGGCTACCATAGCGGATCTCCAATCAAGCCAGCCAGTTAAGGGGCTGTATTCGAACAGTTGACAATCGATATCTGAGGTTCTAAGCCACGCCCACTGTCATTGACAGCTTAGGGTAAAACTTTAAATTGGAGCGAAAAGTATTTGAAAATTAAATTCACAAGGCCGACCACAGAGGCCCGCATCATAAACGGACTCTTCCGATAGTTTGTACAAAAACATTACTGCGCAAGTTCTTATTTCAAACTGGCGGCAGGCATCTGATATCATATCGTACACTGTTATTTTGCCTATGAATGCAACCTTATTGCTACGAAAATAAAGATCACTAAAATAGGTAATCTGGCTAGTGTCATACGAATCTTTGCCGTGCAAATTGAATAAATATTATAATTATGTCTGCTTCTATGCGACTGCCACATATAAGAACACAGTACGTTACATATTTTTATATTGGTTTAATAGCTAGATAATTTTATTTATATTATTTTAATGAGTTTTACTATACTGAAATGGGCTGTGCAATATTAAACTGGAAACTTTAAATTTGAATTGAGATTTGGTGCTTTCAGTAATCAATTTTATCATTATTTACAATAGGAAAGTCACATCAAATTGTAAAGACACCTTAAATTAGCAAATATCCAAAACTTACTAGGTTTGGAATTGTCTTTTTAGGCATGTTTAAAATATGCAATAGAATGTATGACGCTATTAATATCATTTGTACAATTAGTAGGTTCATATTCCTTGTTTAGTATTCTCTTGAAATCTTAATATATCATTTAGTTACTAATACAAGATGACTTTCCGCTCTCCTGGAATATAATAATTACAAAGCACTTACTGGGTTTTGATATACATCAGCCCTCTGTGGTGAGGTCACGTGGTGCCGCTTTTCTGTATATTAGAGTTAAAAAACAAATAGACAGGGCGCAAAAAACACGGTCATGTAAACTTTATCTAAATATCTATATAAATAAAAAAAACCGGCCAAGTGCGAGTTGCACTCGCGCACAAAGACTCCGTACCATTATCGCAAAAAACGGAAAAGAACACGTATGTTGTATGGGAGCCCCACTTAAATATTGATTTTGTTCTGTTTTTAGTATTTGTTGTTATAGCGGCAACAGAAATACACCATCTGTAAAAAAAATAATTACCTTGCTATCACGGTTCATGAGATACAGCCTCGTGATTGACAGACAGGGAGATAGACGGAACCCTAAAAATGCTGTATGTGATTGTAAGCGTCTCACTAGAGAACGGCTGAAACTATTTATTGCTATTGTTTGTTATATCAATCAATCATTTATTTGCTATAAGTATTGGTACAGTGTAGGTGTTTAACGATAATATAGAAATAAAGAAAATGTTTATATGCGCCAGGCACAACGCATGCCATAAAAAAAACCGGCTAAGTGCGAGTCGGACTCGCGCACGAAGGGTTCCATACTTGTTAAATTGTGGTTTACGATTTATGACGTATTTAAAAAAAAACTACTTACTTGATCTCGTTCAACCCAATTTGGAGGAACGGTGGAAGTTTACATGGTAATGTACATCATATATTTTTTTTAGTTTTATCATTCTCTTATTTTAGAAGTTTCAGGGGGGGACACATTTTACCGCTTTGGAAGTTTCTCTCACGCAAACTATTCAGTTTAGAAAAAAATATATTAGAAACCTCAATATCATTTTTGAAGACCTATCTATAGATACCCCACGTACAGGTAGGATGAAAAAAAAATTGAGTTTCAGTTTTTTTCTATTTTTGTTTGAAAATCTCAATGCGGTTCACAGAATACACCTACTTACCAAGTTTCAACAGCATAGTTCTTATAGTTTTGGAAAAAAGTGGCTGTGACATACGGACGGACAGACAGACAGACATGACGAATCCATAAGGGTTCCGTTTTGTGTCTTTTGGCTAGGGAACCCTAAAAAGGAAAACATAAATACTAAAAACAGTGTATGCCTCACAACCACGTATATGTTACTGTAAAATCCGAACTGTTGTTTCAGTTTAAAAAAAAACTATGATGAAACTTATTATTTATCGGTAAAACAGATTTACTAAGTCTTACCGGTAAAAGTCTGAAATCATCATCATCATCATCTACCTGCCCTTGTCCCATGTTACTTGAGGTCGGCGCAACACGTTTTCTTCTTCCATATCGTTCTGTCCCGCACCACGCTATAATTGACTCCCTTTTCTTTAATATCACTCCTCACACAGTCCATCTATCTTTTCTTTGGCCGCCTCTCCCTCTTCATCCATCCCCAATTAAATTCATAAGAGTACACCTAAGTCATTCCAGACATTCTTTTCCCGCACCGTCTAGAACCAGCCCTCACGGTACGCGTCCAAATCATCTCGGCACCTATTTCTGGACCGGCCTCAACGGTGCGTTCCACCTTCAAGATTGTGGGGGCTTGCCCAGCGCTCAATTTGCATACTACTAACGTGAGCCGTAATGGCATTGGCCCATTTGAGCCGAACAGCCTTTTTACCAACGTCTATTATGCCCGTTTGGGAACACAGCGTGTTCCATATTCGGTCTGTTCTTTTTACATCCAGAATGCTGCGTAAATCTCTGGCAATCCCCAAGTGTGAGTCTTTGAGTTTACTCTCCAGGGCGATCGGCGGCTTTTTTGTTAATAAATAAGAATTGTCAGTGCCGATTTGGCAAAATGATAAGATCAATTAATAATTAGCTTCACAATATTAATAGACTAACAAACTATTATTGTAGCCCGTTATTGCAATTGGGATAGTTAATTACGAGAAATACAGGACTGATCAATGTGGTGATTCTTGGTGAGCTTTATGTCCACATGTGGACGATTTTTGGTTGAAATGACGAAAAATGTCAAATTCGTGGAAAAAGATTATCATTTCTCACGAATTTGACATTTTTTGGTCAGTTCTATGTGCCGTATGTTAGAAAGAAACAAAGATTGAAACAAATGGATACGAAGAATTTTATTAGTTCTGTCATTTCGAGACACTGCCAGCGTGGTTGGTACGACCATTCCATGTTCTGTGTTTTTTGCTTCTATTGTTTTCACATGAACGAAGAAGGTTAAAATAGTATTCGACCTTACCTATATTTTAAATATTGTTTAATTCAAATTGAGATGACATTTGTTGTATTTTCAAAGAGGTTCAAATACTTTTTAGTTATGGACTTAGAAAGTAAACTAAACGACGTGAGTCGTTTATAATACAACAAAAATATAGATGCCAGTGACAGCGGTAGTGCCAAAAAATAAAAATAATACAGCCTTTGGCAATATTACTTGTGATTTCGTTAGTTCCAATTAAAGCCACCAGGCTACATGATCTGGCTGCATTATAGCTGATATTTTTTTGACAGATTGAATTGACGAGAAATAAATTGAATATTATTTTTGCTTTTTGCGGAAAAAAGCGACATACGTCCACCTAGCAACGCCGCAAAGCTGTCGAATTGCACTGGATGGATAGAGAAGCACGATGGAATTTGTATAGACTTTTTTACAAAACATAATAATATGAATTACTTAAAAATAATGAATGAAACTTCAATATATAAGACAATGAAGTTTTGCGTCCTTTTATGATACGTTATTGTTGTTAATTGTACAAATGTACGCTGGTCAGTATTACCGGAAAAATATTTTGAAGATCACGGTAAGAGGTTACTTTGCCATTCAATTGTATCGAGGTTTTTGTGCGTAAACGTGTTTCGGCCACAACAAAGTTTTCGGAAATATGATCAAGATTAACATATCTTTTTTCCGCTGCCACATCTTCAATAGATTTGGCTAAAAAATGTTTAAAAGAAAGCCTATTTTGAGTATTCAGCCCCTTAAGGCAGGAGAGAGATGGGAGCTCTGTGCCCTGTCAGTGTTCGCTCCGACCGGCCAATAAAGGCAAGCCGGAGATGAGGGACACATCGTCGCCACAGCCCACCAGCTCGCCACAATACTGCCCTGCTTGCATATTATTATTATTTTTACATGACTTTGACAATCTCGGGACCCTGGGGTCCCGATCCTTTGAAAGGCGTGCAAGGGGCTTAATTCAACTCCCAGAGGCCTTGTTAGGCATGTATCAGGAAATGTGAAATCAACCGATGAGTATCCCTGTATGCACTACGCAATTGCTTCCCCGGTTGGTGCAGGACTATTGCAAAATATGGAGAAAAATGTATTGGGCTATGGGTTTGATTGATGGATTGCCTGAAACTATAGGAGGGTAATGGCCCCTGCCTGACCACTGCTGAACTCATCATCATCATATCAGCCGAAAGACGTCCACTGCTGGACATAGGCCTCCCCCAAGCGTCGCCACATTGATCGGTCCCGTGCATCTCGCATCCAGCGGATCCCCGCAACACTCAGTTAATGGGCTCCCATAAACGGTTCCTAGCACTTGAGTGACGTAGCGCCAAGGCTATGTTGCCCATATCCGGAGGTGCTTGAGGAGTGGAGAGGTATACCACGGCTATCAGGACATTCCCGGAAGTACAGTCAATATCCCTACAAGCATCTTGTTGGGTTAACTTTCTTCCTCCGAGCACGTTTGCTCTTGTGAATCTCCACTCACGCCAGCCAATTAAGGCAAGAGAGTGGTGAGGAACAAGACTTCTCCCAGGTGTTCGTCGAGGCTCTTAGCTATTATGCCATAGGCTCTCACGACTATTGGCACAATTACTGCTGTATTCACATCCCACATGTCGACAACCTCGCGAGCCAGATCAAGATACTTAGTTTTCTTATCTCCCTCAGCCTTCAAGAGGTTCTCGACATGAGGGACCGCTATGTCAACAATCATTGCGCGACGCTCTAGTCGGTCTATCACCACTATGTCAGGCTTATTGGCAACAATAGCCCCGTCTGTGATAATAGACCGATCCCAATACAACGTGACATTGCCATTTTCGAACACTGGGTCGGGCATATACCTGTAGTAGGTACCGAAACGAAGCCGGGCTACGGACGCCGATTGGTCTACATCGAACTCATGTAGTTCCCGGAAAAAGCGTCCGTGAAGCTCCTTACTTTGCCATACCTTTCTGCGGTCGTTATTGTCAAGCACTACAGGCTTGCGCCAGTTCTCATTAGCCGCGGAGAGCGGGCTGAGTCCCTTGTCCACTTCTACTTCATACATATCCACATCGGCGTGTAGAAAATATTCTTTCAGTTTGCTTATCTCGCGGTTGTGGAGGTTTTTGGTATTTAAAAAGCCTCGGCCTCCACACTTCCGAGGGATATACAATCTCATGACCGACGATCGTGGGTGGTGCATTTGATATGCAGTCAGCAGTGTACGGACCCGCCTATCCAGGGCGTCAAGTGCCGTTTGAGTTAATTTGAGTATCCGAAAGAGTACATCAATGCATAATATATGTATTTGAGTATGTCGGAAGCGTTAGGTATCAACACTACTGACATGAAGCAATCGTTGAAGGAACGCTACGTTCTCGGAATCGTTGAGGCACGCACCATGTTTCCGCCCGAAAGGCTATTGAATACCTTCTTCAGGCGGCCAAAGAAGCGTTCCTTCTACGATTGCTTCATGTCAGACATACCCAAATAATTATAGGATTCGTTTGGGGAATACGGAACGGACGGTTGTTTTACGGAATCCGCGAGTTGAATTCCTACGGATTCCACAATTTCCCCTCGCTTTACATGCATGACCGCACATTTATCCACACCAAACTCCATCCTGATGGCACAACTAAAAGTTTCAGTTACCTTCAGTAGAGATAGAGATATCCGCTGAAGATTGCTGGGGGCAAAGAGCTTCAGGTCATCCATGTAAAGGAAGTGAGGCCCTGACCACCTTTCTTCAGCCCTGAATTCTCCAGCATGCTTATAGGATTCAGGGCTAAGCAAAACCAAAGTGGACTCAAACTAGCACCCTGGAATATACCTCGTCGATCCTTACATGTTCGCTATTCCTCTGGATATTTAGACATCCTGGATACCGAAGGACCGGGCTCTATTGCCCCATACACAAAATTAGGAAGGTGCGTAGAGTTGTATAAGTTAATAGTTTAGTTTTTTATTAGTTTTTACAGTCGTATTATTATTAGACATTTTGACTGGAAATCGAATTCGAGAGGCGGGATGCTCGCTGCCGGTGGTTCTGACACTGTAGCGTTCAATAATAATAATAAAATAATAATGTCAATGTCTTCTTGTGTTAATGTCTTCTTCCTTTTAAACGCCTTGATCATGGATCATTTGTATATGATTTTCGACATTTTACGTGTCCTGTAAGGTTTGACACCTCCATAAGTTGCGGGCAAAGTTCATCATCTCTTGCCTTAATTGGCTGGCTTGAGTGGAGATCTATGGTAGCCCATTATTTGAGTGTGTAAGTCACCCCTGCCATTTTATCTTTTTTAGTCGTGTAGTTCAACAGTAGTCAGGCAGGGGCTAATGGTAATTCTATAGTTTTAGACAATCGATCCAATAAACCTTCCAAAACCCATAGCCCAATATATTTGTCTTCATATTTAACAATAGTTCTGCACCAACCGGGGATTGTCCTTGGGGGCACTTACCTAGTGCATACAAGACTTGGACTTCATGCTTAGACCCTGTTCCCGATACCGGTGTCTTATCGTCTACATTTATTATATATAAATAAAAATAAATGTAGATGAGATAAGAAAAGAACATTACATATGGGACATAATAATAATCTTCTTTTATCTTACTCGATATCGCCTCAACAGGTGTCTTTCTAAACATACTTTTTGACCATTTTTTTGCATAGTTTACAAAGTCCTTAAGGAGGTATCAAACGTTTATTTTAAATCCATATAGGTAATAAATATTCTATAGAAATATAAAGTGAATTTCTAAACGCCGCACATAGGGTTATTTGACAAAAAAAAGCGGACAATATTCAACAAGATCAAAGTACAGTATCTTCGCAAATTGGATGTACTTGAGGGTACCTAGATAAATTAAGAACCTAAAAATACCCACATTAAAAATTTAAAAAAATGTTGTGTGTCATTATTTTGCCTATCAATTGAACGGTTGCAAACGGTCACGTAACAATCATTGAGTTTAACGATTTTTTATCGCGCAATTTTGGTTGTTATTAACTAAACAAAGTCTTGTGAAGTGATATTCATTATGGATATTAATGAAGCAGGTATTCATTATTCGTTTTATTTTATTTGTTTTGATGTAGTATTAGTTTGCATAAAGATATGAACAATTCTTTAGACTGCATAAAAACGTAGTAAGATTTTACAACAAACATATACATAATAGTGTTTTTGTTATGTCTCAGGGCGTCTCACGGCATTTCTTGTTTTTTTTATAACAAGATTAACTATTCTACTATTGAAAACATAGAAATTTAGGTGCCTAAATCTGCCTATCATATTTTTTTTCGTATTATTTTGTTAATACTATTTTTACAAAACAAAGTTATATTATTCACTTGATATTGAAAACTTGACAATACACGAGTTTTTCTTTAGCAGGTAGTTCTGGAAATAATGTTATTACGCGGGAATACTTATTTAAATTGATGAAAAAAAGTACAGAAGTAGAATTTGGAAAGAAATTGGACTCTGTGGAGAAAGATATTGTAAGTAAGCCGACTTTCCCCGAGGAACAAAAACAACAGTTTCTGCACAAATTTTCTGCCATTAAGTCAGAAATGAAGACCAGATGGGTTGCTGCGAGTAGGACAGAAAAGGTTTTCTTGAAAAAAAATCACCGTTGGCTTCAAGGTACCGTAGAAATACCTACGGGATCAAGTAGAAATTCGGGTCGTCCATCGAAAACATTTAGTGATTTATGTGATCGCAGTAAAAGGCGAAGAGTTGAGAGCCTTAAAGATGAGGGTGACTCTCAACAACTCTTATATGCGAGTCAAATGAAGCTTCGAGAATGTGGTTATCCACAGGCTGCAAAAGTGGTCAAAGATATCAGTAAAAGTCCAACCCGAGGATCTACACGATCGATTTATTATTATATTATTATTATATATATTATTATTATATATATTATTATTATTATTCCTTTATTTAATTTATTTTCTTATTAACTAAATTTTTAAATATTTTTATAAAACACAAAATTTGAAAAAACATTTAAAAATATAGAAAATAGAGGCCCACCGGTATCGGGAACAGGGTCCAAGCTACCGGCGGTCAGGGCTCCAAAGAGAGGAACCTCCTAACAATGCGAGCCGTGTCCAGCAGTACTGCTTTCTGGATCAGGCCCTTGACCCAGCCGCCTAACGAGAGCCTCTTAAGATGTTGGTCGAGGCTCGTGGCTATTAAGCCATTGGCTGACACGACTATCGGTACAATGATCGCTGTGTCTACATCCCACATGTCGACAACCTCGCGAGCCAAGTCAAGATACTTGATTTGCTTATCTTTCTCGGCTTTCACGAGGTTCCCGTCATGCGGGACGGTAATGTCAACAATCATTGCACGCCTCTCTATTCGGTCCACCACCACTATATCAGGCTTATTGGCTACAATAGTCCTGTCAGTGATGATGGACCGATCCCAGTACAATGTGATATTGCCATTTTCGAGAACTGGGTCGGGCACATACCTGTAGTACGGTACCTCCGATGCCACAAGAGTGTATTTCAGAGCAAGTTGCTGGTGGATGATCCTGGCTACAAGGTTGTGCCTATGCAAGTACTCCTCGTTAGCTAGACGAGAACATCCAGAGATAATGTGTCGGATCGATTCACCCGGGCGGTGACATGCCCGACAGATGTCAACCGTGCCATCCTTCCTTATTATTATTATTTTATTATTATATTTATTATTTATTTATTTATTATTATTTATTTATTTATTATTATTTATTTATTATTATTTATTTATTTATTATTATTATTTATTTATTTATTTTTTCTATCGATTTTTTTTTTCACGACTTTTTTTTATCTAAAATAATATCATAAAATAAGTAATAATACATTCTACATAGTGATTTTTGATCAATAAACAGGATAAGAGCATAAAATAATATTGTCCGCTTTTTTTTGTCAAATAACCCTATGTGCGCCGTTTTACAGTCAACAGCACATTGGGTTATACAAAACTGAAAAATTTCTCCAAATTATTTTAAACCTTCAAATCTTGATGGTTAAGTTCAAGTTCAAAATCGAATGAGAAAATTTGTGGTAACTGGATGACTTCACATAAGTTGTGCATATTAAGATAAAAAAATATTTGTAATAATAACGGTGGCCACAAAACCCGCCTAAAAAGTAATGCGCGGCAAAGCAGCTCCGAGCGGTCAAGTGAAGGTCAACCCTTACGCTCTAGCATAAATCAGCGACGTGAACTATCCTAACAAATATAATGAACGTTCGAAAATTTGTTGGATAATTGATAATTCTTATTTAATATAAAATCATATGACTAATAAAGGTATGAAAATGCACGGAGATATTTTTCACATTACGTAATTAAGCAAAAATCAAAAAAAAATGGCAAATAAAGGAAAATCTTTTGGATAACTTATCAAATCTGTTTATTTAACGAAATAAAACCATATTAAAAAATAAAAAGTAGCAGACCAATTTTTCAGTAGAAGTTATAGCGTAAAATGCTGAAAGTTAAATTTGGAGTGTATTCCAAATCGAAAAAATGTTGGATGCCTATACATGCTTATTCTAACTAATACACTCGTACGTATACAGAAAGTATTTCAGCCTGAGGAATTTTTCACAGAGAGTTATAAGCAATTTTCAAGTTTAGGTAAAAATACCTAACTTCTCTTATCAAAATCTGTTGGATAATTTGATATCTGTAATCTGTAGGTCTTACTTTATCACATTTCGGGTTACATATGCCCCGTTGATTGGGCTATTATTGGAGATTGACTGGCTGTGATTATTTAGCCAAAAAGTAGCTTAGAGTATGCTATAGCTTCTGATTTCTCCGAAGAGATAGGCAGATAGATAAGTAGCCGACCAAAACTCTGGATCAGTACCTAAAAGAGCAAAAACTGTTTACATTCTTAGAGTATTACGATTCTGGACCTGTCAGGTGAGCTTTCTTTAATGGTCAAAAACGCCACAGCTTTGCGGCAGAAGACACTAACGACTATACTGTTTATATTGCAATGTGTTTATTGCTCTATTCCAATTAATTTTTATTAAACATTTCAAAATCCTGGCCTCGTGCCAACCACCAGCTTATCAAACATCAACAATGCCAAGTTAGGTGACAATAATTGATTTAAACATATGTAATTCTTTATTTATGTTGAGATTTTGTATGAAATGTTTTAGTTACCATGAATAAATTATTCTGATTTTGTTTATGATACACATGTAACATAAATAAACAGCTTAACATTACAGTTTTGGAACCTAAGGCATACACACTTCTCGGCAAGACCATCAATTGAACAATGTAAGTACAATCAAGTAATGAGTAGAATGATGGATACATCGACCACATAGCCACTAGACACCTAATAACAGGCGAGCGATGTCTGTCAACACATATGACTAAAAAGATCATATACAGGTAATACTGATCGCTATTCGAAAATTTCGAATTAGTAGCGACCACTTCTGTGAGCCATAAACACTTCCGTGTCAGTCAATAAAAAAAAAATGAAATAAATATTATAATGGCATCTTGTACAATACGTTGCTATGGTAACAACAGCCAGACATCGAGTTTCCGAAAAAATAACATAACATTTTATTGAATAGTTAATAGTTACATAAACGTAATGAGATTTATTTTCCAATATTATTTATCGGAGTTCATATTACACTGGTCAAGTTTGTAGGTGAACACGCCCACCGCATGTTTGCGTCTCTTTCTTTTTAAAGTATTTTTTCGCTATCTCTTGTCTTCTATAATTTCGTAAACAAAACTAGTGAAGCACCATATCCTATGACCAAATCTGTTATCGATAGAACTAGAAACCTTACAAATACATACATTAAATTGAATAGTTTATTAATTGTGAAACGATTTTTTGATTACGTTTTTTACTAATATTTAATATTACTATATTTAAGAACCAACAACCGAAAAAAAAGTATGTTTACCTTTAGAATTTTGTTTCTTGTTTTTTCAATTTTAGCATTTTATGTTATTACTAAAATGTTAAAACGCCGTGTAATTAATAATAAAAAAGGTAATATTAATAAAATACAAATACTATTTATAGAAATCGATACCTTCCTGGTTTTATTTAAACCTGTCCCACCCTTAATGATGCGTATGACCTTGCTAAGGGACCAATCAGAGCGCAGTACCCCCGCTCATACCTCCGCTAGTTGACAGAATTGTTTTGATGTATTAGATCAAGCATTAGGCGTCTAGGGGCTATGTCGTCGATGGATGGATAGATGTAGGATGATATACAATTTATCACATTAAACACTCAGTGTTCTTCCTCCTCTCTCCTACTTGATCTATGCTGTGCCCGGCAGGGTCCATAATTGTGTCTAATATAGTACATTACTGCAGCGGCCAGCAAAAGAGGCATTGATGGACGAACGTGTAAATGTGGGCCGACGCGAAGCCGAGGCACACATACGTAAGTCCATCAATGCCTAGTTGTGGCCAAGGCTTGTATAGTGCTTTTCTCAAATATGCGCGGAAATTTAAAATAAGTAGTACCTAGAACTTGAACTTGATTTTGTCAAAATCAATGACGAACAACAATAAATTGTTCCCGCGTTAGTGTTCATTTGTTTTTTTTTTTCAATAAACAGCGTTCTATTTGCAAGCCAGTTCGAAATTTAAATAAAACCTTTGATAAGCTACCTCCTTGGTGGCCATGCTTCGGAGAAAAAGATCGTTCCATTTTTAAATTACACGACAGATATGAGTTTACTATGGAATTTATTTGGCCGCTAGACACGACAGATATGGATTTTCATACAACTTTTGCCGGCCGCTGCGCGCATGTATTTGGCCAGTACAGCAATTGCGATTTATCTCGAAGAAGGTTGTCAAAATAATGCTCAAATTTCCAAGCATGTTTGAGAAATAATAATTTCCCTACCAACTGTATACATTATGGTACACAATAAATAATTGAGAAGAGATGGATTAATTATTCGTCGCGTGGACTCACCTGCGGGTACCTGGCGGTGCGTGCGGCGGGGTAGCTGCCGCCCCCCCACTGGCCCACCACGACGCCGGCGATTTCTAGCCTGGCGCCGCGTCCGCGCCCGCGTGCCCATCCGCCCAGCTGGCCGCCCACCACGCCCGCCACCAGTGGCAGCGGCGGCATCGCGAACTCCACCTCCAGTCCCTCCAGGATCGCTTTGCGCATGCGTTCCACCTGTACACGCACCAACGATACCATTTAATTTTATGGACCAGCTTTATCCAGCGGCCTGGCTTCCTTGACCCTACAGGGACCGGGTATTTAGCCGGAACAAAAAGTAAGTCTAGCTTCAGCGATTGTGTAGTTTTGAAACAATGACTTACTTAGGTACACGTCTTTGAGAGATTGTTTTCAGAGGCCTTAGTGCGAGTTTTTACTCACGCTCGATCGTGTTAACGTAAACGTCAATTTGTATTGAATTTGGATAAACGCCGCCTGGGGACGGTAAGAAGAAACTCTTTTTTGTACATACACTTTGACATAAGTGATCGTTTACGTTATCACGAGTGAGTACGTTAAAAAACTGAATGCTCGGCACACTGTAATCAAACACAATTTTACTTCTGGATGATCGATCAATCACTAGATTTCGACAGTGTCTCTCAGTCTTAGATGGAGGTTTTTTTAAGGTAAAAAGTAACCTTAGTCTCTCTCCGGGCTATAAACTATTAATCTAAGCAAAAAGCAATGTGTAGAATGACAAATGAAATCAACACACTTTCCCATTTTCATCATTATGACTGTGGTGACTGACCTTCACCACCGTATCTAGGTGGTTATCGCAGAGCTGAGCGAGGTGCTTGCAGTGGTTGGCGCGGTGCAGGTTGCGCTGCAGCAGCTTGCCGTCGAAGTACAGCCACGGCGCCGCCACCAGCCACGGCACGGGCGCGCCGCACGCGTCGTTAGCCAGCAGCGCCGCCTCGGCACCAGCCATCACTAGCGCACCCAGTTGTACGCCACGAGAGTTTATACCGTTCACCTAAAACATCAAATACATTATTTGCTTCACATTACAGCAGTGATCATTAAGTGCCGACACACACAAAAGCGATGCGAAGCCGCAACGAAAAATACTTCGAGCATACGGCAGTAACTGCTCGGGTGAAATTGATTATATTTGCTTACGCGACGTCGCAATACTTTCAAGTTCATCAGCGCTAAAGATACAAAATTATAGAACGTTACTGACACTTTTCACACTTACGGTCATTTCTTGCAAATGTAGTGCATTCATGAGATCATTTGAGAAAGCTGTAGCCAAAAATGCATCCAACTCCTGACGCCTCAAGATTTGAATTTGAGATGTCATTATGAATCTGTAAATGATTGATTAAATACAAAATAAAAATTGAAACTTTTCTTAACGAGAGAACGTAAAATGAGAAGCAAAACGTATGAAATGTTTCAAGTATTAATCTAAAAAAGAAATATCGATTAATATTGCGTAATAGTAAAATTGTTATGCCTTACCTTAACACAGTGGCTAAAATAAGCAAATGTTGCGGCACGTATGACGTATTTAACATCAATGGAGTATCCGAGCGCATGCAAGAGAGGAATGCTCTCATACGGCGACATTTATCATCTTGGGCAGTTCTGTAACACAATAAAAACAACATTTATTTATATTCAATAGAAATGAGTTGTTATAATGCAGAAAAGTTTTTTAACAATATTATTTTTTATCGTATTATCTGTGCAGGTTCATCCATAACTAAGGTAGACTAATAATGACCAAAATACCTAAAGATATAAGCTCACCCGAACCAAAGCCTTTGCACTGTGGGTACAGGCCATTCTAGAACGATTCCCGGCACGGTTTCAGGACTCTTCCCAGGATTCACGCGGGAAAATATCCATTCTGATACTTGAACAGTGCAAGGGCGATCGATATTCACAGAACTCATGCAGCCGTCTTCTAAAAAAATACAAGCAACGTCAATCATCAATAAAAAAAAACATTTTTTTTTTCAATATTAATATCGGTATGTTACCTTTGGCTTTTTGTGCCATAAAGCGATGATGGTGCATGTTATACAAAATTGCATACACATTTTGTCTGACAGGTCTAAAGAAATGATGAATAGAAGGTATTTCGCGATGGTTGTCATCCTCCATTAGTACAGGCAGAGTAACTTGACGATGCGTCAAGATCGATAACATTTGAGGGTGCATGAGACCGCGCGCGTGTCGCTCGGCACACGTACGTAATACTTCAGCTGGGGCCGGGGGGCAATTGTCTTCGTTTGATATCAGCTTCAAATTCGGTCGCCCCTAAAAACATACACTAAGCATTTATACAGGTGTTGAGCAGCGTCCATTTTCTGTATGGAACCATACACAAAAATTTTCTTTGAGGAAAGCATGTTATTCTGTTTTAAATGTGCACTAGACCAGATTTAAGGAAAGTAAGGGGCAAAGCACATAGATACGAATCGAAGCAAAGTGACGCGTCAGTCTAAAAATGTACATAGTATATAGCATATTGACACCTATTTCCAGTGTTTCTTTCAGGCAAAATTCTTCGGAGGGACAGTTAAGAGATTTGGGGGGGCGGAGAAAATATAGGAAACAAAGTTATATTTAAAATCAATTCCAATTATTATTAATATTTTAATGAATAAAAAATGCTATAAGCTGAACCAAAATTGTCAAAGTAACATTGTAAAAAGCCACGAAGAATAATATTCTTTACAAAAATCTTATTCTACGTGGCTTTTTTCTTGCGTACCTACACATAACGATAAGGACACAGCTATATTTTTTAACCGACTTGCCATAAAGGAGGAGGTTCTATGTTCGACTTCGTGTACGTATTTTTTATTGTGGACCGATTTTCATTCTACAAATTTCGCGAAATTACTATCTATAAAAAGCTGTTTAGAGTAGGATAGCCTTTCGGATAGCGTTAGAAGAAAAGCGATGGCGATATTCCTGAAATTGTGTCGTTCTTTCTAGGCGCTATTCTGGTTTCTAATTGGCTACTTTAATATGTCATGCACTACTCAATTCCTTATTGGCTGATTGAGTCACGTCAATAAAGGGTTTTCAGCTCTAAAATGATATCAGATTCAAGTAATATGCCAAATTGTAGGGATATTCGTACCCCGGGGGGGTAGTAAGGTTACTCCGGAGAGGAGGGGGGGGGGGGGGGGGGACAAAGCCACCGCGGAGTAGTACCTGAAAGAAACACTGCATATTTCCACCACGTTATGCACTAATTCCTATCAAGATATACAGAAGACGCGAATTCGCGAATATCGTAAAGAATTTCACATCGATACTCTACGTTGTGGATATAGGTCTAAGAAAATGCTTAATATAATTATATTTTTAGACCGACGCTTTGCTTGGCTTCGACTATGTCTCAATCTGCTTTGACCCTTACAAAATCAAATGAGTCACGTGATAAAATAACACAAAAGACTGATTAAACATTACTTTTAAACTGTGCCTCAAAACGTTGTTTACATTTATCAAACCTAAAAGAGTTCGTCAACAACACACACATAAACATATTTCAGACCTCTTTAGGAGCAGTTTGTGGTTTTTCGTTTTTATCAGCCGGACTGAGAGATTTCTGCTTGGCCGCGCTGGCGTCGTCGGAGTCCAGTGACACCGCCGCAAGTCCTTGCTGTATCTCAGTGGGCCTTCCTTCCATGCTAAAGTCGGCGTTAATTGATGCATTTGCTGTTGCCAATTTGTAGTCGTCCAAGCCTTTTTGCTGCAATTTATTGAGTTTGCAGTTTTTCTAACTATCCGAAGTGCTTAGTGTAAATAACAAAAGGGATGTAACACATACATAAACTCACGCCTTTTTCCCAGAGATGTAGGTAATAAAAAAAAGATGTAGGGAGTATAACATAAACGGATGAAAAAAACAGGTCACTCTTGCACTTAGACAATAGTTATTTTAATTTAGAGCTAGTGATCATGCAAAAATATCGGACAATTTGCCAATGGATGCCAATGGTATAGATGACGATGTAAAAGGCGTGGATGACTATAGCAATTTTATACTTTTTGTAATAAAATATAAACCTCATGTTCAGACGATTCAGCAGCCAGTTTAGATGTGTCTAAGTCAGAAGAAGTTGCATGTGGGCTAATATCAGCTTTTTGACCTTTCTTGTTATTCTTTGGGCGACGGCCTGGAATTGAAGGAGGTATTTTTTATTGATTACTTTTAATTTGGTTTAAATTAAATTGTCATTCTCACGAAAATGTACTTACCAGATGCAGTTCTGTACTTCAAAAATCCATCTTTAGTACCATTCAAATAATATTGTACAGCTTGTTTCAGTTTGGCAGCTCTGAGATCATTAAGGTCACCAAATACATCAACGCATGCGGCATCAACATCAGATGAAGGCAATTCTCGGACATACTGGCATACAGCTTTTACTAAAGCTTCTGGAGGAACCTGCTGCAGAAAATATTATACTCGTCGTAAAATCCATTTCAAATAAGCAAAGTTATTATTCATGAAATGTTAGAAGCCTCCTGACTATTACTGCTCGGACAGATCTTCCAATGTTAAGTAACGCGTACCAAGGTCGGTCTGTGGATGGTTGAACATCCATTACATACAGAGACCCCTCCATGCCTCGGAAAGCTCGTTTAGTAACCACTAATCGTGCTTACCGAGCAAGGCTTGGAACCGGTTTGAAAATAACCGGTTATTACATGTTATAATCGTTATTATAGTTTATTCAGTCTAAACGTTAAAAGAGTTGTGCATTGAAGGTAGGCGACAAAAACCGTTCATAACCGGTTAATCCCACAAAACCTATTTACCAACTTTTGTTGCTCAAAACTGTTTAATTGCGGTTAGAGGTAGAACAACACCGAAAGAAAAAGTGTCCTATGTACTTAGTCGTTAACCTATTCGGATGTATTTTTTCCGGTTTCCAAGCCTTGTTTCCATAGCGCTGGTCTCGGCGGATCTGTAGCAATTGTTGAGAAGCCTGAAACCAGTCTTACCAAGGGCTGTTTTACCCAGTAACAGAATTGTAGATGTCATAAGTAGTTACTAAGTAAAATTAGACTAGGAACCAATCCTGCCTAGGCAGACAAGGCCAAAAAAAGCAGATAGAAGCTTTTATGCAAGAATAATAAAAAGACTAGAACTTATGAAATAGTACAGAATTATCACGTACCTTTTTTTGTGTGATTCCCAAACGTTTATAGAAATCAACTAAGCTTGCTTCTGAGAGGATGGTCCCACCAAGAAGTGCGGCCATAAGGCATAGGCGATCCTGCGGCACATCTAATACTTGTGGTAGCTCATGCACCATGTACTCTTTCGTTTCCAATGATGACTGCAATGGACACATTTTCTTTTAATTTTGGTAATGAAAAATTTGCAAGTAAATTCCTAGTTAACTAGTACCTACTATTGTCAGATGTTTATCACATCCTAATTCGCCTCAATATAAAGCTCAACGGTATTTAGCAACTGATTAAATGATTTCAAAATCAAATTCTGTATAGAAAACTTGAATTAATAGTAGATTGTTTATCTAGGGAGCAAACAACTATTTTAAAGGAAGTTTCTTTTAAATTCAGAGCTGAGCAGATTCTAAAGTAGAATTCTGAGCGCAACGAGGGATTCAAAGTACGTCACTCGCGATTAAAATAGTGTTGTTCTCGAGGTGGACACTACTTTTTATCACCCTCTATGAGAAAATAAGTTATGAACAAGAATGTTAGGTTTATTTATTTACATACAATTTATTTTATATTAGAGGCTAATGTTTATATTTGAACAATTATGCAGTTGCATCGTAACAATTTTATTAGTACCATCCGTTACAGTTGTAGATTTATTTTTTAATTTGGCTCGCGCTAGGTTTTCCAGCCAGTCATTTGTTCAATACAATGTTAACGTGCGGTCCGAAATAGAATCACAATCGCTCATTAGCCATTCACCTTATGTTCGTCGTAATCGATTTGAGCGATGTAATTCTATTTTGGATCGCATGGTATGTGATTCATCTCTTTGCTGATTAGAACATTTACATTAGGAATGTGGATATTGTTATATCCACATTCCAAATTCAAATCACTTTTAGTCCCTAGGGATTAATGAGCTATTTCAGTCCCTGTTTGCGATAGATATAATAAAAACATTTTTAAGCAGTTGCTTGCTAAACAATGTCGAGATTTTTATTAATAAGGTTACACATATAAAAAATAGCAAAGAGAAGACTACAATTAAATTTTATTTCAATAACAGGCCATACTTTTTTTGGCACATGCATAAAAAACTTCTAGATCTTACCCTGTATGTCAGCTTCAATTGTGAAGAGCTAAAGTATCTTGGAGGTTGAAATACTAAGTATTCTCCTGAGCAGCCAACCAGTCCAGCATATGTTTTTTCTCGGCAAAGACCAACTACTTCTTGACAATGATCATCAGAAGAGACCATCTGTTAAAAGCAGTTACAACATTATTAAGTAACAATTAATAAAACATAAACAAACACATAATAAACAAAATAATTTGCTATTTTGTTGTATTATAGCAAGTTTTCTACTTACTATAGGGATGTTTAGATATCTTAGTGCTGTTCTGAGGCAGGAATGTAGCCCCATTGGTGGTACCCACCATACTTTAGGAGGAGGAGTGCCTTTTGTTACAATATGGCGTAGCACCTGTAAAAAGTTTCAGAACACTGTTTAGATGATTATAATTATTTTTAAACATGAATAGCCAAGAATAAGTTCTAAACCAGTAACAGCTACAAATGAGTAAAACCAAAGATAACTTTTGTCCAAAATGCAATGCAACATGAGGCATAATGTAACAGGTGTGGATAGCGTGCAATATAAGGTATGTGTCATGCCTGGGTAATATAAACTCATTTTCTTTCATTATTTCCAGATGGGCGATTTTTTTCAAAGTGTGTAACATTTCATGTTTCATTTCTTGTTAGGTTGTGGTGTATTGGGATACTAGAAGTGAACATAGCCAAGTTCGCCTGCAGTAATTCAATTCATCCCAACCAAGCCATGAGAGTAGCTGCTATATTGGCAGGAAGTTCTCCTACTTGCCAAGGAAAAGTCAATGGAACTTTCTACTTGCCAAGGAAAAGTCAATGGAACTTTTGTGACTAACTCATCATCATCATTTCAGCCGAAAGACGTCCTTTACTGAACATAGGCCTCCTCCAAGTGTTGCCACATAGACCGTGCGTCTCGCACTTGATAGCCATACAGAGAAAGCTTTGTCCACTTCTCTAAGTTTATGGAGTAACGCAATGAACCCAGCACTCGCATTAGGAGTGGTCATTATGGGCATTGGCTTTTATAACAATAATTACAATGGAAAGTGGATTCGTTTTGTGTGATTCGCGTCTCGCATCCAGCGGATGCCCGCAATCTTCAATAGGTCGCTCCACCTAATGAGATCATCACCATCGTCCTTCCAACGCAACGTCTTCCGGTTCGCGGACGCCAGTCCAGAACTTTTCAGCCTCATCGACCATCCTTTCTGCGAGTAATGGTAAGTTGTTGTGTTTTATATTTTACTACTACTGCTGGTTACTGGCTACAGTTTGGCAATGCTTTGGGCTATTATCGGTAATCCTGGTTCTCTTCGTATTTTCTGGATTCGATCACGTGAGGAAACGCCGAGGATAGCCCTCTCCATTCTTCATCTTTAAGCCTTCTAATGACTTGAGGCCCATGGTGAGCGACTACGTTTCGGTCCGGTATGTCATCATTGGCAACACACACTGGTCATAGACATTCGTCATGATACACTGCGTAAGTTGGACGAGAAGATACCGCGCAACTTCCCGAACGCTACTCAACGGAGTCGGACTCGACGGTTTTGACCTCTTTCTCGAAGTTACACCTACCTAACTGGGACGTTTTTCCAGGTAGACATAATCGTCTACAACTTGGACTGTAGAGTCTCCGATCTTGACAAATGGGTGTTACTTGTACATTCAACATGACATTGGTTTTTGTCCATGTTCATTTGAATACCCACTCTTTCGGAAGCTCTACTGAGGTCATCGAGCATTGTACTGAGGTCCTTCATCACTTGAACACACTGCTTAGTCAGTGAAAAAGTTTCTTAGTAATGAATAAGTCACTGTGTTATATTGGCCTGCAAACAGCCCAGATCAAAATCCGGGCGAAAATCATTGGTGAGAAGAAAAGAAGAGTGAGACTACTAAAAGGGCCAGAAATTTGAATGATCTATATTCTATATGAATGCCTTTGTCGAATAATATTTTAACACTATTTCTTTTCAAACATCTAAAAACTTAATATACTCCATGCCTTGTCGCTACAGGGCAGTTATTGTAAGCAGTGGTGATTCAAAAAAATATTGATATTCAGTTTTGTAAGCAGTGGTGAAGCCTATTTAATAAGTAATATTAATATCTCAAAATAATTTCTGATACCGTTTTATAATGAATAATATGAAGTTTTATCCGTTCCTAATTATCTGTCCACAGCTAGAAAATTTCGAATTAGTAGTACAAATTAACCATTATTAAATTACTAATAAAGTTCAACAATTTTGTTTTTTTATCTAATATAGACTCGCGCTTGACCACTATCTCACCTGATAGTAAGCGATGATGTGGTCGACGCTCGAGCACGTTTGCCTAGAAGTAACCTATTCACTCTTGACTTAAACACCCCTAGGTTGTAGCTATCGGGAAACAGACTCCGGCAGGGAATGCCACTCCTTAGCTGTACGCATAATAAAAGTATTCTCAAAACGTTTAGTGCGTATGGGTGGGATGTTCACCATGTACCGATGACGCATCGCCGTACGTCTGGTAGTCCGATGATGGAACGGGCTGGGTGGAATTAAATCATGCAATTCCAGCGCACACTCCCCGAAATGTAACCGATAAAAAACCGACAAGCTGGCAACTCGGCGACGATGTTCAAGTCTCTGGAGCTTTGACTTAACCAGTGCCTCATCGCTGATGAGCCTCTTGGCCCGCTTTTCGATCGACTCTAGTGCATCAAGTTGGTATTTGGCAGATCCGTCCCAGAGATGAGAACAGTACTCCATGCATGATCGAACTTGCGCTTGATACAAGCTAAGCAGCTGTTCTGGCGTGAAGTACCTTCTCACCTTCGCAAGGATACCCAGCTTTTTGGCAGCCAGCTGAGCCTTTGCCTCAATGTATGGGCCAAAATTGAGAGTCGATGTCAACGTAACGCCAAGAAGCTCAAGATGGTCAGTTATTGGCACGGTCACATCTCGGAAAGTTGGAGCCAGGTGAAATTGACTCTTTTTAGCGGAAAAAAGACACGCCTGGGTTATAGCAGCATTAAAACTGACCAGATTGGCATCGCCCCATTCGGAGACTGCCTGCAAGTACAGGTTTAAGCGCTCTACCATGGCCTCCCGGAGAGACTGGATCTGAGGCCCGGTAGCACGAGCGTTGGAAAAGTATCGCTCAGTAACAGTGCTGTCGTCTGCATACCCAAAGGTTTTAGCAGATCGTTAATGTGCAGCAAGAATAAAGTTGCTGAGAGTACCGACCCCTGAGGGACTCCGGCGTTAATATCCAAGTGGTCTGATGAGCTTTTGTATGTAGTATATGTCTATATATGCCTATTAAAATAGCTGTTTATTTATGCGGTTTAAAGTTATTATCAGTAAGTTGATGCAAAGGTAACACAACAACTTGTTAAACCAAAAGTAACAACAACATGAAACATTCCTAATTATATAGCCACAACTGTGTATTTACTATAATAGATTTTATACCCTTATATATACATATACATGTAATAAAAAGGTGATTGAGATGACTCTGCTAATGGCGTAGAAAATAATGCCACAACTTCAGCTTAAATTCATATTGACTGGTGGGTGTCCTGATATCGAGAGGAAGCGCATTCCAGAGAAGAATGGACTGAATATGAAATGAAGAATGAATAAAATCAAAAGTATGAGAAGGACAAAGAAGAGAAGATTGTTAGACAAATGCAGACTCATAGCATGTGAAGTACACAGTTATTGAAAGTGAGGGATGAGACAAGAAAGAGGGATGGTCGGAGATATTCATGATGTCTCCCTGTCTCACACCTCGCTGCAAATAGATTCCAAGGTCTGATCCTGAAATTGGACTGACATGGTAGCGTTTTAATGCTAACACTTCAACATCTCGATGTACTGGTAGTTGATTTGGCACCGTTGGAGAGACTGCAGTACAGCCTTAAGTCTCAATTGAATGAAAGGCTTTCTCGTAGTCCACAGACGCTAAGCAGAGAGGCAGGATATACTCTTCGGTTTTCTGTATATTTTGCCGCAGCGTATGTATGTGGTCTAGGTCTACGATGCAAGAGCCTTTTCGCAATCCGGCTTGTTCGGGACGCTGGAAATCGTCAAACCTGCGCGCGAGACGATTCGTGATGACTCTTAAAACAAATTGTAGACATGGCTAAGAAGTGAAATGGGCCTATAATCCTTCAACCGGGCATTGCCGCCCTTCTTGATGAAGAGTACCACCACACCCCACACCATGCCTGTGGCGTTTTCCCTTCGTGTATCACGGAATCAAACAGCTTCTGAAGGGCCTTAAGTACCAGTTAATTCCGTCATCACCCGGCCGGCGCCTTGTTGTTCTTAATTGTTTCAGAGCTATCCTAATCTCATAGAGGCTGAAATATGGTATAGTATCGGGGCGAACTAGCTCTTGGGTCGTTTGCTAGATTCGCACCAGTTTTACTGATTGACGTGTACAACAGACCATAGAACCTCTCGATGTCTCAGAAGCCCCAGTTTGGCGGATACAATTCTGCCATCGTCGGTCTTCAGTTTCGTGAGCTAGCTCACGCATTAATTTAATATGATGCTATAACTATAAGACCCGCAAATTGAATTTGATTAACAAATAATGTAAATAATGCTGTTATTTGCAAAAACCTTTACAAATAAATAATATTCCTTGTAGTTATGTTTAAAGAATCACATTTACTCACAAATTGTTTCGACCACTTGTCAATAAAAACTAAGGCAACTTATAAAGCTTTGATTGCCAGATAAATTGCCCTAAAAGTAAATAGGATTTATAGCTTATCAGCAACACTATTAGTTGTAGCATAAATGACTCATTGATTTTTGGGTTCCGTAAAATAACAATTAGGAATAATTATTCTTTGATTGTTATGTTATAGAGGCCCTAGTCGGCGGCACAAACTAATTGGTGGGCAGGGTTAAAATGCATGCTATCTCATCCGACAACACGTGCGAAAGGGATAAACACTGTGATGAGCAGTAAGAAGCTAGTGCACGTACGAATACACGCTCCTAACGCTGTGCTGATTATTTAGATTAGATAGAAAACGAGCATGCGAAGTTTTATAAACAGACCCTTGGGCATCTGGATATCATGGAAAAACTATTGTATGTATTTGTTCAAAATAAAATTATTTGCCTTTTTGAACTACTACTAACATATTGTTGCCCGTTTACAGGCACCTTTATGGTATTTATTGCCAACCAAAGATGCATTAAAATTGATAGTGTGATAGTGAGTGAGTGGTTAGTGTTTCAATATGGAACTTTTGATGCTTATAACTTTCAAATATATGTTTATTTTTTTTACATACAGGGTTAGATAATGATGAGTCAAATTGGTAACATTTTTTATTTTGTTTCTACACTGTCAATTAATCACCAAACTACCTTTGTATGGAAGAATGACCGAGTAGAGTACCCTTAAGAAATATATTCAATTATTATTTACTTTGGTCAACAATTGTAAACAATGTTAGTCAATGTTGATTCTAGTTCATGTATCTTCTCCATTTCTTTCATACTTTGATCTTAACCAAGTTGTATGTTTGCTAATCAAAATTATTTACATACAATTTTGGATACAGGTAGACCATGACCAAAATTAGGATACTTTTATCTCAGTAGGTGTAAGATAATGTTTTATTTTCAAATGGACGAAGCCGCTTCCTAGGTATTGATAAAATTAAAATTGACACTTACAGAATTTACCCTCTGACGATAAGTAGCTTGAGTTTGTATCCAATGATGTGGCAATGCAGGTGGAGTAGGATGGGCACCATTGAAACACACACATAAAGCAACTTGATGTTCAGCTAGAGCTTGAGCAAGTGTGGTCAGAAATTGGACACATCGTGCCCACTGGCCTCCACATGCCCAATCTGTAAAGACAATCTAGTTTTAACATATCTATTTGTTTTGAAAAAAAATACAATCAACTGAGAAGGCTAGTAAATATTTACTTTGGAAAAACAATAAAATTTAGGGAAACTTTTTAAAGGTGGACATTTTTTTTAAACACTTTTCGATATTATAACAATGGGAGAATATATTTTTATTATATTATCCATTTACCTGAGAAGTATCCTCCGTATAAGCGATCTAAACATCCTTCCGCGTCCAGAACCAAGCGGAGCCCGCCGGCATGGTTTCTCGCTATTCGAAACAAATCAACTCCAACACCCTCGTTTTCTAAAAACGTTTGAAGATCTTGTATACCCATTGCTTGAAATAAACGATGTAATTATTCGATCGAACACGTTCGTCACGATAAATTAGCAGCCTGGAAGAGAAAAATATTTATGACGGTAAGCAGTAGGTCGATAGTTTTCACAAATCAGGTAGCTTCACATATAACACGTAATAATGGTACAATATGACTAAACGTTCGTTTGATAAACACAATTCGATAAAATTTACTTCTAAACCCTTCTAAAATGAAGTATAGTACCGAGACATAGACCGAGATACCAAAGTTACCGGCACGTAGTTGGCGAAGGTCAAATTCGTTAAGATCAATTGCAATTCTACATGGAAAACGCTTTACACTAATGGATACTAGAGAAACAATGGAAATAAGAAAAAACTGTCCAACCTTATTAAAAAACCATACCAACAGAGGAATGAGGATTACGATAGGCGTAAGTTAAAAACGGAAGCCATTAGTAATTTTTTTTACGATACTAATGTCACTTCGGTTCGGTCTGTAGTAGTATTCGGTACGAACCAGCAAACCGAAAAAGAAAAGAAATTTGGTAATCGACTCGATTTTGAATCGATTATTTGGTGATATTTTAGCCCATAGACGCTGGACAAATGGAGTTCATACAATTACAAATACATTCAGTGTATTGGGATCTCTTTGTCCGATGATATGCATAGTTCAGTTCCCGTTCCTGGTCTTTACTGCAACTCTTCTCGTCTGCATTCAGCTACCAATAAGAGTAACTCGTGTTCGTACCTAAATAATTATAAAGTTAAGCAACACATTCCGAGATCGATCCGTGGATGGGAGACCATCATAACATACCGAGATTACTCCGTGAGAAAGCAAGTTAGGCTGCCGCTGTTGTCCGTATATACAAGTTTCTCCTTGGCCGCTGTTGGTCCCTTTGAGAGACGTTAAGGGTTTTACAGGCAATCGCTTTCATTGGTGAAGATACTCTCTTCGAAAGAGTCCAATAGTTTTTGTCAAGCGGAGGGCTATGCGTTTACAAATTTATGTTTCGTTTCCAGCAACACGCTTCGTTTCGCTCGCTTAATCGCTTGCATGGCGTACCTTGCCCTCCTTCAGAGACGGCAAGGTGACGTGGTCTTTAGGGGAGTGCGCTAAGGTCGTGTAGATCCTCAAGGCAAAGTGATGGTCCTTCTCGAGGTTACCACGGATACCACTCATCATTGGTCTAATTTCATATGAATTAGACGTAACAAAACTCACCGGGCTATTTAACACAGGGGTTGCGAGGTCATGCTCCTGGGTGTACGCCATCGAACAAGAACTGACGGACAGTAATGGCCTCCTGCGTGTTTTTGCCATGTGCGGGGACCCATACGGAGGGATGAAGGAATCCTGGTGGTTGAGAGGACCAGGTTGCACACAACATACCACTTTGGTCCGGATTGCCTCTTACGCAGGAGGTTGTGGGGAAGGACGTACTTACGATCCTGAGGCATCCCATAAGTGGGATCGGGGAGTGGCATCCAATCAACTTAGTGGGGTGGGAGGGGGGGACAGCTGGTGCGGCGTTGGGTCTCGGGACGAGTTGCGGCATGCTCTCGTGCCGTATACTGTCCCGTAATCTTCCGTCGCGTGCAGGCTCGTCTACTTTTCACTAAGCTGGTCCTATATCGATGGAGTAGCTCTGGGGATCACTCGTTGAACGAGCGACATCCCCGACTGAGGGCTCTGATGCCCCACTAGCAGGAACATCTAACGCCAATTCTTGGCAAACAGTTCCCAGCAGAAAGACGTTCTCCAAGGCGGTGTCGCTGATACACCAAGAGGCTTAGAGGGCATATTAGAGGGCGTAAAAAACAACAAAAGGCCAACATGGAACCACCTGCTAGTGCGCAGAAGCGTTTGCGTCCCGAGCATTCCGTCACACCAACTGGAGTAAGCAAAAAGTGCAAGAATGCTCGCTTCCATATGGTTGATGGAACTTTGGTGAGCTACACCGAAGCAACCACTTCGTTCAGGAACACCGAGCTGTGTGTCGCGGGATCCGTCAAACGAAGGAGGATCAGCTCCGGGCTCTGCTGAAGACAGTTCCTGAATCACCCACTGCAACCTAAAATACCGCAATCCACTTCAGAGGTCCGAGCCACTACGCCGAAGGCGTCCTCAAGACATGGGGCGAAGATGACTTCACACTGGCCTGGCTCAAGGGGGTCATAAATAACACGTCGTCCTGATTACCGGGGACCAAACTCACCGTTCGGCCTCAAGCCGACATACCTAAGAAAGCACTCTGCGTGTTCATTTCCCCGAGAACCCCAACCTAAAAAATAACACCTGGACTCTGACACACGTAAAGGTTAGTCAGAAGACCCCGAGTACCTGTCTCTTCTTTCGTGTGCCAGAGCCCATTGTAAAAACCATAAAGAATCAGCAGAGGCGAGTATACTATCTCATGGGTAGTAAACACATCCGGTTCCTGAAGGAGGTGCCAGAGCCACTGACCTCTAATAAACAAGTACGCTGGACTAAACATATTATATGAAATGACAGTTAATTTTTGTGCTGATTCAAAGCACCCCGCTCGAGGTTCTCAGGAACTAAACTTGACACATTTAGAGATATTTCTCAAAATTAGGTAATACTAATATATTCGCCTGAAAATATTATAATATTGTAACTTATATATCAGTATTACTTATATTTTTAAATTACACTAATATCAAAATAGTAGGCTTGGCAAACCGTATCACTCATCTACTGTATTGACTTCTTGTAGTATGTTGGAACTAAATATCTCATATTGTTATTGGTGATGAATGTTATATAAATGCCTAATAATCAGTAATAATATGTTCAAAAGCAATGTGTAATACTAAATTCTGGAATCATCATCATGATCATCCACAGCCCGACTTCGCCCACTGCTGAGCTCATGCCTCTTTATCTATAACAGAGTATCTGAAACAGAGTTGAAAACTGATTTAAGTCTTCACCTTGCTGGAATGCGATGTCACTCTTATTTGCACCTTAACACTACAGAGACAGGATCTCAGCGATGAGAGCGAGAAATACGTTCGTTGTAAATGATTATTCATCTCATTTATTATTATTATTGTATAAATGATGTTCCCTTCACGAATCTGATGGGCGCCAACCGAGTGAATCCGAACGATTGTAAATATTAACTAACTAGTGTACTTGAGCGAGGCGATACTTGCTCAAATATACTAGTTTTAAGGATAATTTGTTAGCCTATCCCCATATTTAAATCTCACTGATCTGACAGTAATGCTAACTTTACTAGCACGCTATCCACTAGTCTATAGCTTGCAATCTGACTAAAAATATTTTTCAGTTAACCTTTACAGCAATTTTTTTTTTTTTATTGTAATTCACAAAACTGATGTACAATCACACGAGCAAAAAAAAAAGGTCAACAGAAAAATTCTGATTGACATCTACTAGATGTGAATCTTACATGCATATATTCACTTAATAGTAAAAACACTTAAAATATAGGAATTGTATAAAAGTAAAATGAATCCAATTATTAAAAAAAAATAAACATTAAATCGAATCACAAATAAAATAAAGTCAAGTTAAAATTAAATTATTCCCAATTAAAGTAAAATTAAATTGGATTAAATATAAATTAAATCAAAATAAAATCAATTAAAAAATAAAACAAACCAAATAACAAATCTATCAAAATTAAATCAGATTAAAACAAACATTTTATCATAATAGAGACATAATAAAAGATCAAACCAAATAAAATTAAATCAAATGAAACATTAAATTAAAATCAATAAAAATCAAATCACAAACAGATTGAAATCAATAAAAAATTAACTCAAATTAAAATTAAAATCAAATCAAAAATCTAAAACATAAATTCGAATATTTACGCAATTAAGTCTCTGAGGTTTCTTCTCACTGAGGCTACAGAACCAGAAAAGATATCTATTTCGCTACGAATGGAGTTGGCAAAAGAAAGCATGCGGCATATTGGTGAAAAATTACCCAGATTAGTTCGACTATTAGGCAGGACGAAAGTTCTTCGGTTTATTAAGCGGCTACCACTACGTGGTACACTAATATTCACTTTTTCTAGCAGTTCGGGTGAATCTATATGACCATTAATTAATTTATACAGAAACATCAAATCCAAAGACTTCCTTCGTGCACTTAAAGACTTCATTTTATAGTAATTCAACCTGGAGTTGTACGAGTTCAGTATACGACATCTGTTATCCGAGTAGCATAGGTGATATAGAAACCCTTTCTGAACGCGCTCCATCCGATCAGAGTGTACCCGATAAAAAGGATTCCATACCGCACTACAATATTCCAGTATACTGCGAATAACGCTGTTATAAATGGAAACAGTCAGGATTGGCTCTCTAAAAATTTTCATTTCTCTCACGATGAAACCTGATAATTTAGATGCCCGACGAATCATTTGATCGTAATGACTCCGAAAACTTAAACTGCTATCTACCAAAACCCCAAGGTCCCTAATAGTATCCACTTCTTGGAGGGGACTGTTATTAATTGAATAACAAACCTGATCTGTTTTCTTTTTCCTGCTAAATTTAATGAAGTAGCATTTGTCTTTATTTAAGGACATTTTATTTTCTAAGCACCAATTGTGTACGTTATTCAGATCTTGCTGAAGCTGCATTATGTCTGATTCGCTATGTATAGTCCGATATAGCTTTAAATCATCGGCAAAAAGTTTATAATTCGAATCAATCTTCCTGCCCAAATCATTTATAAAAACTAAGAAAAATAAAGGCCCCAAGTGTGACCCTTGAGGCACGCCTGATGGTATGCAACACTGTTTAGATTTAAAACCTTTAAGATAGACCAATTGCGAGCGATTTCTTAAGTATGACTCGCACCAACGCAGCAACGACCCATGGACACCCATGCTTTTCAATTTAGAAATAAGTAAGTCATGATCTACTAAATCGAAGGCTTTTCTAAAGTCGGTATATATTGCGTGAACTTCACTACCGTTGTCTAATGCAGATGATATACATGAAACATACTCAACTAGGTTAGTCAGTGTTGATTTTTTGGGACGAAAGCCGTGCTGGTTATCATCTAAAACATGTTTAAAGTGCGAAAATATTTTTTTCTGAACAAGTGACTCAACAATTTTACCACATGCGGAAAGAATTGAAACTGGTCTATAATTTGTAACATCATCAACACTTCCAGATTTAAAAATTGGCGTGATGTGCGCTATTTTCCATTGATCAGGGAAAGTGCCCTGAGACAATGAGTGGTTATAAATTGTAGTCAGAGGATCAGCCAGGTTTGCTGCACACTTTCTAAGGAAAAGAGAAGGGATTGAATCAGGTCCTGGACCCTTATCGCAGTCCAGGGCAGACAAATAATCAAAGACCTCTTTAACTTCAAGTTTGCAATGGCTATAAATATTATTGTTGCAGAGAGTGGGTTCCACTGGCGTTGAAAAGTGTGTGTTACTACTTACTCTATAAATAGACTGAAAACTTTCGGAAAACAAATCACTTATTGCCTGACCACCTGTGGCAAATCTAGTGTCACCCAAAGACATTTTGTTGGGAATATAATTGTCACCTACACGTTTATGTTTTAAGTACCTCCAGACATGCTTAGGATTGGTGCGAAGATGTTCAGCTATATTATTTTTAAAGTTTGCATAACAGTCTTGTATCAATTTATTGCAACGCGATCTTAGACATTCAAACGTAATCTTATCCCTAGGGTTCCCGTATTTTTTATAAAGGTTATGATATTTAGCTTTCTCTTTAATGACTTTTAATAAAGCTCGAGTATACCAGACAGGATAACGTTCATCTCGAGGTTTTGTGATCGGAGTATGCTGTTTTATAATTGGCATGACAATATCATAAAATTTTTGCAACATTTCGTTAATATTAGTTATAGAATTCCATTCATCAGACCAAGAAATCTTCGCAAGTTCAGCGTTGACCGCTTCATAATTACAGAGGTAAAAGTTTAAGTACGGGACCTTATTTTGCATTAGAGGTTTACTATGAGTTGTTGTAAATGAGATTTCCAGGGCCGGGTGATGAGGATCAATCTGTATGAATGGACTCAAAGCCTGAGACACCAACACAGTGTTATTACTACTACTAAGAACTAGATCTAAAACTCGATTTGAAGCATTGGCTATCGCGTTGCATTGATGAAGATCATTAAAAGCTAGCATATCTATTAAAGTATTTTCTTGAATACTGCTTGATCCTTTGGGAACCAATAGACCAGAATCCACATCATATTCCCAAGATATACTACCCATATTGAAATCACCGATCAGTAGGTTAATAGAATTGGCTTTGCTCTTTTTGTTAACTACTTCTGTAAAATTTCGAAAAAGCTCATCTATGTAATCTTGCTTGATTGGAGGCGGAATATAAACCGCACAAATATTGATATTTAAGCCACTGTCACACTTGATTGTGATCCATAATTCCTCACAATGGGACTCCCAATTCAATCTCCGTGAGACCTCATACTTGTCTAGAGTTGCGACAAACACCCCACCGCCATCCCTTTTTGTAGTTGAAGACACCGTAGATGACCTGTCGCGCCTAAACATTCTGTATCGATTATCTAAAACCTCATGGTCGAAAACCGTATCATTAAGCCAACTTTCAGTGCCGATTATTATGTCATAATCAAAATTTAACGCAGCAGTACAAAAAGTCTCTGTCTTGGTTCGTAAGCCTCTTACATTTTGATAATAAATTTTAAAGTTGAATTTTAATTCTTAAAACATCATTGACGTGCAAAGTATGTTGATAATCAAAGTAAAAGTTACAATGACTCTAAACATTCAAAATTTTTGACTAATAGAGATTTGGTTGTTGCATCCTTTCTCACAAATATGCGACCATTCCGAACCCACACAAAGTTATACTTCCTCTCCTTAGCAGCGATTCTAGCCGCTGCATGCAATTTTTTATTAGACATAGTCAGATTTTCTGTAACGAAAATCGGCTGTTTCTCTCCACCAATGCCAATGTGGCTGCTGTTCAACTTCTCCGACTCATTCTTCTTATTAAAGTTCCTGACTGCAGCAAGTAGATTATCTCGAATGCGAGGACTGACTAGCTTGACGACTATGCTACGTGGGCGATTTGTTTCTGCATTCAATTTGGCAATTCTATGAAATGACTGGATTTCACTGTCGTGAAGTTCATTTCCTACAACTCTGCCCAGCTGTTGTACGACCATTAACAAATTTTCAGTTTTATGTTCAGGAACGCACTGTATCTCGATATTGCTTTCACGAGCTATTTGATCCATTTGCTGCACTTTTGCGTCCAATTCCCTCACTTGGGCAGTCAACACGGCGTTATTTTTGAGGAGCTCGGCATTCGAGTTACTGTTCTTAGCATTTAATTCGACTTGATCGTCATGAGCATCAGAGAGAAATGTTACAGTCTTCTTAAACTCCTCCAAGTCTTCGTGCATTGAAGAAAATCTCAAATTTAGGTCATTAACATCCTTTTGGACCGCAGCTAAAGTGTTTTGAAATTTCGCCAATGAGGCCTGTTGACTTTCAAACTTTTCATTCATTTCCTGGCGTAATTTTCGAATTTCTGCAAGTATCGTGTCTTGCAAGCCCATACTGGGCGCAACTGTTGATGATTTCTCCGCTGGTGTAAGTCCGATCTGCAGTCCCAGTTTCGGGGAAAGCAATGGAACCGGTTCAGGAGCCGCGTGGTCAGATTGCACAGTGTGACCTTTTGCATGTCGGCTAGAGATACAGATTGGACAAGTCCATTTGGTCCTAGGTGTTGACGCTTCATCATACTTTACACATTCCAAATGATACTGGTGGGCACATTTGCTTAAACAGCATTTAATTCTCTTTTGCGTAACGAGAATAGTATCATGACAACCAGCGCAAAGTATTATTGCAAAGAAAAACAAAACACAAAATGCAAAATCAAAATCCTGATCTAGGGATCGAACTCGGACGCTCTCGCTTCGCAGTCGCCTCTCAACGAACTTAGCCACAGACACTTAAGCAAAAACTCGAAATTTGAGTATGGGTGCGTCGTCGTGTTATCAGCAATCAGAGTGACGACTCGGACAGTCGACAATTTTTTTTTTCGAAACACCCACTTTCACACCAACTAGAACTTACAAATTCACTCTTGAAATGTTTACTTATTGTTTTTGTTAAAGCACTGTCACCAATCGCTCTGCAAACGATATCACGTATGACGCGTACACTGGCCTTTAGTTTCTACACAATGTTTATATTGTACGTAAGGTTTTAACAATATTAATACTTTGTTGATTACGGAACTACAAATTGTTAGTGTTTACTAATTGACTACCCGCATAATCTCCAATTTGTCTGTTTGTCTGTTTGTCTGTTTGTCTGTTTGTCTGTTTGTCTGTTTGTCTGTTTGTCTGTTTGTCTGTTTGTCTGTTTGTCTGTTTGTCTGTTTGTCTGTTTGTCTGTTTGTCTGTTTGTCTGTTTGTCTGTTTGTCTGTTTGTCTGTTTGTCTGTATTTGTATGATATTTTTTATGATTTCATTTCGGTGTTGTGCCACCTACATGATGGCGCGCAGCAAAACTGTCTCTACTTTTTTTCTATGTGGTCGATATTATTCTCCCTAGAGTAAATAATATTCTGTGCAGGTAGGTAAGTTGGGTTTTAGGTAGGTAAATAGGGCAGATTAGGTAAGGCGTAGGTAAGTTGGTAGGTTAGGTATGGTGTAGGTAGGTAGGTTAGGTAAGGTGTAGATAGGTAGGTAAGTAGGGTAGGGTAGGCAGTTGGCGGGAGTTTTATGAATTATTTTCTTTGCATTTCTTTTGCCTTGAAAGTGCTTATACAGAGGTCTTGGTCAAATGGCTGATGTTGCAGTCAGAGTGGCCGCGACGAAATCCGTAATAATATTACTGGTCAGATGAAAATACCTACGTTCAGTACAATTTGCAAATATATTGTCAGAATGGCCGAGCGATGTATTGTTGGTTGGTGAAATAATATAGGAATATTGATTTTCCATTTATTTTGTCATTTGTAACACTTTTTTTCTTCTTTCTATATTGTGCCACTGCTGGGCAAAGATCTCCCCCACAGCCTTCCACTCTTTTCGATTTTTGCCATCTCCTGCCAATCACCCGTAAACGCCTAAAAATAGTGACGACTTAGTCACTGTTTTTACCACTAACATACCTTATTAAAATATAAAAAAAGTTCTTAGTGCAATTCGATAAAGGAAAATAAAAAACTTGTGTTGTGGCTGTGGCTGTGGCTGTGGCTGTGGCTGTGGCTGTGGCTGTGGCAATATTATACGATTTCAAAACCAAAGTAATTGATTACCAGAAATGTCCTTCAAGCAGGATTACCAAATTATATCTAAATTAAACGAAGTACATGTTAGTATGGCCGTGTTACAATTGGAAGTATGTGTCACAATCATAGACTACTATTATATACTAGAGAATCACTGTCATTATGTTCCTGATTAAAGGTATTTATAACATAATACCTTAAATTATTAAATATATTCATCATGCCATAGTTAATTGTTCCATTATGCTTAAACATGGAACGATCAAATGTCAAGTCAAGTTTAGATTAGTGTAAAACAGTATAGCATAGTAATTGTGAGTATAAATGTCAAGATAAAATAAGTTATTAAAAGTAGTAAGCATACAAACGATAGAGGAATAAAGGTGTCAGTCAGGAGCCAATGAAGTAGAATCTACACAGATTTCTCAAAAAAACAAAACGGTTCGGGTGCTGGCGTACTTACACTCCCTTGACCTCAACCTTGACCTTATGGAGTTTCTTGTGCGTTCTTCTCCTAATCAAGCTACTTTCCGAATGCACGGTGAAATCAATTTTTATTCCTTTTAAATTTTAATGTATTAACGTTCAAAAGTGCCGCTTGGTGGCCTAGTTGAAATAAAATATCTTTGTCTTTGTCAACATTAACTTTCACATACAAAGCTAGACAAAGACAGTTCGATCTTTCAATGTGAATGTGTCGCCTTAACACAAGCCGCAACAACCGTAAAGCGTTTGGGTATACAGAACTACGGTATCAGATTCCTATCTGATAGACTGGGTGTACTCAACGCTTCAGAAAACAAACTAACTAACAACAAACGAATTTTTGAGTGCCGCCTCGCCCTGGAGAGTATATCGAAATCTAATCGAATTATCCTTCAGTGGATCAAGGGGCATAGCGGATCCTTAGGCCATGATGCCGCAGATGAACTTGCCATGAGGGGCTCCGAGATGTTAGTGCTAGGCCCGTACCCACTTCTCCCCCTGCCTTTCTCGCAAATTCGTGCGTGGATTCACCAGAGAAAGAACTCCATAATACCAGGTAGTCACGGGAAACAGACTGTAGACAGTCTGTTTCCCGTGGCTCGTGCAAATGGCTTTGCCAAATGTATACCCGCGTCTATCTAAAAAGTTTCTCTGCCTAATTAGAAATAACCATTTAACATACTTGTGCTGCATCCAGTTCGACTGGAAGCCGACACCACGATATTTGGGAAACGGCTAGGCAGATTCTTAAATTCAGCTACTAGCAGTACCAGCCACCTAGCGTCCTATCCACAGACTACTTAGAGATACTACGTACTCGTATGCCCTATCCTTAGATTAGAATGACTATAGAGTATCAGTGTGTCCAAGACTCCAAGCATTCGCGATCGGACGACAAAGGCATCACGGCAGGTGCATATTCCATAGGTAAATGATCTTGAGCACAGACTACTTAGATATCTTGAGTCCTTAAATATGATTGAAAAGGATTAGCTCGCACAGGGACTACAGGTACAAACCTAAGATATATTATCTTTGCGTGCTCAGATCAAATAAAAAGTCAAGATGGAACGTTGCAAACAACAAAGTGAAGCCGGTTCAAACTAAGCCTTGCCGTTTAAATACACAATTATACGCGCACACGTATAACGAAACTACTCCTTAGCTTGTCAGTTGAGCTTTATTATTTGATCTGTAAGCTCGAAGGACAAGCTAAGGCGTAATTTCGTTGTACGTGAGTGCGTGTAATTGTGTATTTGTACGGCAAGGCTTAGTTTGAACCGGCTTCACTTTGTTGTTTGCAACGTTCCATCTTGACTTTTATTTGATCTGAGTTTGCTTGGTGCACCTTTGAGCTTCACATTGTCCCGATGTGTTTCGCAGAACTTAGCTGCCTCAGGGCTGAAGCAGCGTTACGGCTCGTTATAGGCTGACCCCGTACTCACTGTACTCTGTGATCCTAGCCACTAAAGCAAGAAATATCTGCAGAAAAATCCTCTGAACTTAAATGCTGTTAATTTTTAAACTTTGATTTTATTAAATTACTAATCGACTATTAATCATATAGAAAAGGCTCTTGCCTGGTTGGATTGTATCTGTGTCAAATTGTCAAAAATTTGTCTGTGTGTGTGGTGTCTATGGAATAATTTGTATTGGTTGATTTGCTTTTTGTACTGGGGCGTTGTAAATTATAGCAAAAACAAGAAAATAAGGTTAATAATTCTATGAAAAGATGAGAAATTAGCATGGGATATTACTGCTACATGTTGGACCGAATAAAATTTAACCCGAAGACAATTGCTGCGTCCAAGATGTTTTAGAATTGTTGTTACAGCACCACATTCAGTATTTGGCATTTTGAATTGATTTCAAAGAATATTCTACTGCTAAAACTAAGTAATGCCGGAGCAAAGTAATGATTATCGTGTTGTAGTTTTTGGTGCGGGTGGTGTTGGCAAAAGTTCTTTAGTACTTCGATTTGTCAAGGGAACATTCAGAGAATCTTACATACCTACCATCGAGGATACCTACAGACAGGTAACATTCTGTTCGATACTTGTACGTTTTTAATTATTGTATACATGGTTTCCACGACTATTGAATACGAAACAATCAGATTCCCATGTCTGTATCTGTGGATGAAGTTTTGGGCATTATATACAGCGGTGCTATTCTCATTCTATCATACAAGTGGAATATATACAGCACATATTTTTAAATCTTTGCCTTGATAAGATGATCCCCTGATGGGTTCTTCCGTTACAAACTGTCAGTAACAATTGCTTTGTATTAACTGCTCCTAATCCATTTCTAACCATATTACTGTCATCTTTTTCATACCAATTGTCTACAGTACACCTTGATGTCAAAATTTGATATTCTGCTAATATCCTGACACAAAATAAAAATAGATAAAAATAAAAAGAAAATTGGGAATTGGCCTGTGGTAGTGCTATTATTATATTATCCTGTAGTATAAATTATCGTAATTAAACTGCTTTACATTAGTTCTAAAGTATGGTCCAGGGCATAGAAAATATGCACAAAGTTTGGGATTTTATAATTAATATGTTAACCTTTATTGTCTAACCATTATTGTTTCACTGCTGGGCAAACGCATCCCCCAAGTCCTTCCAGACATTTCCCTGAGTTGTCTAAAACTAGCCTGACCATCGCTTTCTGGGCCGGCCTCGAAGACGCCTTTCATTTGAGTGTGGATAGTTCTTTCTTGCCCAGCTTTCAATTTGCATGCGACTAATGTTACCCACCAAATCCTTTTTGAGCCAGACAGCCTTTTTGCCCACGTCTTTTATGCCTGTTTTGGACCACAGCATGGTATTCCATATTTGCTCTGTTGTTTTTACACCCAGAATGAATACAGCACTCCACAGTTCTCTGGCAAACCCTAAGTCGTTGTAGGTCACCGTAGGCTGATGACCTAATTGACAAAAAAAATAAAGTAATCTTTTCTGTCCTATAAAATATTAAAATTTAAGTGGTAAGTATTGTTGGATCTCTGTAATAATAGTAATAAAGTGATTATTTCCAGGTAATAAGCAGCAACAAGACAATATGTACATTACAAATAACTGACACAACTGGATCACATCAATTCCCTGCTATGCAGAGACTGTCAATTAGCAAGGTAAACTATTGATTGAAGAAAATAAAAATACCACAGACATAAATCTCAAGTCCTTCCTTCCATCTGCATGAATACTAAGTGTGCCACTTTTTCACACACAATTTAAGAACAAATTTACTTACCAAGGAAAAGTTTTCTATTGTCTCAGCTAACTTTTTGGTAGAGTTTTTACAGCTCAATACGGCATATTTCAAGATTTTTCTAGATTTCAGTGAATGTCCGATGCTGATAACGCTAAATGAATAAGCTCAAAGTAAGAGCTGAGCACACACCTTTTTAGAGTCTTGAAGTGCATACATTTGCGTCATCTAGTTAGATTTATGTCTGTGTACAAAATCTACATTTAACAATAGAATGTTCCTGCAATTCTTGCGCATTAATTTTAGATATGATTTTTCTGTAAAATCAGTAAGGACCATTGGACCCCTTTTAATTATAAAGTTTTATTTAACGTACCTAGTTAGTATGTATGGGTCAAATCTTGCAACTGAACTTTAAAACAGTTAAGTAATCCCTAGCATGCAGTTAAAGGTGGTTTTTAAAAACCCTTTTTTAAACAAATATTTTTTTTAGTAATATTAAGTCATTACACAGAGGTTTTTTTACAGGGACATGCATTTATATTGGTGTACTCTGTGAGCAGTCGACAATCATTAGAAGAACTGAAGCCAATATGGCAAACAATAAAAGAAATAAAAGGCACAGAGCTACCAAATATACCTGTGATGCTGGCAGGTAACAAATGTGATGAAAGTCCAGAGATACGGGAAGTGTCAGCATCAGAAGGACAAGCTCAAGCTCAAGAATGGGGTATCTCATTCATGGAAACATCAGCTAAAACAAACCACAATGTTACACAACTTTTCCAGGTATATATTTTCTTTACCTATTCAGTTACAATTTAAAAAAAAAAACATTTAAATACTATATATTAAAAATAATCCTATTAACCAACACAAACCTTTATGAGTTTATTGTTATATTTATTCTAAACTGTAATTACAGGAATTATTAAATATGGAGAAGAACAGAAATGTATCACTTCAAGTAGACGGAAAAGGTAAGAAGAAGAAAGACAAAGTAGCAAAAGAAGGTGGAGAAGCATCTGCTAGTGGTAGAGAGAAATGTCGGGTTATGTAAATATATCAAAAACTCCAATAATATCTAATCCCACGAATTGTATTACAATAATTCCTAGTCATTTTGATCCTAGTCATTAAATCCATGTCCCAGCCGAGTTATTTACCAGACTTAGAATGTAAGTATTGCCCGTATCGCATTTAAAAGCAAGAAGTAGTATAGTAATTACAATGCCTTTTAAATAATATTAGTTCCAATTGTGATGGAGCTTGGAAGTCATTGAAAACCTACATATTTTGCTAATTGTTAGTTACTAATAATTTAATAATGACTGACATGACAAAAAGATGAGAAATATTCCAAATATTGTTAGTGTGAAAATACAACGAAATTGAGTCTTTTAGGACTTACTGTTAATGAATTATATATACTGAGCTGTTATATGAAACAACATTGCCTACAATACACACTTCTAATTTAAGCATTACATTGCATAACATTTAAATTTAATAATGTTATGCTCATTTTACTAACATGACATTAATAAATTTAAGTGGAGGGAAGTTATCGTCCTGGATATATGTTTCAGTGTAATGTTTATTTTTATCAATATGTTAAAAGACATTTGTTATTCAAGAATTTAATATTTTATTAGCATCAACGGATGCTAATAAAATATTAAATTCTAACATACTAACTACTAGACTAACATGACATTAATAAATTTAAGTGGAGGGAAGTTATCGTCCTGGATATATGTTTCAGTGTAATGTTTATTTTTATCAATATGTTAAAAGACATTTGTTATTCAAGAATTTAATATTTTATTAGCATCCGTTCCAGCCAATTTGTCGGGAATTGTAGTGTCATGATTGTATGTGATGGTATAAACCTAGAATTGTATATTTGTATTATAAAAGATGGGTAATGTCATTTTGGGAAGTTGTTTCAGTGCCAAATGCAGCTATAATATATGATGTCATTGTTTTAGTTAAATTTCACTAAACAGTTTTTGTTATTTTGGCAGGATCTGATTGTATTGATTTCAATATTGTTATAACGTCCCTTGTAACAACTGCGGCTTCCATCAAGTTATGGCCATAAAACCAATACCATTTTGTTATGGAAACTTAAGAATTGCTACTAATACAAGTGAAAAAAAAAAACATATTATCAAATATTAACATAATTTATGTATTTAGAACCTTTTACTAGGTAACATGTTTGAGGCACAGCTAAAATATGAAGTTCAACACATTACAGAATTATTATAGAATAGGCACATTATTAAAAATATTCGACAATATAATATACTTAAATAGGTACTTTAGTATCCTCAAGTAATGATCTCGCGATGACATTATCAATTTAAACCATGTTTTTTTTAGATTTTAAGTTAATTATTATTTGTTATAGATGGACTATGTTCACATTTACATATTTATCTAGACATAATATTTAAATGTAGCTGTCGCTAGTTATATAATGCACTTTATTTAATATCATTCACATATCCAGTTATATAGATTTGTCCATGATATATAAGTATCTAGTTGATTATTACTGTACAAATAATATATTTTGAAATATTTGTATGTAATGCAAATGTGAAGGGGCAAAAGTGCTAGTTGAATACGGCTTCAGCCCTAAGCAAAGCTACACCTGGGTCCAATAAACGTTTATTACTCATATCATGCTATGAATCAGGTGAATCATACCAGAGATGTACCCTTCATATGTTACCGCTTGGTATTACCAGCGGATTGAAAGAAAATGTAGTCGCGCTTCGGTTTGTAGCCGTATCGTTTGCATACTGGATCATAGGACATTAAGTTCATTTATATTCTGTGATGTAACTGCTATGTTTTTAAATACCTATTTAATAATTTAATTACTTAAAAGCTCAGTCACATTAGATTGGTTAGCAGTGCATTCATTTAAATTCTAACATAACAATATAATAAATTGTACTGTAACTTTACTAAAAAACTGAACATAGAAAAAAAATGGCGGATGTGATTATTTCAATATCAGTACTATTTAGGATTATTACTAATATTTGATTCTGTTTGAATGTATTTCTAAAAACATTTCAATATTATGCACATAAGTTGATAATGTATTTGCACGTTTTAATTACGAATATTTGCTTATTGGCAGAATCTATAAAATATTGTATTTATAGAGATAAAAAATTGTTAAACACTGAATTGTTATAGCTGGACCAAAGTTGTTTCGTGTTGATTGACGTAAGTTAACAGTGTAGTAGGTGTATCTATTTTTTGTACTCTTGGTATTTCCTTCTATCCTAATTTCCTTCCTTTACACTTGATTATCTAAAAGGAGCGTTTTAATTAAGTATCAAAATATTTGCCGTATGTAACCAATAGACTCATAAGTTGCATATTTATAAAATAGGACTTCTTTTAACTTAAGTATTCCTCGTTCGTTCCGATTTAAGCTGATGTTTATTTACTATTATACAACATTCAAAAAGTGTAACACCGTTTTACACACTATACAAGGTGTCTATGACACCGATGCGAAAAAAATACTATGGATTTAGTACATAATTCTGGAACCCCTGGTGTTGGAATTTTTCGTCGGCTTTTTACTATTATTGAAAAAAAAAAAAATCATTAGTGCCCTTTTTTCACAAAAAATAGCAATGAAAATAAAACTCAAAAGCGCTACCTAATAGTTACTGATTTCCTAAAGTTCACTATCGAGCACAAATTTTGTACCTTCACGCGGCGTGCCGCCCACACTTTCTCTCTGTCGGTGAGCTGACAAAGGAGAATAATTAAAATGTAATTGGGTTAGGTAGGAATAACGATTTTAAACTGATAACAGTAAAAAAACTCAGTTTAATTTTTCAAAATTATGAAAGAGCCGACGAAAAATTCTAACGTCTAGGAGGTTCAGAATCATGTAAACTGAATCGAATACCGACGCAAAATTATTTTACGGCGGTGACATAGACTCCCTGTACTTTACATAAGCTTTAATTATATTTTCGTATTTTTGTCCCACCTGCCAACAGGGTCATAAAGAATATTACATATTAACACACGTATTTATTTTGCGTTATTCAGACTAGTTTCGATTGATCTCAAACGCCATGAGCCTACATGACTAAAATCGTAAAAAAAAAGAAGTCGGTAATAGTAGTTATTTTGTTGATTAGTCCGATATAAGTCGTTGCCCTTAGCATTTATTTTCGTTACTCAACTATTGACTCTTAAATTATCCTTTTCTTATTAAGTCAAGAAACTTAAAATTGTAATTGGTATAGCGCTAAGGTTCATTTTTTTATCTGTCAACCAATGGATTATGCTAGCCAATGGTTTCTAATTTCGGTAAAACGCGTTTTTTTATCAATTCTTAGCTTCAGAGATGGTAAATAAGTCGGAGAGTTAATAATTAGGATAACAATCGATGAATAATCGCGTTTTACCGAAATTAGAAACCATTGGTTGAGTTAACTATTGATAAAAAAATGGGCCTAAGTCTCTAGGGAAATTATTTAAAAGGTAAGAACGTCTTCATAAGCAGTATTTTATTTGACTGCTTGCTGACTGCAATTTCAGTTTGGACTAGGTTAGTGTAGCCGACAGACGTAATTTGTATTATTAGCTTAAAAATCAAGCAAGCTTGTTAGTGAGACCTCTTAAAAATCGTACTACCTTCGCCAATCACCAGTTCCCACAGCTTGTTCGTGTTAGAGCTGCATCGTGATGGCTCATTGGTTTAAACCTCGCCCCCCATGCTTGAAGTTGCGTGTTCAAATCTGGACGAGTACCTACCAATAAAAAATCGTGAGGTGTCCTGGGCGTATGATTAGTCTAGTAGCTGTCCAATCGACAATTTATTTCAAACCTGTCGTTTCTAATAAATCATACACATTATTATTAAATAGTAAGGATTAGGAATCGTAGATCTGGTAGCTAGATTTTAGTGAAATTCTGTAATCAACGAAGGATCAACATAGCATAATCAAAATAGTGTTTTATATTGTAAAGGTATGTTGAGTAAATGGTAAAACATGATAAGGAATCGATCCAACCGTTGCTGTTTGGAAGACTGCTAAATTAATTTAAAGTTCAGAGTTACATTGTAATATTAAATATGCAACCGTTGTTGTTTGGAAGACTCTGTGCTAAATTAATTTAAAGCTCAGAGTTACATTGTAATATTATAGATCCAACCTATACTGTTTGGAAGACTCTGTGGTAAATTAATTTAAAGATCAGTTACATTGTAATATTAAATATCCAGCCGTTGCCCTTTGGAAGACTCTGTGCTAAATTAATTTAAAGATCAGTTACATTGTAATATTAAATATGCAGCCGTTGCCCTTTGGAAGACTCTGTGCTAAATTAATTTAAAGCTCAGAGTTACATTGTATTAAAGCAAATGCTTTTTACAAAAAAAAACCCATTATAGTTTTTTTATACAATGTTCTACATTCCACGTACTGTATTTAAACATATACATTCCATTTCTTATAACAGCTTCGTCTGCTATTCTCCTTATTATCTTCGAAAATGGTGCCCAATGTATGACACGGCAATAATAATATAGGAAGTAGGTAATAGGATAATTATCAGCATCCCTTTTACAATCTAACCGATTATATCTAGAAAGCATAGAAATCCAAAATTTACTAGAAATATTAATGACTATATACTAGTTGAAGTATTGCTTATAGTAGGTAGTCACAGCGGATCTTTGTGTCTCTAAAGTTGGCTTTGCGAACCATTGCACAAGAAACTGTTTGTCATCGAGTATACTGCATAGAGTGAGCGAGATAGGGTGATGCGACAAACGTAAGCGAATGAAAGAGGCAGTTATGTATGTAATGTTAACATTAAAACAAAAATAGCAACTGCGCAGGGTCTTGCAGCCAACTTCAGAGACACAAAATCCACTGTGACCACTATACGTTTTCTGATATTTAATATACTTTCCATCTCAAACAACAAACATTGGCTATTTCCAAGCAAAAGTTAGTGTGCTTTTTTTTCTATTCGTCCATCTATCGAAATTATCCAGTTCTTTTGGGTCACATAAGCATTAGGGTAATCGGATAGAAGCGCCTCGTTGGATCACGGTTAAAGTTTTGCTCAAGGTAGTTCAGAGTGTATTGATAATATTGAGTCAGTGCATTCTCTGATCACCTTGTTTGGAGACGTATGTTCTAGTTGTATTGTACATAATTACATTGTTTCTTTTTTTAATGTTATTTATACTGAGGTTGCGAATGTTTGTTGACCAATAGCAGTATAAGTGTAAGCGTCTATTTAAAATCAAGACTAGAATTTGCTTAATATCTTCTTAATACCATAAATAATTATTTATGCTTATATGTTTCCAATTATGTATTAAAATATTTTAAATTGATCTTGTTTGTGAACACTTCTCACTAAGGCATCACGAAAATAAAATACTTATTAAAAAAATATAAACTGGTTTTATTTCTTGAAGCAAGATACATACATAGCATATTTATAAAATTGCATTAATTCTAGATGAAACAATAATAAACCCTGCGTTATATTCTTAGGGTCAGCTCACATCGCCACGTGACCCGACGATGCGCAAACTTTTTTTAAATGGTGATTCAATATAGAATTTTATAAAACTACACAAAAAGGTACACATTTCAATAGGAGGATTCGAATATATCATAATTCGGATGCCGCGAGGTGTGTTTGAGTTTTCTCAGAGAAATGTGTACCTAGATATAATTTTGTCTAGTACCTAATTAAAAATCTATGTACTTATATTGTTTTGTTACCTTAAAAAGTGCGCCCAGCATCGTGTCTCGGTGTGAGCTGATCCTTATTGTGAACTCATTCCGTCTCACAAAATGAATTCTAGCTTTACTGATACAGCGACTCAGTTATTGCGTTATAAACTTTATTCTATTGTACATAAAGTTGATAATACAAAAACTGACTAGGACCAAGTATGTTCATATTTGTACGAAACGCTAACATAGCAAATCACAGTACAACTAAGAACTTTCATAATTAAAGAAGATAGAGAGGGAAATATGTCTTAACTCAAAGCACGAGTTATTGAGAACCCTGCGTTAGTTGTGCATTTAGTACTAAGAACTTGTATTTTAGTCTTAAAAAAAAAGTTTAAAATACAAATTGGCTTGGTATAAAGTTCAATTAGAACTCATTTTGGTGTTTGATGTGAGTATACAATCGAGTATATAATTTCATGATTTAAAATAAAACAATTGGTTGGACTATACACAGATTAATAAACTAATATAAAGCTACACTTAATTATCACAGTAGAGTAAAAAGTATTAAATAAATTAAAAACAAAACATTACATGACAATGGCGTTGCGGCTACTTACTCTGACTTGAACACGTATATAGGTAGTTAAAATAATATCTTCCAATAAAATTATTCACAACTTTGTCGTACGGATAGTAGTTGTTTATTTTAACTAGCGCAAGGTTGATATACGGGGACATCGGGAATCCATCGGTATTTTGTTTGTTAGTGAAAACCACTAACAAACAAAATGGTTCCGGTGGAACTAGCCAGGCTTGCCCGCTGGCTATTTCCGCCGGACCTAGCTCTAATAGGTCACACACATAAAAGACATAAAGATACCTCTAGGAACGTGGACCAGCAGAAATGGTCCGCAGCCAAATCCGTTTAGTGAATGCCCAGCTTAACACACCTAAGCTTTATTTATTCTCTATAGTTGCTTATTTTATTCTCAATGATCACCACTTGCTAGATTTTGCCTTCTTCTAACGCTATTTATAGCCAGCTGATCATAGTTATAGTCTGATGAAGGATTAGGTAAACGACCAGTGCTAGCTGATCTTTTTAACATTGGGCGACTCTCATTATTTTTCAACTGCAAATTAGGTCTATTTTGTTGAATATTAGTATTAGTAACATTTGATAAAGCTAGAGAACAAACATTCAGAAGTCTATCTAATCTATCGCCACTTATTCTATCTGTATCAGCTCCTAATTGTGCTGGTTGCTGATTTGTATTTGTAGAAAACATTGATCTTCTATTTTGTCGAACGCCAACACTCACGACGCCAAGGAAATTCAAATTGAATGGAATATTAAATATAAAATTGAATACAACCATAATTAAGAGATATATCAATGAAATATTTACAACAAGGATTGAAAATCCGTATACAATCTTATCGAACGGGAACCATAGTCCATCTGGAAAAGAGAATTAAATATTAATAATTATAAATAAACAGAGGGAGGGGCAATATGAAATAAATAATGATCATAACCAGAAGATTCACTCGCTTTCACCTTAGGACTAGAAATAATAAAAATAAGGCCATGAAGACCTACATTAGCTACTTCAAATAACAGTATATTTTTCATGTCAGTTAATAGCAGACTAAAAAAAACACTTACCAGTGACACCATGAAGAATTATCTTTATAGTTGAGTTGATAGTAATGACAGGTTCAGATATTAAAGATGTAAACATCCTGATGGCAATTTTCATAGGATTCATGTGCTTCATAAACAAAATTGGATCTGGTGGTGGTACTGTGCAGTCTGACGTCCAGAAATACCATTTGCAAGTATTAATGGCCGAGACAAATTTATCATATTCATGTTGTTCAGCTTCCTGGAAAAGTAAACACATTCTTACAATATATCTTCATTCATACAGCTACTTTGCAGGGGCTGTTTTAACGCCGAGGTATCAGCTACCCGCGTCATCCTGGACTGCGAGGCCGTGATTTCCCAACGTAAAGAAATCCTCGGAACAGTGGGGTCGCTCCGCGAAGCTTCCAGGAAGCTTCTGTGCTTTTGGACGGAGCTAGGCTGGCTACTTTAGCTGGAAACCCCACGAACAACGGACCAAATGGGAGTCTAAGTGCGGCAAAGGGGGACTCCCTTCCCTCTTCTATTCTTACAGCTATGGATTTATTAAAAAAATACAGTATGCATGTATTGTATTTCAAATTGGTATTACAGAGGCCATTAAGGGAAACACGAGAGAATGGGCAGCAGCGTTCTATGTGCACTTTAAAAACAAACTGCGATCGCCAACATACCTGTCAAGTGTGGCGATTACAGCAAACTCCCCCAAACCAAAATGAATAGCAAAACCAAAAAACGGCCCGAGTGCCCGGCAGCCCGTCTACGGTAGCGGTCGAGGCGATGGCGTGGCAAGGGGTGCGAAGAATCCCTTGGGGTGTCGTCGTCCAGAATCCAGTCGTCGGTGTTTATTGCCGGTGGACCCGGCTACCCCAGTAAACACCGACGACTGGACCTGGCAACTTATAACACGCGAATACTCCGGACCGACGAGAAGATGGCCGAACTCGAGGAAGAATGGAGCAGATTACCATGGAGTATTATAGGGTTATCGGAAGTCCGAGGAGAGGGGGAGGACTCGATAATCCTCAAATCCGGTAACCTGCCCTATTTCCGAGAGGGTGACCGGCTCGCCCAGGTTGGTGTCGGGTTTATCGTCCACAAGTCCCTTGTGAACAACGGGGTGAAGATCGAGATGGTGTCGACCAGGGTGGCGTACCTTATACTCAGAATATCCTCAGATATTAGCTGAAGGTCATACAGTCTACGCCCCAACCTCAGCACATCCCGACGACGAGGTAGACCATGTATGAGGATATCTCCAGAGCCATGCATGGTTTCAAAACTCACTTCACCGTTGTCATAGGGGACTTCAACGCGAAACTGGGCAAACGAGTCGAGGATGAGCTGCAAGTGGGGCAATTTGGAGTTGCGAGACTGAACCACCGGGGTCACCTACTGGCCAGTTTTATGGAGAAGAAGAGCCTCTATATGATGAACTCCTTCTTCAAAAAGAATGAACACATGAAGTGGACCTGGCAGAGCCCCGATGGAGCAACAAAAAATGAGATCGACTTCATCATGTCAACCAAGAAGCAAATGTTCAATGATGTCTGCTGTGATCAATTCGGTGAAAACCGCATGGTATTGGGCTTGAGAGGTCTCGACTGATGAAGTCCACGCTCCGTCTAGCACAGATTCAGGTCCAAAACCCCATGAACTTTCAGATCGAACTCCAGAATCGTGTGCCTAGGGAGCTCCGTGGACGAATACAGCGATGGGTTCGTGGATGCTGTCCATACGGTCGAGTCTAAGTTTTTCAAGACCCGTCGTACAGATGTAAACAAAAAGCTCTCTGATCCTACTCTGAAGCTTAAGAAGGAGATGCGTGAGATGATCCTGCAGTAATCAAATGAGGCGTGCGAATACGTGCGCAATAGGCTGCCAGCATGGCGTGAGACAGGGAGACGTTATTTCTCCGAAATTGTTCACTGCTGCCCTGGAGGATGTATTCAAGGTTCTGGGCTGGAGGGGGCTAGGCATCAACGTTAATGGCGAGTACATCACTCACCTTCGGTTTGCCGACGACATAGTGGTCATGGCTGAGACCATGAAGAGCCTCAGTACAATGCTCGATGACCTCAGTAGAGCTTCCGAAAGAGTGGGTCTTAAAATGAACTTGGACAAAACCAAGGTCATGGTGAATGGCCATATAACACCCACTCCTATCAATCGGAGACTCTACATTCGAAGTTGTGGGCGACTATTTCTACCTGGGACAAACGATCCAGTTGGGTAGGGCCAACTTCGGGAAAGTGGTCAACCGTCGAATCCGACTCCGCTGCGCAGCGTTCGGGAAGTCGCGCGGTATCTTCTCGTCCAACTTACCACAGTGTCTCAAGAAGAAAGACAAGTGTGTGTTGCCAGTGATGACATATGGCTCTGAGACGTGGTCACTTACAATGGGCCTCATCAGAAAGCTTACAGTCACTCAAAGGGCAATGGAGAGGGCTATCCTCGGGTTTTCTTGCGTGATCGAAACAGAAATGTAGAGATCCGTAAGAGAACTAGGGTTACCGACATAGCCCGTAGAATTGCCAAACTTAAGTGCCAGTGGGCAGGGCACATTGCTCGCAGAACGGACGGTCGATGGGGCAGAAAGGTTCTGGAGTGGCGACCGCGAACCGGAAGACGTTGCGTTGGAAGGCCTCCCACCTGGTGGACCGATTACCTGGTGAAAGTTGCCGGGACCCGCTGCTTGCGAGACGCACGTGGCACGTGACCGGTCAATGTGGCGACGCTTGGGGGAGGCCTATGTCCAGCAGTGGACGTCTTTCGGCTGATATGATGATGATTACAGATAGCAATGCAAAAAATAGGATAACTATGAGCCTTCCTGCTTACTTCTTACAGGTTTATGCTCACTTATATTGTAAATATGTAATCACTCAATAGATTTGGATAAAATATTGCAGACTGATAAACCTAGATTAGGACATAGGATACTTTTTATCCCAGTATTTTGTTTCTGTGGGATATTTTTTTTTACTTTCTCTTAAGTAGCCATGACTTTAATCTAGGAGATAACTTAAATAGATTGTTAAGTTTTGAATAATCAACTGCTTAGTAGGGCATGTAATATCGCAAGTTTTCAATTGCGATATTGATTTCTGATATTAGATCTCAATATCGGAATTCCGATATTAATATCGGAATTGTGCACTTTCATTAAATATCTAATTTTTTTGTTGTAAATTGCACAAATTCGGTATGAGGTTGGATTGAGTACAATAAAAAAACACGTTTATACTGATTTTCTATTGTGGCTCTCTTTATTCACCAGTGACTGGGTAATCGGGCGCTTATTTACCTAAACTGCACATTTGTACCGAAGAAAGATTAAAGTCATGTCTTTCTGAAAAAGGATAGTGCAAAAAAATCCAGAAAATAAATGTTTATCGATCAATTTGATAGTAGTCCCGATAAGTGTAGTGAGTAATAATGATTTATAAATCCAGTATAAGTAACGGTCAATGTGGAGACGCCTCCTGGAGGAGGCCTTTGTTCATCTGTGGAAGTCTTCTGGCTGAAATGATGATGATGATGTGAGACAATGTAGTCAAGTAGTGGAAGTTGATTTATCCAACAGATTAATGGTCGGATAAACTAATTTGTTGTATTCAATATAAGCAGAAGACTGAAAAATATTAAGCTTTACTTTATTGAGGTTTCCGAGCAAGTAACACATTGTAAATTAGAAATAAAAATTACTCGTTCCGGAACAACCCTCTCAAAAGTATGAAAAACTATCTTAGCATTCATCATCATTGTCATGCTGAAATGACGTCAGCCGAAAGACGTCCACTTTTGAACTTAAGCTCCCCCACATCTCGTCACATTAGCTGATCCCGTGCGTCTCAAATCCAGTGGATGCCCGTAACCAAAGCATTAATAAATGAAAATATAATTGTTACAGCGGGTTCTATGAAACTGTGTATTTACTTATACACAGTTTCATAGAACCCGCATTTCTTAAAGGTAACATTTTTAGTAATATCGGGACTGTAAATACGGAGTCCATCAAGGCACATATTATTTTTTCATGGAGTAAAGTTCAAGTAAATAAGCGCCCGAATAATAAACAGATTATCCGACTACTGCTAATCATCGTAGTCAACGGGCTTAACCGCGCTTTATCGTTCAACGCTTCACAAGGAGCTAAAATAAGTTTTTTTTCTGATTCCGATATTCCGATATTGGATCACTCATTATCGGAATTGAAATATCGGTAATTTCATTCCGAGATTCCGATATTCATGCCCTACTGCTTAGTGGTTTAGCCAATTATAAATGATTAGTTCTATTTACAACATTTAAAAAAATGCAACTACTAACACTGTTACTTTGCTGAACCCTATTCCTTTTCTGAATCAATAAGAATCAGGCACAGAAATAGAACAGTGGCATTTTAAGCATTACTGGCAATGATATTCAAATAAACAGATTCGTTATATACTCACAAAACAATTGAAAAAAGTGTTCCGCACTCACACTTTTCATTCATCTGACATTTCAATACAAGTCGAAAGGGATGGCTTGATAAAACCAACAAGAAAAAAAGAGACAACTAGTGTTTGTCACTTGCTTGTGAATGTAAACAAACATTATTCTGACCACCAATGTTGTTATCTTTTTCTAACCTCCAAATATCAGAATAATAGAAAAAAAATGAAATAAATTAGTAAAATGAGGCGTATTGCGTACTTACATATGGTATGAGATCCCTTCTGTTTTATGTACTTTGGTATCATAATTGGTACAATTTTTAAATACACACGCTGGCATTTTTTTATTTCGCCATGCGTGACATAAACTAAAGATTAAAGTTCACAATTGTGACCTATTCGAGTCTTCACAATGCGCACGCTCATAACATATCTGTTTATTTGAATATCATTGATTACTGGTGTCTTTTTGTTTTTTCAGTAGTACTCACCTTGTATGATATAAAACCTTCATAAATGTATAACAGGACAAATATAAGTATGATTACATGTCGGTGAGACATGTGCCTCCATAGCCATATTACTATTCCAACTGCTGCTAACAAACCAAGTAGTAAAGTGATGTATGTCTGGAAAAAATATAATATTGCATTATTAAGTATTACAATGTGTCTTAGCCAAATATACACAAATGTTATGTATTCAATATATTAGCTATAAAATGTCGGGTACAGTACAATGATTCCAATTTTATTGTACTTTTATTTACATATTACAATTTTAACCTCAACTATAGTAATTTAAATGAAATCATGTGCAATGAATGTGAATATGTATTACTAGCTGACCCCCGCGGCTTCCCTCCTGTCAACTGGCTACCTACCTAAGTACCATATCTACCCTAACCTACCAATTTGTTAAACTATGTATTTGTTTAAGAATTAATACTACAAGACGAATTTAACCAACTTTTGTTTCTACCAGCAATCTGATTAAAATTTAAAAGCTGATATTGTGATTTAACTATGATTTATAGTCATCGGCACATAACTTGGCAAGGTTTCACGCATCGTACACTTATTGCCACAAAAAAGTGGTCATTTTTATTTCTTGTTATTTTTCAATGGTTATGGTCATCATTTATTTTTAAACATGTATGTTTAGAGGAAAGGTAAATAAAGGGGAGGAAATCTTGAAATTTATTAGTTGTTTATTTATTTAAACTTCATGTACAATAGTGGTACATAGGCGGACTTAATGCCACAAGGCATTCTCTACCCGTCAACCTTTCGGTTAAAAAGGACAATGTTGTGAACGGGTACAAAATAATATTTAAACAAATTGTATACGAAAATGTATATACTTACATATATATTAATAATACACATATACAAATAAAATAGACTAATAAATACCAATAATAAAAAAAACGAGAAACCTAATAATAATTATACTAACTAGACTTCTGACTCTAGATGAAAGCTATTTAGTCTGACTGAAATAGTGGTCACGAACTTTTCTTTTAAAAGTGAATTTGCTTTCAGCCTTTTTAATGCAAAGGGTAGCGCGTTCCAGAGCTTTATTGTTGAGACAGCATATGAATTAGACATAAAACCAGTGCGGTGTGAAGGAATTCGGAGGAGTAGATTTTTTAAAGCTTGAAGGATACGGCTGTGAGAACTGCCCAATACATTGAAATAAGTTTTAAGATAATCGGGAGCACAAGGATCGTTCATAATAGTGAAGAGCAAGCAGAGAGATCTGAGGGACCTCCTGAGGCGGATAGGCAGCCATTTAAGCTGAGAACGGTAGGAAGAAATGTGATAATATTTACGAAGGCCAAAAACAAAGCAAATACAATTGTTCAGAAGTCGATCCAATTTATTTAGAAGTTCTTGGGATAGATCAGGATAACAAACATCAGCATAGTCGATAATGGGAAGCACAAGTGACTGGACCAGAGTGATTTTGGTGCTGGATGGGAGGAAATGCTTAATTCTATAGAGGTGTTATAAATAAAATAAATACAGTTACAAGTTAAAAAAATATTTGGGAAAGATAGTAAAAATTATGCCATTGTTATTAAAATAAAACAATAACACTGGTAATAAAAACTAAATTCAAAACAATAACAACTACTCCTAACAAAAACTAACTTAACAAAATCTCAACAAAAACAAAGTGTACAACTTTCGTGCACGCAAGTGTAATCGGGAGCGAGGACGGGGTGCGGGAGGCAAGGGTCGACTGAGCCACGAATCGCGCGCTCGGATCGGCGCGACCTTGTACCCCGCGTCCCGCTTCACTACCAGGGAGACCTAAAAAACGACTTCTGCGCATCTAACGACTCTTGCCAAGTTACGTGCCGATGACTATTAAATTAAATTAATTTATTTATCGAACAACGTGATTCATTATCTGTTAGTAGAAAAAACTTAGAACTATTGTTAGTAACTACACAAATAAACGAACAACTAAAAATAATAAATATTGCATCAACACTAACAGTTAACAATAAATGATAAATTAAAATTACATCCAAATAATATAAATTTCGAGTATAATAATATAAATGTCAAAAATTAATTTAAAAAATGTCAAAAAAATAAAAAAGTAATGTCAGTAAAAACATTAATAATTAAATTATAATGTCAACAATAAAAAAATAAAAAAATTAAAAAGTAATAATTAATTCAATAGCAGAAATACAAATAATATTATACATTTGGTTAATACAAGGGAAACATAAACTTAAAAATCATTGTTAGTACTTATAACTACCAGAAACAAATTATTATTTATGAAACTTGTTATAAGTCTCACTGGCATGTAGGCGTATCCAATGTCCCAGTATAGGGCTGTCCCACCTGTCCGCTAACGTTCCGTTCCTATAGTTAGATATATTCTCTAGATCGCGATGCGATGTCGCAACGCAAAAATTTCATCGGATACGACATCGTACGACAAGACGCTAACCGTCAGTTCAGTTTCTAGTGAGACATGGACCGCACTGCGCGTGTTCTACTTCTGCTTGCGTTAAGGCGTATTAAGAAAAAGAAACAGAAAAGAAAGTACTGGGTGCACCCATTACTGACAATTATGAATAAAGATGGAAACCACTTCAAAAGGAAATATGAGACGCTAAAAGTGGACGAGGTTAAATTTTTCGATTACTTTAGGATGAGTGTAGTAAGTTTTGAAGAACTTCTTAGTTTGATAAAGCCTCATTTACAAAAGAAATACATATTTAGAAAACCCATCGAACCTCTGGAGATGCTGGGATTAACTGTAAGGTAAGAAAAAAATAAACTATTTTTACTATAATCATACTGTTTAATCATTTTCATAATTTAGTGTTATTCAAAACTCGTATTCCGATTGTGTGTCATTCGTCAAATTTGTTAGTTCCTCATCGAAATGAATTTGTTCTGGCTCATTTACATCATCATTCCTTGGCGTTTGTGGAGACGATTGCATAGGTGCCGGTGATGTTTCGCATCCGCTTTGGAAGGCACTGCGTTGAATGGATGTTTGATAGCCACTCTGCATAGGCATTTGAGCTGATTGGTAGCCACTCTGCATAGACATTTGAGCTGTTTGATAGCCAGTCTGAACAGTTGTTTGAGATGTTTGATAGTTTGCTTGGACGGATGTTTGTGAAGTTTGATAGTGGCTGGGATAGTATGATGGTTGGTGTAAATCACTTAATATCTGTAGGACACGACTTTGGAAAATTATTGTTTGATTATCATTCAATTTTTCCAATGATGGCAAAATTCCTTTAAAAAAAGATAAATGTCTACTTTCAGGTGTTTTTAAAGCAGCTATAATATTCTTCTCAAATTCGTCTTCGTCAATTTTTCCTTTACGCGATGCAGGCTGGTAACGTGGCATGACAGGTTGCTGGCTTTGTTGGGTTGAGGTGCTTGGTCTTATTTCTTCATCGTCAAGACTTGATGTTGTTTTATTTTGAGAATTCTTTTTCAGAAATAGGAGCTGGTCGTATAGATGATATTGTTTAATTTTTTTGGCCCCAGCTCCGGATTTACATTGCTCGTTTAATTTTTTTTCGTATTTTGTAAAATTATCCTTGATTCCTCTCCATTTCTTTATGACATCGTTACCTAAAAAAATATGACGAATAATGATTTATTTTGTTTTCTTTCAGGTACCTGGCGACGGGAAATACTTTTAAAGATATGCATTTCACATATTATCGTGGAAAATCTACAATAACAGGAATAATAAAATTTGTTTGTCGTATTGTATGGAACATTCTTAAAAGGTTGGAATTACCAAAAATTACAACAGAGCTGATGGAACAAATTGCTCAAGAGTATGAAAAAAAGACCAACTTTCCTAATTGTATAGGAGCGCTAGATGGAAAACACATTCGTATATTGAGCCCGGATCACAGTGGATCCCTATTTTTCAATTATAAAAATTATAATTCCATTGTTCTATTAGCACTTGTTGATACGAATTACAAATTTATATATGTCGATATAGGTGCATATGGTAAGGAATGTGACTCCACTGTTTTTCAGAACTCAAATCTATACGACTTATTAAAAAAAGGTCAATTATCTATACCTCCGCCAAAACCGTTACCTGGCTTTCAAAAAGAAATTCCTTTTGTCTTCGTGGCGGATGAAGGATTACCACTGACAAATTTATTTATTTATTTATTTATTTATTTACACATACAATTATTTATACAGGCAGAACCCAAGGTAATAAAAGTAGTCATACAATGCGACACTCAGAGACGCCTCTCGAAATCTGATCACACACCTACTCGCGTCTATGATAGACCAGTCCCAAGTAACGGCTCCTTGTGCCGGCACAAGTTACATAGAGGACAACACAGTAATGGTCACCCTCTGGAATTCCGCCAAAGAGCAGGAAAAAATGTCCAACCGTTGAGAGATGCTATTAATGATCGTAACCGCCCGACATACGGGTGCAAACTTTAATAGGTTTGTACGGGCTACCGGAGTTTTAAACAGACCTTCCCTCGGTCCCAACCGTAGCCTACTGTTAAAAAATAATAAATAATATAATGCGCCCATATTCTGGGAAGTTTTTATCGATAGAAAAACGAGTTTTTAATTATCGTTTGAGCCGAGCCAGACGATATGTTGAGAGCGCTTTTGGCATACTCGCAAATAAATGGCGCATATTTCATCGACCCATTAATGTTTCTTACGATTTCACAATAGACATTATAAAAGCATGCTGTGTATTACACAACTTTGTATTGAATCGAGATGGCGCACAAACGTTTGAAGAAATGATTATTGACGATTCTTTGCAAATTTTACACGAAACAACACATGAAAGTAGAACAGGAGCTAACATAATCAGAAACGAATTTTGTAATTATTTTAATAGTAACATTGGAGGTCTTAGTTGGCAGTTAACAAAAATATAAATGTTTATAAGTACTTACCGAGTTTTGTTTTTTCAACACTATTTAACTCCTCAAAATTTGAATATAAACTTGTACACACTTCCCTCCATGCTTCTGTTTTTAAAAATTTGTCTTTGAATTGTGATATAGTTTTGTCCCAAAGGACGGGACGTTCGTAAATTAAAGATATCAGGTGGTCGACATCGTACTGCGCCATATCGCTTAAAAAACACGTGCAGGTCGTTCAAAGTATGGACACCGACTAAACGGCAAAGCGTTGTCGCATCGCAGATTTGTACGCTGCGGCAGCGCATCGGAAATTTCCACGATGCGTTGTGCGGCGTCGTTGATTTTTGCGATGCGACGCCGCAACGCACTGTTGTGGCCTGGCCCTATGGCATTGCCAAATAAAAAGTTTGCAAATAATTTGAGTGTCTACTTTCGTTTGCCAGACTCTAGCAGACTTTTTGTAGGTAATAATGAGCACTTAATCATGTAGTACATAATTATTATGTATCATCAATAGTTTTCTCAGCGCATGCCAAAGAATGATTTTTAAAGGCAAAATTTTGCTACTTTGGGTTATAATATTGGAGTTTCATAAGGATCTCTAGTTTAAAAAAAAAAAAATTATAGCCAAAATTATACTCAAAAATAATGTAGCTTTCTACTGGTGAAAGAATTTTCAAAATCGGTTCAGTAGATCTAGAGACTACCCCCTACAACCTCAAAAACTTTACCTCTTTATAATATTAGTATAGATTCATAACCAAGATGTGATTTAGGTTATTATTACCTTATATTCCATAAGATATACTTGAATGTAATCACTCCATGCTAATACAATTTGTTCAGTAATTGTTGGTTCGTAAATGGCATCTTCAACATATCCCACAGTGCGTCTGAACTTATCATCAGACAATGTGGACTCAGACTTTAAACACTTGTCGATTACATCCCATCTTTCAGCATCAAACCTCATTTGTACAGATATATCAACACTACCATCTTCACCTTTCTGTAATTTTAAAGAATAATTTATTTCTTAAATGCTTGAAATAATATAACAGTCAAATGTTTCTAATAAAATGGTAATAATATTAGCTTGAAAGATAACAAAATTTAATGTCTCAGAGTAAGTTTACATTTAAAAGTTATAAATAAGTTCATAAATAACCTTGAATTGCCCGCTTTTTAGTATTATGGCAAGCAATCTTTTGAACCACCATTCCCCAAAACCGAATTTACTTTCCGTTTGTCTTTCTTTCTTTATTGGTGTTCTAAGATCTGGTGGTAAATCTATTTCTTTTGATTTATCTGGTACTTGCACACTTTCGTAGTTCCATGGGTCTGGTCCAGCTTGTATATCGCTTTTACAGATGCTGAAAAACCCTAACAAAACGAAGACAATTAATTGATAATTCATTTCTTCTAAACAACAGAATTTTTCTCAATAATTTTAAGATTTTCGTTTAAAGATATAAAGTTTCAAGCACGATTTGAATTAATTTGAAAATATTGTTCAGTTGACACCGATTGACAATTTGACTGTTGGCATAATTGGCATGTAAAATGACAATGACAATAATGAGAATGACATCATTCATTTTTATTTTTTAATCCCACCGAGGCACGGGCACAGATTTGAGACTAACATATCAAAATTGGTGATAGCTGAAGTTTTTTAGTCGATTCATTTGTCGACAGTCGACCTACAAAGTTCGTCACGCTTTGAAAATTAGCTCCTAGTCTATGTCATGAGTCTGTCAACTCGTCGTGTCAATGTCAAGTGTCAATCATATCATCAATGTACGTACTCTGTGGTGTGTCAATTTCAAAGCCGGGTGATGGCTAAAAGGTCCTAGCAACCAGGCCATAAAACTAACTTTAAAAAAAAAGGGTTGAAATGCCTGGAAGATACACAAACACATTACAAATCATAATTTGAAAAAAAGGCGGGAAACGGTTGAAGTGGAAAGGCGCGTTTTTTAATTTATTATTTTGTAATTCAACTTCTCGTGTTTATTGTAATTTAATTCTGTAAATATTCGTACTATTAGGTCTTATTTGGTGTATATATATATTTTTGTGTAATTGAAGACAAAAAAATGGGGAAAAAGAGGCGGAGGAAGGATGAGCTGGAAATTCCTCCGGATCTGAAACAGCATTTGCAGGAATCTTCAGACTCTGACACGGCGGAGTCCACGGTATCGACGGCATACTCGGTTACTAAATTTAAAGATGCCAATGATAAGGAACCTAAGGACAATAAATATGCCATATATAAGGTAAAGGGGTATACGCGTAAGTACAGTGAAGATACGAAGCAGGCAGAGTTAATCGTTTTTCTTAGTCATATGGACGAGAATAAGTTTTTCAACGACAAAGATCGTATGGCCCTTTCCAAGGGCATACGAGAACATGGAGTGTCTGGTGTGATGCACTTGCGCACAATAAACAAATATAAGGTCGGTGTCACATTTGATTTACCAAATAACGCCAATATGTTTCTAAAAAACAAAAAATTATTTGATCAGCTTTCTCTAAAAGCATCTATCCCTGCTGGTGACACAGAGGTTACTGGAGTCCTTACTTCAGTCCCAGTAGATATGTCTAATAAAGAGATATTTTCTTTAATCGGCAGTTCAAAGAATGTAATACAGGTGAGGCGTTTCATGCGCAGGTTCAGAGGTGATGAAGGTAGAATATCTTTTGCCCCTACCCAGACTGTTGCTGTGACATTTGCATCCACTATTTTGCCAACTTATATTTATTTGGACTCATGGCGTCATGAGGTGAACAAATATATCCCACCAGTGAAACAATGCCTTAAATGCCTGCGTTATGGGCATATAGCTAAATTTTGTCGAAATACTGAAGTTTGTTCAATATGTACTGAACATCACAATTTCAGAATGTGTGTTGTTGCCCAAAAGGATGCTAAGTGTGCAAATTGTAACGGCAATCATATTGCAATCTCTTCAGCATGTCCAATAAAAAAGCAAAAGGTAGAAGAAAATAAAATTAAAACTAAAAATGCTACATATTCAGATCTTTTTAATGTAAACTCTTTCCCAGCTTTAACATCACGCAATCTGGACACTCAGATTAGTAATCTCATGAAATCAGATAAATTTATAAATACTTTAGTCGAAACACTCACAAAAATAATAAGCAATAAAGACGAACCTATTAATTCACTTTCTATTAAAGAAGCCTTGAAAACAACGTTCAGTAATAAATTTTCTTCAACCAGTTGATGGATTTTTCAGAATTAAATATTGTACAGTGGAATGCTCAAAGTTTAAATAGTAATAAACATTTATTTATCGATTTTCTTTATAGTCACAATATACATATAGCAATTATCAGTGAAACATGGCTTAAACCTTACCAAAATTTTAAAATAAAAAATTATAATATTGAGAGAAATGATACCGGTAACAAACATAACGGAGTCGCAATAATTATTCACAATACTATTACTTACTCTAAAATTGATACCTTCTTTGATAACTCATTGCAAAACATCTGTATTCAAATAAAAGTAAATAACAAGGAGATAAGCATAGTCAGTTTTTATAGTCCTTTGAATTGTAATCCAGCATTCAGAAAAGAAAACCTTGATTTATTAATAAAATCTATTCCTGGGCCATTTATATTTGCTGGTGACTTTAACGCTCACCACTCGTCTTGGGGTTGTGGCTCGGATTCTGTACGAGGTCGAAACATTTTGGAAGTAATAGATGATAATGATTTGGTTCTGCTCAATAATGGTCATGCAACAACAGTTGGCTCTTTAACTTGGCGACCTAACGCGCTAGATTTGACGCTGGTCTCTTCGTCTTTAGCTCTCAATTGTGAATGGAACGTACATGATTGTCCTCTTGGTAGTAGTTATCACATTCCTATAATCATTAAAGTAGTGATTAGTAATATTAACAAAAGTAATACATACAGCAATTGTTCTAATGCTGAACATTTGCCCATTTATCCAAATTATAAATTGGTGGATTGGCAAAGATATAGTAGTCTTGTTGATGAATTGTTGGTTGATTTTAAAGTCGATACTATAAGTCTTTCTGGTACATATCTTAAATTTTGTAGCATTTTACATACAGCAGCTGTAAATTCTATTGAAAATAATAATCATTTGACTGGTAGGACAAATTTTGTCAATCATTCATGTCTTGTAAATAATTTTAAAAGACCTTATCTTCCTTGGTGGAATCAAAAATGCACAGAAGCCGTATTAAATTTTAAAAATGCATACATATATTTTAAAAATAATCCTTCAGAAGAAAGCTATCTACAATTCAAAAGGCTTCGAGCGGTTAAAAAACTTGTTCTAAAATTGGAAAGACAAAAAAGTTGGTTTGCTCTTTGTGAAACATTCAATAGGACTACGCCATTATCTGTCATATGGAAATTTATGAGGAAGTATAATAAAACATTCAATTTTAATGCTCTCGAAGATGATGGATGGGTTTTAGATTTTCTTAAAAAATACACACCAGATTTCGCATCACAAGACTCAAAATCTTCATTCACAACCAGTACTAATCCCAGCAATAATTTTCTTCTTAGTCCTTTTTCATTGCAGGAATTAATATCAGCCATATCTTCCAGAAGAGATACTACTTATGGTCTTGATGGAATGCCATACATACTTTTTAAAAAACTTAGCATTAGTAGTTTAAAAATATTTTTACAACTTTTGAACTTATTATGGCAAAATGATATTATACCTCTTAACTGGAAGGTGGATTGCCTTGTACCTGTTTTAAAACCAGATAAGCCTAAAATGTGTCCTGATTCTTACCGCCCTATAGCTCTTACTTCTTGTGTTGGAAAATTATTTGAACAACTTTTAAAACAGCGTTTAGAGTTTTATATTGAAAAAAATAATATCTTACCATCAAACCAATTTGGTTTTCGTAGGAATCGTTCTGCTAGGGAAAGTGTTTGTCAATTACAGCTCGATATTCACAAGTCTTTATCGTCAAATGAAAATTTGGTTGGAGTGTTTTTTGATATTGCAGGTGCATTTAATAGTGTGAATATAGATATTTTATGTAGTGAGTTATCACAGATAGGAATCCCTGGAAAAATAATAAATTGGTTAAAACAATTTCTTAGCAATAGGAAAGTCTTTGTAAAATTTAACAGACACCTTTATGGTCCTAGGCTATCGTCTAAAGGAGTTTGTCAAGGGGGCATTTTATCGCCTTTAATATTTATATTGTATATACGAAGATTAAATTTAATGTTAGGGTCTCAGGTTAAAAACTTACAGTTTGCAGATGATTTAGTGGTTTATGCATCTGGGAAAAATGTATCACAACTAGTTGAAATAGTGAATGCTGCATTAATGTATCTATGTAAATATTTCTCTTACCTTGATCTTAGTGTCAACCCATTGAAGTCCAAAGTTGTTTTATTTGGTAAACATAATCATAATATGCCTGCTGTGTTTTACAATAATTGTGCATTACCCAGTTCTTTAGATGTCAAATTTTTGGGTGTTATTTTTTCACATAATTTGTCCTGGAATAATTATATGAAACATATTATTAGCAAAGCAAATAAAGCTTATAATATTTTGAGATCCTTGAGTGGTACATATTGGGGTGCAGACCCTAAAATTTTGTTATTATTGTACAAATCTTTAGTTCGTAGTCACTTTGAATATGGTTTCTATTGCTTTGCTGCAGACTCTAAACATGTAAATAGTTTAAATATTTTGCAAAACAAGTGTTTGCGCGTTATAACTGGGGCGTTCAGAAGCACTCCTGTAAATGCAATGCAGATTGAATGTAATGTTCCACCATTAGCCATTCGTTTTGATTACTTGTTAGAAAGGTTCTTTTTGAAGCTTTATAGTGTTTTGGGTAATAGTCTTTTAGTCAATATGTTGCATTTAGCTATGCAAACTGCTACAAAATCTTTTTATATACTACAGCAACTTAGAAAATTTAAAAACTTTATTGAAAATATTAACATTTACCGATCTAAGCTTATCTTGCCTTGCTATGAGGGAACTTTCAGCAGTAAATTTCCAGCTATTAGTGTTATTATAAATAAGAAAAAGGATTTGCCTTCAAAAGAGGAAGTATATGTAATGTTGTCAGAGTGGTCAGATCATAAATTTGTGTATACTGATGGTTCCAAGAATGATAGAGCTGTTTCTTTTGCCATCTATGAGCCATCTTCAAACGTAGGTATTGGTAGGAGAATTGACAGAAATGCTAGTATTTTTACAGCTGAAGCTGTTGCAATTCTGAGTGCTTTGAAACATATTAAAAATAGCAATTCTGAACATAGCAAATGGGTTGTAGTAAGTGACAGTATGAGTGTTTTAAAAAATTTGGCAAATAATAAACTACATGCCAACACTAATTACATTATTCATTTGATAAAACAACTCTGGGTTGAATTAGCCCAGTCAAATATTGAAATTTGTTTTGTTTGGGTACCTTCACATATTGGTGTTAGAGGAAATGAAAAAGCAGATTTTCTTGCCAAAAAAATTGTTGAATTGGAAGAATTAATACCTAGCACTGATACGAGTGTTCCCATACCATACACAGACGCAGTTAGTCTCTTAAGACGGCGCATGTGTGAGGCATGGGGGAAATATTCATACCACTGCACACATATTGAAAATAAAGGTTCTTGGTTTAACAGTCTTGATGTTCAAATCAACTCTGTTCCTTGGTTTTGCAAAAATAATTTATTTGTAAGTAGAAAGTTTTATTCAATTATTTGTCGTATGCGCTTTGGTCATTGTAGATTAAATTATCATCTTCGTCGTCTTAAAATGGTCAGCATATCGTATTGCAATTACTGTCAATCAGAAAAAGTTCAATCACTACATCATATCTTCTTTGAGTGTTCATCTTTCAACATTCAGCGCCTTGTGTTGTCGGATGAGCTTCTAAAAATTTATAAAACACCTGATAGGGTCCCGCTGTGCATACAGGAGTTGCTTAAGAACGCTTCAACTTATTTATATTTGTATAGATACATATGGGAGACTGTTAATGAGATTTAAATAGTTCTATTTCTTGTTCCTATGCACCTAGGTATATGTAAATATTACCGTTTTATTATTATTTATAGTTTGTATATTTAAAACTGTAGCTTAAGATGTTTTTTAAAAAAAAACCAGAAGAAAGAAGAAAATAAACTTATACAAGATGACATATCTTTGATGACATGAATGAAATGGAAATGACACTTAACCTGGAATTGATTGACATATAATGGAAATGACGTTTACCCTGGAGTTGGAATTGAAAAAAAAAACGGAATTATGTAAAAACAAGATTTTTACTAATAATCAAAGACAAACTTATAATGACTACAACATGGATTAGAAAAACGAAAGACATGATTTCTAAACATATTACGAAAGAAAAAAATACCTACGAAAGACTAGGCAGTATGGTTGAAAGACTATAGCCTGCCCGAAGGGCGAAAAAAAAAAAAAAAAAAAAAAATTACAAATCATAATACACAAAATATCCGAATTTGTGTTTGCTTTGCTAGCTATTCTCAGCTTAACGACTACCTAACCAAAAAGTACTCTGGTCATCTGGTGGACTAACCTGAAATCACTGAAATCAAGCAATGTCGTCTATAGATTTTGACCCTTCAATAAAGCTATGCCTGAAATTTTTACATTCAAGCTCTTCCGATTCTACTGAACAACTACGACTTACTTTAGACGAGCACATTCGTCAAAGTGGATATGGAAATTCTAAAACCCTTGGCAACTGTTTGCCCAAGAAGTACTTAGCTGAGGAGAAGTTGGAATCTCCTAGATCTAAGCACAAGACAGATAAGTCGACGAGTAAAACTACCACTGTAGCGTTGCCTCAACAAAGTCCGCAGCAACTGCAGATACCAGAGCGTGAAAATGATGACGATATGGATGGAGAGTTATCTCTTGACTTGTTGGAAGAAGACTTGACTTGTGCCGTGTGCAGACAGATTTCAGTTCAAGCTGGCAACCGTTTAGTGGAATGTGATGGCTGCCGTGCACTTTATCATCAGGTAAAATTGTTTACTGTTGCTACAAATGTAATGTCTGTCTGTACTTGTAATATTTCTCTTCATGTTTTTATCAAGTGAAAGTAGAACTTTATGGAAATTCTGGCTCTTCTGACTTAATCTTCTTATCTGTTCTGCCCTTAAGACGACTCACTGACCCTGTTCACCAAATGGTGATACTACTTTGCAGTATTTAGTTCTACACTTCCAATCTAGATATTTTTTTCACAAGTAAAATGATACCTCGGGGCAAATATGATTATTATATTCCTACTGTGTTATACTTGAAGATTAAAATGATTATAATTATTTCCAGGATTGCCACAAACCTGTTATTAGTGACAATGACATAACTCCAGGATGGCAATGTGCCTCTTGTTTGGCATCACAAGGGATTACTGGCAGTTACATCAAGACTTCAGCTGCTCCTAGTTCACCATCCCATATTTCTGGTTCTACAACACCAGTGAAGATATCTTCAAGCAGTTCATCATCGTCATCACCCTCTAAGGTGTTGACACCAAATATTAATATAATTTCTGCTGATAAGAGACTGCAAATAATGAAGAAGAAAGCGGCTAAACAGCATGAAAAGAAGAAAGGTTCTAAATGATATAAATGACTCTTTGTTTCATTAACAATGAAATAAAGAAAAACAGTAAAATAAAACAAAAAGTGTATACTTAAAGTATAAGTTTTGACAAAGTTAAACTCCATTGTGTTTAGAAAACTATTCATAACTGAATAAGTGTGTTTAGGTATAAGTATGATGTAATCTAGCTGGAATAGAATAAAATCTTCTATTGGAGATATTTTTCACAGCTTATGCATTTCTCATTTGATAAACAAAATGTTTAATATCAAATATTAACAATGTGTTTACAAAATTAAAATAAACATAGATAGTAAATAATATAATGTACTCTTATTGTTTTATTGGATCCAGATTAACAACAACTAATGGCAGATAATTTAAAAAAATACAATGTCGAACATAGAACCTTTTCGCAAGTGTTGGAAACTCAGTATGGAGATTAACATCTTTACACAATAAATACTGCTGAACCAAAATATGCTGACCTAGTGATTCTACTAAATTCCCAGACTTAACCAACTTTAAACTTTTCCATAGTGAAGGGATTATTTTTGACCACAATCCAGCACAGTTAATTAACAGTTACCTAGCTCGAAACTCGTCGGGCAACCATATAATATGTACTATATTATGTATAATATACACACTGGCTGGGGTTCTTCAGGGACTACAAAGACAAAATAATTTTCATAGTATGAGATCCCACTGTAAAAATCTGCAGTTAATTTGTTTTTGGTAAAATTTGAGTTTTATGACTCATTCTGGATAGTTGAGTAGATTACTGTAGGGTTGCCTGGCTGTAAACAGTTTTGGTTCTTTTTTAAATTTAATCTTTGCTCTACATTAGGAATTCCTCCTGTATTGTGCGTGCGTATACAACCGTATTATTATATTACTCTTTGTGTATACAACATCTAGCTCTTAGTTAGCCGCCATTTTTATACCCCCTCTGAAGCAGAAGGACAGATAAGCATAGTAAACTTGCAACCCACAGATCCAGGGATGTTATGGATATGAAATTCCGTATCTGGATACTGATACGGATATAGAAATAATATTATAGATACCGGATTCGGATATAAAATTATTTCGGATAATCCATTAGTTACAGATACTTTTGGGGTATTTTTTCGAAAGATTTACTTAGCAGAAAACCTAAGCAAAAAACATAAACTGACTTCCAAGTCAAAAAACTACAAAGCGAAACATCTACCTACCTACTTTCTTTTCGGAAGACGGTGTTAACAACGAAAAATAGATAACTACCAAATACACTAACATCCGAAAAAAAAGTTATTTTTTGCTTTGTAGTGTATTGTTTTGGAAGTCGCTTTTTTTCCTATTTTCTACAAAATCTTTCAATAGATAATTCACTAGAAAAACCTATTTGGAGTTAACTATCAAACATAAATGTCAATTTATTTTAACTACTATCAATTATTATTATTCATGAAAATTAAGTTTAATCAAAAACAAATATAGTTACCAGCAGATTTTTGCAGTGGGATCTTAGGTGGGAGCGTAAAGATTGTGGCATAGATACCCAAGTAACACAGAAAGCATTTTAACAAACGAATAGTAAACTTATGTAGAACTTAAGGCCCGTTTAAGATCTTATATAAGCTCACCGAGCATCTTGACGCTTTATATTGGCATTTTTAAACCGTTATGATGCTTTACACTGTATAACGTTTGGATAGTGGCATATCAAAATGGTTTTGTAAAGCCGTTAGTTCTAGTGCAACAAAACACAACGCAGCTGTACAGCTTTCAGCTGTTTTTAGTGCATTTGTATTTACAATAGCATTTTAAGAAGTAAATAAATGCTTAATGCTGTTTAATAGCATATAGATGAACCATTATAATGCCACGTAAATCCGCTATACAGCGTTCAGCTGTTTTTAGTGCCTAAGGATCTACAATAGCATTTTTAAGTAGTAAAATAATGCGTAATGCTGCTTATTAGCATAAACTTGTACCATTATAATGCACCGTAAACCCGTTATACAGCTTTGAACTATTTTTGGTGCCTTTTGATGTGTAATAGCACTTTTAAGTGGTTAGTGAAAGCCAAAACTTGCTAAACAGCATAAACGTGAATCAATGTAATGCTTGCATTTTATAAGATCAACTGACTTCTGTTGTATAGCTAACAGCTCTTTAATCAAATACACTTGAGTTATTGTAATGCATAGAGCTGTATATAGGATAATTTTACTAAATTCTTAAAACCATTTGGCGGCCATATTTAGAAAAAGCACAATAATAATAAAAATATAACTTTATTTGCATCATAAAATAGTACAACCATATAATTAGGTGTTTTTGACATTTTGTAGTTAGACATTGCATACATAGACAAAGAAGTTCTTGTGTTTAAATACTAACATTCAATGTGATATTTCTCACTTTTTGTATATTTTATGAGTGTTGTTCGTTCAGTACTTACGTCACAACGATAATTATTTAGTACGTACTGAAGCACTAACCACCCACTAATAATTACTTACACTGATATTGTTATTTAGGTTGTAGCATTCGATTCACACTGTCCTCCGTACTAGTCGAAACTGTATCACGGTAGGACAGTCTTCCTCTTACACAGTTAAACAGTTCTAAACGCAAATATAATTCCACTATTCTTTCACAGTATAATAATTATGTATCTATGATGTTATGTTTAATGTGAACAGGTAGGTATCAGAACATTTGCATTAATAAAATCACGAACAGACGTGATCACAAATTCACAATGCAGGTAGTGTTAAAAAAATAAATTGTATATGCAAAGTTTATAGACAATCGTCATATTTTTATACTATAAGATTTAATTATTATTTTCGTAGGAACTAACATAAACATAGTTAATAGCTGCAGGCACAAATAATTGTTGAACTTTCGTATTTTCTGTGTTTTTAAGTGGCAACTTTAGCAATAAGTCACTGTCATATTGATGTCCTTCTCTTCCTGTTCCGGGTTTTGTGTGCGATATTGATGTGCCCTATAATAATATTGTTATATCTGATTAATCCTAATAGTATTCAGCTTCTGTATGTTGAGTAATACAGCCAGTTGCATATTACACCGTACCAGAGTTTTATTTACCTGCCGCCCTAATAGTTCAGGTATCCACGGATCTCTTCACAACAGGTTATGTCCCAGGATATCGCCGCCATTGCGTGGTCACGAAATTCATCTTCGTGTTTTTTTGTGGCACACCGATCATGTCTACGCCAACAATACCTAGTGAGGGCGGCACTGATTCAAATCAATCGAATCATGGTTTTGGAACACATGGAATGCAGTTGGAGCGGTTGGAAGGCAACTCGAACTGGAATAATTGGAAATTTTGCATGCGAATGCTACTTACGTTAGAAAATTCGTGGCAGTGTGTCATCGGTGAGGATACCGATCCTACCAGAGACCAGAGGGCACTTGCAAGAATTTGCCTAGCGATCAGGCCGCATTGTTATCAATATGTGAGAGATGCAAAGACTAGCAAGGATGCTTGGAAATCTTTATGCAACATATTTGAAGACAAAGGTCTTTATCGGCGTGTATTATTGCTCAGGAAGCTACATCGTGTGGAATTTTCATCGATGACGGAATATATTGAGAGGATTATGAGTTTAGTACAACAACTTGCAGACATAGATAAAGTAATAGAGGACAGCGAGGTTGCAGAAATCCTGTTATCAGGATTACCTATAGAGTATGATGCACTGGTATCTAACTTGGAAACAGCTTGTATGACGTCGGCCTTATCTAGTGAGCTTGTACGGTCTCGTCTTCTTCAAGAAGAATATAGAAGAAATGGACATAATCCAGAAACTGCTTTTATGTCTAAGAAATTTGAAAAGCACAAGAAAAATATCAAATGTCATTATTGTTCAAAAACAGGCCACTACAAAAATAAATGTTTTAAACTAAGGAGAGACCGAGCCACTAAAAATGAAGAAAAGGGAAATGAGAATAGTACATTCATTGCGAGTGCTTTTATGGCAGCAGTCAACAATGAGTGGTTTGTCGACAGCGGCTGTACTCAACATATGTGTTTAGACACGACTCAATTTACAAGCTTAGTGCCTTGTGATAGTAAAATAAGAATAGCAGATAACTCAATACTTAAGTGTGTCGGTACTGGCACTGTGAAGTTGAGAATAAGCAATGAAAATGAAGTTATATTTCTAAATGATGTCTTACTAGTACCTCAGCTTTCTGCCAATCTTCTATCTGTAAGTAAACTTGTATCAAAGGGTTTTATGATTAATTTTGATTCACTGGGTTGTGTTATCTATTGTAAAAGTAAAATATCTGGCAAACCAGTAGCTAAAGTTTCCAACATTGATGGTATTTACAAACTGAAAGTCGACAGTATGTCCTCTACATGCGCTGTGGCGCGCTCTTCGGTTATCTTGCCTGCGCAAGATGCACAGAGTGCTAACTTGGCCAAGGTACCATATGATATATGGCACAGGAGGCTGGGCCATTTGGGAAAAACAGGTATGCTAGCATTACAGGGTGCATGTGGTGTTTGTTTTCAGGGTATAGAGTTAAAGGATTGCGTGCCATGTCTGGAGGGGAAGATGGCAGCTAAGCCATATCCTGCCGAGACTGAACATCGTGCAACTCGGCCCTTGGAACTGATTCACACCGACGTGTGCGGTCCGCTACCAGTGGAAAGTTGGGGTGGAGCGAGATACCTAGTTACCTACACTGATGACTTTTCAAGAAAATCTTTTGGATACCTACTCAGGAGGAAGAATGAGGAGAGGAGGAATGCTGTACTAGTGGTGAGATTGAGGCGGGAGCTGCTGCATCTCCAGTCGCTGACTCACTCGTAGAGCATGTGACTTCATCGCCCGAGGTGGTGGTTGGAGGGGAAGTAGTGCACTCTACGCCGGGTCATACACCACGCCCTATACGTAGTACTCGTTCTAGGCTGCCAGTCAGGTACAAAGATTATGATCTTGATTCATCTCTTTTGGTTCGGCATGAGTCAATGCTACCGGGTGATCCTCTTTCATATGAGGATGCTGCGAATAAAGTCTGGAAAATGGTTGATCGTCCTAAAGGTGAGAATGTAGTCAAATGCAAATGGGTGTTTAAACGCAAGTATGACGCGTCTGGTAAGTTTGACCGCTGCAAAGCTCGTCTGGTTGCCAGAGGTTTTACTCAAATTGAGGGGATTGATTTTTGTGATACTTTTTCGCCAGTAGTTAGGCACTCCACAATGAGAATATTGTTTTCATTAGCAGCTCAAATGAATCTTAATATGGATCATGTAGATGTCACTACAGCTTTTCTCAATGGAACATTGGAGGAAAGAATTTATATGGAACAGCCTCAAGGTTTTTGTAATAATAACAAAGGTGACAAAGTCTGTTTATTACTTAAAGGGATTTATGGACTCAAGCAGGCTAGCAGAATTTGGAATGTTAAAGTACATGAATTGTTAACTAAAAATGACTATTTACAATCTAAATGTGAACCATGTGTGTATACAAAAAGAAATAAAAAGGATATCACTATAATTGCGTTATAATTATGTTGATGATTTCTATATATTTTACAGTAGTCATAATAATGAGTTATTAGCCCTGCTTGAAACCAATTTTGAGATTAAAAACCTAGGAACATTAAAAAGCTGCTTAGGAATAAATGTAACTAGAGATAGATGTAAGAATTTTATAAAACTTGACCAATGTCAATATATAAAAAGTTTATTAATCAGATTTGGTATGGAGGATTGTAAAACAGTATCCACACCAATGATGACAAATTGTAAACTGCAAAAGGCAGATGACACAATGTGTCTAGATGATGGTACATATAGGTATAGACAGCTTCTGGGTTGCCTGATGTACCTTTCTGTTTGCACTAGACCTGACATAGCTTACCCATGCAGCCAGTTGAGTCAGTTTAGTCATGCATTTGATAAGTCACATTGGCAAGCAGCTAAACGCGTTCTGAGATATTTAGCGGGAACACTAAATTACTGTCTATATTTCTATGGATCTGGTAATTTGGATATAACAGCTTATTCGGATGCTAGTTGGGCCAATGAGATAGTTGATCGTAAGTCTTATACGGGGTTTGTAGTTAAACTTGGGCGTAATGTTATCAACTGGGAGGCACGCAAGCAGAGGTGTGTAGCGTTGAGTAGCACAGAGGCGGAGTATCTCTCCATTGGTGATGTATCGAAAGATCTTTGCTTTATTAATAATTTCTTGGCTGAAAATTTGAGTACAAAAATAGTTATTACATTATATAATGATAATCAAAGTGCGCATAAAATATTAGAATCTAAGGAGTATTGTCATAAGCGCACTAAGCATATCGATTTACGTTATCATTTTGTTAAAGATCTTGTTCAAAAAGGTTTCTTTTGTGTTAAGTATTTACCCACCGGAGAGATGATTGCTGATGTTTTTACAAAGCCTCTTGGTGCAGTTAAGCATAAGTAATTTGTCAAACAGTTAAATTTGTTGGAGCATTAGCTGGGTATAGTTTTGTATAATGTTGTTGAAATACTTAGCTGTTATATAGTGATATTATAATAGATAGGTATAATATAATTAATAATGTTATATGTATAATGTACTTGGCTTCAACATGATGTTTTTAAGTTTCTTTGTGTGTATATGTGGAGCATAGAGAGATGGATGTGTAGAGCTGTGCAGTTGCGCTTGAGGTATGAAAATCCGAAGGGGAAGTGTTAAACTTTCGTATTTTCTGTGTTTATAAGTGGCAACTTTAGCAATAAGTCACTGTCATATTGATGTCCTTCTCTTCCTGTTCCGGGTTTTGTGTGCGATATTGATGTGCCCTATAATAATATTGTTATATCTGATTAATCCTAATAGTATTCAGCTTCTGTATGTTAAGTAATACAGCCAGTTGCATATTACACCGTACCAGAGTTTTATTTACCTGCCGCCCTAATAATTCAGGTATCCACGGATCTCTTCACAACAATAATAAGTTTAGATTTTAATCATAAATTTATGTTTAAGCTTGCGATATGAGTATGTGTGTGTGAGCGTGATATTATGAATGAGTTTAGATGTTTGTAAGGTATGGTGTTTGTGTAGTGTGTTGTTTGTTTGTGTGTGTATGTGTTTGTTTAAGTTAAGCTTTTCAATAGGTCCTCCGTTTTATCATAGTTAAGTTGTTTTAAATACTCACCAAGAACTTTCTTACAGGCAAATGAAGTCATAGTTCGTAAGTTGACATATTGTGATATCTTATTATATAAGAATGGACTTAAATATTGTGTAAATTTACGAGCAAATGTGGTTTTGTAAGATGGGACTGAGTATACTACGTCATTTCTTCGTTTTCCTCTATAATGGGGGGGGAGGCAAAGTGTGTTGTTTTAGTGTTATACTTAATATAAATGACTGTCTCACTGTTAGTACAGGCAATTCACTGTATAGTAATTCAGTTGTGAATCTATACCTCTTAAATGTTATGATTTTCAGTATAGCACGCTGCGAGCGTTCTAAGTTAATCATTGTTGACTTAGATGAGCCTCCCCATGTGGAGATACAATATGTTAAAATTGATTGACAAAGTGCGTAATAAAGTGTTAGTAGTCATTTGTAATTTCTGTTGCAGAAGTGGCGGATTTTTTTAAAAACATATATCATCTTTCTGACTCTAGCTGTTGAGGTCATAATATGTTCTTTCCAATTTAGGTTTTGATCTACAATTAGTCCTAGATATTTAATTGATTGTGTTTTAGAAAGAGAGTAACATGTGCAGGTGCTGGATTGGCTGCATGTGTGATATTTAATATGAAAGGTATTTAATGGTGGTTGTGTCTTATTGTGGATGCTAAAGGCAATGTATTTTGTTTTTTGTGTATTTAAAGTTAATAGATTGCGGTCGAGCCATGTAGATACCAGAGTAAAACCCTCATTGGCTAGTTTATATACATGCTGCCAGGATTGTCCTTTAAATAGTAGAACTGTGTCGTCCGCGAAAGTAATAATTTGACCTTGTTTCAATTGCAGGTTACACAAATCATTAATGTATATTAGAAACAATACAGGCCCCAGGATACCTCCTTGGGGTACACCGTACAACATTTTTCCAGGTTGACTCACATAATCACTCACCTTTACGCTTTGTTCTCTGCCAGTCTGTCTTTTAGGAATTTGAGGGTAACCCCGCGAACACCGATTAATTCTAGCTTCCTGAGAAGAATGGGAATTGAAACGGTATCGAAGGCCTTTGCTAGGTCGAGAAAGACGCCAATAGTTTTTCTCCCTTGTCTAGGCTATCTACTATGAAAGAAGTTAGCTTATGCGTAGCATTTGCAGTTGATGTTCGCTATAAACATGCTTTTTTATTGTTGACGGCACCATAATTATTTTAGTAAGCCACGCGCAGGCATATGGAGATCATTCGTTCAGAAAGCTATTTAATCAACAGACTGTTGGCAAACGGATACAAGTGTACAAAAATACTGAAACGGTTTTTTTTGTTTTGCTAAAGGAACCCCAAAATTGCGTTCAAGTAATAACACTATTTCAGTCTACATCAGGTCTACTGATGTACTGATTAACCCATATAGAACCACTTTATAGACAATGGCACTACAGTTGTTCAAAAGTCTTTTCTCTGGCCTCAGCCTTTATAATTGTTCACGTGTGAGTATTTATACTGCTGGCGGCATTAATTAGTCTTTTTAAAGACTCACCGGGATGCAACAGACCGACACCATTTTGTAAATATTTTATATCTAATAAAAAAACTTTATGCAAAAAAATACTACCGACTTCCAAATACAAAACTACAAAGTGAAAAATAACTTAATTTTTTGAAGTCGGTGTCTTTCGTAGGTACCATTTTTTTGCGTTATGGACACCGACTTCAAAAAATTAAGTTATTTTTCACTTTGTAGTTTTGTATTTGGAAGTCGGTAGTATTTTTTTGCAAAAAGTTTTTTTATTTTTCACTTTTTAGTTGTACGTACCTAATAGGCAAGTTAGTAAGGGAACTATTTCGACAGAATAGATTTCATGAAACTTGAACATAACCGGTGAAATGAGAGATCTGCTTACCCTTTAAGAGTGAACTGGCGTGATGTTATGTTATGAAATGTTATAAACAACAAACAGACATGCGATTGCAGCAATCCCGAGAGATTTGCCGTTATTTATTGAAGAGTTCTGTTGTATATCTCCGAAGTTCTTCATCAGATCTTCACAAAATTAAAATTGGACCAATTTCGGAACATACGTTTTCAAACAAAAAAAGAATTTTCAAAATCGGTCCGCAATTGACAAAGATATCGGTGAAAACACAAAAAAAAAAAAAACTTAAAGTCGAACATAGAACCTCCTCCTTTTTGGGAAGTCGGTTAAAAAGAATTATCATACGGACCTATTTATAAAAGCAATAGGCCTTTATAGTAATAATATAACTTAATTTAGTACTGTCCTACTAATACTATTATATTAATTATGCAAAATTCGTTCTATACTAGGAATACACAATTGTTTAGGTTATTTCACACATATATTTATATATATATTTTTTTAACAAAACCACAAAATATCGAAGGCGCGTGAAAATGTTCAATGAAACTAATATAGACATTTACATTAAACTACATTGCGCAGTAATATTTGAAGACATGAAATAAAAAAAGAGTCAAAAACTTAAACAGTATTATAAATTTTGTTTTGATGCAAACAAATATGGTGTCACTCCTTCAGTTTTGACCCTCTTCGTCCATATTATATTGCGAGACAAAGTAGTTAAATTACAACGATAATTTATTATAACATTTTTATCGAGGTATTAGAGATGTTTTTCCAATGATGTAGGGTTTCATTAAGTTCTAACTGTGAACACTTATAAGGCTCCAATAATTATTTTACTACATTCTACTGCTAGTCTAATGCTTTTGTAATGCAATTAACAACTTCTTTATCAATAATATTGCTAGTATAATGCTTCTGTAATGCGATTGGCAACTTCATTGACCGTAATATAGCTTATTTAATGCGAAGGGCAACTTCATTGACCACAATAAGTCTAATATAATGCACCTGTAATGCAATTAAACAACTCTTGTGAACCTATTTAGGATCTAAAGCCGTATAATTTGTGCCCAAATAAGAATTACAGTAGCCGTCTAATCGTTTGTAATGCTACTGTAGAACTAACTGAAAATGCCAAAGTGATATAGAAATGCGGATGGGTGACCAACCATCCAATACAAACCGAGAGCGGAAAACACGTTAAGCGGTTGGTCCCAGCTTTAATTCGTAAATCTTTAAAGTCAGTACGGCAGCCTAGGTTTATTGTGTAATGCATTCGGCAAGGCAAAGGTCAAAGAGTATGAAAAATCTACCAATCACATAACCGGAAATCCACATCGCGTCTTTCATCTCGCATGTGATTGGTTGATTTTTAATTCTCTTTGCCCTTTGCCTTCTCGAATCCATTACGCATTAAGGCTGCGGGTAATCAGAAGCCCGAACCGCTGGTTAAACTACCACGCAGCCTGCCTAATTGCGTAAGTGAATTCGGCAAGGCAAACGGTTTAACCGCCATCAATCGATCAACCACATAGACAGAAATCCACATCGCGTCTTTCATCTCGCATGTGATTGGTCATCTGGTTAAACTGGAAGCAACCCATGAATTAATCATAACACCAAATATGTTGGGGTGGCCTTACACTTTTAGTGGATTCATTGGTTGATTTTTGCGTATTCGTTTGTGAAGTAGTTAGCCCTGCCGGGATAAATGTAGTTGTGAAGGTCGATCACTTCAGCCACTGCATGTAGCGGTACCGTTGGAGGGCATTCGAGACACGCCTCTGAAATACATTCGCTAAGTAACCCAGAGGAGGCAGCCAATATGAAGAAATCCCAATACTGTTCCTGGTACCCACCTATAAAGCAAAGGTTATGTGAGGGGAACCATTATTTTATTTCCTCCAGCACGTCCTACAGGTGAACCTAGCCTAGCGCTACACTGCAGATGCCGAGGCAGAGAACACCTTAAACTGAACTGAATAGACGACAGACACAACAATTGTCTGGTGTTGTGCTACTGGCTGCCTCACTGTCGCTACCACTCTGATGATGGCGTTGACATCTAAGTAGACCACTATAGGAGGTCACCGCCGTAAATACCAATCGATTGCCACATCTAGAAACCAGTTAAGTTAGGGCAGACTGGAGGATCTCTCAATCTAGTAGGTAGGTCTAGCTACCTATGATTGATCCGAGAAGCTTTGATAACAAAGACTGATAGAATCTAATAAAATAGATAGGTGCAGTAACCGGCTTCCATACTGAGACTATTATGTCAGATGATATTTCCTCCATATCTCCCTTCTCGCATCGTTTACTGAGGATCGTGACACCTTTTCTCTGATGTTGTTTCTTCATCTGTGTCTGTCCTTGGCGTCGTGCAGTTTGGTGTTCAGCGTTGAACGTATTTGGTCAGACAATCTGATCGGGCTGCGACCCCTTTGGCCTCTCCATGTTACTATCTCTATCACTACATATTGTTCGCGATAAACTCAAAAACTACTGAACGGATTTTCATGCAGTTTGCAGTTTTAAATCCAATAGTTTGTTAAGGTGTTTTGTAAATTGATAGAATTAAGACGATACTATTGAAAATTTCGGGTAAAATCAAGCCGCCTGGGAGCTTTCATCGAAAATGCTGCCTAACCCCTTTGAGGTATAACAAAACAATGTACCTATGGTGGAATTGTTCGTTTTTTAAAGGTCTACAGAAAAGTGATCTAAACTAAAAAAAAGGGATTTCAAAAATCAAATACCCGACTGCTAGTCGCGAGTCGGACTCACGCACGTACGGTTCCGTACCATTATCGCAAAAAAACCGGCCAAGTGCGATTTGGACTCGCGCACGAAGGGTTCCGTACCATTATCGCAAAAAACGGAAAAAAAGAACACGTTTGTTGTACGGGAGCCCCACTTAAATATTAATTTTATTCTGTTTTTAGTATTTGTTGTTATGGCGGCAACAGAAATACATAATCTGTGAAAATTTTATCAGTCTAGCTATCACGGTTCATGAGATACAGCCTGGTGACAGACAGATAGACAGACTGACCGCGGAGTCTTAGTAATAGGGTGAAGTTTTTACCCTTTGGGAACGGAACCCTAAAAAGAAATAATCATGGTGTGCAACCCCTGATACTCCGACTGCACACCATGGCAGTACTTAGGTACACACCAACTTTTTTATTAACAACTTTTTAGTTATCATTTTTTTTTCGAATTTCTTTTAAACATATCAGTGGCAGGTATATATTTTTGTAATCAACTCTTAGAATCCTTCATTTTGATACCCCAATCGATGGGTTTGGCAGAAAAAAATAATTGGGCTCTGCAAAATATTGCGCCCAAAATCCGCCATGTTTGTTTTTTGAACTTCATCTATAGGTATAAGAACACTTGGGTCACGGCTTCGGTGGTCAAAACATATCTAACGATGTCTTAATTATATAAATCCGTGTAGCGGTTTGAAAGATATGAGGTAATAAAGAATATTACATACAAACAAACAAACATACCTTTAAGATACGCGCGAAAAACATAACCCTGTCCTTGCAGTCGGGAAAAAAAACGGTTACATACAATGTGGTGATTGGAAAGCTATTTAGCCGGATACATTAATCCTTATCAACTTAAATATGTTAGATAACTCATTTCATGGACATTTTGTTATTTCTTTACACCATACAATTTAAATGAATATCTTAGAAGTTATCGCAAAATAAAAACTATTGCGCGCGGATACAAGCGTATGGCCTCACACCGATGCGATGCAGATGACGGGATCCTACGACAGAAAAACCTGGTATGGGTATGGAAGCATGGTAGGTATAATAATATCCTCTGTTATCCGTGCGAAGCCGGGGCGGGTCACTAGTAAAATATATCTAATAGCGGACGCCTCGCGGTTTCACCCGCGTGCTTCCCGTTCCCGTGGGAATACATCGATAAAAAGTAGCCTATGTCACCCGATGATAGAGTAGCTTCCCAACGGTGAAAGAATTTTTGAAATCGGTCCCTTAGTTTTGGAGCCTATTCGGTACAAACAAACAAACAAAAAAATCTTTCCTCTTTATAATATTGGTATAGATTGTATATGCCGAAACTAAGTAGAAAACTAAATAGTTGGAAAGATGGACTAAATGATGGCCCCTAAAGGTATCTTCGGAAGAGGCTTTTAGGATGACTTGGTAGTTAGGAGTGCCCTAATTAGTTATAAAGAGGAATGTGAAGGCACATTGGCACCTAGTCACAACTCTTATGCTAGTCTAATAATTGGTGGAATTTACAATACTTACCGAAACGTAAATCGACATCACAAAGTAAGAATCCAGTCTATAGTTATTTAAAAAATGTACTTAACTACTAGTAGCACTTCTATTCTATCTGTCGTGTAAAGCTTTTAGGGTAGGTAGATATATCACTGAACAAAAAACTGAAAGTTCGCACACTATAACATTTATACTGTTGCTTGTTCAAATGAAACACAATCACAAAGGATCAGCTACCGAAGTTTTTCTAAAATTGTAACCAATCCTAACGAGAGCACGTCCCCATTGGCCGATCTTTGGGATAGGGCGTTCCGGGAAGAGCGGGAAGTTGCGACGCCGATACAAAGAGAAACACTAACTTGACATCTGCTCCTAAGATGATGGAGTCTATGTTCCCGTGTGCCTTATCCCTGATACAGTCAGTTGCTACTCCTCCCAATTTCACATTCATCTATCATCTCGAACGTCTAGTTTTCATATCGATATTAGTTTCAGGGCGGAGTGTATTATGGGCGGGCGGCATTGCTGTGCGGATTGCGTTCAGTTAATTTGGTGAAACAGTGATCCGTGTTACATTTTTTTTGAGGATTTTTACGCTTGGATACTTAAATATTGCCTTTACTCGATATTGTTTCAATTTGAAAAAAAAATTGCGAAGTAGGTAGATAGTATCTACCAAATAAATTGTGTGTTACAAACTGCTAAGTACTGTATTATCTAAAATTAAATTGTAACCTCCCCATTGCAGTTAAATTTCGAAGTAAACGAAAGTTAATTTTGATAGACACAAGTATAGAGTGATTTTGATGATGAATAGTGGGCGTGCCCGGGTCCCAAAGTGTGCTCGGTGTCGAAACCATGGCCTGATATCAAGTCTCAGAGGCCACAAGAAGGCTTGTGCCTACCGACTCTGCCAGTGCCCTAAGTGTGGCCTGATCAAGGAGAGGCAACGGATTATGGCTGCTCAGGTATGTATGAAGGTAAACACAGATTATTAAATTATTAAACCTATAGGTAGAAACACCCCTTTTCCTTACACCTTCTATGACTTTTACTGATAAAACGTGCGAAATATGCGCATTCTTCACACTTTAAAAGTTAATAGTAGTAAACCACTACTGTGTTTAAGAATACGTAGCTGTAAGCTCCTTATTCTATAGCCACAACATTTTTCAGTAGGTATCGTCACTACTTATTTGGGTTTCATCTCTTTTCCGATACCTCATCGGTTTCCATCAGTGTTCCAAGAATACACAATTCATAAACTGTTTAGCTGATAGATCTTTGAATTCCCTTTGCCTGACTTTATGGTAAAAACCCAACTTACAGACTGGTACAGACAGATTGGTTATTTTTATTGCCTATATAAAATACTTATGTTATATAGGTAGGTACAAAGTCAAGAATGTAATGAATTTCAAGAATAACAAAATTATTATTAGCGTATTTTCTTTCTTTCTGTACAAATTAAATATATGAATTAGAAAATGGCACGAAATCATAATTAATCAATTATCAATTATTGTAATCCTATTGTTTAATCGCAAAATGTTAGTCTTGTTGTGGTTTCCTATGTTTTGCCATTCACGCAAATGTGTCTTTACACCTAATTACTTAAACTACATCAAATTACCAACAGCCACACTATTGGATGGACATAATTTGACAAAACGAAGGATGAAAAGAATTAGAGTAGAAATAAAAGCTATAGCCGCTATAGGCTTGTACTATTATTTGATATTTATTCTATGTTATTGGAAGAAGGTCGAAAAACTAGAGTTTTGAAATTAGCATTTTCTAGACTTTTTTCTTTAGTTACGTTGCCTTCAGCGCCGGCTTTTAATGAAGATGGTTCATCTACAGATTATACAATTTAATCTATACCCTAACTACATTGAAAATAATACCTATGATGAATGGTACCTACAGGCATCTACGCTAATAATAATTTTGGGCAACTTCTATATCTCTCTGAAGAAAATCTAAGCCGTATGAGGTATACAGAATGTTAATTTTTTAACGCGCCCTTGCATTACGGTATCTATTAATTCTGCGTTTCCACATAAACCCATTGCTTAATTTAGCCGAGGACCCAACAATTTCAAGCTCGCTTCGCTCGTTAAGCGTTAAAAATTTATGTTTTGTCTATGGGAAATCATTAGTCATAACATTCCTATTTGGCCCGGGTGACAAATAATTAATTAGATATGATTAGGATGTTTGTTTATTCGACGGTTGGTGTCCATATTTAACCGACTTTCCAAAAAGGAGAAGGTTCTATGTTCGGCTGTATGTTTTTTTTCTTGTTTGTTCACCGATTAAGTACTCCGTCAATTATGGACCGATTTTGAAAATTCTTTTTTTTTGTTTTGAAATGGTATACTGTCGAGGTGGTCCCATTGTCACCAAATCAGGATCTGATGTGGGGATCCCATGGAAATCTAGGGAAATCCTCAAATTTTATAGGGATACGTATAGCGATTTTGACTCAGAAAGTATGATTTGGTGAAGTGGAACTGATGAAGAAGACCACAGTTGGGCACTGGTAGATTCTTAAACAATATGATATGGGTGTAAGATATCTCGAATAGTTAAATAACTGTGATGAAGCAAATTTACTTAGTACCATCGAACTGTTCTGGTGATAAAGCCGTAAAGTAGGCCCCGGAACTCCGTAATAAAATAATGTATCCCAGTCGTGTTTAGGATTGTTGGAATTATTATGAGATTATCTGGCCCACTTTTAGAATACCCGTGGGTACTCAGCTCTTACCCATTTAATGACTCGCGTACAATAACTGGCATGGTGCAAGAAGAAGAAAAACTAAACCAACTTCCAAAAAAAACACAAAAATGCTAAAAATAACTTTATTTTCGGCAGTCGGTTTCAAAAACGAAAACAAAATTGGTAGATACCAAAGACCGCGTGAATGTCGAAAATTATCACGAAGGAACATATGCCTGAGGTTACAACTTTTATCATATGTGCTTTTCCCGACTATAATCTATCTCTGTGCCAAATTTCATCCAGATCCGTTCAGCCGTTTGAGCGTGAAGAAGTAACAAACACACACACTCACAAACTTTTGCCTTTATTATATTAGTGTGATTAGAAGGAGTAGGATATGTTCATTTTCTGCCCAATCGTTTTTATTTCATACATCACTTTGGATTCTCATCATTGATACCAGTATCCTTGGCGGCCAGATGCTGACGGAGCCGCGCGTGGTGATAATAGGTACAAAATACGCATCATAGAATCCATCATATTCGTCGTAACTCGTAATATTATAAATGTCAATTTACTTTACCTTTGAAAGCTCGAGAGTCGGTTCCAGACAAACTTGGTACGCCCAGTTGATAGTGCTTGTAATGACCACGATAATAACTATAGGCCCTATACTACAACTACCGGCAACTACCGGTCATCATGAAATAAAATAATTCTATGGTTTCTTGTCTGATTTACTCCACATTTAATATTTATCATTGTTACGTCTTCTTGCTTTAAAGGGCACCTAACAAAAGTAAAGAAAAAACCACACAGGCAATAAAAAGCAAAAACAGACTACTAAAGATTCTGGTGTTACTAACAAACAAAATATGAATCGATCCAAAGCAACAAGGAAATCCCACTAATACCTTATTTAGTACAGAAATAACACGCAATTTAGAGGAGTTAATGTGTTTTAATGTAGTGAAATCGAGACCAGCTAATGCAGCGTCTCGGTTTATTTAAACAAGTGGCACGTGTTTACTGTGGCCGCCGGATGAACCATCGATCGGTTTACACAGTAATGCATCGCTGTCGATGTCGGGATGTCCCACCACTTGCATCTCAAATCTTGGATAAACGCATTTCGATTAATCATGCTTGAAATACTGCAGCTGCAATGTGATGTTAGATTCGCATTAATGAACATTGTGTAGGCCTTGTTTTAGCGTCCCACAGGCTCATTACGTATCTTTTGCAAGAGCAAAACGATAGCGATCAAACGCTTTATGCCATAAAAGTCGGATTTACCTGCAGTGTAGGTATGGTAGGTCCTACAATCGTTTGCTAATCGCTCGCTGTTTGTGAAATGCACTTGTTTTAAAAAAACGCTAATAATTCTAAAACTTTTGTATTGAACAGCAGTTATTGCGCAAAAATCGCTATTGTTTTGCTCTTGCAAAAGATACGTAATACCCCTGCGGATATGCTCATTGTACCTAATCCTCCTGTTCAACTGAAAAAGTCTTGTGCCAGAAAATTAGACGGGCGCTTATGTGGAGGAGGTCGGACAGGTTCCACTTTGTCTTATGAACTAGATTTCTTGTAATTGTTTGTCTCCCGCACTTATATTCTTTCTCCTTTACTGCCGACGTTTAACTAAAAGCGACAGGGCTCATATAAATTCCAGTCAGCCTTTTATTTGATTTGGCAGAGATTGAGTTGTGTTTACGTTAGCAATGAAGCCGAGATCGCTTCGGGCTGGTGGCGCCCTGCTCGCGTCTCGTCCGGCGCGGTCCCTGGGGTGGTCGCTCACAGCAAATATAAACAAAAAGTGTTTGTCATTGATTTTCCGCTAAATTAATTTGACAGTATTACATTTCCTGGAGCGTTTACTGTGATATAATAATGTGGAGACCTATATATCTTTCCTCCCTTTAATATCTGTTATTGTTTTTTTCTATCCACGATAACTCTTCTACCTATTAGTTATAATAACAGGTAGGTATACCTATATGAACTATTTAGTGGCTGGTTCACTTTCTTGCCAATTAGATTGAAATAAAAACACTAGATAGGAAACTGTAAATATGACGATGAACAGTTTTGACATTGCTCTTTGTTACCAGGTGGCATTAAAACGCCAGCAAGCCGCAGAAGATAAGATAGCTTTACACTTGGCTTCCGTAGAAAGCGGAACGGCGCTAGATACTCTACCACCAGGAAGGATATATGGGATGCGAGTGACTGGACCTTGCCCCAGCCCTGGGCCAGAGCCCGACTCTGTTGCTGATGATCATACCGTAAGGAATTTACCATTTAACTGTACTGATTTTCTAGCTGTGCATGAAGCTCTTCTATCAGGCGAGGTCCACGGACAGTTTTCTTATACTTACAATTTTAAGAGCAAATAATATTTATGGAAAATACATTTTTTTTTGTTTTATGTTTTTTTCCATTTCTAGTTATTCAATGATATTGTTTGTCATGCCCAACAGCCAATCCACATCGACAGCGAGACCAGTGATTCTCTCCCAGACTGTTGCACTGTTTCACCTGATTCTGCTGGCAACTCTTCAGCATCCGCTTCATTAAGGTAAGATTGTGCAATGATCTTATGCTCTTGATCTTCTTGCTTTTTTTTTTGTTTTAAAAACTATCACGGCAACTTTTTTCAATAGCATTGCCACAGGCTTCAAAAAGTAATATTGATCTGATATTTCAGGGTGGGCGACGAAGGTTCAGAAAGCGAGAATTCGGTGAGCACGGCTGGTCTGGAGATGTTACGCAAGCTGTTCCCGGGCAAGAAGCGATCGGTGCTTGAGCTGGTGCTGCGGCGCTGCAACCACGACCTGCTGCGAGCTGTTGAACACTTCAACGCCACACGCGTACGTAGCTACATCAACATTGATTTGCATTGTTGTCCATATGTAAGTTTACAACGTCTTCCAGTCCATGCCTAAATGAATGAGAATCAAGGAGAAATAGAAATAAGGATGAATTATAAAGTTCTATGCTCTTCACACATTTGTGTTGTTTGATTGATGCTTTATGTAGACATTTTTTACAATGAAGAAACATTTTACAGGATCAACGAGACAAAATACCAGGACTCAGCTCGAGCAGTGGTTACGAAGCCTCCGTGTCCAGTTCTGAAGAAGTCGAATCGAGGTGGTCGGCATTCCGACCTGTGGGACCTCGGGCTCCATTACTGCCTGCACTGGTCATGGGCAGGGTGTGTGGCTCCGATTGGCTGATTCCAATGCCAGCTCTGCCTACGCTATCAGGGCCACTACTTCTTCCTCTACAGCATCCACACGCACCACCTCCTTCGTGCAATCCTTGCTCCCCTGACTGTAGGCAGTGCAACCATCATTAGAATATCACATTATCAATGTATCTTTAGCGTAGCCAATATTTATTTTATGTCGAATGTGCTACCAAAACAATATATTTTAACGCCAAAGAATTTGTAGTTAAGCTTTTTAAGTATTATTATCGACTTTTGTTTAAAGGGCTGTTGTTATTATTAAATTGTATGTTTAATTTCTTTTTTGTTTTTTTTTGTCACGTAATTTTCTAGAGGTGGAGATGATGAGTGGAATACATTAAATTATAGTAAGTAAATCACACAATAAATATCCCGAGTGTAAGACAAAACAAGTGCCAAACACTTCCTAAATAAATAAATCAAACAACCTACATGCGGCTTTGGCCTCCCTCCAGCCGGCGGCAGTTTTTGTTGTCAGTTACAAATTCGTGACAATCCTGCAAATGAAGATTGAGAAGGCCGTAAAACAATTGTTTTATATTGTAGTGCACTGTGCAACACTGTTTAGAAATGCGTGGGATGGGGAAAAAGATGTATCGTGCGTGAAAACTAATACAACATTGAATAGAACGATGAACTTGAGTTCTAAAGAAGACAACCCTTTAATAGAGCATAGGTTTCACTTAAAAAAAACACAGGATTTCTAAATACTAAAAATATAAATCCAAATTATTTCATGTAAAATGTTGCCAAGACCATATTGGCTCGCACTATCAAAAACTTATAAGATCTTATGTAGAGCCAAGCTTCTAACTCTACAAGCTCTAACTTCACGAACTCTACACCTTTGGCAAAATATGTGGCTTGGCCGTTTCGCTACCGTCACAAGGTAAGGTGAAAAATGTATTCACTGTTCATTAATTTTCTGTTACATAATAGTTCTTGTAGTAACGAAACATGGCGACGAGGAGTTGCGCATACGAAATACGTGAACCCTATAAGTGGTGACTTCTAGTAACGAGACATGTGACGGTAGCCAAACGACCAAGCCACATATTTTGACTATGGTGTAGAGTTTGTGAAATTAGGGCGTGTAGAGTTAGAAGCAAGATAAACGAAACTATTACAGAAAGATGCAGAGTAACACAGCAGATAGTAAATAGCGTAGTGAACAAGGATTATAATAATGTCGTGTCTTAACACATAGATGACAGGTGTTTAAGCATAAGTATGACTATTATAACATGTTAGAAACTATAAGAACATATGCACAACTTGTATAGTGTTAGGAAGCTGAAATGGCGATGGCCTGGTCAATGCTCTCAAAGGGCCAATGATTTTTGAAGCAGTGGAGACCACTCATAGCGGTTAGGACAGTGTGGATTTTGTAGGCGAAGAGCGTAGAGGCGCAATTGAGAGAGTCGTAGAAGAACCAAGCGTTGTGATGCAATTGGGAGAGCCGATGATACGTAAGTCCATCAATGTATATACTGTGAGAGACCTACTTGGTTTACTGATTGAAAAACTACACAAGAAAAAGATATATGTGTTCCATTTCCTTCAAGATTTAAAAAGAGGAAGTGCCTTCAAAGTGATCTTATTTCTGTAACAAACAATATATTCTTACCGTACGTATTCCAAAGGTCAAGACAAGTAGCGTCAGCTATTTACATACAATGACTCCACCCATAGCTGCACAGCTTAAAAAAACTGTGTCCAAGCAGTTACAAATAAAAGATTTAGAAATATTTTGTGTCTAACCAAAATGTTTATATTCGTTGTGTTACTTTTTATATTTTTAAACGTAGTCTGTGATATTAATTACTTGACGAGGACGCTCATCTCAGTGCTCACTGGTCGGTTGTATCAAAGGAAATATTCTTTGGACGAAACTACTACGATATACGGTGAGTTAGCACGGTCTATTATTTATTTAATTTATTTATTTTATTTTATAATGATGTTTGAAATCAAATAGATAAGTAGGAATTCTAATCGTGATGGCACGCCATGATTATGATAATGAGGTGGTTAAATAATTGGATGCCTAAAGATTCTGTTTATTCAATTATTATTTAATTATTAATTATATATTTAATTATTAATTATATATTTAATTATTAATAAATAAATCTTTATTTACTCATTGTTATTTAAAGGGAAATTATTAATCGGGCGAAAAGTATACTGAGTGGGCGACTTTTATACTAAGTGAGTAAATATTGAACCGGTTTGAGTAATATCTTTTAGGAGATTTTTGTGCGCTGCGATAATAATATTGATACATACTTTAATTTTATTTGGGGTCCATTTTTCTATTTTAGCATATTATTCTTTCGAAAATAGCAGAATGTATTCGCGAATTAGTCCATGAGCGAGCGAAGCGAGCTCGGTAACTTAGGGCACCACTACACGGATAGGTTAGGTTCGACAGGGATGACGGGAGCTGAAGTGAGTGAGCAAAGCGAGCGAACTTAGCTCCCGTCATCTCCTTCATGTTAGGTTACTTTAGACTCTGCAGTGCAGACCGAAAAAGGAACCCCGTCGACAAACTTTTATTTTCAAGTAGCTATTTTAAACATTTGTATTCGCCCACTATAAGCCATTTTCGGTATTTTTTACAGCTTTAATTTGAATTTATTTTCGCTCGTTTAAATACTACCCTTATTAATAGAGCCGCATATATAAACCTTTATTTTTCTTTTTATTATTTTCACAGGAATTTGCACATTTCAAAACTGTGACATAAGCTTCAGACATATAAGAATAGCCAGGCTACTTCGGGATCTCGATTTCGCGAGATATCACTTTTACGAGAGAACCGGTATCTACCGTAAGAGTAGAGAGCTTGACATCAAATCTTTACAGGGATGCACTCTCACGATAACTGATGATCCAGTGCCTTTGTTTGGACTTTATAAAATTAACACCAAGGTAAAGATTTACGTATATAGTTACATTAACATGCATTTCGAGATTCGAGTTCACTTCCACTGAGTATTGTTAAGGATAAATCCTTGAAATGGCTATTTTTGTAGTTTCCCTAATTAGTTGAAGCCAAAAACATGTTATTACAAATATAAATTAAATGAAGTCGACGGAGACTCTGCAGATAACGCTAACTGAATCCTAGTCATTAAATTTGACAAACAAGATATTTTAAAACATGTAACGATTAATTATTTTCAGCTCGTTTACTGGGATGACCGTTCTTTATTTTTAGAACATGAAGTTATTACTTTACGGGACGGTAAAATTCGGTCTATATTATTGTCCCGCCAACACGCTATAGGCCCAAATGGTGACTCGACTGAAGCATTACTGTCAGGCCTGCCTGGATCGCAAGTCCAGCCTTCTTGCCCTGAGTACATTGAACACTGGCTACGAAGCATGGAAATTAGTAGCTCAAAGTTAAAGAAGGACGCACAATCTAGCAAATAAAAATCGTTTTTGTCTTTGATGCATTTGCTTTTATTTATTTTTACCGTCATTTCTTCTTCTTTTCGTGTGGGGATGTGGCCAACTCTAATGTCAGAGTTAATTAAGCCGCTCTGTGAACCCTACAGGCCTTTGACTTGTCTATTTCATACTTACATTAGCTACAGGTTTCCTCGCGATGTTTTGTTTTTGAAGATGTTTGACAGTCATTACGGTAGTCCAAAAATTTGACAACAGTCTTGCCAAGGATTCAAGTGTTATCTAGCTTCTGGGTTATGGAGGCCAGATCAGTCGCTACAATTAAAACAGTCATCCACATTCGGTTCGATTGGAAACTGGCAACCAACAAAGTTGGGAAAAGTAGAGGCAGATTGCTTGATTTGCTTTTAATGGTACCAAGTATAGAGCCTTGTGGAACAATTGTTTTAATATGACGCATATTTTACTGTAGTCATTTATAGTTAATAAGCGGACGCATCGCGGTTTCACCCGCGTATTTCCCGTTCCCTTGGGAATACAGGGATAAAAAACAGACTATGGGCCCAGGAATAGCGTAGCTTCCCAACAGTGAAAGAATTTTTGAAATCGGTCCAGTAGTTTTTAAGTTTATTCGTTACATACAAAAATACAAATATTTTCTCTTTATAATATTATTATTTTTGTATATTAAGTATAGATGATTAGGTGTTGCATATTTAAACTGGTTATACTGGTAACGTTAGTGCCTATTCTTTGCTCTTAGAGTATTCTGAGTATTCATGTTAGTAAGCTATTTTACTGTATAAATTCAAATAGCTCAATGCGGCTTATTTAAATGATTGTTATCAATTTATCACTTTATGCTATGAGAAAAAAAATCTTAGCGTACTACGTGTTGATTCTCTTATTGGTCTTTAGGTAAGTATTATATCTATGTGACCTGTTATCTGTGTCTTGTACCTACATCTGTCTTTATTAAGAGTGTTTTTTTGGAAACAAGTACTCGTCTACCAAATGCAGTAAGCTTCACTCCGCTGTTGCAATGGTCAGTGACTCGTACACAACCACGTTCGTTCGTGAACTTGGATAGTCACCGCTTTGCACACGATGTTCAAGTTGCTCATCAACAATTGAAGTGCTGCGCTGTCCCTTTCTCACTTTAACAATAAGCTATAAGTAAAACAAGGATAGCGTTATTTTATTAAACAGGTTCATATTGTTGTCTTTCTCATACAAACGTTATGTTCGGTCAAGAATTCTGTTGGAATACATAATAATTAATATTGAAGTTGAAGTTAGTTCAGTTTGAGCATTTAGACTGACCCTACGGTCATTTTTGTTAAAAATAAGTAATTTAAGTAGTTAGTTTTAAATTCCGATTAAACACGATGTATTGTATTATAGTGTCTTTGATAGCTCTTGCTTACGTATTCTGGGATGTTAACTATTTCCTAAGGATAGCGTTCACCATAGGAATTGGCAGATTGTTTCAAAAGAAATGCGGCGTTAATGATACGACCACTATTTACGGTAAGTTAATGATTTAAATATGCGTATATTAATGAGTGCAATCACTGTCTACGTGATTAAAATTTTGATCACTATTTTATGTAATTTTAATGAGTGTACGCCTACAAAATGAAATTGAATATTACACAGCGTGCAGTAAAGAGAGAAAACTTAATTAATAGGTTAAAATAATTGTTTCTTATTTTAGTAATAAATTCCTCTGTTAACGAAGTTTGTTTTTGTATAAATCATAAGTCAATATACACAAAATTTTCCACTCAACACATCTCGTTTTTTTAAAAGACACAAAAGGAGTTCTATGATCACTTCATAGGTTTTGGGGTTTTTCCAATTGATTAAAACATAACTACCAACAAAACACGATTATCATATTACTGCTACAGCATAATTATTGCGTTAAATATACAAATTAGCTTTATCAAGTATTTTATTACGAATCCTTTGCAGAATTTGCTTGTTTTCAAAACAATTTAATTTAATTAGTACAAAACCAAAAATCAATAATCTCAGCGTTTTACAAAATTTAATGTTTTGCATTTCAGGTTTCTGCACCACGCAAGATGTGGATATTTTCCTAAGGCATATGAACAATGCTCGTTATGTTCGAGAGTTAGATTTCGCTAGATTCCATTTCTACGACCGCACCGGTATCTATGAGAATATCAAGGCGGTCGATGGCCACGCTCTGCAGGGCGCTTCCAGCATTCGCTACAGGAGAACCATCCCTATATTTACTGCTTATAAGGTCGAAACTAAGGTGAGTTTGTTTTGGATCAAGGTTACTAAATTAGGTATTTACATGTTAATTATAATTATGACTTTATATTTGCAAGTGTTATCTGGGCAAGCGAAAGGTAGGTACGTGTCGCATCGCAGTAGGCAATATGCATGGTTTTTTTTAAAATTTATATATTAAACAAGTATGAAAGATTTTTTAAATAGCTTGATCAGCGACGAAGCTATAAAGCGTCAAAGTTTAGAATTAGAAAGAGAAGTCTGACGTGCCATCTGACGTCACATAGCACAACAACAATACAACAGCTATAGGAAAAGGCGTTTTCGTAGAGAGGGACAGATATATTACTTTACATTGTTTTATTCTCGTTCGTTTTTAGGGTTCCGTACCCAAAGTGTAAAAACGGAACCCTATTTCAAAGACTCCGCGGTCCCTCTGTCTGTATGTATCTCATGAACCGTGATAGCTAGGCAGTTGAAATATTCACAGATGATGTATTTCTGTTGCCGCTATAACAATTAATACTAAAAACAGAATGAAATAAATATTTAAGTGGGCTCCCATACAAAAACCGTGATTGTTTTGTAGTTTTTCCCATAATGGTACGGAACCCTTCGTGCGCGAGTTCGACTCGCACTTGGCCGGTTTTTAATCAACTTTGATTCAGTTTTCACTACCAATATTCTATTATTGTATTTTCATCGATAAACTGGTCAAATAACAATTTTATTTATTTCATGCATATTTTCTATTTATAATTTCAATATTGTCAATGAATGATTTAGCATCCAAATGCAGAATGTGTCAAGTCAAAACCAAATAAGGTTTTAAGAAGTTAGAATGTATATAGTAGGTACCTACTTACATAATATCTGATCAGTTTGGTAGTCTCTGGTTTATCTTTTCAGAGTCAGGCTTCAGGCCAACTTTCTCAGTTCTAAATTATCGCAGAATTAATGTGACAAATTGTCAAGCACGCGTTATCTGCTGTGTTTGTTTGAATGAATCTTCAACAGCCAATCACAGCAGATAACGCATGCTTGACACTTTGTCACATTAATTCTGCGATAATTTAGAACTGAGAAAGTCGGCCTTAGCTTAGGAGAACTCCCAAACTACCTACTTTTATAGATACGTACTTAAAACTAGTGTTCCTTTTGTTACAGCTGGCCTACTGGGAAGACAAAACCCTATTCATTGAGCAAAAATTCATCACACTAAACGATGGCTTCGTCCGTGCCGTAGTCTTGTCTCGACAGAATCTCATCAATGTGGACGCAGACAGGCTGTTTCAAGGTATCCCCGGAGCTGATCAGAAACCCGAGTGCCCTGAGGAAATTAAACACTGGCTGCAGGCCATCGAAATCTCTAGTGCTAAGCTTAGGAAGAAGGAATAGTTTAAAAATAAAAATGAGTTAATTATGAATGTTGTTTTAAATGTGTTTATGCAAAAATAAAGGTTGCGGTTAGCTGAGTCACTTTTTATTTTCACTTAAAAACTTTTCGATAAAACAGATGTTGAAAAAAGGCAAGCAAAATAACACACAGATGTATCGTATTACGCATCAGTGCAGCACTCTGGCGCTTGTCACCGCACCGGCTAATGTTACTGTTTATACAACCTGCACACTATGGACATGAATTTAGGATATATACAACTAACTTCACACCACTGCATTTTGGACCTTCTTCCACTAACTTTAAACTCCAAAATATTTCAGCCACCGTCGACACGTCCACCCCAGCCAAGAGCTCATATTGAATTTGTTATTTTGTGGAAAAAGGTACAAACATTAGAGCATGTTCAAGCCAATTTAAGCATTGCCCTGTTATTATAAGAGCGATATTTTTTTGTTTTGATATCATCCGAATTTTATAATCATTTCATTGGATATCCTGTAACGCCAGCTAGATAATAAAATGGTTTGAACTGTATATTTATTCATTAGGAGAGATGGATTGCCTCTATTTAAACTAGAATTTCTTTTGTACAAATCTTGTTATGAGTTATCATTAAAGGAAAATACTGCTAATTATAGATATACCTTACTCCTTAGTTTCAAGCGCACAATTTTATTTTGAATCGATACTGGCCACTAAGTTGCCACTTCTGAAACTAGAGGAAGAAATAAAAGATGAGAATTCAAAACAGAGATACTCAATCTGCCTAGCCTTTTCCCAATTATGTTGGGGTCGGCTTCCAGTCTAACCGGATTCAGCTGCCAGTCTAGCCGGAGTACCAGTGTTTTACATGGAGCGACTGCCTATCTGACCCCCACAACCCAGTAACTGGGTAACATGGTACCCCTTGGCTAGACTGGTGTCAGACCTCAAGCTTCAGACTACTCGAAACGACTGTCAAAGATCTTCAAATGACAGCCGGGACCAATGGCGTAACGTGCTTTCCGAGGCACGGAGGAAACTCGGTATGTTGAAATGGTCACCCATCCACGGACCGACCTTGTCAAGCGTTGCTTAAGCACGAGTTAGAGATACTAATAAAAAAAAATAGAACAAAATGCATAAATCAATTTGGAATAAAAGAGTTGCTACGCCGTAGCACCGTAGCCGCGCCGTAGAACATTTTTTTAAAATAATATGATTCAAATTGACGATATATCTCATACATTTAGATTATTCGTATACAAGCCTAACTATTCCCTATTAACAAAATAATAATAAACATAGTCATACTTACATAGGTATCTACTACTGGTACAATTATTACAAACGTGTTCACTTAAATTCCTATCCTATTCAAAAATATTCAGCTATGAAATGAACTTGTGGTGTGAATGTGTGATTCATATTGTAACCGCAGTCGGTGCGTGTGAAGTAGGCAGTTTTTTTGGGAGTTCCTTAATTAGCCGACGGCGGCGGCAAGGAAGCTCCCGACCACACACATTTTGTACGGCGACCGAACAGTCTTCATTTTGCATTATTGGTTGATTTAGGATCTAAAATTTTAAACTAATATTATGACGAAGGCAAGATTATTTGTATATATGTTTTTTATAAGGTAATCTTTGGAAGTAAATACTAACCACTATAACGACAATAATTCACTCATAGAAAGCCATCGTTTAGTGTCATAAATTACACACTTTTTATAGGTATTAGAAAAATTCTCTAATCCGACAGATTAAGACCACGGAAGCATTTAAGGTTATTAAGAGAAATCTCTATTATCTTTGGGTAAAAACTATGTAAAAAAATATTTATTTCTCAAACATGCATGGAAATATTGTCAATATTTTCGAAAAAAGAACACGCGATGTATCGAATTTACGGACAAAGAAAATCAAATCCATGGCAGGAGCGTTTTTTTGAATTTAGAAAATTACAAAGCTCGAGCAAAGATGTAACTTTTAATAAATTAAATGTATAATATAAAAATTAAGTTTTATTTTTCTGCATTCTTTTGAGAAAACCAATATGCCTCGGCGGAAATGGCAATTGCTTGTCTCGTATTAGTGAAGCCCTCGCCAAATTCATACTCGACCTGCAATTGCCTATTTCCCGGCCTTTGCAATAATGTACTATTATAAAAACCTAAGGAGCCCTGGAATCCTGTCTTTTATGGCATTATACGATGTAACGGGGGAAGGAAAATAACTTGAAATATCAGTCAATATTTTGATTTCTTCAACATGTCTGCTTAAATATTAAATAACACACAGCGTTGTCAAACAGTAAACCTGAAAGGTGGTCATCGGATAAAATGAAACTTACAATGCCAGTGCATTGCACTACCTTCCTAGGCAAATATTTTACTGTCCAGGCTGTCTATGGAATGCATTGCCTGAGACTATAAAACGCGCGCACTGCCGGTTTTTAAGCGACCTGTAAAGGAATACTTGTCAATGTGATCATAATCTTGTATACGTATCTGAATAGTTTTCTTGTCTTTATATTTAGTTTTATGTATGTATTTATGTTATGTATCTATTTTAAATGTATTTTGTATTTAATACCTGCTTACTCTATAAACTAATTCTTTGTTGAAAAATTTGCACAAAGTGCAAACTGCAACCTCATATTGTCAGGTACAGGCTGTCTCTTTCCATTCTAGGTTGCCTGGAAGAGATCGCGGAACACGATAAGGCCACCGGTTGCATGTTTGTTTTTGTTTTAAGATGTCTCTTTATATTGTTTTTATCTTGGCGTTCAATAAAGTATATATAAATAAATAAACAAAATTTCAATCCTGTTATTTACTGATTGTTTATTATAATTTTTATTGATCTTTGATATAGTTGGAGTCCCCGGTAGTAATTGCACACGTACCTATGTATTACTTTACTTTACCATAGAATTTTGATTTATTAGTTTCTCGACCTCATACATGCCAAACTACCAAGTTGCAAATATTAGGCCAAATCTGTTCATTGACTAGAATATCGTTCAAGATCAAGCATCCTTCGAAATTGTGTTCAGAACGCCTGACATTTCTTAATAAGCTGCAATGCTGCAATTATCAAGACAGGTCACATGTTCTAAAATCAAAGGTGGCGCTAACCGCGTGTGTCTTGTCGCACAACAATAACAAAATATCCATTAGCTTTAGTGGTTTCTGTTCAGTGCAGCCAACATAACACACAGTCATTTACATTTTTTATTTTGTTATACTTCAGGCCATTTATCAACCACCGTTTTGTTCCATGTTGACACTACAGGAGCTTTAAGTATAGGTATCATAATGAAACCTCTTTGTTACGACTCCAATTACCATACATTTTCCTTGAAACTTTTTATAATGTTATATGATAGTAAATAAAACTGATGATGGTTAATAGCTGTCGTATAACGAAATGCTCTTTTAGAATATTTAAGTGTTTGGTTGAAATATAAACGGTTTCCAAGTGTTTATTTAATGCTTGCGACTTCTTTATAGAGTTCACTGTGTGTGGGTTCTGCATATTTCTTTAAATCGTTTATTAAATTGAAATTTTAATTTTACTTAACCTTATTAAAAGCTATAAGTAATGTAGGTCCCATTTCAAGTGCAATAATAAACTTAAATTAACCAGATAATTTTTTTCTGCATGGCTCATTCATTAAATATCTTGATTTGTACCTATTTGTAGGTTTTTTTTCGGAATAGGATTTGTGGATTATAAATAACTATTAAATATAAGTACCACTCAAGAGGCAAAAAAAGCACAGGCTGAACCAAAGGTATGTAAAAAAACGAGAATAATTTGTACTGACGAACGTAGTCAGCGCAGCTCAGACAATATTTTAATTAGGGCATTTAATTTTTATTCCGCATTACAGTCACTACTGTATAATTTCGCTGAATCGATTTTGTGTTTCGCTCTATATTCATGGAATCCTAAAATATTTAAGTGGGCTAGACTTGTACCTAGTACCTAATAGGATCGCGCCTGTTTAGCAATAAGTTTTAGCGTCACTTCTTTCTAGGCCTAGGTCAGAGATGTTGTTCCCGACTTCAACTTTTTTACCTTTGGAACTACTCTTAAATACAATCATCAAACAGTACTTAGCATCAGCATACTGCCTCACGATTATTTCAGATGTCCCGCTAACATTCTCTTTGCCAACAAGTTTCATTTTTTTGATCCCAAATAATGAAAATCTGGTGGAGCAGATATTGAATGTGTCTGAAATGGGCTGTTCTGATTACATAGTGCGTATGCAAAAACCGCAAAATTTTATAGAAGCTTTTGAAACAGTTGTTCATAAAGGTTATGTAAGAAGAAGTGACCGGAAGATCATATTCTTGCCATTTGATGAGGAATACAATGAAGATTATGATATAGACTTACCTTCCACGGTGTTTTCGACGAAAGGAAGCACTTTTATTCCACATATTTTGATGATTGAAAACGTTGCAAGTAACAGCTCAGACTGCAATATATTCGATTTGATTACTCATCAATTCGTTGGGGCGGATGAACTAACCAATCTGCCTAAATTCTTAGACCGTTGGAATTCTTGTTCACAAGTATTCGAAAATCGAGCAAATTTGTTTCCTCACGATATGACTAATTTATATGGTAAAACAGTAAAGGTATCTTGCTTCACCTACAAACCTTATGTGTTGTTGGACTTGGACACTGCTATTGCACCTTTGGGAAGAGATGGAGTGGATATTAGGGTTGTCGATGAACTTTGCAGGTAAGATACGAATATCAAGTCAATGAAAGCGTATCGGTTTTATCGTTTAAATGCATTGCGGATTCTATTTTAAATACAGGTGGATAAACTGCACAGTTGAACTCGTTAGAGAAGATGATGATCAGTGGGGAGATATCTATCCTAACGAAACTGGTGGCTTTGGAACTCTTGGAAGTGTTTTGGAAGATCGCACAGACCTAGGCATTAGTAAGTTAAACTTTAATTTCGGAGGTTTTTGAACGGTCTATGGACCGCTGTAGGATCATGATACTTACCATTATTTCATTTTATGATTAATAATATAACAAAATTAATTTACAGCTGCTCTCTATCCGTGGTATGATGCGTGGCGTGTGATGGATTTTTCAGTAGCTGGTGTAAGAACTGGTATCACTTGTATAGCTCCAGCACCTAGGTGAGATGGACAAATCAAGAGTTTATTATTACACACTTCCAAAGTGAGTTCCAAAGACTTGATAATTCTGATATTATTCGGACTGGTTTCCAGATTATTATCAAGTTTGGAGATGCCTTTGTGGCCCTTCACTTTGTATATGTGGCTTGCCGTAGCCTTTACATACGTATATGCATCAACTGGAATTGTAACGGCACAAGGATGTCAGACCACTTCGTACCCTTTTCTTAAAACTTTTGGAATGATGATAGGACAAGTAAGTAACTTTTAAGGTATCTACTATGTTTTGCAAAGATATCAACTGCTTTTTAGTATCGAGTAGTTATTTGATAGGTACTGAAATATTTTTGGTAGTTAGGAACTACGTAAATATAAATTACAGACTACTAGAGGTGCTTTTTGGAATCGAAATGTTACAAGTATTCAACGCGTTCATTTTTGTATTGTATTCAAACGTTTCGCAGTACAATTAATACAAGTTGATGGCCACGCATTTGTTTGCGATGTGCAAATGTTTAGTGTAGCGTCCATCTATCAACATTTAAACAAAAGTACACAACTTTGTGAATATCGTCGATCACAATCGAATCGATTTTACATTCAAGTGATGTAAAGTTGTAGTAAATAAATATCATTATTTTGGTCAAACTCAACGTAAAATTAACTCGATATTGAAATCTTTCAGTCCCAATACGAAAACACTTTAAGTAATTCATGGAAAATGAGAAGCGTTACTGGTTGGTTGCTGATAGCAGGGCTTATTTTGAGCAGTGTTTATGGAGCTGGTCTTGCCGCCACCTTCACTGTGCCCAGATATGAACCATCCATAGATACAGTACAAGACATAGTGGATAGAAAAATTGAATGGGGCGCTGCAAGTGACGCATGGACATTTTCGTTATTACCATCAACTGAAGTAAGGATAATATTCTCTACTTTTAATGAATCATGTTAAACTCAGCAAATTAAAGCCTTTGACTGAATTTAAGTATTAAATGGCCTAATCCAGATATTTGATTCTAGCCTCTAGTAAAACAACTTGTGACCCAATTTCGCACTTATTCATTCGATCAATTGAAAGAAAAAAGTTTTACACGAAGTATGGCATATAGCCTAGAGAAGTTACCTGCAGGTAAATATTAATAAATATTCTATGCATCTCTTTAGAAATCTCTCGAATACTCTCGATGCAAACGTGCAAAAATGTTAGGTACTTTTCTGGTTTGTTAATTGATCTTTATACTCGTATATACCAATAAATTTTTATTTTCTGATCAGTCTAACAATATCAGTGATCAGTGTAATGCATGGGATGTGGCTGTGCTGTATTAAATAAATATATAAATAATAATTGCTGTATTAATAATGAAAAATGATAATTCTATTAAGTCCGTCAGTGAGATTATCAAATAATATTGCACACGTATTTTTTACTTTACCAAATCAATACAAATTGTTAAACCGCATCAAAGTTCAGGAGTGCGGGCTTGTGGCGTCACTAACCCTCAGTTTCCCACCTTAAAATTATCGGAGAATTAATGTGACAAATTTTCAAACAAGCGTTATCTTCTGTGATTGGCTGTTGACAATTCATTCAACCAATCACAGCAGATAACGCGTGCTTGAGAATTTGTCACATTAATTCTCCGATAATATTAAGGTGGGAAACTGAGGGTAAGGCAGTGTAAAGTTTACTAGCAGCGTGACGTCATATAATATTTCAACGCATTATATCGTCGACACTTTATGTTTACGTGTCAAAAGAAGAAATACGTGTCCAATATTTTTTATTAATTAAAAACCACCTTATTGTTGATCTCATGTTACAGACAGCTAGGATAGAAATTGATGCTGCTAATAAAATAATTATATTACCCACTTTTATCTTATAGGTACCTTCGCTATAGGAGAGTACGTAACGCAAGAAGCCGCCCTGGACATGATGCTCATGCTGGAAGACTTCTACTTCGAGCAGTGTGTGGTGATGATGAGGAAGAGTTCTCCATACACGGAGAAAGTTAGCCAACTGATGGGGCGCCTCCACCAGTCAGGACTGTTGCTAGCTTGGGAAACTCAGGTTCAAAAACATACAGAAATAAGTATATGGGTATCTTTTCGACCGGCCTCCAAAGGGTCTCCATTTTTTTTTTGTTTGTTACCTCAAAAAAATACAGTGATATCCATAACATAAATACTAGGAATAAACACAAATTTGTAGTACCTACAACAAGGCTCAAGAAAATAGTTGGCTCGTTTAGATGTCAATGTGTACGCTTTTATAATAAGCTTCCAAGCCACGAACAACATCTAAGTCTTAATAAATTCAAATCTTTTATTAAACTTAAGTTGTGCCAGAAAGCGTTTTATACAACTAAAGATTACCTAGAAGACAAAAAGGCTTGGGATTGAGCTGCTCCAATTAATTTTGTTTTTTTTATTGTATTTTGCACCGTGAATTTTGTTGTTTTTTTTTTTTGGTTTTCTTGCAATGACAAGAATATTTACTTTTTAAAGTATTATATTATTTTATATTAATTATTGTGAATGTGAAGACTATGTGGATCATTCTTTTTTGATTTAATTTAAATTTATCTTAGTTTTTAATCATGGTCTGGCAGTTTGAGTAGTTTATGCGGCCTACCCGAATGTCCTTTCTTTGGTATTGTTCGTCGAATCGTTGAGCTCCTTAAATTCTGAGTTGAGCTGCTCGGTTATTGACAAATGCGTGCACTGACTGGACAGGTCCACTCAATCTGGCTGGTTCTTTCCTCAAAAGACCATTTCAGACATCAGTCTACATGGTCTTCACATGATCTAACCAATATTTTGTCTGGACTTTAAAAGGGACTGTGACCTCTGAGTTTGTTTCGGCCTTTCTTCTCAGAGTAGTCAGATAGGAAACGCCGACGCCGACCTCATCTAGTTTTAAAAAATATGTTCGACATGTAAAAGTGTTTGTTTAAACCAACTTACAGAAATAGAATCATTTATCATTTATCAGAACTTTTTACTAGGTGAACCGATTTTGATGTTTTTTTTTTTTATGTTGTTATGTTAAATTTTTATGCTATTCGGATAATCTATTCTGGCCTACCTTTGTGCATTACAGGTAACTTAATAAAGAATCTTTCCATTATTTTTCCATTTTTAATTTATCAAAATCTGATGAAGAACTTCGGAGACATACAACAGAAAAAATCTATCGGGAGTGTTGCAATCGCATGTCTGTTTATTGTTTACACTATTTCATAACAAAACATCACGCCGGTACGCTCTGAAGGGGTACGCAGATGTGTACAGTTCAACCTGGACCACATTGATTTCACCACCGGTTGTATTCAAGTTTTTATTTTTCTAATTTATTCTGGCATAACTGTGGGAATTGTAGATTTGTACCACAACAAAAAAGTGAAAAATAAAACCGTTTTACAAAAAAAAATACAACCGTATTCCAAATAAAAACACTGAACCCAAAGTTTTTATTGTAGATCAATAGAAAAGAACTGCTTCGTTGTCTATGGACATAACATAACCACTATTATTGAGCATGAGGGACAGGGTTCGGTATTATTGAGTTAGGCAAACTATAATCTCTCATAACAGCCTAGATTCCGGTATTCCGGATGTGTGCACTGTAGATGGCAATATACTCGCCAACTATTCTTTGGCAAAATTATTGCTACCTATTGCTTATACACTCCTAATTTATAAGAATATAATGCAGAATTTAATTGCAGGTAGCGCTAAAGCACTTAAATTACAAGGTACAGTTGGAAGTGAGGCTATCGAGAACCAACAACGATGTTGGTACCATGCCATTGAATCTTGGCAATGTTGTGGTACGTATCTATAATAACATTTAGAACTGATGTGTTTTATTCAGTAAACGTCTGACACGCCCTCCCGCTTCTCCCAGAGCAGGAGAAGTCATTGGATGATTTCCGAACACCAAAAAAAAGAAAGGTCTGCTTATAGCTTATGACATCTGTCACAGCAGCCAGAGGTTCTGTTATACTTCATAAAAGATAGCTTGATCTCTGCGACATACGAGTATGTCAAACTGACGTATACGTTATTGGAAGGGAGCTTCCTCACTGAGAGCATTCACGTGTAATGAGCATTCGACGTCGAATATTCGAGTAGTGTGGACGTTGAGCCGAGCGTTACAAAGCTTACACGCAAGCGCGAAATTCGGCCGGTGTGGACGTCGCACCGTTTTCGCGGAAACGGCTCGCATTCGAATGTTCACGCAAATAAAACGCTCGAAAGCGAGTACTCAGATAATGAAATGAATGAGTATATATGTAGGCATATTACTGGCCACTTGTAAGCAAGGAACAGTTCCTTGATCTTAAGTGTTTATGACCTTCTTGGTCAATCGTATTATCGAATGAATGACATTTAAGATTGTATTCGAATGCTCCAAGCTCGCAAGGGAATGTTCGACTCGAACGTTCATAGGTTTGCTCGAAAGTGAATGCTGGGCTCGATGGGAAGCATTTATTGCTCGCCTACGATTGCTTGTTTACAAATGCTCACGAAATAATGCTCCCTGAGAGGACGTTCCTTTACGTTATTTTATTAGCCTGTCAAGTGCTTTTGTTACTGTATTGATACTGACAGCTGTCGCAGGGATCAAGCTATCTTGAAGTTTAAGAATGTATAGTCAAGTTTGACAAACCCTTAATTCAGAAATTGGGGTTAACTGCTATCATTACTTTTAAAATTAATACGATTAAAAACAGTGATTTGGTCAATTTCCTAAGGGATTTGATCAAATCACGGAGGATGCTAAAATAACAACACGATTTTATCATTTCTCTAAACAAATCTAGTGATTTGAACAAATCCCTAAATTGATGATTCAGTGAAATGATAAAAAAACATGTCCAGTTCTTTTTTGCGTCGCGTTGCTTGTCATTGACGGGGCCCTTGCTCGGCGCGGCCGATAGGTGCAAGTAGGATTGGTATTTAAGCAACAGAGTCGACGAAGCCCCGCTGCGCGGTGCTCCTATTTCTGAATACAGGGTCTGAAGTAACCTAACACGAAGGAGATGACGGTAGCTGAGTTCACTCGCTTGCTCGTTCACTTCAGCTCCCGTCATCTCCTTCGAACCTAACCTGTCCGTGTCGGGGTGCCCTAAGCTCCCGAGCTCGCTTCGCTTGCTCTTGGACTGATTCATTGACCAAATCACTAGATTTGTTTAGGGCAATGATAAGATCGTGTTGTTATTTTAACATCCTCCGTGATTTGATCAAATCTCTTAGGGAATTGAACAAATCCCTGTTTTTATCATATCCCTACGACATTTATACCAAAGGCGGAATACAGAAGTTTGTGCGTTGAAGACAGTGTGACTGACTATATATAGTATCAAATGTTTATTTCTTTTTCTCAGGGGGTCTTCATTTTATACGCAATCGGGTTGGTGATCTCCACTGCGGTTTTTCTCGGCGAATTGTATGTGCATCGCCGTAGCACGAAGAACAAGCGAGTGCATTTTGAATAAATAGCTATAAATAGATACGTGTGTAGTAGCGGATCAGATAGTTTTCATTAGGATCATTTTCATTAAAAAAAAGTTTAGAACTACGTAAATTAATTAATAATTAGATATTATAGCATTTAACATTTTTTTTTGGAGCATTTCCTTTCTCTGTAACTATTCTTCTTTCTCTGTTCTATATTTGATATTTATTAGTATATTATTTTATTTGTATGTATGTATTTTATGTTATATCTAAGTAATATTATTTAATATAGTTTTTGTACACTAACAGCCCTATGTCTATCTCCTCTCGACCGCCCATTGTACACTTATCTTAATAAATATTTTGTCCTGTTATTATATAAGTGGTGTACAATAAAGTATATAATATGATGTGATAAATATAATGATGTAAATCTTCACAGTGTTCCGTCAATTTAAAATAAATACTAGGTTGTTTAATTGAAGCTTTCGAACGGCATTACAGAAATACGAGTACAAGATGTACCTAACATTTGGTTGGTTCGAACTCCAGATTCAAAACTTTTAAAAACCTATGAATCCAGTAAATATTTCAAGTTCTTTGTCTCCGTGTCCTTTAACTATTGGTCGTCCTGTGTAAGGACCTACCTCTAATTATGCCTAATTAAGTAGGTAGGTACCTTCCTGAATTATACAATAAGCAATTAAAGTCTTAATTACAGTCTTCAGTTTTTAAATAGTTTCAGTTTTTCTATAACTACTAACCGATCTCAACAGATTATCTGTATTGATATGAGACGATACTGATGATGCTTAGATAAAATTTTATGTTAGATAAATTCCTTTTTTTTTAAATTTATATTCAACTTAAAAGCCGCGATTCCAAATTCTACAATACCATAGACAAGAAACGCCCTTTGCGTGATAGAGCATTTACAGTGTGCTCAGTAAATTTTATGCTGTGCGACCCCTTCATACGCGGCAACGCGACGCGCCGCACCGCCGGCGCCGCCTCCCACCGCCGCGCCACCCCCAATCGGGCGCGCATGGGGGCTCTAAGTAAGGCATTTTCAAAATGATGAATATTTTTATATTTAAAGTGACTTTTAATCTCATTGACTCGAATTGAAATTTTGTATTACTATTAAAATACCTAATCGATTAAACGATTTAGTCGATTTTTGTGGTACGTCTCTAAGGAGTGTGGTGGATTTGCGTCATCAAAATTGTTGCTTGTGTGGGTGCTGGCGGGAAAATCGATCGATACTTGTTTAGTTGTTTGGGCGGTCGGACGTGCAGTCGTGTGTATCATTCATTTACGTTGACGAAAATAATGTTCAGATAATCAAGTGAATAATTTCTATTTAAAAAAGGAAATATGGCTTCTTATCTGTTTTTGTGCCTCGCTTTCTTATTTACGACGTCAGCTGAGTTTGTTTGGAGGCACCATAATAATGAGCAATTACCTGTGGTGCTAGAAGAAGTACACGCAAGATGTCCTAATATTACGAGGGTTTACGCGTTGTCTGAACCCTCAGTTTGTGGTGTCCCATTGTATGTTATCGAGTTCTCCGACACACCTGGATTCCATCAACCCTGTGAGTATAAATAATGATAGGGACCAAATAATAATAATAATGACTTTTGTGCATCAAATAATTTTATTAATACCCACATTTATTTATTTATTTATAAACAGATAAGCCCGAAGTAAAATATGTTGGTAACATCCATGGAAATGAGGTTCTGGGCCGCGAATTACTTTTGGGCCTAGCCCATTACCTTTGTGATCAGTACAACAGCCATGACCGACGAATCCGAGCCCTTATTCATTCAACACGGATCCACTTACTACCAGCTATGAATCCAGATGGATGGCAACTATCCACGGATACTGTAAGTGGCTAGACCATCCTAAAATTATGAGACCATGATATTGTTGGAGTTATCAGAAAATAAAAGAATTTTATTTACAGGGTTCCGTAGATTACCTCCTTGGTCGCACAAATAACCATTCAGTGGATTTAAACAGGAACTTCCCAGACTTGGATGCCATAACATTTGAGTATGAACGCCAGGGGATCAATCACAACAATCATTTGTTGAAAGATCTGACGCGTCTTGCTGCACCGGTGAGATTTGCGTATTATTATTATTTTTTTGTTTAAACTGCATCCATGTTAAATTTCCGCTCCAATATATCTTCAAAATTTATTTAGGTATCTTAATTATTCTAGCTGGAGCCCGAAACCAGGGCTGTTATGCGCTGGATCATGTCGGTACCATTCGTATTGAGTGCTGCCATGCATGGAGGTGACCTCGTGGCAAACTATCCTTATGATGAGAGCCGAAGTGGAGCTCCCGTGTCTGAATATTCTGCCAGTCCTGATGATGATACTTTCAGGTAAAAGCAGAAAAACGATATATTAGTAACAAAAAAAAAACAGCGATAAAGTCGACATTACTTAAGGAGATAAATGCGTTTCTGGATTGGTTCTAACTTCGGATAGAGAAGTTTAATAGAAATATAATTTTATAATGTTCTATTCCACTTTTTGACTAGCCTTAATTATGTCTTACTGTTAGGCAAAACTATCCCTTCTCCTTCCAAACCCTTCTGCCTGGTGCGCTCTTTGACGTAAGTTTGCCCCTCAAACTAGATTCGATTACATGTATTAGCAGAAAATTACTTATACCATGTATATGTTTGATCTAAAAAGAAAGTAAACACCCTTTTCATCTCACTTGATTACAAACAGGAAAGTCTATTTAAAGGCCTTGTTACGTATTTGTAGGGAATTAGCTATGACGTACGCGTCGGCCCACGCAGACATGGCTTCGGCAACCCGTCGCGGTTGCCATACGACCAGCTCGGATGATTCTGCTACATTCAACTTCGGGAAGCAAGGAGGAGTTACTAATGGAGCAGCATGGTACAGTCTGAAAGGAGGTGGGTAGAACAAAGTTCCACTTATGTTATATACTTGGCTAGCTCAAAACTCTTTTCCATTTTCTCAATATAGCTTCAATTAGACAAATATCAATTAAGTCTGTATGCAAGCAAACACGATGTAGAAATTAGTTTTGATGGAAAACAATTTAGTAATAACTGACATCACGAAAAATAAACGTTAAAAAACTTTAAATCTTCAGTCTTCTACCGGTGGCGTAAAAAAAGGTTTAGTTAATAATTTTGTCATATTATTCTTAGCAGCTTTTATAATATAATCTTACAGAGAATGGTCTTTTAAAAACAAAAAGCTTTTCCTTAATTTTTGTTATGGCTCTTTACAAATTTTTCATGGTACCAGTTTCAGTAACCAGTTGCATGTTTTGTCATGCTCTAAACGACAATTAAAAAGTGTAGTCAAATAATTTATTGAATAGGTCCTGGCAGCTTCCATGAGAAAAATGTAAACGATGCCATATTTTTTTTTATTCACTTATTTTCAAATGTCAGTGACGAGTTCCATAGTATGTTAAATAGTTTTTAGTAAAAATGGCAATGATATTCAAATAAACAGATACGTTATACACTCACAAAACAATTGAAAACAGTGTTCCGCACACACACTTTTCATTCATCTGACATTTCACGACAAGTCGAAAGGGATGGCTTGATAAAACCAACAAGAAAAAAGAGACACCTAGTGTTTGTCACTTGCGTGTGAATGTAAACAAACATTATTCTGACCAACAATGTTGTTATCTTTTTCTAACCTCCAAATATCAGAATATTAGGAAAAAAAAAATGAAATAAATTAGTAAATTGAGGCGTATTGCGTACTTACATATGGTATGAGATCCCTTCTGTTTTATGTACTTTTGGTGCAATTTCTAAATACACACGATGGCATTTTTTTATTTTGTTTTTGTATCAACAAAGCCTATCGCTCTTCGCCATGCGTGACATAAACTAAAGACTAAAGGTCACAATTGTGTTCACAAAGTTCACAATGCGCGCGCTCATAACATATCTGTTTATTTGAATATCATTGTAAAAAGGTGTAAAAGCCTACTTAAAGAGCTTTTCTTAATGTCTGCTGTTTCGCTTAGAATGGACATAATGTAGATAAAAACTATACACATATCAAGTGTTTTCCGATAAAATAAGTGGTGTGGCCTTCGTATAACTGGACCGTGATGAAACAAATATAGAACAAACAGGTTCAAGCTACAAAAATACAATTTAAATAAGAATCATCAACGATCAACGAGAATATCTCGCACTAGCACTATGTTTACAAACCCCTACAGCGTGTAGGTAATCGGTTATTCAACAGAAAAAAGTCATTGTCAACTTTTTGCCCTTTAAAATTACATCTATAATAATAACGTAGTAAGTCCGAGAAGCAGGAAGCGTAAGCAATGGATCACCTGACTTCATATCTTACGTTCTGGCATTTACATACATTCAACTGGAGTTGACCATGAAATACGGATGGCTTAGCAATGCTAATTTTAGCTGCATTGTTTAATAATTTTTAATCATAACAATTGTAACGCGCAAGCGAGCGTCGTTTAGTGATTGTTATTGTATGGCAACATGTTAGGATGATTAGTGATGCATGTCTGTTTGTCTAACAATAGACCGTGAGCAGAGCAGAAATTAGTGCTGACGTAAACACTTATTTTACCGTTTAAAAATGACTTGTTGTGTTGCTCTTTATATATTTATTGCTCGATAGAATGTAGCTTTGCTAATACTAGTAACTTTCTGGGCCTTCTCACAACAGGATATTTCTTATACTTTTTAGCAGATTTTTGACTTATTACTGTGTGCGATATACCGGGTAAAACGGGGTGAATAGGAATGCAGGGGTTCATGAGAACAACACTTTGATTAGGATTTTAACTTTGATACCACTTTATGGTTTCAAATAAATCATCGTTTTTATTTAAATAATTATTTAACTTATTGGACTACCTACTAAAATGCGGCAAACAATTTTTAAATAACGAGAAAATTCCCTTCAATGTTTTGTTCCCATTCACCCTACATTTCTTTTCACCCCGTCTTACGGATATGTTCTCATTAATATAAAATTGATTTTAGCAAATAAGCGGCCAGTATTGTGTTAGGCAGACCCATGAATTTGATAATATAAAATTGAGGACTTTCCAGGTATGCAAGATTTCAACTATCTTGCCACAAACGCGTTCGAAATCACTCTCGAACTGGGATGTGAGAAATACCCTTCCGCTAGTACCCTGGCGAAGGAATGGGAGAGGAACCGCGAAGCTTTGCTGGCATACATATGGCAAGCTCACACTGGTATCAAAGGAATAGTTTCTGATGAATCTGGCTTCGTACAGAACGCTATAATATCCGTAGTCAACATCACCGGACCTGTGCCAAGACCGATTCGTCATGATATCACCACAGGTAAGATTTAATTTCATATACTCCGTTACTCACTAATTATTTTTCAGTTGCAAGATTTGTTTTAGCTAACAGGTTTACTGTGTCTAATTTCGATAATTGCTAGGTGTAATGTTGCTAAAGCATATATATTTTTAATTAACGTTACATGTAAAATTCTTGAAGAACTTAATTAATTTTTAGTTTCAACTGTATTGACTGAAACGGTTAAACATTCCGGAAAATGTACCGTTGCTGTGGTTGCAATAACAATATTACTGTTAGGTACCTTACAATCGCAGTTGTTGTTAACACGCCTAGAACAATGGAGGCACAATTACAACTAGAATATAAACGAACTCTTGGTCTGGTGCAAGGAAAGTAATAGTTGTTTGCATTCAGATCGGTAATTGATACTGATTGGTGTAACTAAGCGTTTCCTTGCTGCGACATCTTGTCGTCTCGACTCATTTGACATCATTTGTTCTACGGCCTGCTGCAATTTATTATTTCGTCCCTGGGCTGAGTTTCTGATTGTTTATATTGTCCTCGCTCCCTATACGTACATTAGTGGGATCGGAAATAAATGTTTGTTGAGTATTGTCACGCGCTCCAGTAGAAGTTAATTGATTGAAGATGTAGGAAGCTTATGCCTTTTTGTAATGCGGATGCTATGACAATGCCAAAATAACTCAAAATATTTTTTATCCAACTAAACTTTATATAGGTACTTTTGAATTTTCAAACAAAATATGAATCTATTTGCACATTTGTAAGGTCTCTATGGAGAAGAATGTGCAAGAAACTCCACGGATACTCTTTTCGATCAGTTATAATTACAATTGTTTGGTTACATCATTCTTGTTGCAGGCATACATCTTTTTACGAGGAAATATGTTTAATGAGCGTCGACAGAGCATCATTATGTATAGGTATTTACTATCATTCAATAGCATTGAGGTTATCAAACAATACGCAATTTACGCAGTCTGTTGCTATTTCTACCTAAATTTATTTTATCGCTAATAAATGATGGACCATATAGGGCTCTTGAATGTGGAACTAGGACCAAAAGTATTATTTATTAACTTACGCGAGTATACGTCATCTCCGAAGTATCAACAAAGTATGCGGATTACATACAACAACGCGGTAACTTTATTTCGTAACTCCGTGAAAATAGGTTGTGGACCGATTGAATACAAAAGAGCATCATTACTCTTCTTGAATAGAAATGCTTGTAAAGTTGGCAAACTATTCAGGTATACATAAATAAATGGTCATTTGAAGGTCGGAAGTAATTTTTAAATCGGTTTGCATGCTCATGTTCCCTGAGAGCTGTTATTTGTTGCACCGAATAAATTGTGACACATTGTATATCACCCGGACCGCGGCAGTTGAGTACAATGGGCACCCTTCTTATAAATCACATAACGTTGCGTCGACGCGCGTATCTTCTATGGCAACGCGATATCAATCAATAAATTCAAGATGGGAATACACCCGTCCCTAACCCTCAGTTTCCCACCTTAAAATTATCGTATAATTATGGGACAAATTGTCAAGCACGCGTTATCTGCTGTGATTGGTTGAATGAATTTTCAAAAGCCAATCACAGAAGATAACGCGTGCTTGACAATTTGTCACATTAATTCTGCGTCTGAGGGTTAGTGTCATGATTCAATATATCTACGGCGTAGCATACCTTCGCTGTGTAGCATACCTGCGCGGCGTAGCATACCTGCGTGGCGTAGCATACCTACGCGGCGTAGCATACCTGCGTGGCGTAGCGTAGCATCCTTGTAACTACGCTGCGTATCTAACGATCGCCTAGTTTAGCTCTGGCGTAGTTTATCTATCGCGTAATTTATCTGGATATATTTATACTAATTTCTATTACAAAGTTTGAATCAAACTGAGAAGTGATCTCACGAAAACATTTAACTAGGTATACGAGTACGTACCAAACGGTTGGGCTGTTCCCTCTCAATTTGCATCTATCAAAACAAGTTTATTTGTCTCACTGATTTGTTGTCAATTGTAACGGTTTGTTTTTAACTGTTACTAGTTGCATTGTCCTAAGTACAAGTGTATATCGAGTGATCAAGTGTATATTGAGTCGATTGCTATAATAATATATAATCATAAAATTCTAGGAGCCTACGGAGACTACTACCGCCTGCTAACTCCTGGTCACTACGAGGTGACAGCGAGCCACCCCGGCTACTTCCCCGTCTCTCGCGTGGCGACCGTGCCCCGACACCAGACCGCTGCACATATCCTGAACTTTAAACTTGAGGTGAGTTACTTTATCAATTAGGGTTCCGTACTAGAAGGGTCCAAACGGAGCCCTATTGCTGTCAGTCACGTTTCTGTATTTCCGTCGTCTGTCACACAGGTTTTACAGCCAAACGCTCCAAGCTACAGTATAAAAAAAAATAGTAAAATTTGAGCCCTAGCCACACAAGTTGTGATATTTTTTAATTAATTTTTTTTAAGGGTTACTGCGTCTGCTTTGTGCTGATTTTTTTTTAACTGCCTACTGACCTATGAATTTGAAATATGATAAACATTATCAGTTTATTATTACGTATATTTTACCAACAAATACCAATATGTGTGATAAATCAAATTTTTTCTTTGAAATTCCCATTTTTTTTCTATTACAACCAACTTGATTTTGCAGTTTAGTACGGAACCCTAAATGTGCGAAGTACGACACGCCTTCACCGTTTTTTTGATTTTTGGTAACAGTAGTACCTTTCAGTGAGAGAGTTAAAGTTTCATATTAATGAAAACCGGTTTAAACATTTATTTCATGTTTGAAAGGAAGGGGGACTCGAGTTTATATTCTTTTTCGATTTCATCTTCATTTATTTGGTATTTGGTGTTTTTGGGTTTGGTAGGTTATTTATTTTCTAGAAGTAACTGCATTGCCAATGTAACGCGTATCCCACAATAGAAGCTTTGTATCGACAAAGCTACACTCGTGGGAAACGTGGGCCTAAGTACATCTATAGCCACTTAAAACTAAAGATGTACTTATGACTGTTTCTATAATTGCTTGACAACATACTAGGTATTTAGAACGTACCTAATCAATTCCACAAACTCCCACATTGTTTTTTTATCATAAATTATTTTTTTGTTCACGTTTACCTTATTACCAAGTGAAAAGGAAACCTTGTCAACCTCTGTTCAATCAGTAAACCTGATTGCTAAGACTTGTGTACCCTATGACGCCACACCTGCGTCAGACGAAAGCTTCCCGCTGAATCTTTGACGCAAGCTTTTCGTCCCACGCGATCAAAAATAAACGAATGTCAAATTAATGTGACCTGCGATACGATACACAGTAAAGAAGGTGGTGACTTAAAGGTTGTACGTGAGAACATTCACCGCGTAATTTGAAGGACAGGAAAATGACAATTAAAAAGAAGGACTTTAATACCATTATCCCAAATCAAGATTTGAGGAAGGTTATAAGGCACATTAATAATAAAACAGCCTTGTTGGTCTAGTGGTCACAAGACCATGATCCTGGGTTCGGATCTCGCGTCGGGCAAAGTGTTATACTTGTGCCCGGTTGATGGAAATAGACTAACCTCCTGTTGTTAGCAACACAAAGTTATTATATTTATTGTTTAGTCTATGACTATTTTTTATATGTGTAAAAATACAGTGAATGCTCTCTTCTCTATAACCTCTGGTCCATGTACGACACGTTTCATGTGAGTTAGGGCGCGTACACATAGAACATCCGTTTTACAGGATCCTTTTATCGATTTCCTTTTCCTTACTTTTTACCTTTTTACTGGATCCGGAATACTGTATTCTGTATGAACTCGCTCATACAACTACATACGCTAATAACATATACGTTTAAACGGACCTGTAAAACGGATGTTCTATGTGTACGCGCCGTTACAGTAAAATATTAGAAAAACAAGCAAATTGTATCAATTACTAGCCTACATCACACACAGTCCATTTAAAACTTCTAACATTTTGGTCCTTCGAGCCGGATCTGAACCAGCGACCTGTATGTGTACAGTTTACAGCTTATAACATGGAATTTAAACATAACTGGTGAAATGTGGGTGTACTATAGGTGCAACTCTGCCTAACCCTTCTGGGTGGGTGAGTAGAAATCATGTTGTTTTTTCCCTACTGCTCCGTTATCATTTTCTAATTAATTTCGTTGCGGGAACCAAGACAGTTAAATTCATTCTCCGGGCCTGCAATGAATCAAATTCGCAGTATTGACGCATATTAGATATGAATATTTATTTAACGGTCATTGAGCGCCGATAGCATTATCACTCCATGTGCCATCCTGTTGACCTTAAAAACTTGCGCTAATAGGTAATCGATATGATCGATCAAAGATTAGTTGGCGACAGATGTTCATCGTTACCCTATGAATGGGTTCACTATATATGCCACTACAGGATAGTCGTACGTACGTTGGCATCTACTATTTTTTATCACATTCAGCTAAACTGGTCGAAAGGCGCAGTGTCAAATTCTTAATCTACGGATAGTGTTGTAAATCCTATTAGAGTTTAGGGCCTTTAATTCGATAATCTACTTTATATTAATTACATTTGTGGGACGTTTCGTGCCTTCTCTTTACACACACAAATGTATTTAGGCAGACTTGAGTTACATACATACGTAACTATGTAAAATGAGGTCACGTGGATGCAAATATTTTGTCAAGTGATAACGTAGCCATAGCAATTTATATCAATTATTACAAACAAAGTTTCAGCTGAATAATGCGTTTCGTAGCCGATATGCTAGTTTTCTGATGGAGTATGAAAGACCACATATCGCCTAACGCTTGGAGCACAAAACGGTGTTGCCTAGTTGCAACTGAGAGTTTTCTAATATCTAGTAATTAGGGAATAAAATATCGCGAGATCCCGGTATTATCGAGATCTCGGATATATTAAAAAAATAAAGGATAAATTCGGATGACTAAAAAGCGATGTGCTTGGTTGTGACTATGAGGTTAATTAAGATAAAATATTATTTGAAAGATAAAAACTTTATTCTTTAATATAACTCATTATTTGCCCGTTTTTTTTTGGAAATCAACAAAAACAATAAAAGAACACCGCGCACCGAGTGAACGCGTGTAGCGTCGCTAACTACTGCCGCAGAATCCCGTCAATATCGAGCTAGATCTCGTCATATTATGCTTCGGGAATGATCTCGAAAAATGACACGAGATCTCACGAAATCAAGATCTCTTGAGATCGGGATTGCATTCCCTACTAGACCATGCTTTGCATCGGTGTTCGAAGCCTTTCTCTGCTTCGTGTTTTTTTTTATCTAAAGGCGGTCTACAAAGAAATTTAATCATAAAAATATTGTCTTTATATTCCAGCCCACAACAACCTGGTTCGATGATGACTCTTCCTTCGGCATGTACCCCCATGGATTGCGCGACGGTCAGCCAAGGATATACAAACGATCTCTTTACGAACAGGTGGCCAAAACCATGCTAGAGAAAAGGGAACCATAGAAAGACAAAAAATAAATTGTATCATTCCACCGCACTTAAAAATTACAGAAATGGCGACAGTTAATTGTTATTATGTATTTACTTGATCTATGTATGTATATAGCTTTTAATTAGATTAAAAGGGGTAATTTAGTATATATAAAATGTGTAATTAAGTACTTTTTGCGATATTCAGTTACTAAGTTCAAGATACTATGCCCAGTAGTATACATCTATGTACACTTGTTCGACAAAGGTGTAACGACGTGCCATAGAAAACTGGATATTATTGTTACGAAAATAAAAGTTCGATTTGATCTGTTTTAGGACTTAGGACTATCATCAACAGACGTTTAGTTTTTAGAGAGACTTCATAATGTATAATAAAATATAATTATTTATAAGATATAATTTGTGTACAATATATTTTTGTTCTGGATTTTTTATTGAGCGTCATACAATGCTAGCAACTTGACGTCTGAGTTACCAATAAATGAAATATTTTTAGATCTATGTAATCTTAATGTTTTATAGTTATTGTTGCACAAGACCAGGAACTTTCTAGTCCAATTTTGTAGTCCTTTTCAAGTGTGCGTAACTTAGGAGCAGTTTTTGAATAATATATATTCTAATATTGTATAAGTGGACATTTATTGTGACGTTGGCACCTAAACTAAGATATATCAATGTAAACTCACGGCCAATATATTTTATAGTTATTGAAAAAAAGTTTGGCTACCGATTTAAATCGTTTATCTACCTTTAATGTTCTTTAGTAAATATTGTAATATTATGATATATAATTGATATAATCTCTATATAAATGGAATCACGGAAGTATGTTAGACACATCAATAAAATATGATCTGTGTGCAAAATTCATCTGGTTTTTTTTATTTACCTACCGACTTATCATTCGTATGGTGCATTATATGACTAACGTTATCCATGATAAAATACGCTTAAAATGTGGGGAAATTATGTCTAAATAAAATTATGTCGAATGTCCTTGAAGGCGGTCTCCGAATGGGGTGATGCCAATCTGGTCAGTTTCAATGCTGCTAAGACCCAGGCGTGTCTTTTTTCCGCTAAAAAGAGCCAATTCCATCCGGCTCCTTCTTTCCGTGGTGTAACCGTGCCGTTATCGGACCACCTCGAACTTCTTGGTGTTACGGTGACATCTACCCTCAACTTCGGTCCATACATTGAGGCAAAAGCTCAGTTAGCTGCAAAAAAGTTGGGGATTCTTGCAAAGGTGAGACGGTACTTCACGCCTGAACAGCTGCTCAACTTGTATAAAGCACAAGTTCGGTCATGCATGGAGTACTGCTCTCACCTCTGGGATGGATCTGCCAAATACCAGCTTGATGCACTTGAGTCGATTGACAGACGGGCCAAAAGGCTTATTGGCAACGATGCACTGGTCGCATCAGAGCTCCAGAGCCTCGAACATCGACGCCGAGTCGCCAGTCTGTCGGTCTTTTATCGGTTACATTTCGGGGAGTGTGCGACGGAACTGCACAATTTGATTCCGCCTAGCCCTTTCCATCATCGGACTACAAGGCGTACGGCCATGCGCCATCGGTACATGGTAGACATCCCTCCCATACGCACAAAGCGTTTTGCTAATACTTTCATTGTGCGCACAGCTAAGGAGTGGAATTCCCTTCCGGAGTCTTTGTTCCCTGACAGCTACAACCTAGGGGTCTTTAAGTCAAGAGTGAATAGGTTTCTTCTAGGCAAGCGTGACTCATCGTCGACCACATCATCGCTTAACATCAGGCGAGATGGTGGTCAAACGCTAGCCTATAGTTTATAAAAAAAAAAAAAAAATTAATAAATATTAAAAAAAAAAAAAATTGTACACTTTAAATACAGGCAAGGGATTAGAAATAGAATTATAGCTTTTTTTACCCGACTGCCGAAAAAGGGTAATGTGTTTATCAGTCTATGTATGTATGTTTGTTCCTATGTGGCGTCCTAGAGACCAAACTCGTTGGCCGATTTTGATGATTCTTACGTCAATCGATTCGTAACCTTGCGAGTGTTACTGGCTACATTAAATGGGAAAATAGAAAAATGGTGGATTTTGGGTGCCATATTGTGGGGGCCCAATTTATATTTACTTCCAAACCCATCGTGTGGGGTACCAAAATAAAGATTTTTATTAGATTTCAAAAATATATAACACTATGTTTAAATGAAAAAAAAAAAACTAAAAGGTTTAAATAAAAAAGTTAATTCTTAAAATCAATAAAACCCGACCGCTTAAGAAGCGAACTAGAAAGACGTGAACAAGAAGAAAATCATGCTGTGCAGTCGGAGGATACTTCCGGTTTTGGTCAGCCAGCTCGCGAATATGTAACCACCGACTGCACAGCATGATTTTCTTCTTGTTCACGTCTTTTTAGTTTTTAGTAATTTTCGAAGCCTTTTGAAACAGAACTGTCTGGTTTGGACAAACAATGAAAAAACATACAACATAGATAGTGTTAAAAGAATTTATTGGTTTCACACCCAACTACACACTTAAAAGTAAGTTTGGAACTTATAGTATATTCACACAGACACTTTTCCATTTCTTTTTAATACATTTTATTTCTTAAAACTAAAACTCTCGCTCAAAAAATATATCCATTTCTGTGCACTATTTATAAATACGCAAAAAGGACGCATTCGTTCACTTAAAAATAAAAATTCACTTTTTTATCCTAATTACGTTTAGGTAATATACAAACTATTATTTTAAATATTATTTCACAGTGATGATGTGGTATTTGTTTTAAAACTTTAAATTATTATCTACAACTAAGGTTTCAACAGATTTCAACCGATTTGATTTAATCGAGTTAATTAACAATATTGCTTGTATTTTAACCTCTACGTATATAGTTTTATCAGTAGGTAATCTTTTGTATTTAGTGTATATGTAGATGTACCTACCTACGTTTCTGCTACTAAAAAATCTTTTAATTGTAATTATAAAAGTTCGTAGCAAAAACCTTAATATATTTTTAAACGCGTTCATATATCCTTTAAACATTTATACATGTTAGCAAAGGATGAATTGGTTTTTACTTCTGCATTGAATTTTTCATTGATCTTGAAGGTCAAAGTCAGAACATTGTACGTTACTAAAACACAGATTTCCTGTGTTTTAGTAACGTACAATGCTGTAACAATACTTTTACAAATAAATGTACAAACACAACCCTATCGTATATTAAATTTAACTTACAGTTAGGCCCTTAAATATTTCTTCTATTACTCTTCATATCTAATTAGTGAATTTAAATAATTGACACATGAATTTGGACGGATTCGTTGTATCGATTCAGGTATACGAATTTATATATTAAAAATAGTAATAAAATATTACCTATAATCTTACAAACCACATAAGGTACATGCATATAAAAATGGCACAAGTTAAATTCATCATGAAGAGTTGAACGCATTTCTTCCGTAAAGGTAACATCGCTTGCCTAGTTAATTTTTTTCTATTTGAGATTCAAAGCACCATTATTTAATTCAAATTGTTAGGAATATTGTAATAGTTATGTATTTTATTTATAGTTAGATGTGCCTACGTCTCTTTTGGTAAATCGACTATGGTGATTATGTACCAACGCTTGTAGGAATCGTTATTGTCTTCGCTTGCATCACAGGATATCAGCTTACTTCATTATCTGTAATAAGACAAAACAGTTTAATTAATACATCCTCATAAAAAGCCATGTTAATCACATAATGGTGGAGCATATCGCCCATATATTAAGTCAGTATTAAGGACCTCCACTCAGTCGCTATGTTATCGCAAAAAAAACACCCTCGAAATAGTCAATAAATAACAAACTATAATTGTGAGTTAGATGAATTCAGGTGTAGTCGATTTGAAACTTCCAACTCAGCTCTAGCTCGATTCGATAATCGATCTCGTTCTCCAACTTGGAAGATATAACTTGGAGACAACGACGATGAGGGACGATTGAACACGATGCTTCTTTCCTATGGTTAACAATCGTGTTCAATCTTCCCTCATCGTCATTGATTGCTGGATCATAAGCAGACATAAAATAATCACTGCTTAGCAACTGCAGCGTCACACGAGGAGTATCTACGTATATGTACCTCGCCCTCAGCTGTCTTACACAATAGGTAAGTAAATATAAAGTTCGTATAAAATTCACGAAGCGATTATTGTGAACATGTAATACATACGAGATTTTAGACTAGGTATATTATTATTATGCTAACGTCGACTGTGGAATTTGATAAGGTGAACGTAGGGTGTACCTGATTAATGTCTATTTCGGTGCATGCCGGAATGTCGACTGCCCGGCCTTGACTGCACTATCGCGTAGTGGTCACTGTTGTCCGAAACTGACCTATAAATGAAACAAATATACTAAATAAACTATTGATCTGGTTTATTAACAACGTTAGTACCTAGTAGTGCTGATATAGATGACGGTTAGGTGCACTGTACATTTTGCTGTTACGTTAATTAGTGGAATTTTATATTACTGTGTTGGTGCGAGAATTAAACAAGCTACTGATACCTAATGCGTGTGAATTGCAAAGCCTTCTGCACATCATTTGGTTACCACAATGGATACCGCAATGGATACTAGTACCGTAGGTATCTTGTTTGAGCATAGCTTAGCAGGTCGAGTGTACATACCTCGCCGAGTGAATAGTCGAGGACGGGTACCTGCTTCCGTATTGACTGCCATGCCAGCTGCGGTACGGGTCGTAGTCCTCCACCACGGATGGGTCCTTCTCAATCACCTGTAGATGATAGTAGGATAACATTAATAACATATAAACTTGCTCTTGGATATCTCTGACACCCACTTTCTCTACAGTTTGCCGAAATCTTGGAGTAGTTTTGAATCTTCCAGTAGTTTTCATTTAACCCCTCTCATGTGCGTAAATAATAAGTTATTCAGCAACTTGTGGCATTAAATTGTTTTAATCACTTTCAATACGGCTAGCTGTTATTTTTATCAATTTGATACAACATTTTTGAAAGTATTGTGGGTTTGCTACGCCAGTACTACGTGCTACGCGCCGTAGTGTGTGCTACGCGCCGTAGTGCGTGCTTACCGCCGTAGTGCGTGCTACCCGCCGTATTGCGTGCTTACAGCCGTAGTGCGTGCTACGCGCCGTAGTGCGTGCTACACACACAGCACGCACGCACACACGTTACAGACACACTTGTGTGCAACGTTCTACTAACACTTACGTTGGATAAACGCAGAATGCAAGCCACTGTTTACCTTTAGCGTTGGCTTGTAATGTAACCCTACATTATAGATGCCAATTATAATACCGCTGAGACGTAATAGCTTTCAACCATTGCCAGGCAGAAATACCCTCTATATGTTGACACTAGTATTCAATATTGATTGCACTTACGTCGGTCCTCGCACACGAACAGGTCATGGCGGTGCAGAGGAAACAGTTGACGAGCAACATGACGACGAACATCACGCCCAGCGCGATGGCCAGGTACAGCAGCCACAGCGGACGCACGCTGCCGTCAGAACACGTTAGAGCTGCCACTGGAAAGTAATAATTAAAGATTTTAATAATCATGAAGAGTCATGTACCTATAGAAGCTACAGCATTTCGGTCACTTAAATATTCAGCATTCTTGGAAGGTAGATAGGTAGGAGAGACCGTGAGTGAATTAAAAAAATAGTAGCGGAAACTCCAGAAACTCTAGACAGAAAACGACTTACTAATTTAACAAAAAACAAACATTATTTAATAAATAAATACGTAAGGTAGCTAGGTTGTTAAACCGTACAAGGTCATCACAATTGGATTAGTCTGATTCCTATCTGGCCTTTATTTTCCTGCCGAATTGTGTAAGATTACGTGGCATTGATATGCTACCAAATTGCGTAGCTTCAGGTTGTACCAAATTACTTTTTGTTATTCTCGTTAGAAATCATAGCATGCACGAAAGAGTGTTAGAATCTGATCGGCCGGTGCCCAACATACTTAATAAAAGGTATATTGGGTTTCCGCCCCTTGCTTGTCAGCAAGATCATGTTCGATCGCTTGGATTGTTTTTATTTCTAATCTTTCGGGCCTTTGCATGAACATTTATGGCCAAATGTGTCTCTGCCCTAACATTTTTTAAACTAACAGCTTTTGTATCATATTAAATGCAAATAAATGGCTATGATTTTGATTAATCTTAGCAAATTTGGTAGACTTCAAGGTCAATGCAAGATTTTCTTTATATTTCGTGAAGTTCCTGCTCCGCTAGTACCTGCTATATTATTATACTAGCTTTGATTTTGATTAATCTTAGCAAATTTGGTAGACTTCAAGGTCAATGCAAGATTTTCTTTATATTTCGTGAAGTTCCTGCTCCGCTAGTACCTGCTATATTATTATACTAGCTTTGATTTTGATTAATCTTAGCAAATTTGGTAGACTTCATGGTCAATGCAAGATTTTCCTTATATTTCGTGAAGTTCCTGCTCCGCTAGTACCTGCTATATTATTATACTAGCTTTGATTTTGATTAATCTTAGCAAATTTGGTAGACTTCAAGGTCAATGCAAGATTTTCTTTATATTTCGTGAAGTTCCTGCTCCGCTAGTACCTGCTATATTATTATACTAGCTTTGATTTTGATTAAACTTAGCAAATTTGGTAGACTTCAAGGTCAATGCAAGATTTTCTTTATATTTCGTGAAGTTCCTGCTCCGCTAGTACCTGCTATATTATTATACTAGCTTCAGCCCGCGGCTACGACCGCGTGAAATTCAGTAGTTGTCCCACGTAAACTATAAAATTTCCGGGATAAAAAGTAGTCTATGTGCTATACCAGACTATAATATATCTCTGTGCCAAATTTTATCCAGATCCGTTCAGCCGTGATCGAGTATCAAAAATACATCCATCCAAAGTTTCGCATTTATAATATTAGTTAAGAATTAAGTTAAGATGGGAGTCTAGTTCTGCTATCGTATTATTTACCTCCATTGTCGTTGGGGTCGAGTACGAAGATTCCTGTGGACGCGGTGACGGTACTCTCCTCGTCACCTTTCTCGAAGCGAGCTTCCGTACTGCAGTCTATCACTGAACACGGCCCTGAAATTATACAGTTCGGGTATAGTATTGAATCTACATCAATAAACCTACATAGCTAGCGAAGTACCTACAAAAGTTAATCGTAAAAATCTGCTCCAAATCACAAAAGTTGTATTTATTTTATTTATTTATTATATACTTTATTGTACACCAAGATAAAAATTATTCATAAACACATCTTACAACAAAAACAAAGATACATCAGGCGGCCTTATCGCGAACCGCGATCTCTACCAGGCAACCTAGAATGGAAAGAGACAGCCTGGACATAATATGGGGTTGCACTTGGTGCAAATTTTGCAACTAATAATTAATTTATTAAGAGTAGATACTAAATACAAACAAATAAAATAAAATAATAGATACATAAATACATACATACAACTTGTATTAAGTCTTATACTTGTTGTAATAAGTCGTTTTACGAAAATTGTTGAGCGAGTTGAGCTTAATCATCATTTCAGCCGAAAGACGTGCACTGCTGAACATAGGCCTCCCCCAAGCGTCGCCACAGTGATCGGTCCCGTGCGTCTCGCATCCAGCGGATCCCAGCAACTTGCACCAGGTCATCAGTCCACCTATTGGGAGGCCTTTAAACGCAACGTCTTCCGATTCGCGGTCGCCACTCTAGAACTTTTCGGCCCCTGCGGCCATCCGTTCTGCGAGCAATATGCCCTGCCCACTGCCACTTAAGTTTGGCAATTCTCCGGGCTATGTCGGTAACCTTGGTAGAGCTTAATACTTGAGGGCAATTCGATTTACGATTTTTTTACGTAGGCAGATAAAATCTATTGTGTTCTACAAAGCATGAAAGCACAACCCTAACTTAATATTTACCTTTACAAATAGCTATATCGCACTGATAGTTAACTTGTGAGGAGTCCGGAAACCGGAACATGGACGCTATCGCGAGCTCGGCCGCGCCCGTCTCAGACCTCACCACAAGCGACTGTTGTTTTACAGGACATCTGTAAAGAGTGTAAAGTTATATAATACATAACAATTTCTCTATAAAATCTGTATTTATTGTTTAATATTCACCCTCTACTGTCCAGAAGATCAGTTGTATTATTCCGCATGTTGAAAGCAAAACAATTCTTCAATCGTATTCCGTGTGTTCCTGTAACCGTAAATATTATGCATTACATTATTGTTATAATATATTCTTAAAATAATTTATGAAACAATGATAAGGATCTAACCATCAGGCTTGGTGATTTCGGCTCGGAGCGTATAAGGCAGACCAAATGCTGCATTCAATACTTTTCGACCTTGTGAGTCTAACATTCGCAGCGATACAAGCGAAGTTTCGTTTCTGAAAATTATAACAATAATAGATTTTAGTTGCTAATATAAGTTATGAATAAACTTCGACTAAGTTATGTAAATTCATTACATTGAGTGGCACTGTATTTCGCATTGTGACAATTTTGTTATAGGTACTGTACAAATAGGCGTAGTAAGTTAATAGTTCATACTTCATACCTAAATAAAATGGTTATCATTATTAAAGTCTGTCTGCACGCTAGCCAAGTTACAAACGCCTTTAATTTGTATGGTCTGACCACGTGACTTAACGTTCAGATATGTCATTCCCATACATTGATTCGTTTTCTACTAGCGTTACCGATTGTAGATTGTCAACTTGGCTACAGGTGCTGGCTGAATAGGTCCTTAAAAAAGTTCAATACAAGACGCATACAGTAAAACATAGAGCGACTGCCATTCGCTACGAAACTCAATCCAGGACAAATAGCGTTAAGAATTTTCCTTATACACGGAGCTACAAAAAGTGCAAAAAGTTTAAGTAGGTACCTAGCATTTCTGAAGCCCGCCTTGCCGCAAGTGATGACGTAGAACTTGTCATCGGCTAGTTCCAAGGTTCGGTGCACACGAACCGCCAGCGGCAACGACCGCTCGTCTGTGCGCTGAAATGTGCATGTGTAATGTAAGGTAAGTGAGCACTAGGCATTAGGACGAAGAGCTTTCGAACCGTATGGATTAGTCATGTTGCGAATAGTTGCGATATGAATATCGGGGGAATTAGCTTCGTCCAGTGTTTTAAGTGAGGGTAAATGCTTTAAAGATTATCTTTGTTATATGTTAAGTGTTGAATTTTGCTTATATGATTTTTGAAGCAATATGGCATCACATTTCTTTTTTTTAATATACATTACCTACTATGGTAAATTTACTACTATAATTAACAACCAAACAAGTTAATATTTAATAAGACACCTAGAATATTTTGAGATAGTTGTAGAATCTTCTTTAAATAATATGAGTAGATGCCTATTTTTTGCTATTTTAAGATAACTTATATACCTGAGTGACCTACGGAAAATTATAGCCCGTCAAAAGGTATTTCATAGAGAAGTGGGGAAGGGGCTAGGACGGTCTGAGCTACCTGTTATTTCGTTTTTAAATTAAATTTACCATATTAATGTATATTTTTTACACCATCAGAAAGTAGATTACAACGAACAAAAAGCCCACCGACTTTTTACAAAAAGCAAATATTTTGACATGAGTATTTTACGGTTGAAAATTAGGGTGCTTTTTTCGATATTAAGTCAAAATAAGGTGAACAAATAAATATTTTAAATCAAAACAATTATAGTGTGTTTGGGACTTAAAAAGGTAAGTTTTCACCAAATGTGAGAGATTTTTTTTTTGTAAGAGATAAATATAAAAACAACAACTATTATTTTTATTATATAACGTTATTTCAATTTTTTACATAAGTTTTCAGGTTATATGAAAAAAGTGTAAATACAAAAGTTGTAGATCACAAACAACTATTACCTACAACTTTGCCATTTAATTTTTTTCCATAGGACTTGTAAATTTGCCGGCAATCGAGATAAACTGTTTTTACCCTTACAATCTCACCCCCTGCCACTTCCCGATCTCAGATCGCATTATTGTTATATTCCCTTCCTTTTCCAATGGGTTTCATCCCACTATTAATTTTTTGGTTTGAAAAATTATTGACCCTGGACTATAATTATGTTCTTATTTTCTTCATAAAGTGAGATTAGTTTATACTAAGTTGATCAAAGGTATATGTTTCATTCATTAGAAAGGATGGTAGATATGATGGTGTCAAAGGATATCACCCCATAGAGGTTGACCTCATAGGTGTAAAACTTATGGCGTAGCATAGACAAAAGATAATATGGATACAACGATTTGGAACTGGGAAAAAAGAAGGTAAATGTACTAACTTATTCAGAACTTCATTAATGAGTTGGTAAAGTTGCAGTTAAAAATAAATGTAGCTACTAACATTGTTCCAGAACACGCCGCAATAGTCGGGAGCCCCCTGAGCTGCCATCAGGTTGATGTCGAAGTTCAGCGTCTCGCTGCCATTACCCAGCGCCATGCACGCCGGGGTTCTGAAATGTGCACAAGATACAATTTAGGAAAATCGTTAGTTAGATATCATCAACCACAGCCCGACAGCACCGACACTTGCCAACTGTTGAGCATATTCCTATGGCAGCCTCATCCAGGTTCTATTCGCAATGTTAACAATGTCGTCTGCCCATCTCCCCGCCAGCCAGCCAACTTCTTCTAGTCCTTGGACGCCACACGGTCACCACCACCTACTCACCTATCATCCTGGCCTTACTCCACCTATCATCTCCGTGCCTTGCCAGTTATCCCGCCCAACTCCATTTGAGTTCCGAATAGTTTCAAATACTTAGAAGTTTAATATTAAAGACCAGTTTTTTGCCTCGTAGATAAATAATTAGAGTTAATAACACAGTTTAACAAATAACTTCAATGATTTTAAGATCAAGCACAGACAGACAAGTAGTATTAATTGTGTAAGAAATTCAGTCCCTTCATAATTCATAGTTTACAGTCATACCATTTACACTTATGGAGCGCGATAAATCATTGAAGTAAAAGCAATAAATAATAATATAGATTAGTGTCTGCAACAAAGTATCGATTTCAATAACGGAATGCAATTCCATTTTCAATAACGGAAGTAGTTTGGAGCAAAGTCTGAAATATGGCTGGACCTAGATATGAGAAGACATAATCGTGGTTCGAGTAAATTCGAGTTTGAGGCGGTAATCCTTAATCGTTTGAAATTGGTTTGCTTTAGAGTCTGGATTCTCCAAAAGAGGTATCTAAAAATCTTTTCCTCGTCAGTATGAATGTATTTCTAGCAAAAAGTAAAAATCAAAATTACCTGACAAGGCACCTGCGTTGCCTCTGGTATGTCATATAGGCGTATCAGGTGGGCCGCTTACTTTTTTGTCACTCAATACCACAAAAAGAGACCTCCATTAACATAGACTCACCGGAATTCTCTGGCATGTGTAACACCATTGAAAGGCTGGTTGAATTGTATGTTGATCGCCATGACACCAGTCTTGCATGTCGCCGTGACCACAGGCGAGAACTCTCCCGTGCTTTCTGCATTCTGTGTGCAAAGAAATACAAAAAGGTTAACTCAAGTAAACTAGAGTAAAACTGTTCAATGCGTGGTAATTTAATTAAAACAAAAGCAAATGGGGAAACCCTCGCAACAACGATAAATAATGAGAATTAGAATGCCATTCAATTCACGCGCATTCCATCGTGAATTATGGAAACATTAATGAAAATATTACACAACTTCTTATACGTGACTTAAACAACGATTAAGGCTTTGAGTGTATTTAATTTATCACTGATAACTTGTTCGGTTTACTCATAAGGAACGATATACAAGGACTTCCTGTAGTCATCGTTACCGTCAGAGTCTCCTTGTACGGCGCTACACGCGAGCGATCGGCATGTAGGTCTTGCATTGTTTCTCTGATTTATATGTTCACAATGGCTACATGCTCCTTAGGATAGGTGGCATCATTAGCTTGACTTATTGCCAGAAAAAAGGAAACATTATATTCTTTATCTTCACCGTTAAGCTTCTTACATCTCAGTGAGTTAAAATTACTCCAGGAAACGATTCTCATGTAGCATAGACCCATTTGAAAACCTGATTTTCCTTCTCGTAATATCAAATATCAGTTATTGTAATGGGTAATACAAAGATGCAGTATGAGTTGATGTTAGAGCTGAAGTTAATCTCGAATTGTGACCTCAAATATCGCTACGTGGGTACGTTATAGTCGACAAATAAACCAACAAACCGTTACGACACGGGCACCACAATGTAAAATCTCCGACAACAAATCACTGCTCTTTGTATCGTGGACGGTTCGGCTTTACCAGATGTGGTAGGGCTGCCGACCTGATGGAACGATACCAGAAAGCCTTTCTGCTGGATAGTAGTTTTGTCTTTTGTTTAATGAAGATAACCATTCTAAACGTCGCATAGACTAGGTTGTAGAATACAATTTTTTTAATGTGATTCTCTGTTCGTGAAATGAAATACAATCAATATAAAATGTTGAAAATGAAAACATAACAGATTGGGCCTATGGTAATATTACAAATGCCAATATGAAACTCATAAATAATGCAAACCCAGATGAACTTTTTGCTTCATATCGATTACGGTTCATCTGATTCAACCTCAATATGATAAAATAAAATATTGTCCATATTTCATGCGATAAAACGGACTTTTTATACTAGCAGACAAGAGTTACGACATACTCGTATAGTGTACTTTTATTATATTATCATTCCCGCATTTCTGAACACGTATGGAGAGATATGAAAACAGCACGAGCGTGAAAAATATAAAGATGTTATCTTCTGACGTTCGGTCTTGTTTGAATACCTTATAAAACTTTAGCGATAACTCATATATTACTATAGGTCTTATGAAGACAGTACCTATGTAGGTAAAACTCAGAAGATTTATGGAAATATGTTCGTATGTAGCGAGGCGTGTCTCGCATCGCCCTAAGGGAAGATTACAAAAGCATATTTGCATACGCAAGATAATTATTACCTAATGATCTTAGAGAATGAAGGAAGTCGCGAGCTAAAGTCGCATGACGGCTCGGCCATATAAACCGACAGGCCATAAAGGGTCGCGCCCTCAGGGCGACGCGCGCGCACGATCGGATCCACACGACCCAGCTTGATAGCTTCCTAGAATTATCTGTGCTAGTGCAGATAGATTTAGAATCGAAGTAATCATACATTATTTAAGAATTGTCTGTTTTTGTGCAGACCTTGAGGACGGTCACAGTTGTTGCACTTGTCTTCTGTTATTAGATTATTGTGTCATATTATGTGGCGTTCATTATTGCGTGTGTCGTAGCGTGACGAACAGTTTGATTTTCCTTGTGTACACTACTGTTTTCATCACACTACTACTCATTTTTAGGGCTCCGTACCCAAAGGGTCTCCACGATCCGTCTGTATGTCTGTCTGTTTGCCGGTCTGTCACCAGGCTGTATCTTATGAACCGTGATAGCTAAACAGTTGAAATTTTCACAGATGATGTATTTCACTAGGTGGACTGATGACCTGGACTTAAGGTTGCGGAAAGGCGTTGGATGTGAGACGCACGGGATCGGTCAATGTAGCGACACCTGGGGAAGGCCTATGTCCAGCAGTGGACGTCTTTCGGCTGAAATGATGATAATGATGATTATGATTTATTTCCGCTATAACAACAAATACTAAAAACACAATAAAATAAATATTTTATTGGGGCTCCCATACAACAAACATGATATTTTGCCGTCTTTTGCCATAATGGTACGGAATCCTTAGTGCGCGAGTCCGACTCGCACTTGGCCAGATTTTCGTTTAGTTTACGAGTGCGATTTCTTAATTGTTTTAATGTCCCCAAGTTCTTCAACAGAGAGCTATTGTTTTGCTTGCAAATAATCGTCTGTAAAATCACCACGAATACATGCTCATTTATTTTGCTATGCATTTTGAGAGATGCTTAGACATTTATCATTCGCAGGAAACACAAGGAACTCAGAGGACCCAAGGGCTTTCTTTGGAGATTTAAGAGGATGATTGCATTGATTGCTGTTGTTTGCAGAGCTCACGATTCGCCTCAAGATCTCCCAGATTGTTAATAGATTAGCAATAAACAAACATAAAGTGTAGCAGTCATCGCGATCAAGGTCATCAACTGGTTGATATTCTTGCTTGACAAGAAGCTTGGAACTTTGACGTTCCAATACATTGGACGTAATAACGAATTGCCATGAAATTGCGTGGCTTATTCGAGTTTTTTTGTTAGGTTTGTTTTTCAGCTCCGCATAAAGACAAGAAGATAATTGAGACACGAGGCAATACTTGACAACAATAATGAATATAGGTACCTACCTAGCTATAGGTGTTTAGTGACTTTGTAATGTTTTACAGTTTTTGAAGAGAACATCGTGAAACAAGTTTTTTAAAACTTCAAGAGGTTCATAGCTTTTATTTTTGTTATCCTATCTAGATGCATCGTTTGGTTTTATTGCACACGGGCAGCGTATGATTTGCCTTGTTTTCCTTAAATCCAGATACATTTTTTTTATTCTATATCTTGCGCTTGATCACTATCTCACCTGCGCGATGATGTGGTCGATGGTGAAGCACGCTTGCCTAGAAATAACATATTCACTCTTGATTTAAATACCCCTAGATTGTAGCTGTCGGGAAACACAGACACCGGCAGGGAATTCCACTCCTTAGCTGTTCGCATAATAAAAGTGTTCCCAAACGTTTGGTACGTATGGGTGGGATGTCCACCATGTACTGGTGGCGCAACGCCGTACGTCTGATTTCTATATTTCTTGATAGAACGTTTTGAAAATAATTTTTAACGTAATATCCTCAACAATCCTAGAGATTTGATCGTCATCGGTTGTATAGATTGAATCTCATAGCTGGGTTTTTTGTTTACTCAAAAAGATTGAGCTGAGGCCCGAACTTATGAGGAAATATGGGCAGAGAACGCCGACTGAATTTCCTTAGTAAAAAGTCATAATTCGTGGTTTGGTTCTCGCCTATTTCCTCCTCTGAAAATGGAAGATGTATACTATACCCCTATGTTTTTCTTTTTGATGATACATCTTTACCTTAACCTTCAAAAAATGTTCAGAATTGCGCTGTCAACAGAGGTTTAGTGTACAAATTTGACAAATATAAATGAAAATAGGAAAACAGAGGGGCATTGTATATATCTTACTTTTCCAGTTTATGGAGTATCTTTTAAATTGGTCCAATATTAGAGGAGGAAATAGGCGAGAGCCACACCTCGAATTATGACTTTTTACTTATGAAATTCAGTCGGCGCTCTTTGCCCCTACAAAGAAATCGTACTCAACGAAGGCTTAAAGTATTAACAATCAAACGAAGAAACTTTATCCTTGATAATGTAACTTAGTTTGATTGTGTACAGCAAACATTATACAATTATTAGATGTTCATTACATTAATTGACTACATAACTGCAGCTTCAACTCTTTGGATTTCCTGTTCTAGTCTTGAGAACGTGCCTGCGTTTATTTACCATTTATATCTGCTATCATGTCTTCATGACAGTTAATAAATGTATGTAGATTTTATTGGAAACCTGCAGCTTGAGACAGTATCTTTGCTTGCGTGATAGTCCATAATTATACCAGACAAACGCGATGCCTGGGTAAACGTCTCCTTCAAGCAATGGTCTAACTGTTTTCTAAACATCCAAATCCGTTGAGACGTTGGCCGAGGCTTGATTGATTAATATATATATACGTGGGGGGTAAATCCTGATTTTCAGATTTATAGTTAATAATACTAGAATAGGATAAGGAAGGCGTATCTACCTACTTCAAGACGTCGATGGTACTCGTAAAATAACGCCGGCAATTGTCAAAGTGGATGTTGCCGGGCTGGCGAGGTCAACGGACGGGTGACCGCCGGGACTCGGGTCACTTCGCAACATCGGTTTCTTAAAAACGCCGTGGAACAATACACACCGCCTAATATTACCTAGAAATTCTGCCTGATGCAATCTTTTGTGTTCGCATTATAAATTCCGTCAGCTTTCCTACATGGGAGCCGGTCAGACGGGTGTACCATATACGGAGTTTGCGACGACTAAATTTACGTCATTTTCGCCTTTTCTTTTTTGAAATGGAGCATTCGGGGAACCTATAATACATACCAATAAACCTATATATAGACATTTAAGATCGATGCCTCTCTGCCTGGTTTTGTAGAGTTTGTATCGATTTTGATATAGTGAAACGAAAATACCATATGTTTTATTAGATGATTTTTCAGAGAAAATCATCATTCAAAGTAAATCGGACGGTAAATTTGACCACAAATTACAGATAGCCAACGCATTTGAATATTCTTATGTTCTTATAGCTATTCAATACACAGTCCTTTTTTTTTTAGCGTGGAGAAATTCTCATGCATACTGCGCTACCACGGGGAGATATGTTATGTGGGACTCGAACCCACTAAAACTCCACGGTGTACTCCTGTATCGCTTATGGCGGGAACACGGGCACGCGTTAGCACTCACCGCGAACCCGCCGCGGCTGTCCGTCTCCGGACTCTCCTCTGGGGTTTACCCCTCATCACCAGAACGCACTGAACGCCCTGACCACCCCAGGGACCAAACCAGCACATGGGTGCCAGACGACCCCGTGTATGGCACCATTGGTCCCCCTGTGACGGGTCAGGACAGTGGCCCCGCCACCTTCAATACACAGTACTGGATTAACCCATCTATGTTTCCTACGACAAAATGAGCGTGCAACGCATCGTAATTAATATTACGCATTTATTATGTAATTTGTTCTTGATAAATGAGTTAGCCACAAGCAGATTCAATTACCTTACGAGTGGAACAGTAGGCAGTCTCCGCATTCCTGCATCAGAGCCTTTATAATCGCATGAAGCTGTTCCGTTAGGAATTTCATATTTTAGATAGGGACGCATCGGCCATGTGAGACAAACCTTTGTTATTGGTATTTCAGGAATTTCATGTTATCTTGCACGGCGAATTGCCATATATGGATGCAGTATAGAGCTTATAGGATTTAAACTTTGTCTTGGTGAGTATTTATTGGACAGGCTACCAGTTTATGGCTCTAATACCGAAGACGGTTTTGTTGAATAAGAAACCTGCTGGCGCAACGGGATCTCTTTGTGTCGAATATGGGTAGGAATTTTGAAATAAAACATAGACAAAGTTTTGAAATGATTACGTAATTATCTATATCAAAGCTATCTTAGTGTAGGACCCGTTAAACAATACTATAGCTGAAAGCCCGAAGGCCACTATCTTACACGTACAATCAACGTCTTATAATCGCCACCCGCATTACTCGGTATGATTGTAAAGGCACTATCGTATCTACTGGCAGTCATTCATCATGATACTAATATTAGCCTTTCGTCATTCGTTCATCGGGTCAGTATTTTATGTTAGTACGTCAAGACATTCACATACATATTTGGCCTCAGTCTCAGACTTTATAGATAGTATTAATCTGGGGTCTGGGCGTAAGTTGAAGCTTATAAAATTTAATTACTCATTGTATCGTTAGCATTCATTTGTTATAATTAAATGTTGAGCAACAATTCTGAAGATTATCTTTTCGGTTCCATTCATATTTTGCTCTCAGTAGGATACAATATAGTATTGTATGTCATGTATGTATTCATTCTTCATGAAATCGTCTAAATGTATATGCAAATGGCATGGGGTTTTATGATTTATTTATGTACACACAAATCACTTAAAAGAGAAAAGAAATAATACATATGGAAGAGCACAAAGGTACTGTTTATTTCAATAGAAATTTCTTCCAGCAGACCAGCGACAGTAAAGCACACATACACACACAGCGCACAGCCACATAGCTTATTTAGCTTCACATTCTAAGTTAACCTCGTGAACTTTTCAGCAGATAGTAAGGTACTGGTCGAATAACCGTATATGTTGTAGTTGTTAAAGTAAATGCATTAGCAGCAGGCGACAGTCAAGATCCAGCGAGCGTAGTAACTAACATTTTGATGAACGTATGCGGAGCGCGTAGCGAGAATTAGATTGCAGGGGCTGCATGCACGGCTGTTTCCAAATTGCATTTTGATGAATTTTGGTAGACAGGGATGTGTGCTCCCCAACAGTATCCCCCAAGGTTTGGAGTGATGCCTCCCACACCCAGAGCAACAAATAAAACTCACCAAATATGCTTTAACGCAACTGCAATTTGCATTTTTCAGTGTAATTTTATTTCAGTTTGTTTTTGTTCAATATAAAATGTTTGTATTAATACTAGCCCTGTTTTATTAAAATAGCTCACGTTATTATCACTTATTGGCACATCGACGTGGAAGTAATTTGTTATACACAAATTAACGAGCTCAAATATATGGGCCGGAAATAATGTGAGGTAATTAGTGGCAATTGAGTATTGTATCTTGTATCTAATGATACAAGAATGGACGCTAATAATAATACTGTGTGCTGCAGAAGAAGCCGTCTATGGAGATTCACCGCTATTTGCTTCCCGGTCACACTCGGTATTCAAAATTATAATTACAATAGCTTGAATTCGTTGTTACCTTCTATTTCTAATGGCATGGAAGTAAGTACAAAAAGTCACGCACATCCGGAGTACTTCACAGGTTAGTTGTAAATCTGTGATACAGAACCGTTTGTTACAAATTGATGGGTTTTGCTGATGAGTGCTATGTTATTGCATGACTGGACCATTTCTTCGTTAAGACCATCGAAAGGACCACTATATTTGCGTTTGCGACTTGTCGTATCCACCGTTACGATAATCGAACATGTCGATAATCGAAATCAAGTAGTAGAAGTGTTAAGGTAATATCATTATGGACTTAATTATATACATTTTCACAAGTTTCGTAATTGGAACGCTAAAACTGTTCTTGGATCGTCATTAGATACACATAGAGGCTGCACTTTGTATTCGAGGAAACACTTTTGCGCGAAATAAGGTAGTCTTACGTCTTAGATTACGTCAACTAACTAACTTAATCATATCTCTATCCTGCTGTATACTACAGTTTAGATTTGCATCAATATTTCGGCCATACAGTTTTTAAGAGGCTTCAATTAGGTCATGTAATTGTTTCTCTTATATTTTTATATTATTTTTACCAAATGAAATCTTCGATCTACGTGTTGGTATCCTTGAATGAAGAAAGCAATTGACGTTACTCATTACCAGAAACCATTGACCTTTACCAAAAGATCCTTTCCTAAAGGTCAATCTTTAAACTTTTAAGAAAAAAAGTAGCGCACATAATTGGCACGCAAAGTTATATAAGAGCTATCGGCTGCGAAGTTCTCATTCCCATATGTATAGTATTTGATGCAACAGTGCGCAGTGGGCCGACCGGTTCCGACGGCCCCAATATATCTGCTGAGACTACGTCACCGCAGCTCACTGCCCAGTGGGTGTGCTTTACAGCTTAGGTAATGCACACACTATTTTTACATATTGCGTTTGTGGTTTTTTTTCGAGTTCTGCCTAAGTAATGTTTGTTTGGAGTGCAATGCGAGTACGTTTCGAGCAATGTGCTAATGACTCATTCTGGCTTTGTATTTGCTTTTACATTAGTTCAAAGGTACTTAATACGTGTTTTTTTTGTTCGACAAAAGTGTAAATACCAAATAGTAATATTACTACTATTGTGTTATTGCTATTGAATGTATGATTGTTAAAGTTTCAGGTTTTACACAGACGAGCAATCTTCTTTAATCCGGATTGTATAAATTGAAAATGAAATCCTTTGGCTTAATTTACTTTTCCCTAAATGCCTTGCTCGGTTCCCAACCATAGACGGTACTCCATTACCCTTATATTTGTTCGAGTTTTTTAATCTCTAAACCGGTCTCACTTCCCCCCATATTCCAGTGAAAATGGAGAAAATAAGTAGGGAACAATGGAGGAAAAGACTCTCAAGCATAAGTGGGGATGAGAACCAGTTCATTATCCCGGCTTATGCTTGAGTGTTTTATTTTTATATACCATTGCCGACGCCATATATAATATAAGGTCAGTCGTACGTGACATAGGTAAACTTTGACGGATTTAGGACGTCCTAAAGCCTGGCCAGGGACAAAACAGCACAGACTAATCCTATTTAAGTCCTACTTTAGTATTTGTCTGATTAGTCACTGTTACTAAATTATTACTAAATGTGAATGTATAATTTATTTAGTAACGGTATTGGGCGGAATAAGTACCCTTTGCTTATTATGAAATCACAAAGTTATAAAGAAATATAATGCATCTTTTCTAGTAACTTTTTGCTATACGTAGGTCAACTAAAAAACAACTAATATATAGAGAAAACGGTTGATGATGATGAGGTTTCTAAGAAAAGGTAAGTGTACAAGTCGTCCCATAAAATAAACATTAACGGAATGGGTTCTTAAAAATACTAAAAGTAGGTAGAACGACTCCACCAATTGGCGACTTCCCACGGAAAGGGTATTGTTTGTGACTACAACACTTGGTAAGTAGGAAGTCGTCAATGATGATTGCTGGTGTGACAGGTAGCCACCGATCAGCGAAAATAATGACCAGTCATTTGACAAACGACGGTGTCGTCGGAATTCTTCGGCTTGCTTCGGCAACTCCCGCCCATATCTATGCGAGAAATTGCATAAAAACTCTATGTCAATATATCCCTGTATTGCCAAACTGTTGTAAGTGATTGCTTCAGGATCTTTCGCCACAACACACGGTATGATCGATGGTAACAACTTGTTACGATTAATGATGTTGTCATTTTATAGGTCAGCGTATAAAATATATGCTTTGTGCCGAGTAATGAAGCATTGGTTAGCAATATAATTCTATTGAACAGGTCTGAATATTAGCATTATTAATGATAGTATTATTTATGGGTACTGGAGTTCTACAGCCATACAAAGAGACCATTGAATCAAAATAGAAAAAATACCTATAAGTTCCAAGATCTTTTTACACAAACAGTCATGTACAAGCGGAACGGAATTCCCGAAAAACAATATCATAGAACAACATCTTTAAAAGGCCTTCGTTTATTTTTTTGTCCTAACCTTCGTGCTAAAGACCGCTTCATGCAAATATTAAATTATCAAATAATACTTTCGTGTCTTTATCACAATACGCATGCCTACCTCAGAGCGTTGTCCCAAAATTAGACAGGGCTTTTGTAACATCTCGCTTTTCAAAGATTTCGGACGAAGACAATGTGTCACAGACACGCCTGCAAATCCGATATGTTCGCTTGTCCGACAAAACAAGTTGGACGAGCCGTGACGTAATATACCAATCGTGACCAATCTCGTGGATATCTCATGTTATTTACACGTTAGCACAGTGTTGTCATGTTTCCTGGCAAATATTGATAACAATACATCTTTGAGAGACCAAGGTTTTGTTTAAAAATAAACTGCTCCATTGTAGAGTATCCTCGTGGAGTGTTCAAGCAGAATGAATAATAAAATACTCATAATGGCTTTCCTGGAAATTGCGAAACATTATGAATTTGATAGATAGAAAGGATGATGTTACGCTTTAAAATACGGAACGTGGAGCGGCTGGGGCAATGGATACTTCCGCGAGCGTCGTTATCGAACCTCGATCAGCCCACGGGGCAATCAGAGCGAAGCCTGCACCGCGCATGCGTGGTGAATGTCTTAGCACCCACTGTAGCATATTCACCGAAAAATACTCTACGAGATCTAACTGATAATTGAGCGAGAATATTGTAAGCTCGTGGGAACCAGCCTTGTTATTATGTCAGCACTAAAATGATAGATATGATAATAAATACGAGTATGTTTATGTAAGAGTTAAATGCTCTGATAATTTGGAATTATATTGCTTCATTACTTAGTTAAACTGAGCATTAATAATGAGGCCTAGCATAAATTAAACAAGGTAATGAATGAGCAGAGGAAGATGCGACCTCGGTTCGTGTCGTGGAGGCCGCGCGCCGCACTCTGCCTCCACTTAGCTCAATCACGCAAAAGGCGCAGGTAGTTGATTTTAAAATGAGAATCACGTGTACACGGCTAGTTGTAATTTTTTGAAAATAATATATGTTACATTAGACCACTTTCTTAATAATTAGATCTAGGATAATTTTGAATTTTATTCGTATAACATAGTGTAATTAATTTGTAAAGTTATATCTGACAAGGACAAAAAAAACGACATTCACACCAAAACCGCGGGGCATTTTAATAATATTTGCACCATCTCAAAATTTAACTAGGTATCTATATTATTTTGATCTAAAGCTTTTTTTTTTCAAAGTCATAGAATAATAAGGAAAGTACAAAAAACTACTGAATTTTCGGACGCGCGGGTGTGAACAGCGTTTTGTTTCGTCAAGGTCGTTGGCGACTGTCGTCGTCTTAAAGAACTGATTTTTATTTTTTTTGGGTTGGTAATCATTCAATGACTTCTCCCGCTCTGGGTGAGGCGGGAGGGCGTGTCAGACTTTTACTGACTAAAACCCACCCGTGTTCCTTCATTTGCTTGTGCCAGGGCCGCGGTAACTCTCTTTCAAATTTATCCGCGACCAAGTGTAGTTGGCCTAGTGGTCACAACCGTTACTGTGGAGCATGAGGTCCTGGATTCGATTCTCGAGTCGGGCTAAATGTTATCGGGCTTATCGATCTAGAATTTATAAGTAGCACTGAACTTATGCCCTGTCGATGGCAGTAGTTTCGCCGACTATAACATAAGACTTAACCATAAATTTTAATGAGGAAATGTAGGTGTACCATAAGGTGCAACTCTGCCTAACCCGTCGGGACATAAAGGTGTGATGTTATGATAAAAGTTTCCCTGTCCAATGCTTCATATATGATTCATTTTATTGTTTTACTAAATAGACAATGAACCTGTTAATAATGAACAACTCATTAGATGCCTTTCACATGAATGGGTGCCAAGTTTTCGGTACACCACATGCCACCATGCGACTACTCAATGCATGCAGTCATGCAACGCGTTACAGTTGCAAAACATAAGCAATGCATTGTGTAACATTTGTAATAGTGATCGCGTATGCTCTACTTACTACTAGGTAGTATGTAATTCTAAATAGACGTCTCTGGTTAGGTTTTGTTAACATGCTTCACTATTTCCGTACAGGTCTATTGCACACCCAATACAAAAAGAAGCTTATTGTAGAACGTTGCAAAATTTTAAGTTTGTTCCTGCTAATTGTGATAATAAGTTTAATTCTTTATTTTGTATTATATTTATTTATAATTCATGCTATTTCTCTCTTCGAACTTTCTCAGATCGCACACAGAGATATGTACGGCGGATTTCTAAATTTAAAAAAATATGTTAAATATTTTTTTATTAAACTTTGGCATTTTACTTTTTTTACTTTACTTTTTTAGCTTTTTTTTAGCATTGTTTTTGGCATGTGTTTTTTATTTAATTTTAATTGCTTCTTGTATTTCAGCTACAATTCAAAATATCAATTCTAAATGCAGCAATTATAAAATTTTGCTGTACAATAAATAATCTACTTACATATATCTCTTAGAACAGTTATAAAGACAGCAGTTACAACATTACTAAAACAAAAACCATAAAAACCTTACTACCTATAAAACCAGTAACGTATGTGTAAAAATGCGCGGTTAATTGTCAAATCGCCTTGAGTGCCACATAGATATGCGATGCGCGTTGCACTAGGTGCGCGCGCGCACTCATGTCCTATTTGTTCACACTAACGTGATGTCATGACATATTACTGAACATAGCCGATGTAAACATACGCTTGTTCATTGCTATAAGACTATAAAACAATCTACATTAAGCATCGGTGCTAAAAGTTGTCATATATTTGCCATATTAAAAGAAATAAAAATTTTGTTTTTTTTTTTGTATTAGGCGCCGGTGCTATAACTCGTCATATTATATTTGTCACTAGCTGACCACCGCGGCTTCACTCCCGTCAACTGGCTATCTATCTACCTACCACTGCCTACAATACTACAATTTTTAATTTATGCTCAGCTCTTATTAGTCGTAGCGTGATGTTATATAGCCTATAACCTTGCTCGATACATGGACTATCCAACAGAAACATATTTTTCAATTCCAACCAGTAGTTCTTGAGATTAGCGCGTTCAAACAAACAAACAGACAAACTCTTCAGCTTTATAATATTAGTATAGATGTTGATAAAACTCCTTCGCAAATGAACAAATTTCATTACCATAGAAAAAGGTTATAGTGATTCAATCTTAAAAGATACATATGCTGTCGCGGACTTTTTTTTCGAACTTTTAAAGAGGAACAATTCTATCATACATGATATTTGCGTATCTAAAACCGTTTACGCAGCGCACGCAACGGAAGCTCTCAAAAAGGAATATTTTTCCCGTTTTTGCAACATTGTTCATTTATGCTCCGCTCCTATTGGTCATAGTGTAATGTTATATTGCCTATAACCTTCCTCGATAAATGGACTATCCAACACAAACATATTTTTCCAATTCCAACCAGTAGTTCTTGAGATTAGCGGGTTCAAACAAACAAACTCTTCGGGTTTATAAATTTAGTATAGTTTTGACATGTTATATAAGCAATTTCCAACAGCTTTACCTATGTAGTCATCCCAAGGGGACATACTGCCGGATTATCAAGTATCCCACGTCCAGCTCATGAAAAAGCTAATTTAAATCTAAGCGTTGAAACAGAGAAAAGACCGAGGTCTTTTCGCATCTATAATATTATCCTGTTATGGTCATGTGATGAGGAGGGATGAAACGCGTGTTACTAAAAGAGTTATGAATATAAATGTGGGTATGGAGACGGAGGGGACGGCAAAAGAAAAGATGGATGGTCTGTGTGAGGAACATGAAAGAAAAGGGAATCGGTGATAGTTTTTTTTTTATTATCGTTAGTCTCGCGTTTGAGCACTACCTCGCCTGATGGTAAGCGATGATGTGGTCTACGGTAAAGCACGCTTGCCTAGAAGTAACCTATTCTCTCTTGACTTAAAGACCCCAAGGTTGTAGCTATCAGGGAACAAAAACTCTGGAAGGGAGTTCCATTCCTTAGCTGTGCGCACAATGCCAGTATTATCAAAACGGATAACAGATAGTGTGATGGGGAACAAGAAAACCTCAGCACTCAGTGGATCGTAAATAGCAGAAATAAAGATTTATTGAATCAGTTCTTGCTAAGGGCACAAAACCATTAATTAGCCTAGCTGGATATAAGCATACAATTAAAATTGGATTTGATTATTATACGTACCTATTATCACGCTGTAAACAAGTAAACATGTGATTACACGACAGAAAAGAAAAAATATGGATACTTAGTTAAAGGCAATATTTAAATTTGGAATTCGAGATAATTACCGAATGGAATAAGGAATAACAAACTCTATTTCACATAAGACTAACTTCAAATTTCATTGAAACCCCTGCTTATTTTAGGGTCTTTTTAATATATGCAAATGGTCACTTAAAACCAACTAAAATTTACAACGCTAAAGTCGATACTCGAGATAGAGGCAATGGATTCTATTCATCTTCAAATTATAAATTCAAGTACACACCATGCACTTCTATAGTATTAAATCCATCCTTAGTTTTCAATTAACGACTAATTGAACTATGAATTATTCTATACACGAAGAGGTGAAAGAATTCTACCGCAAAAACTGGGATGTAGTAGTGGTTGTGGAAACCAATGATTAATCAGAGAAACACACTTTGACGGTTTGAATAAGAAGAACTTACGCATGCTGCATAAGCACTTATATTTAGTTGGGCACTGTGAGTGGAATAAAAACCTTGTTAATTAAAAATATGAACTGATTTATTCTTTGTATTTATCAAGATGACTTTGTAGATAAATTGAGAATGCAACAAATGTAGTAAAATAATATCTAGGTGCAACTACACAGACATATTTCTAAGGACATACGTACATAATTTATTTAAGCTGCTTTTGTGGTGAATAAACAAAATTATACATTAAAATATTTACGCTATGGGCATTGGTATTACAGCATCTACCAAGTTCACAGGCTAAGTCTTCACTATGTAAATATTATTGCTGCAATGGAAATAAAGTGATTAACTGCTATTCATAGCGCACTTAAACAATGGTAATTATAGTTATTATCATTCTTATGTTTTATTTTCTAACTTCAGACCTACTGGGGTCTTACTATGACGTCTTAAAATCATCATGGTTCCTGTGTGAGACATTGACGGAGCTATTCAGTAAGAATAGCACTATACCTTTTTCATAAGGCATTGTTACGTTTTAGTTCGGCCCCTGAATAAAATGTATTGATGACAGACCGAAATATTGCTTATTATACGTTCTTTGTCTGAACTCTAAATATTAGAATTCCCATGAACTACATTTATAGATTTTTGACTTTTGGGTGTCTTAGAAAACCGCAAGTTCAAATGTAAGCTATTGTAGATAAAGCCATTAATTCGATTTGACCCATTGTAGTAGTTTATAGCGGGTTATTGACATAGAAACTTGAACAGAGGAAAGTCTATGTAACAAATATTGAAGAATAGATTTGAATGGTTCATTGATGTCCGAGATTCACAATATGAATGGTGCAGCCTACAGGGCTATTTCTTTATCCTAAATTCAGAAGTTATAACGAGACTTTAGCAAAAACTTATTGAAAAATCTTTGAAAATAAAGATCCCTCTTAATACCCTTAATTTACCATTATCGAGCCACCACAGCTTCGCACGGCTTGAGCAATTTAATTGCCCAGGGTTTTTCCATTTCTTACATACAATTCTTGTCCTACCAATAACGAACACAACAAAAAGAGTCGCCAAATTGGTTGAACTTTCTCAAGTGATCTTTCATATATGCGGAATTTATTTTTTATTTATACAGATTGAGGTCTCTACTCTACCAACTACAAAATCTGTTTCGTCCAGCAATTTATAGTAAACTCTGTTTACGAATGATTCAGTATTAAAATTAATATATGTAAGTATGTGTTATGTACGCCGTATGAGTCAATATTGCGATTTGAGTCACCGTTGGTTTCCTTGAATGAATGAACAATCGTAGTTTTGGTATGCAGCGCCTACGGCAGGCTATTTGCACCTTCAGGCTTTTAACTTAGCTTTGTGGATCGACGTATGGGATAATCCTGATGAATGTACTTCTATATCTATACTATCTATACTAATATTATAAAGAGGAAAGATTTGTATTTTTGTATGTAACGAATAAACTTAAAAACTACTGAACCGATTTCAATAATTCTTTCATTGTTCGGAAGCTACACTATCCCCGGGTGACATACGCTAGTTTTCATCCCTGTATTCACACGGGAACGGAAAATACGCGGGTGAAACCGCGAGGCGTCCGCTAGTAATGAATAAACCTCCATTAGGAGCTACTAGAACAAATAAGGCTATAACTAACAGTAATTGCAAAAAATATCGTCTCTATTAAAATATTTAGAACACGACTATTACATATTTATAGCAAATGTACACTTTTTCCAAGGTCCAGTTAATTGCCACATAAAAGGGCAGTATTCTTAGCATTTAAAAGTCAAAAGCCTTTAATCGTTCTTAATTCGAATTCGAACGCGAGTATTGGTCGGGGCGTGGGATGCGTAGGCTGTGAGCTGTGACCTTGCGCCCGCGCCGATACTGCCAGACGCCTGGCATTGGCGTGCCAAGCAGAACCTAATATGGCCTAAATTGGAGGCAGGGTTTGGTTTATTTATATGTGTAGTTATAGCATAAAATGTATGCTTTATGCAATCATGTCTGGCCAAAGACTTAGAGTTTATTGAATTTTAATTAATCTGTATCATTGCATAATATCTGGCCACTAGCCAGATATTATGCAATGCTTCAAAAAATAACATGTGCAAAATATTTGCTTTATTTCCTCGAAGTCTTTGAACTTGACAATTTTTTTTAATAAGGCTTTTGAAGCAGATTGTTGACTGCTTAGCCTTTGTATGTTAAAGAGTTATCTCTCTTTGATACAACATGGTTAATGTATTACAAACTATACTATAATCACACTAATATTATAAATGTGGAAGTTTGTGAGTGTGTTTGTATGTTTATTACTTCTTCACATTCAAACGGCTGCACGGACCTGGATGAAATTTGGTATAGAGGTAGCTAACACCCTGGAATAACACATTGGACACTTTTTATCCCGCGAATAAGTTCTCTCGGGATATTTTTCGACTTTCTCGCGGGCGAAGCCGCTAGCAGAAGCTAGTAATTCATAAATGCGAAATAACTCTGTCTTACTGTTTGTTACCTTTTCACGTCATAACGGCTGAACCGATTTAGATGAAACTTGGTGGACGAGTAGACCATGTACTATGGGCCAAAGCTACATCTGATCACTTTGAAAACAAAATCCCGTGCACAAGATGACCCCAGCTGCGTCCGCCCTTTTTGCGTCGACCATAACCAAATGACTTGTTTGATTTTATTGCCGTCTTTTTTTAAATCCAAAAACAAGGGGCTGACAGGTACTAGAGAAACAGTCACCCGATGCTGCGATACTATTGGTTGATGAGTATGTCGGCGTTAATTTAGCGGGCGAGCCCTGCAAGCTAAAATAGTCCTTACGGTGATCAGATATAGCTTTGGCCGATTGTACTGAATTAGGCAATACATACTACATAAACTCACGCCTTTTTCCCATGGGGGTAGGCAGAAACTACAGAACGCCACCTGCTACGATCCTTACATACTTCTTTTGCTTCACTCACATTCATGCATCTAGTCATACACACACGCCGGTTATGAGTACTGCGCACCTGGCCTTTTTGAAGAACATTACCTATAAGGTCTATGTATGTCTTTCTAGGGCGTCCCCTCCCGGCGTTTCCATGGTATTTATTTTTATTTCCATTTCGAATTAGGAAATAGCATAGTTTTTATCCCTTGGGGTAATTTATGACTTTTACGCGGACCAAGCCGCTGGCAGAAGCTAGTGAACTTTAAAACTAGAGCAGGCTAGAGTAGTGTGAGTTTCCCATTATTAGCACTTTGTTCACGTTACTTATCATGCAACTGTCATGTCGTGAAAAATATTATGAAAAGTTATAGCCGTAGCAGTACTATGTTGTAGTAAGCAGTAACACTTGGTGCAATGTTGTATGTGACCATTAAGTTAAAGTTACCGAAGTTATTGTTCTCAGTTAACCATTAGTTTAACTGGGTTATGACCAGTTGCCAATGCAAAACTAGTATACTTACTGTTGCGTAACTTGGTGTCCAGTTTACTACTTTGATCTATTATTAAGAAAACCGATTGTTTGAGGTTGAAAATTGAGTAGAGCTCTGTATTTAAGGACTTTGGAGAATGGGTAATTTGATACAGCAGTCAATGTTGCTAATATTGAAATATAATTGACGGGCGGTTATCCGCAGCTTGGTTGGCAAACATGCTTCAATCCTTAGTTAAAACCACTCAGGGTTTGAGTATCTAAAAGCTTTTCTTAGTACATCTCTATCATCTAAGCCACATAAGTATTTGGCTTTAGTGATATGTACTAAGGCCCAGTTTTTTATCCGTAGTTAACTCAACCAATGGTTATGCTTCTTCTTCTTTTCGTGTGAGGATGTGGCCGCCTCTGTTGTCAGAGTTAATTTAGCCGCCTCTGGGAACCCGACAGGACTCTGACTTGGCCATTTCAGACTTACATTAACTATATGAGTCCAGGTTTGGTTATGCTAACCAATAGTTTCAAATTTCGCTAAAATGCGTTTTCCATCAATTTTAGGCCTATAAAATGTTCCAATAAGTTTGAGAGTTAATTCTTTGAGCATTTTAGAGTAAAAATTTACGAAAAAACGCGTTTTTATGAAATTTGAAACCATTGGTCAGCATATTAAAAGATTAGTTGGGTTCAAAAATCTGTGCCTTAATCATTGGATTTAGCTCTGCTCTTTTTATTTTTCTGGCTGATTCTCAGTTGCTTGTCAGTTGATTATGAAACTGATTTGTGTGTGTTATATTCGTGTTATATGTTTTTAGATATAGTTTACAAACTTAGCACATGAATATTTTGCGATAATGTAGGACTTCATTTCCGCTTATTTCATTTACTGTTTGACATTTTGGGCACAGGATGCTAATTACTAATTAACTATACATATGCAAAGTATTAAAGTATTATTTGCTGACCTGTGAATTACAATTTGTGGCGTTTGGATTGGAGCCTGACATAGATGAATTAGGTAGTAGGCAGTAGTGATCCATGGACTAATTAAATTAGTTTCCACACTAACAACCGAATTCTGAATTAAGAATTAGAAGTTGAGTATTTGTCAAACTATACACCTGTCAAACTTGACACGTTCTTAACACCAAATTCTCCGCTCCAACGCCCGATTTCTGAATTAAGAATTTGAAGTTGAGTATTTTTCAAACTCGACTTAAGCCTGAAGCGTCAAAATTTACTAAAGTAGGATTTTAGACGTTCTCAACTCAAAATACTCATTTCAGAAATTGGCGGCAATGTTTAACTGCGTCCTACAGCTAGACGCATCATTAGTTTTGGTTCCCTAGAGCTATATTTGCCTTATTGTTAATGGATCAAAAGGGATGCTTCTTGGTCATAAGAGTAAACAGTAAAGTAAGTTATGGTGAAAGATAGGATATATACCCAGATGTCTTATATATCATCTATTCATGTTTTAGTTTACAATCTGCCTAGCCTTTTCCCAACTATATTGCGGTCGGCTTCCAGTCTATCCGGATTCAGCTGAGTACCAGTGACATGGAGCGACTGCCTATCTGACTTCCACAACCCAGTAACTGGGTAATACGGTACCCCTTGGCGAGACTGGTGTGAGATCTCAAGCTTCTGACTACTCGTAACGACTGTCAAAGATCTTCAAATGACAGCCGGGACCAACGGCTTAAAGTGCTTTCCGAGGCACGGAGGAAACTCGGTATGTTGAAAATAGTCACCCACCCACGGACCGACGTCGTCAAGCGTTGCTTAACCTTAAAAATCGACCCGTGCGGCTATTATTATTTAGCCACGAGCTCCTCTCAAGTTTAAGTTTACGATGTATTATTTTGATATAGGTCGAATAGATCGACCCAATTCTGAGTAAATAAATATTGAGCTCAATACAATATTTATTTGTTAATGGCATTTCTTGAGAAACAACATGAATGGACAATAAAATCAAATAATATCATCGCAAATAAACACAAGTCTATTATAAGAAACGTATCGAAGGACACCATAAAATAAATTACGACAAGTTTAATACAAAAACAATGTCAAAGCAGAGGCGTATAAATTGAGCGCTATTTACACAGCCGGCAGCTGATCAACCTTCCTCTAACTCATTTACATAGTACCTCATCACATACATACATAACTAAACTATACATACAATATGCCCCATATTTGCTTATGGCATTTGATTAAACACGTAGAGCCATGGTGCGAACTCTTTGATATGAGATAGAGGGTACAATGAGTTACGTTCACGTACATAACATAGTATTACAACAGTTCAACGTAATGCAATAAGAACGAACTCATTTGTACCGTACAAATGAATCTCTTTGATTTCTATTTTTTTCAATGAATCATCTAATAACTAGTTCTCGGAATGGAGTAGCAGAAAACTAGGTAACTTGCAGTTCTTTTATGTAATCTTATTTACATTTTATTGGTTATTTTGTAACACCATTACGTTACAAAATAACATAAACAATACAGTTTATTATTAGTAAAACTCTGGCTATCAATTCTGCCAAGGCTATGCTAATAGTTCGGCATTTAAAGCACTTTCGTTAGTCGGTCAACACCAATTAGGTAACATTTATGTACAGTTCTGGTTCTATGCCAATGATATAACTTGAGATAACACAAACTTTTGCAAGGACTTTGCGTCTGTAGGCGTAAAGGAAACTTAATAGTTTCAACCGTCCAGTGTCCAGCTGCAACAACTTTTAAGACATAAATCCAAGTGACTTTGTGACGGTCCCAAAGGTCCGTTAATCGTTTTTTTTGCTTATTCTATTGTGTTGCGATGACGACATTAGTTATTAGAGCAACAAATACCCGTAGAGTGTTATGTTAATTATAGAGAATAGTTATAGGACAGAGGTGCAGACAGTGTTGATAATAATGTGCATGGTGCATGATAATGCGTTGTTATTTATGCACTTTGTTACCTGTGCATGCGCGGCCGCCAGGAGGGCGCCGGTGAGGAGGCTGAGCACTGGCCACATTGTTCACTTGTCAGTCTCGGGTTGTCAGTGAGTAGTTGTCAGTTTGACAGGAGATGCGCGGGCTGTCAGCGCGACATGGCGGACCGGTCTGTGCGCCGTTCGGAGCAACACTGCGCCGCCACTGCTCCACCAACTTTACTTTCCGTGAGAGGCCGCGTTCACACCGGATGCCAATGCCGAGACCATTGTGCCTTAATCATTTTGTAAATACATATCCTCATGTCAATTGGTGAGAGTATCGGAAATTAACAGATAATTTGTTTTTGATTGCTTTTTTTGCAGACAGTACAACAAACTTGACCTGGATTCTGGATTTCATATGAGGATTAAAAAAGAATGACGGCTTCATATTGTACCGGTTGATAACTGGCCCATATATTTATTATTAACACAGTAAACTTGTGAATGCACAGTACACTTGTGGATGCATGGTTCTCATTTTCTCGGTTAAGTCAATTGCAATAATAAAAAAAAATGTCAACATAAAAATACAGGCTTTACATCAAAACAAAAAATAATAAATTAAAAAAACAACTAAAGTAAAGTAGCTCCAGTGTGAACGCACACAGCTGCTACGCAACGTTGCGTCGCGCGTCGGCGGCAGGCGTTACGACACACGCCCACACCTGCACCACACACACACACACACACACAACACACAGGTATACCACACAGATCCCGCCGATACTATCCAGCCTACCTTTTTATTTGTCCTTTTCGCATACGAACTCGAGCCCAGCAGACAAACCTTGGCTGAACTCGTAGTCTGAACCACGTTTTATGCATCTCGTAAAAATTCAAACTGGCACGTTTCTGAGCGTTAAAAGAAAGAAATGTGGCATTGTTTTCGAGAATTATTGTTATAGCGATATTATTGCTACGAACCTACGTAGCTAGACGGTCGCGTAGCACACATATTAGAATTCAACGCGCTCGCCGACACTTCGTATATTTATTTGTTTTAGCTGTTTATTTTTTATTAGTTTTTTTTCGTATGTGGTCTTTTTATAATATCTGTCCATCTTAGCTGTTTATGAGCGATACAGGGTCTTATTTATAAAAAAAATCTCTGAGCTGTTAAGCAAATTCTAAATTAAAAAAGGTAGAATAAGAGTATACCAAGGTGAACTCTTTACACCTGCGTACCCCTATAGAGCGTACTAGTGTGATGTTATGTTATGAAATGGTGTAAACCATAAACAGAAATGCGATTGCAGCTATCCCGAGTGATTTGCCGTCATTTATTGAAGAGTTCTGATATATATCTCCGAAGTTCTTCATCAGATCTTGATTAAAATTAAAAGCGCAAGACACATGACAAGCAACAGCATCCAAAAAAAAAATCACCAAATTCGGTTCACCCAGTAACAAGTTCTGAGGTAACACAAATAAAAAAAAAATACGGTCGAATTGATAATCTCCTCCTTTTTGGGAAGTCGGTTAATTAAATATCTACATATATATATTTTTATAATTAAGAGATCCCACTTAGTTTTTATGAATGGTACGAGTATAATGTTTTCATGTTCTGAAAGATAATAGTTGAATCTAACGATATTGCTACTGGTAATGTTCCCTTATGACCGTTAAGTAGGGTTTCCAAATCCTTTATTTATAAGTAGGCATTAAGGGCCGATTTGAAGGGGACGACGAGGGTAAGAATTCGCTTTAAGATAAAACTTTAATGTGAGTACTTAGTTTTTATAGCTATACTGGAACTTACGCAAGAAGTAGACAGATATAACTTGAAATGATTATCAATCATCCCGAAAGAGGAATGCAGAGTGAAGGGTGTTGCAAATTTAATTCAGTATAAAAATAGTATTTTTTATACAGAGTTCTTATGCTTAAATTCGCAATCATAGACACATACAGCCAGTCGTGGCCCGTCTGAAGTTAATGCCAATGGTTGCGCAGAACATACTTTACGAACCAAATGGCTGTTTTCTTCACGAGTGTAGACGCGAAAGTTCGCAAAGCCTATGTTCAGACGGGCCAAGAGTCATCGGTCGTACTGTACCCAGGTACTTCTTATTAAAATGGAAAGATTTTGAAATTATACTACGTTTGTCAGCAGACTTCCTAAGTTACCAACATTTACTTGGAGGCTAAAAGTATTTAGGTAATATAAAGTAATCTCTACACTTTATCAGTGAAATGCCAAAACACTATTGTTATTGAAATTAAGCATAATAGCAGACAGGATATAAACAATAACAGAGGGTTACAGATTACGGTCAAGGCTGTCACGCCATCTATCGGCAAGTGAAGCTAGCTTTAGAAGGTTCGTGTCAATGTTTATGTCAGGTAAAGATGGCGCTGGTGTGGCGGGGGCACGTTGCCGCCCAAAATCAATACCTCGTGTGGCGTGCGCCGTCCCGCCGATTTTCATCAGTGTTTCAGGAGGCACCCCTACTGCCCACATTCTATACAGTTACACGCGCAACCAGTGCTCTATAAGCGGATTCCACGCATCATCGGACTTATCCCTATAATCTGTAAGTAATCTATCATAAACATCTAAATATATTAAATTGTAAAATGAATTTAATTAAAAACGCATCCAGACATATAAATTAATTCATTAATCCCCAGTTATGAAGCGACTAGATTCAAAGTATTACGACACAGTCAACTTAGAGTCGGTATATTGGACGGGTTGTGACCTCGAAGGGCGGAACTGTTGCCTTAACGAAATAAAACTGTTATTAAAGATTATTTTATAATAACCGAAAATGATTTTTGCCTTTAGAATGAGGTTAACTGTGTCGGAAGCATTGAACTACATGCAAAATGGAAAATTACATGTACAATGAATGGGTGTTTTATAATCATTAAATCTTATGTATTTTTAGTAGATACATATTTACCTATGTATAATCAAAATGTAGTAATCATCAATCAATGTTCACCGATAATTATGTATGTCGTACCTAATTGGAAAACCAATTTAACAAGGCAAATTTTAGGTATCTATATACATATATGCATTATGTAGAATACAATTAGGCTTATTGTCCCATAGCAATTGATACGTTAAATATGAGAAAAAAAATTGAAACTCAAGAAGATACTTTTCATAGAGCATATTTATTTCAAAAGAAAATCGTTATATGAACGCCTTTAGAGAAACACTCCTCAGAGACGAAAATTTTGAATGAGCATTTCAATTTCCGGTAAGCTTCGAAAGAGAGGTAGGATATTATGTTTTTTGTAAGCTTTCCTACCAGTCTATGTTATCGGTTTAAAAAAAACAACGAAGCTATATCACGGCGTCGACTTTTATTTATAACATAAAATAAAAAGTGGACGTTAAAAACAGTAGCGAGCAAAAATGTTTTAACGGTAGATAACAGTTCTTTTGCTCTACCGAATGTGCAAAAAGGGATTCAGCTACATACATTTATTGGTATGCATATAATATAGTTATAACCGATGGACGTGCGAATACCCTGGAGGATTGGTGGTAGAGTGAGGGAAAGTTATTTTACGAAACCTCCAGGGAGGAAAGAAAAAGTAATTTGGTGAATCATTTTATTTATTTATTAAAACTTCATGCAACAGACATAACTATATACAAAGGCGGACTTAATGTCTGAGGCATTCTCTGCCAGTCAACCAAGGGTGATAGAAAGATAACATGGTAGGTGCATTAAAAAATAGAATGAATTATTGTTTATTCTGTTAGAATTCGTACGTGATATTTTTGTTTCAAGTCACTAACTTTCTTAAGATAATAAAACACGATAGGTATCTTTATATGTGGCTAAGTCATCTAACGAAGAAGATCTTCCATTTAGTTTAGAAAGATCATCGATCATCGTGCGTTTAGTGGGCAATTACCCAGTGTTCGGAACTAGCTGTTACGTTTTATTAGTTTGAGCATATCCCACAACGGCTACAGGAGACGTCGCTTTATACATGGTTAATGACGGCATTACGGGCACATTATTACCTTATAAAATGCTTACATACTTACTTTCAATTATTTCCTATTATGTTCAGATTTGTACGAACACAGATTCTCGCAACTCCTGCTACATAATGAATAGCAAAGAGTGGTACACGCGAACGTAACATTACTTCCACAGCTTTTACGCCGATGTCAGCATGAAATATCGCTACTGAATAGAGTAACTTCGTGTTTTCACGAACGCTCGTGTTTTTTAGGACTAGAATAGAGGTATTTATTGCTGTAGTAGGTATTGTTTGCGTGCTTACTTTATGCTAAATCACGTACTGGTTGTTTGTGAATGTGCCAGCATTAGCACTGGTCCTAGAATCGATCCTTGCGTAACGCCGGAGCGTCACGGGTTGGCTGCCCGCCAGCCCCTACCTAGCAGCCTTTGTTGATACACGCGATTATTTGATAGTGGGTGGACACATTTATTTCTCACGTTTTTATCTATGAGTGGCAGTTATTTAAGTGCCTACTTTATTTTAATAGCAAGCTAGTCATACGTACTTTCGAGATTATGCAAATGAGCCTAATAATCATAATAAATGAGAGTGTGATTTAGCGAGCTTAGGTCTGCACGTATTTTAGATACCTTTTCCAGTTGAACCTTATTAACATTTCTGACCCTTTCAGGCTGGAGTGCCTTAATTTAAAAATCATTGTTAACGGTCGCGTAAACTTTGTGAATGCTAAAAAAGCTGACAGTTTTTTGTTTTATTTTTCCTCATAAAAGTGTTTTTATTGTTCGTATTATTTATTTCTTGCTCTCCGGTGGCCGTCTAACGTCGTTTAACAAGAAAAAATCGGTTTAATTTCTCCAAATATAAATTTTGTTCTCGGGAGCGCGAGCGTTTTCCAAGTTTTATTTTATTCGGTGTAATGTTTATTACGCATTGCAGATGTTAGAAATAGTTTGTGGTTAAATATTTCTCAATTTCATGAATTCGCTGCATAACGGCGAAGTTTTAGCGAGTTCTGAATACGTTGAATATCTAGTCGAGACACAGACATCTAGAATATGCTATCATGTACCTCTTGTAAGCAATTTCAGAAACTGCACAGATAATAATGTCAATTTCCAACAATCTAATATTTTTTTGTAGTCTGCTGAATACTATTTTCATTTCATTAACTAAGTACCTAGTGAATGAAATGACTGTAGGTATGTTGTATGACTGATTATAGTATAAAACTGTAATAGCTTACCTATTATTTTGTGTCCAATATTGCTGTTATCAAATTTGTACTACCAACACCAATAAATGATTTAACCATTTATTTTAAACAAATATAAAAAGTCTTCCTATTTTATTTATAAAAACCTGTGTGGAACTTATCACTCGCGTTATTGAACACGATTCCTAGAGCCACGGAGCTACGTAGGGCAATAACGCGCCCCCTGAGGTCACGGTTGATGTAGCACCTCTAAAACATCGCCCTAGCATTAGCTGGTGCTAACCCCTCGCTTTTTACCCCTTAGAGACATCCTTCCTTGAAATTTACCGGTCTAATGTGAGAAAACACTGTGTTTCTTACAAATGTAGTACCTTTTGGGGTTTAAATTTTGGGTCTACGCGGCTACGCCGTAGCAAAATGCCGAGAACTGAACCCTACGTTAGTAGCCGGAAACCGTTCGCGTTGTCCTTCTAAGAAACTTTCTTCCTTTACCGTTTACAAGTGAAAAAGAAACTGTTCTTTAAAAACGTAGAGCATTTCGAGACTAAAATGTCTACGCTGCTACGCCGTAGCAAACGATGAGAGCAATACCTCACTGTAAATTCCCAAATTAAATGTAGGGGAAAGTAGTAACGTCCGAATATAGGTAAGTGAATGGCCCAATAATAGGTTACGGGGTGGGTTGGTTGCGTAACGGGCGACGCGATGGTTGCCGGAGGGACGAACGTTGGGAACGTTGGCCGGCCGCCAGAGCGCGCAACGTGAACTGTCAAGTGAAAGTAATATTGTGCCAAAAACTTGTGAAACGTTTACCCCAACCACCCCATTAGTAGGTTCAGCGAATTGAAAACAATGAAATAGCAGAACAAAAAGGTAAATAAAGTTATATAATTCGATACCAATCAGCACCTATTTTGTGTTTAAAATAAACCATTTATAAAACTAGAAAGTGAAACTCTTTTTTTTAACTATCCATTAAAAAAACAATGTCAGTTACTACATTATTGTCTATGATACCATCAGGCTGCCACTCTATTTGTGCCATGGCTATTGTCCGTGTTATGGATTGTATATCGTGTCAAATGCGAGCGTACGTGTAATAAACATAGAAAACTAGCGATTTGTATTCTCCATGTAGGGTGACATTAGTCTCTAGTGAAAATATTATTGCTGTTAGGAAAGTTCAGACCCGCAATGCCGTCTATTTTTCTTCTAGCTACGTGTTCAAAATCTTGTACTTATGAACTAAAACTCTTATTTGTACGCTTTTATACAGAAAGAATATCATAACACCACTTGTTTTAATCGAGTCATGTGGTTATTCAATAAAGTTCTCCGAAGACGTGATTCAGCATAATTCGCGTCCCAAAATGCGTTTTATTCGCAAATCCTAAACTTTATTCAATTAAATCCGGAACGCACTCATGAATTTTCACAGATCCTATAGGATCAGTTCGCCCATAACCGTTACTATCAAATCTGAACACGTTAGCAGATTGGAGTGTTGATAACAACATAAACTTTAATAACCTTTTTCGTGTAACTAACACGCACGCCGCAAAGGGATGGTTTAATCCGCCACAGAATACGCAAAACATTGGACACGTTAACTTTGAGATAACGGTTGACATTTTGGCCCTCAGCGAGGCCCAACGGATAAATTATTCCTCGAGTAACATTACCCAAGTACATGAGAGAAATACAAATTGGGGGACATGCTAATATCTTGTATACGACATTTTTGTACAACTTTTTCTTAATTCTAACGTTCTTAAGGTCGTGAATTTTAAGGTAAAGAGAGGTAAGTAATTACACTTACTTATTCTGTAGTACATGTTTTCGGAATGTAGGTTACGGAGAATATCACGTAAGATTGTTAGCAATTTTTCTCTCGAGTTTCGGTAATTCAGGACCTGAGATAGGAATGTGAAATGTGGATTCAGACCTAGACTTTTGTACTTTATCTGTATTAACGTGACCTTTATAAGAATAAAATCCGTGGAGTGTTTTCCGAATGTCGTTTCTTAACGTTTTTATTTTTCCTGTCGCGATATTCCTATCATTGTTATTCTTACATTGAGAAAATGTAAGAATCACAATGATAGGAAAATAAAAATATACTTTCTTTGTACATAAAGTAAAAAGGCAAAATGTTTTCCTTACGCTACGTAATGTTAAGGGTTTTCCTGTGTGCCTACGTCTTTCTTTGAGATAATAATTATGAGTAAACATATTAAGGTATTTGTTTTTATTAATAACTTGGTATTGAAAACTAGTGTCGGTAATTTCTCTCTACTCAGCCATGATCTCTTCTGTTATGTTAATTATCTTTTAGGATCCGTTGCTCATTTCATAGCCTTTTAGGACATTTTTACCAAGAAAGGGAATTTTAACTATTTGATAGAGTTCACGGGGATAAGTCGGTCTATTTTTACCCGACTGCCGAAGGAGGGTAATGTGTTTATCAGTCTATGTTTGTTCCTATATGGCGTTCTAGAGACCAAACGCGTTGGCCGATTTCGATGATTCTTACGTCAATCGATTCGTTTTAACCCTGCGAGTGTCACTGGCTACATAAAAATTGGGCGCCATTTTGTAAGGGATTTTTTTTTCTTCCAGACCCATCGCGTGGGGTATCAAAATAAAGGGTTTTAAGAGGTGATTTCAAAAATATATAACATTTATATGTTTAAATGAAACTAATTAAAAAAAAATCGAAATAGTTATAGGTACATAAAAAACGTTAATAAAACAAATCAAAAACCCGACTGCTTAAAAAGCGAACTAAAAAGACGTAAACAAGAAGAAAATCACGCTGTGAAGTTGGAGGATACATCTGGTTTTGGTCAGCCAGCTCGAGAATAGATATGTATTCTCCGACTGCACAGCATGATTTACTTCTTGTTTACGTCTTTTTAGTTCGCTTTTTAAGCAGTCGGGTTTTTTTATTTGTTTTATTAACTTTTTTTTTAAGACGGCGACAGTCGCTAACGACCTTGAGGCAACAAAACCCGCACTCGTTTCAAACCCGCTGACCCAAAATTCAGTAGTTTTTTTTGTACATTCCTTATTATATATAATACTAGCACTCTGCCCGCGACTTCGTTCGCGTGATTTCGTTTATGCTCTAAATGATATTCTTATATGCAGTTAGTGAAGGCGACCAAAAGTTAGCTATTATTAAAACAATAAAAAAAGGGTATCGTAGATATTCAGGGTTTATTGGATTGGGACGATTCGTTATTTTACTTAAAGAATAATAAATTTTAGGTTACCGCCACAAAGTAAAATCCGCCCCTAAAAACTTATCAACCCCTTTTTGCCCCGTTGGGGGTCGAGTTTTGAAAACCTAAATATGCTATTCACTCTTTTCTTCTCTGTTTTATTCATCGTTTATGTTAGTCAGATAGCGCAGTGAGATTCCTCAAAAAAATCTTTAAAAACCCTAACCCTATCTGGGAGAGGGTTTTAAAAAAGTTTTATGTAAACTTTGAGTATCAACCTGGATAAGGTTTGATTTTACATACAAACTAATTTTTACCCTTTTCAGCTCCTTAAAGGTTGAATGGCCGCAAAATTGCGCCTTAGTGCTCCCCTAGAATCCCACGTCAAAAACGAAACCCTGTCCAGTAAGATTCTTAGCTTGAGTTAGTTTCGAAAAACTGAATTTGCGCCAAGATTTAAGTTTATTTTTTTTGAAGAAATAAGATTCGTCAGAAAAACTTTAACACCCCCTAAACCGTATTTTGGGAGTAGATAAGTAAAACTAATAAAGACAACCTTTATTGTTTACTTAGGATGGTATTTATGTCAACTTTCAAATGTATTAACCCAATAAATAAGATTCTTCAAAAACACTGTAATACCCCCTAAATCGTCTTTTGGGGGTAGATGCAAAAAACTAATAACGAAACCTTTATTGTTTATTGAGGTTGGTGTTTATGTCAAGTTTCAAGCTTATTAACCGAAGATATAAGATTCTGCAAAACAATTAACTTCCCCTAAATCATCTTTTGGGGGTAGTTTCGAAAAACTAAAAATGAAAGCCTTTATTGTTTATTTATGTCAAGTTTCATGTTTATTAACTGAAGTAATAAGATTCTTCAAAAAGATTTAACACCCCTTAATCATCTTTTGAGGGTAGTTTCACATAATAATAATAACGACCTTTATTATTCATATAGGTTAGTATTTGTAGCAAGTTTCAAGTTTATTGACCCAATAAATCAGATTTTTCCATACAAACTTCAACACCCCCTAAATCGACTTTGGGGGTTGTTTCAAAAGACTAATAATGATAACCTTTATTGTTTATTAAGGTTAGTATTTATGTCAAGTTTCATGTTTATTAACCCAAGATAAAAGATTCTTCAAAAAAAATAAAATCCCCTAAATCATGTTTTGGGGTTAGTTTCGAAAACTAACAATGAAATTCTTTATTGTTTATTTAGTTTGGTATTTATGTCAAGTTTCATGTTTATTGACCCAAGAAATCAGATTTTTTCATACAAACTTCAACACCCCCCAAATCATAATTTGGGGGTAGTTTCGAAATACTAAAAAAGTCAATCTTTATCATTTACAAATAATACTATTTTTGCTAAGTTTCAAGAATTTTGGCCGAAGGAATTAGATTTTTTTCTTTCTCAAACTTTCAATCCCCTTTTTACCCCCTTGGGGGTGGAATTTCCAAAAATCCTTTCTTAGTGCACACTTACGTCACTTGAGGAACCTTTCTGCCAAATTTCATGCTTCTAGGCGTAGCAGTTTTGGCTGTGCGTTGATTGATCAGTCAGTCACCTTTCGCTTTTATATATATAGATATATGACTTTAAAAGAGAAAACCTTAGATCAAAATGTATATATGTTTCAATTTGCTTTGAAATGGTGAAAATTTCATTAAAATACGCCCGGCGGTTTTGGTGCAATTGTCGATTTTTTTTCCGTGTTAGGTATAACTTTACAAATTAATTACAATATGTTATATAAATAAAATTCAAAATTTTCATAGATTAAATTATTAAAAAAATGGTCTAATATAACATATATTTTTATTAAAAAAATTACGACTAGCCGTTTAGTCGTGATTCTCATTTTAAATTCAGTTACTGAGGGGTATCTGCGCCTGCGCCTAAATCTCACTGTGAAAAATAAGGTAACCTCACTACCTGTTAACTTTACCTGTGTCTTCACGGTGAGATTATAGATTATTACAAAATAACACTACAGGATAAGTAATTCCTGGCACAGCTTAATAATGTGCTTATCAATTATTTCAGGGACAAATTAATCGAATTAAATTAATTTTACTTTTAACCTACACATAATTTGTATTTGAAATGATTCCAAATATTTTGTCTGCAGGTAGATACTCCCTCACCTCGGAAGCTGTTCACCTAGCCGCGTTTATTCCATTAGCATTGTTGACATCTACTACACTTGCTTGTAGATATCCCGAGGTAAGTTTATGTACATATTTACCTTGTATCGTACCTACACAGACGAAATCTTTGTTGTAGAGAAGACTACGTCAAGTAAACATCCGACATAGGTACGATCTAAAGTAATCTTTTTGCAAAGGAAGGTTAGGTCGTATTTGCTGTTACACCGGTAAAGGAAATCGGCTTTAGACTTCGATTTGCAATTATCCAAAGCTTGTTCCTACCGCTATTCCGGATCCATGAAAATCGTGTTTTCGTGGATCAAGTATTCTGGGAATATTGTAAATCTGGTTACGGTGTTTACTTAGAAGCTTGTGCTTTTAGGCTCTTTACAATGTTCTTTTTTATGAATAATTAAACAGTGAGACAGATATCCTTGTTCTGAAGACGGAACTAACAACGAAGAGTTTTAATGGATAACAATCTTGTTATAAAATGTAATGAAAGCCAGGAATTTGTAATCAAAACTTTATGACTTTCACGAACATTCCCTTTATTATAAATTCAATCTGAGCTCATTCATTATAAGCATCAAAATGAAACGAGCGGTCATTTCATTGAGCATAACAACCTGCAAATTCCACGTCGCGTCGCCTGCATGCAAGGGGTATGTGAATAAAAAGGGGTAGAGTAGCACCTACTTAAGTCCCACTCGCCTCCTTTGTGCCACTTGTGTGTTTTTGTCATGCTAAAGAGTAAAGACTCTTAGAGCATTTACATGATACTTAGCTTCTTTTGAAACAAACAGACTGAGAGGCTTGGAACGAGTAGAGTTGTGAAACGTTTGAAGGAGGCATTAGATTTTTTTTTTCAGTCACAAATTCTAGCGCTATAGTCAGCTTATTTTATTATTATTATTATTTGCTCTGTGCTATAATATAATTTTTTAATATTTTCTCAGTTAAGCTACACAAAACAATCAAGTATAAAGCGCAAATTCTAGCGCTTAGCAGTAGGATGTCGATAGTCTCTACGGCGCGTTTAATTTTTCTATTTCGCGCGACCGTCTAAACTTCAGCTAATTGTAGCTTTTATGTATAACGTAACATTCGCAATCTATGCAGTAATAGCAGCCGTAAATTATGTGTTTTATTACAATGATAAATGCCCTCCATTGCCTAGGTATGCAAGGATATTAGAATTCCTTTGCTGAAACCAACAGGAATATGCAGTGTAACTAGTAGTTCGCAGAATATTCCAACACTTCTGAGAGAAACTTCCTATTTTTTTGCAGGATTTTTCAAGCAAAATGTCCTTTTAAAAATCTAAAATAATTTTCGCCTCTCCCACTTCTATACTTTACCGCAGTACAGTAGCTCGGGTAAAAAGGTGATTGGGCTTTTAAGTCGGCACTTTGAATAGTCCTTGTCTCGGCTCGGAATAGTGAGATGTACTTTTTGTGATAAAATTATACAATATGTAGCTTGAGACACATTGTGAGTGTACTAATATTAGGACTGAATGAAAAAGCGAGATGAAAACAAATCTCTGCATTCTCTTTTCAGGATTGCGTTCTTGCATTTGTTTGCCTTTTCTTGAAGAAGAAATTAATATTTTTTTCTTAACTCTACACTCCTATTGGATATAAGACAGTAGAATCCATTCTCTAGGACTCGTCGAGCTTTATTACTTCCGCACTTTTCTGGTGATCGCCACCGTTGATACTGAATTTCAGGAGTTGCAGTGTTTGAAAATAGTGAGATACTACTGACAGGCATTACACTATTTTCAACCACGGCTATGGGGTTGTCTAAAATTGCTTTTTAGGGTTCCGTACCTCGAAAGGAAAAAACGGAACCCTTATAGGATCACTTTGTTGTCCGTCCGTCCTTATGTCTGCCTGTCAAGTCTTTTTCTCAGGAACGCGTGGAGGTATCAAGCTGAAATTTTTATCAAATTCAGGTCTACTGTCCCTTAAAGCTGTGAATCAAACTCAAACTTCTAAACCAACACAAACAAAGGTGAAAGCCGTTTATGCCGCAAATTGCCGCAAATTTTCGACACTAGCAAGGGAATCAAAACATACAGGGAATCCCGTGAACTCAGAATCAGAAAGAATTTTACAAGTATCTATTTATTGCATTTGCTAAAAAAAAATAGGGATGAACAAGAGGTCTTTGAGTTGGTCTACACACTGACAAAATAATCAAAGCTAAGCTATATATATATAGTTATATATGTATATAGTTTTAATATTATTATTGCCAAAATGAACCCCTGCACATTTTAACCAAATCATTTTTGCAGAATTTTAGGTAATGCTATAGAAATTTGTGGGGATTAAACTCCTTATGTGAGGAGTTTTAATCGATAAAATTAAGTGTATTTTACGGCCTTAAAGTTTTATTGTATACATTGTATAAATGAAAAAGCATTTTTAGGTAACCCCATAGCCGTGGTTGAAAATAGTGTAACGCCTGTCAGTAGTGTCTCACTATTTTCAACCACTACGACCCCTGAAATCCAGTATCAGCGGTGGCGACCACCAGAAAAGTACCGAAGTAATAAAGCTTGATACATTGTGTATTTCATACATATTGTTTTGTTTTCTGAAAGGAGGCGGCAAAATAGACCGTTCGGGGTGCCCTGGGATCTGTGGCCCGCAGGCCGCGACCACATCAACCCTGTCTTTCTCAAGCTTCCGGACCTCATTCACCTCCAATGTCAATTACCTGAAACGAAGGTATGTTCATAGTTCGCATGGTATCTGTCCCCTATCTAAACTCTGTCTTGATGTAATTGCATGATTAATATTTGTTCTTTAAAGCTTTTACAGTCTTTTCAGTTACCTCGTGATGAATGATCTAATTGTACCTTTTTGTGAAACGGGTGTCAGATTTTGTTATTATTTATCCGGCAGTAGTATGAGCAATTTCAACCCGGCCATAAGTTAGAAAGGCTTTCGTAACTTGAATTTAAAGATATATCTATCTAGTCTACTTAATTTCTACCCCTCCTCTTTTCTTTAGTGTAGAGTCTACACTGTAGAAAGTAAATAGATAGTTTACTTTGTAAACACAAGTTGAGTAAAAATCACATTTTTATATGAAGCTCAGTTTTATAATTTAAGGATAAAACAAAATTTATGACACCGTAAAATGCCCGAACCGCTTCACCGCGCTGCTTCCACCCCGCCGGCACTCGACCCGCCCCCTCCCCAATCCGCGCGTCGCTCGCTCCCGACCTCCCCCGGCTCCACGACCGTGTAGCACCACTCATCAGCCTCGACTGTGATTGTATGTGACCATATCACTGCTGCTACTTGTTGGGACCCACGTCCTACAACAAATAACAGTTCTGAACTACCTGCATTCAGTGCATGGCGCTTTCCTCTCGATGTCATTGTCGTGATTCGATGTTGCTGCTTAACAAATCATTGTTACAGCTGGGATATCGTTTATTTCTTTTAACATTTATGTTCTCTCCGACTAATTCAATCAGATAATGAATAAGATAGATCGCTTCTCAGTTCGCACTGTAGGAGCTAATTCTGATAAGGACAGCTTTAAGGGCAGTGTTCACGTTGGTTGGCAAGTTATTAAGGTTAGGTGACCATGAGTGGCTACATTGTGTGTGTCGGTTTTGTCCCTCCTCTGCGTGTCCCTGTGTGTTGGCGTGGCGGCGGCGTGGCGGTGGCGTACGGCGAGTAGTTCAGTGGAGGCGTTGCGCAGATTCAGCTCGGGAGACCTGCAATCCGAGTGCGATGAGGGCGAGGTGGACCCCTACACCGGCCGCCCGGCCACCACCAGCCAGCCGAAACCGCAGAATCAAAGGCCGACCTCCCAGGGTAAGAAACTACGAAGCTTATACTGCGTTTATTAACAAGAAACAGTTTGTTTATTTAGGCCTTGCGTGTTTATCGTAACTTTTAATCCGGATTACGGAACAGATTATACATAATTTTTGGGATTATTATTATAAACTCGGGCTTATCATGCATTAGTGGTATTTATTAGATATTTGACGTGTTCTAAGAAGTCTCTATTTAATTTTATATAGCCACCGGGGGCAGCATCACCAGCGCATCGGGTCCTCCACCTGCGCCATCTGCATCCGTAGCGGCTGCGGTGAACAGCGGAGGAGACCTGTCGCTGAACTTACGGGGAGGTTCGCGCGGCACTTCGGCGCCCTCCTCCCCGGCCAAGTCCCGCGAATCTCTCCTCCAACGAGTCCAATCCCTCACTGGCGCGGCACGAGATCAAGGCGCCAGTTTAATAGGTAACGTATGCTTACAGCCGTCCCTAGGGAGCCCGCTTTTACAGTTGGATGCCTCGAAATTCGGGGTTTATCCTTATAACACATGATTTCAGAATTAAAAGGGCAAAATTTAGGTAATGTTGGGGTGAAACTGATAAATTGCTTTTATGTTTTGAAGCCCTATCGCCTGTTAAACGTATGTATATATGTTGCTGGATCAAGGATTGAGAAAATTAAGCTTTTCAAAAGGGCTTGTAAACACAATTGCAATAACTCTTTATGCCGTTCTTCCTGTACTGGAGTCGCTGATACCCGATAAAAGTGTGTCGGTGGTAAGAGCCTCGTTGGTCACCATGCAGCCCATTAATAAGTGGTTTCTTAGGGAGCGTGACGTCAGTGGCGTCCGTGGGTCGCGGTTACAACCGGGACCGATGTGTCACCCTGTTGGTGGTGGATGACCAGAACACCGACTGGTCCAAGTACTTCCGAGGACGACGCCTGCCTGGAGAGTGGGACATCCGCGTTGAACAAGCCGAGTTTAGGGTGAGTAGATACAATGTACGTATTATATGAGGTGTAATTGAAATAACTCAAAACCTGAAACAACATACAAACATATACTCACGCGCTTTTCCCACGGGGGTAGGCAGAAACAACAAAAACACGATCGATCGTTACGATCCTTAAGTACTCCTTTACTTGAAACAGGTTCGGTTTGAAAAAGCAGAACACCGATAATTACAGATATCTTAGTCAATAATATAAGAAATAAACATACATCCTATCAAATAGTTCCAATAATATGATAGTGGATAAAAAGGTTTGAAGTTATTTTTCAATTACACCTAGCAGATACATCACTACATTAAATCTCGGCGAATATATCTGTTAACCCCATTTTATTTCTCCGCATCCACTTTTGTCACCCGCAGCCTCCATTGAGAACTATTGATTGGCTGACGGCGCCAGATGGTTGACTCGTACGTTTTCGGAGGGTTATTGTACTACCAAAAGGCTTTATACGACTGCTAAAGTTAATTGGATTCTAAATGATAAATTCTTCTGATGGCCAATTAATTTATTGAAGTAACGTCGGAATGTTAACAGATCGTAAACTTATACTGATAATTAAAATGTTTCCAGTACAATTTATCTATCTATACCTACAAATATATATATTTTTTTAATAATTCGATATTCAAAATTAAATGAAGGTAAAGTATATTTTAAAAGGTACGTTTTGCCGGTTTTGTACCCAGCAATCTGCTTCGGTGCTCATCACAAAAAGCTAGTACACATGCCCGCACGCGGGTCACCACGTCATATTGATCCGTTTTAAAAATTGCGGAAGCAGAAGCGAATGTTAAAAAACGGGCGGAACTTCCGCAGTTGCGGAAGGTCCTTTGGTGGTGGATTTTGCATACGCCCGCAAAAGTTCCTTGCCCAAAAAATCTATATAAACACATTTTTGCAATGCATACGGGTTCCCAGCGCTAAAATCCAGTTCAAATAAATGTCACTAGATGGCGCTATATTCATCAACTTGTTATTGCATTGTGTGTAAAAATAACATTTTCTAGATTTGATTATAAAATTGTATAGATATACTTTATTAATAAACTGTCCTAAGCACAAAATTATGGCATACTAGGCTCTTAATTCACATTTCAAAAATTATTTGAACGGATCATTTAAAATGGCTCGGTTTTAAACTTGTGAGGGATGTCACTCGTTTTTTTAAATTTGTATTGTAACATATTTTATTACAATGAAACTGTAAAAACATGCAAACAATACTATAAGACCAATCGTCATTGCATTTAAAGAAAAATTGTCACGAACAGAGAAAACCCTTTCACTTGCAAGTCGCTGCTCACACCATCTATACCCGTGGAACGCAACCGAACGCGATAGAAATACTTATAAAACAATCATCTTATTCCGACGAAAAACGGTAGTTCGTCGGCACGGCTTCTTTGTATGGGATGAGGCACCGTATGCTACTATTATATTATCTGTGTCATGGTATAGTTGGTTTATTCAAAATCCAACCTGATATAAAAATTGTGATAGCTACGTACGGCGCGCACATAACATTCCAATCAATTATGTACCCTCACCTCAAAATAGGTGTTGTAGAACAAACTATTGTAATATTCAGGCGCCCTGCCTGTGCCCATGTCAATGTCACTGAGTGCCCAGCTGCCCTCGGCTTGTTAATTATTACTAGCGTTTAACCTTACCCTCATAAACTCATGAAATCTTTCTTTATTAGACGCTTTTGATATGGGCCATTTTTCTGCATATACTGATCACAAAAAATTACGATTTTACAGTATTTATTACACACTAGCTGCCCCATGCTCCCGTCAACTGACTACTTACCTACCCATCTACCCTACCTACCCTTCCCTACCTACCCTACATACATGATTGTTGCGCAGCGCACGCAACGGAAGCTACCTCTATTTTTCCCGTTTTTGCCAAAATTTTCATTTATGCTCCGCTCCTATTGGTCGTAGCGTGATGTTAAATAGCCTAAAACCTTTCTCGATAAATGGACTATCCAACACAAAAATAAATGTTCAATTCCAACCAGTAGTTCCTGAGATTAGCGCGTTCAAACAAACTCTACAGCTTTATAATATTAATTTAGATTTGCCAACTTTGATACAGTCGTTAAGGCTCCTAAAACATATTATGATTTTGCCGATCGTTCGAGAGCCATATGGCAAGTTGCCATTATGGAAAATTCAGTACTGAAAATGATACTGTAAAGGCTTAACTGCTTAGGTAATTCCAAGTTCAAAGCAGCTTCCAAATTAGATTCACGAGACTACTTACATAAAGTATTCAGAAAAGCTCTTTATACACGACTACTTACTTCATAAAGTAATTCTTGGAGGACACTACAGGGTCAAACAGGTCGGGATCAAGGTTGGATGCTAAAGTTTAAAGGGATAATCAAATCAACCGGTTCGTTTAATATACAAGTCGACAGCAATTCGTTTTATAACTTGCAACGTTTTCCCCGTACAGGAGTTGACTGTGACGGCTAACTCTGATGGAGCCAACGTATCTATGGCAGTTTATCGCAGCGGCACCAAAGTCACTCGATGCTTCAAGTAAGTAATACACTCCTTTTCATACTAAAAGTAATTTCTCGCCACATTCTACCTAGAAACGAGTCCTCGCTCAGTTACTTACTTAATTAAGAAACGCTCTAAGCTAATTTTAAATTCTTAGAGCAATACGGAGTCCGGAGGGAATTTGTGGAAGAATATTATATACTGTTATTAAAGTTCTAATGGTGAGTAAATAAATTAGATTTATTATCTCGCGGAACAATCTAATTAGTCCCGATAGAGCTGTATAAAGTTATTATAAGTTGGTCGATGAGATAATCCGCGCTAAACAAACACATTAACGAAATCCTATTTATAGATAATAATGTGGTGACTCAAACTGTATATAAAACGATAAAATGTAAATGGAAGTTTATAACAACTTTTGTTTGCGTTGTCTTACTATGATTGAAGTGTGGGCGCTTTCTGATTTACATAATAATAGACACAACATATAACTTAGTTTGTTCAAACTTGTGTACACTACTTCCTCCAACGCCTAGAAAAATATTTGAACAAAATGTTTTTTCCATTGTGTGTTGGTGCTTTACATGGAAATGTATATGTTAAACAAATACCCAGAGGCGATGGAAAAACTCAAAACAAAATTAAATTTGTTTTCAATCTACTCTATTCCTTCTTTATTGCCGCCTGATTTCTTAAACATTTGCTTTATGTTGTAGTTCCTTTTATTAAAACTGATGATAAATTATAGCGACTTACTCTTGCTAGGCCGGACTTCGTGTTGGTGAGACAGAACGTGCGAGACGCGGGGGCGGACTACCGCGCCTTACTCCTCGGGCTCAAGTTCGGCGGAGTGCCGTCCATCAACAGCCTCAACTCAATCTACCACTTCCAGGTAATTTAACAACGTCCTACGTAAAATTCAGACATTTCTCTTTTCTGCGACATGAAATGGGCCCATTCTTATTATAAATTGTGTTTGTTTAGGACCGGCCCTGGGTGTTCGGCCATCTCCTCCAATTACAGCGACGTCTCGGCAGGGAGAACTTCCCTCTCATCGAGCAGACCTACTATCATAACCACACCGATATGGTGAGTACTTAGATTTTATTACGTACCTGACGTATTGTTTGCAAGTACTTTGTCTTCCTTTTTAGTAACAACTATTTCTACGTTCATAGCTACTTGTTGTACATTATTAATGCAACCGGACGACCAATTTCGTAAATATGATATTTACCATTTGTACATGTTCTTACCTCGTACCTCTGTAATTCATGATCAATAATAATGTAAGAGACAGCATGTCACACCGAAGCAAGTTTGCCGTTCAATTTATATGAGGCTTCGGACATGCTACAGATTAAGTCCAGGCTTACGATAAAATATAAAAAAACTACATATGACCGTTTAAATTTCTTTATTTTAACCTAAATATCACTAGAATTAGTTAATTTACAATCATTAACTTAAAAATAAATAATACAAAAATAACGTTACAACTATTTTTGTCCAGGAAGACAAAACAACAATTTAGAAGCGCCCAAAAGAAAAATCACAAGAATAACAATTTTCGAAAACTTGCAGCCAATAAATTCGTCACATTGCCAATAGAGCCAATTTATCTTTTCATACACACAACATTCAACTTAATAACTTAAGGTCGAGAATGAATCAAGTGTTACTTTAATGTTTGGTTTAGTATCAGCTGCTGAGATAGCGTACGATTAGTGATGAGTGTGGATGAATTTGTAATTTTTCACGAGGACGTCGTAATGAGATGTTGAAAAGGTACATTTTAGAGTGAACTTGTGCATCGTAGTGGTGAATCAAGTCAAGATGGTGCTGTTGAAGCGCGTCGCTTGCAGGCACCTCGTGAGAGCGGGAGCCCTGCAACATAAACATCGGTGTTGAGTGACAATTAGCAGCAGCCGGCATGGCGGCAGCGGCAGTAGAACATCAAACGCGCGCTGTTTATGACTGTTACTCGTTTCCTATAATGTAAACGAACAGTGACAACGTAGGTGTTTATTCGATTTTAATATTGTTTGAAATGAGAAACCTAACTGCTTTACATTACGGAATTTCACGAGTGTTTATAAAATAGCTTTGAAATACTTTGAATTGGAGCATAAAATCATTGAATGAGTAATCTGGCTTAGCACACAGAGTGCGAATTACTAATGTACCCCAAGGTTGCCTATGAAATTTATTGTTTACTGTAGTAATTAGAGAGTAGGTAGGAGTGTAGGTATTATATGTGGATTTGTTATTGTTTCCTTGTTCTACTTAGATACCTATTGTGGGAGGAATATGTGAGTGTTTCGTCTATTTCTGCATTACTGTATTGTGTGTGCGTGAAGTGAAGGCTGTCACATACAGACTCTTTACATAAAATATTCACCGGAGTTTTCCATCTTTTTCTATTGTTGGTTGTATGTCATCGTTATATTCCTGACATCGATAATGACATATGACATCCTGCTATCTATCTACATATATATATATATATATATATAAAAGGCAATGTCCCGACTGACAAATCAACGTCCTAAACCACAAATGGTAGAAGTTTGAAATCTTGACAGGATGTTGGTTTTATACTGTAGGTGTCATTTAAGAAAGAATTGTTACAAACATTTTTTTTTTGAAGCTCATTCCCTGATGGGGTGAAATAGGGGATGGAAGTTTGTATGAAACTCTGTCATTTTTAATTTGAAATGGAGTAAATGTGGTATTTAGCCTCTAAATATAAAAAATAAAATATGTCTTTCAGGACTTTTAGAATCTATGTATAAAATTGATGAGGATCGATTTTTTTACGTTTGTGATACCCCAGGTAAGTAAGGTTCTTAGAGAAAGATAAATAGGCAAAGTTGATCTGAAAATTGGAATATTCAGGAAAAACAGAGGGCGTTTCTCTGTGGAACTTTGGGAATAAATACATAAATATAGGATTTACCTAGTCCAGCGGCACCGGTGTTCGCGATCGTGCAGACAGATGCCGTGTCGCTCGTAGCACTCGTCGTAACTAGTCACGCACGTGTTCGGCGACTTGGTCCGCCGCCGGTTCATGTGGACCTGGCATTACAATAACATTATTAATCATACCTTTATACAAATTGCTGATTTTTATCAAAAAAAAAGTTCGCTGTTTTCCTGTTTCATTTTTATGAGTTTATTGTTGCATTAATAGTGGTGAATTTAGATAGTTTTTAGATGGTAATAAAATATTCAGCGTGAATATTACCAGGGCTGGCATGATTAAAGCAAGTTGTTTTAAAATACATGTTTAGAAGTGTTTGAAACAGTTTGAATTAAACCGTGTTTTTTATCATGTGTTTAACACAAATTTGAAATAGAAAAATAAAATAAAAAAAGGATTTAAATTTGAAAACTATTTTTCATTGAGAATGAATGCAAATAAATGAAAATAAATTAATATTTAAAACTCTAAACAGCTTGACTAGTTATACTTGAATAATTCATTAATAGGTAAAGTCCCGCTACCGGACTGCTACCCGCTAGGAAAGTCCCTATGTCGGCCGTCGAAATGGATTAGTGGTGGTAAAAATAAAATAATATAAATATTGGGGTTTCCCCTTTTAAAAATAAATATTAGTTAGAACATACATTTTTGGCGAATTGAAAATACCTAGTTTAAAAATAAAATATTTTAGGTCTAATTGATTTGAAATTAAACTAAAAAGAAAACACTTTTTTAAAACAATTTGATTTGTGTGTTTAAAAAAAATAAAAAACAAAACGGTTTTTTTCCAACCCTGAACATTACCCTATCAATAATATTAAAGCCTGTATATCGTTTTACCCATCATTATCAAGTAATTGTCCGTAACGAAACAAAAGTCTGTCTAACTGCTACGCCAAAAAATCGTAGCAAATTTGTAGCACTATGACCCCATTCAAACACACACCGCTAAGTACACTGGTTTATCAATATTTTGCACAGATCGATTGCTGTCTGACCTCCGTTATCCATAGAAGGGATCGAATATTATAAATCTATTTTATTTTATTACCCATGTTTATGTAACCGGCATTTACAAGTTATACTACTTAACCTAAGTGACCGCGAAATATCAATATACAGTAGGCAGAGTAACACGCATTGCTCAGAAAAATATTCATCCGTTCTACTCATGAATAATATGTTCGGCAAACGAGCTGAGAAAATAAGGAAATTGGACAAACGGTGAAATGAATATTTCTACAGAAGTTTTCGAAGCTGAAACTAGACTTTCTTGGCATAACTTCCAGTTTTAAACTTGTAATAACTTTTAATAGCACAGTTTGCAAGTATTTATGCAAACTGAAACTTTGTAAAGCTTCCGTTTTTCAGTTTGCCAGCATTTTACGTTGCAAAATGATTTTAATTTATGTATTGGTTCATGTAAAGTTCTACAGCTACATATTTAGTTACACAATTAGATACAACATTACAATCCTCTAATATTCGTTTTAGGTAAAGTACCTTCATATTGTCAAAGTATATGTAGCGGGTGGGTTTCAGTTTCAGTAAAAGTCTGACACACCCTCCTTTACCCAGAGCGGGAGAAGTCATTGGATGATTTCCAACCAAAAAAAAAAAAAGGTGTCGGATAACTTACTTTGCAAGTACAACCCTGTTTGTAGAGGAGACGGAATCCTTTCCTCTGACGAGGAGTGACGTCACGCCATCTGCTGATGAAACCGCACAAATGCACGTGAGCTTCCAAATGGACTACTCGACCTGAAACATGAAATGGGGGAATTATAATACATTTGTAGTTTGCACGAAGAGTTTGTACCTCTTTGTGTAGGTGCGGTAATAACCCGTCAACGTCGCGTCCTCATAAATCTTCCGCGTACACAGTAGACGACTGACGACTCGAAACGAAATAATAAATGAACTTTCTTTATTCTAGAACATCGTACCGCGAAGTTTACACGAACTTCCCTCTTTTACATTTATCTTATTCGGAATCCATTTCATCCTTACCAACTCTATCGAGCAGGCTCATTTAGAATCGGGACAATTTTTCAATGAATAAATTATCCGGACAAATAGGACTACATTACAGAGATGGGCAGAAAATAAATTAAAACTTTTGTGGGCAATTCAAAGAATATCTCGTTAAAATTTAGTATTGTTCAGTCGCAATAATAGGCGCCGACTTGTTTGCTAATGCGATTGCTTAACGTACTTATAGTCTTGAATGTCTATATTAAGCGATACTAGCAACGCTTATCTCTTTACAGAGTCTAATACTAATGAAGCAGACAAGTGTTAAATATTACAACAAATGCCTTACTTGACCTCGTTCAGGTTTTTATGCGATTACTGTCAGCTTAAAATTCTCAAAAGGATTTTTACGCAACATCCGTTTGGAATTATATTTTTTCGAATTGAAATAGAATATCGTACACAGTACAGCAATAAATAATCTGAATGTTTCCTGGCGGGCTGGGGCTTCGTCCTCGAGCACTGTCAGCATTTTGCGTTGGAGCAATATCGATCCTTCGCAGCTTAGTTGAGGTAAACCGGCAGTGGGTGAATGGAATTTATCCACTGAATTGACTCGAACATTTGTAATCCCGCAGCAACATCAAAATCGTATTAGATACATGTCGTAGAGAGGATATTCACCTGTAATAACATAGGTCTCCCTTGGCTGCAGGCTCACCCCACACAGAGATTCCTGGGACGGCGTTAATAGACGGCCGGATTGTAGAGCCACCCTCGCTTTCGGTGTCGCCTGTAACATAATAACATTTTCTTTAGCTCACGAGCAAATAGAGCAAGTTTTCTAAACTTTCATTTAGATCCAAACACGTTGGTCCACAATCAAGCTATTGTATTCAAATAAGTATTGTTACCCAGGTATGTATAAAAGTATTTGTTCGTTCTATCTAGTCTGACTATTGTTTCCGTACTTACTTTGTAAGTGTTTCGAATCTTCAGTTTGTATGCATCGTAAAAATCTTTGCCTCGAAATGTTTTTTGTACTCTGCCAACGATTACTGAAAATAGAAAATTTCTGTTATTTATTGAGTAACGCTACAGGGTCTTTTAATTAACGAACTACCCGAAACATTTAATTGAATCCTTGTAAATGAAGCTTTCAATATTCTGTATCTATTGTGTCTATTGTAGTGTGATAATTTTTCACGAGATTATGTTGAGGCTACCAGACCATCATGGAGGAATCAATTTGTTTCAAATCTGACTGTTTGCGTACACATAATATAACTCGGATTGTTACAGTTTTTCAATCTGAAGGTAGAGAACTGACCATGTATAGATTGGTTTATTTAAGTATATCTTACCAAAATCGCTGTTACAAAAGTGTGTCTGTGGATGCGCAGGCGCGCACGTGCAGGCGTCGGCGACGCGATAGCTCGCGGCCACCAGCGCCAGCACCAACCACCTCGTCAGCATGCTATATCTGATGATCTGCAACAAACCACCACATTGTAGGCGTGACCATCATAACACACGGATGAGAGAATCCCATTGTTTCGCGGCACTCATCAATCACGCAAATTAACTGATAAATTCCATCAGATCGACAGTAACAACACAATACGACAGTGTATGATTCGGACCGCTGATGTACATGTCATCATACATACATTTTTAATGTAATGCCGTCATACTCATAACTAGCGATCCGTGTGGAATTTCACAAAGTTTGGCGCAGCGTATCTGTGCTGTAATCAACATTCCGCACACGTAAAACAAGATGAAAAAAAAATCTTACAATCTTTAATAAGTGTAATTGAACTTTAATTTGATAAGTGACCCTTAATTTGGTTTTAAATTTTCGTTTTTTCACCTCAAATATTTTGCAGACGATTCTGTGTGACCCTCGCTGTCCTTTGGCAAGCGTTCAATATTGCCGACGTTAACGTTTCTTTATTTATTTTCATTTTCTCTTGTATTTTCAACCTATTTGTTGTAGTTGGATGTCATACGTCTATGCAGTTTTAATGAGTATTCATGTCCATTGAAATCGTTCACCTTGCATTTATATTGCCTACAGGAATGTTCGATACATCTCTAATGAAACCTGAAACTACCAGTTCATTACATCGCAGGTCCGAAGTCCGAGCAATAGATTCCCAATAGAGCAAACTTATGACATCTCATTACATTCTATTGATCGATATTCCAATAAATTAAATAGAAAGCTGTTTATGAAAGCATATAATCTAATCTTATAAGTGATATAAGACTTCACACTTTAAATTAATTACGTTTGCGAGGAGACTATCAATTTGTATCGCGGGCGCGGAGGAGCGAGAGCATGTTACGGATAATTTATTAGCTTATCCACCTCTGGGCTACTGCAATGATGCTTGTAAGTCTCATGACCCACATCGGGTGAGCCTTGTTTTTGCTCCATTGATACTTTGTTGTTCTATAACGCGGCGATAAACTTTTATTACCGCACCTCAATTTTTTGCATCCACGAGAATAAAACGTCGCGTCGTCGCTGCGTCGCCGCCATGTCATAACCTCGTGTTCATTGTTACTTTGTACGAGAATTGTTAAAGCTTATCCGACGACTAGAGTTGATGTGTCTGCCGCCACGGATATTGTTACACGAGAAGTTTCTTTATAAATGTTGACGTTAATCCGTTTTGGTCACATTAACTCACGCCCTGGGATTCTTTTGTAAGAGGATTACGTACACGCATGTTAAACAAAATATTGTCTCACGCAGGACACGTGTAAATGTTGTTCAACTATTTGGAAATTGAAATACAAGGATAGCTTAGATAGGTTGGTTGTTGAAGCACACGAAATGTTAGTTCAAGATTAAGATAATAATTCTTAAATGTGTTGTATATGCGTTATTAGGCTTAGCCGGGAACAATGAGGCAGCTATTACGAGTCCCGCGTGGGAGGCTGACTCGTCGGTACTTCGGTAGAGTACGGAAATGCGCTAGAGTTGATTGCCTTTACATCACGCGATCTAACCTTTAAAACCTCCTTGAAAAAATAATTATTTTTTCTCAGCCATAAAATACCAAAATTAATTCACAAATTATTCGTACCCATGTATTAACGCTAAATGGTCAATAAAAATGACAAGTTTTATTTATGTGATAAAGCCTATTCGTTATAGAAATTACATGGCGATAAAAGTAATACAAGTTTAATAAAAAACCGGCCAAGTGCGAGTCGGACTCGCGCACGAAGGGTTCCGTACCATTAATGCAAAAAATTACAAAAAAATCACGTTTGTTGTATGGCAGCCCCACTTAAATATTTATTTTATTCTGTTTTTAGTATTTGTTGTTATAGCAGCAACAGAAATAGATCATCTGTGAAAATTTCAACTGTCTAGCTATCACTGGTGACAGACAGACGGCCAGTGGAGTCTTAGAAATAGGGTCCCGTTTTTACCCTTTGGGTACGGAACCCTATATATATAAAAAATACAAACTTGACTGTATGATTAAAGAGTAAATTTATAGCTTTAGAACAAACGGGTTGAATCGCTGAACTATGTATGTTATGTTAGGTTAATTGGATACCGAATATCAACATTTGTATCTTTTAAAATTCTTAGGATACCGCGGATTTTATTGAAACTTTTTTTTTTTTTTTTTTTTTGTCTATTATAGGCTCGCGCTTGACCACTATCTCACCTGATAGTAAGCGATGATGTGGTCGACGGTGGAGCACGCTTGCTTAGAAGTAACCTATTCACTCTTGACTTAAACACCCCTTTTAACTTACGATAAAAAACGCTGCTTGTATGACGTAACCGTCTAAAATTAATTAATGCCTTCTTAGAAATGATTAATGTTATTCTAATCATCTTAGTTAACATTCAATTAATCATTAGTGATTCTATGTGACAGGCAAGTCTACGATACATGCTAAGAATATTAACGTCTGGATTTTCTCAAGCTGTTTTCCTGTACCCGTTGCACCTGTCAATCAATTCGTTAATTAAAACTATTATGCAAATTATGTTAAGCTCTTAATACTTTTCGCTATGCAGGCAACACTAACGATAGAGAACGAATTGGGGCGCTGGCCGTTATTAACGTTTTTACTTAAAATACAACTATAGTAAACTGCAAAAAATAAAACCTTATCTAACTAAATACAAAATCTAATTGCCGAGATAGGTTTGTGAAATATATTTATAATTTTCTATAATACATGAATTGCTCGTTTAATCTTCATGTGAGTGAACCAAAAATCGTGGATCAAACAAAATAGAGCGATATTTTGGGCTACTTGCAGGACAGTTACAAAAAAATGCCCTTTTTTACTCCTAATAACCCCAATTATCACCCTGTTTCGTTTGATCCACGATGTTTTGCCCACTCTGTATATTAGACAGAAATTAGTCTACTTACATAGACGCGAGATAAAATTCACATAACCCACTGCACTCCGGTCGGCAGTATCCTTGCGATTGCGTTTTTATGCGGCGTTCGTACCTTTTGTACCCCTACGATGAGTGCGGTATAATCCCGCTTGTATACAGATTTCGGATAAAACTCACAATGCGGAAATTTTATGGGTGCATTCCCATAGTCGCACCCGTGGTTCCGACCGTGGCGCGCTGCAACAATGCCTCGTTTGTCAGGGTTCGTCGAGAAACCTGAGGTGAATGTTGACATTATGTGTTTATACTTGTTTACCGGCATCTAACATAAAGCGCCGTGGGCACGTTTGTAAAGCATTGCAATCAAATTATATTGGTTCCCATGTGCCAGAAGCTTCGATTGTGTTGTGTGGCCCGACAATAGGACACACATTTCGGGATTAAATTACTTTTTGAAGTAGTATTTAGGGTGCCGTACCCAAAGGGTAAAAACGGGACCCTATTACTGAGACCCCACGGTCCGTCTGTCTGCCTGTCACCAGGCTGTATTTCATGAGCCGTGATAGCTAGACAGTTAAAATTTTCACAGATGATATATTTCTGTTGCCGTTATATAACAACAAATACTAAAAACAGAATAAAATGGAACAGAATTTAAGTAGGGCTCCCATCCAACAAACGTGATATTTTAGCCGTTTTTTTGCGATAATGGCATGCAACCCTTCGTACGCGAATCCGACTCGCACTTGGCCGGTTTTTTTTCAAGTAGTTTTTAGGGTTCCGTACCTAAAGGGTAAAACGGGACTTCTAAAATTTGCACTTTATTCCGAGTTAGATCAATGCTACGATTAACTTTTAAATATTTCAACTCGTTTATCATGAACACATTTCCCTATACGCATATCTTGCGGGAAACCTTTAAGTACCGTGTTTATCACATATCATAGCTGTTTATTGCATAGTAAACCGTCTGTTTTCTAATGTTGGTACGCCAATAATGTTTATGTCCATTGCTTTGTTGGGGCTTGGGCAACAAACGATTGACCCTATCCGTTCTTTGTGAGATATAAACACTTGAACAATGGACACTGTGCAATACTCGTCTCCGGGCCAAAGATTTTGTAAAGCTTATAATACTTATATCGTTTATTGCTAGCTTGCATAGCTGTCCATTAATTATATTAGTACAATAAATCGTTAACAATATCGTTAGTAGAACCATCAACACGTTTTTGTTTAGTTTTTTATTCGACCACCAACTAGAAGCGTGTAAAAACGAGAACATGAGTGACAGGTGTTTTTATAGTTAGGTAGCAAATGTTACGGTAACAACAGCTATTTGTTGAAATAAATTGGAACACGTCCCTTCACGGAACCTGAGGCTGACTAAGTGGCTGTACAATGTACAAATTGTACACAGCTTCTGAACATTTTGTTGTTTTGTTTCCGTACACAGGTTTAACTATTATTTTGTTAAAGCTTTTTATAGAGTAATTGTTGAAGCTTTTTTTGGATTTCAATTTTGCAAGCGATTCAACTTGATGAGGAGGCATGAAACGCATGTTACTAAAAGAGTTATGAATATAAATGTGGATGGATGGAGAGGGAGGGAACGGTCAAAGAAAAGATGGATGGACTGTGTGAGGAGTGATATGAAAGAAAAGAGAGTCAGTGATAGCGTGACGGGGGACAGGACGGTATGGAAGAAGAAAACGCTGACCCCCAGTAACATGAGACAAGGGCAGGAAGATGATGACAAAAACAACATAAAATCACATATTTTTCCAATGGAGTAGTCAAGAACTACAGAACTTTATCTGCTACGATCCTTACACATTCTTTCATTTTCTTCATTTATGTAATATATTTTTTTTTACGTGTAACGCATGGCAACAGAAAGGAAACGGTGAATAAGACTAACTACATACCTACCCACAATTTTCCCTGAAATTTAAGGTAAACCATATTCCGAGAGCAATTCAACAGTAATACATTCATGTGTTTACCTGCTTGTTATGTTTACATGAGGCTATGACTTGTGAGTTACCAACTGTCTGCGGTTTCGGTCAAGGCGTGATCTGAATTGTGGTTCGCCCAAGTTAAATAGAGTATTAAATAAGTTTTTTCTTCGGAAATACGTGGAATGCTTATTACCTTGAAGTTTTAGAGCCACGTGCAACTTTGATACTTTAATAATGTTGCTTATGTGGTGTCTTCGCTGTCATTGAACCTTTATACTAACTAGTTACTAGGAATTAATTCGTACCTAATAGTGATTCATTATTTCTTCATTAAGCTAAAATAATACGAATGAGACACGTTCTTAGCCTTATTTTAGGAAAATAAGGTACCTAGTCTGATATAGATTTGCAGATAAGCAGTGAGACATTTTGAAACGAACCTATTGTGATAAACATCGCCATACGTCTTCTCTTCGTCATCTTTCCCTACTAACTCAAAGCTAATAACCATGACGAAATCCCCACATAAAACGAATATTAAATTATCCAACGTTTCTGCAAATGCTATTAAAATTTACAATATAACATGCGTTTGCTAGGAACGCACAATACGGCGGGTTACGCAACTCGGCGCCGCGCCGGTCGTCAATCGTTCCGCAGAGCGCGTGGTTCATTACCAAGCGAATAATGACCATCCTTGACGTCGCCAGCAGTCACAAGAACACACAAACCACATAAATCCATCAGCCAATCCTTAGACCGACTCGTGACACTTCAATTATACCGGTAAACACGTCAATCAATCTTCACACTGTGATCTATTCATCTCTGCGGTTTACCTGATATTTGAATGACTGGGATGGATGAATGGATGTTCTTTATTAACTTGTTTATATGTGTCCTGGAATAATGAGGTCGCGATTAGTTTCATTGTATTGCTTAGCACAAGCTAATCATCTATTTTCCACGAAGTATCTAAAACTTATCGAAAATGTATTTTCCCATTTTTTTTTCAGTAGTAGGTAGGTTTTTTCAAACTTCCCGGCTTGTTAGGCTCAATATTCAGTTACAAATATTTAGGTAACAAGGGAAAAAAATCCGATTCTTTAATTGGGTTTTCTGATACCAGGAGGGTTTTTATTCTAATTTATCTAAAAATAAATGTAAATACCCAATTTACGTTCCCATTTGCAAGGATAAATCCTCATTCCAAATGTAAGGATAATCTATTTTGACTTGCGGGGTTTTTTGTTGCACGACTACGGCATAGTTAAAAGTTAATTACTACACTACCCGGTAAAGTTCTCATAATATGAAAACCTTTTCTCCAATGAATGGCATAACTGGCGAGATTAGCAAATAAAATTAAATCAAGTCCCCATGGGCCATTAGTCATCATAGTCACCGCTTATCGTAAGTAGGTTTATCGGATGAATATAATTAGGATAAGAAATCTTAACGTAATAATTAGCCTGTACATAATGTATACAGTCTGTACGCTTGACAGCAAAATTGATAGAAAATGCTCGCTCGCCGTTTCTATGTTTAATTAGTTACAGTGAATACTAGGCTTTTTCTCTACAACCTGTATGTGTATGTCAGTGTCAACCAGACTATTGACAGCTTCATGCGTTTTCTTCTTGTACGTAAAAAGTTTCTCGCATTCATTCATGTTAACGAGAATTCTGAACAACGAGAATGGTTTTCTAAAGTTGGATGACTATATTCGAATAACAGTTTCAATAGAGATATAAATACAGCAATCATATAGAATTATATTGTGCGCGTTGTCCGGCCAAAGTAATTTGATCAAAGAATGACAATATCTACCCAAATCTAACACTCATGATAACAATAAAATGTAAAACTCTATCATAATCATTATTACAGATAAATCACGGATGAGAAACGTGCTTCTTATTAAATTGACAGAATGAGTGAATGACAGATCGTGTCCGTGATATATTCAAAGGTTAACTAGAAGCAGAGATTAAGGGTTCGTTCGAATAGTTCAGCTTTTGATAACATCGCGATGGGCTTCGTTCAAGTATGCACAAAGTTATATTCACAAAATGTTGGGTGAGCCACCTTTTGCTAGGAATGGGCTACATCAAAGGCCTATATAGGTATCAAAGGTTCATCTCTGCAATCGAGTTTTAGTTTTGCTTCACTGTAAACTTAAGCAAAGCTTGCAGGGCTGTATAATCATGATCTTGTTACAAGAATCCTCAAGTCATCTTTTATCGTGGTGACCATATTTGTAAATGATACATCATACTGATTTATATCAAGTATGGCGGATGATGGTATCTGCAAACCTACACATGCCGCAATGGACTTAGACTCGGCGCAAACGGGCCACCGACCACAGCCACCGGTGGCCAGCGACGGCGACTTAACACACTTTTTCATATATTTTGTATAGACGCGCCGCACATGCGTAGCAAGTGGTGGCCACTCGCGACTTAGTGTCAACCACACGCGACTGAGGGCGCGACAAGCCACTGGTGGCGACCACTCGCAGCTAATACTCGCACTCAAAGCAGGAGAGTAACAAATTGTAGCGGCCACCGACCACTAGTGGCGGCCACCGACAACCATCGTTTGCCCGGTAACAAAGGACATGGCGCGTAACAGCCACTGGTGGCTGTGGTGGTGGCCCGTTTGCGCGGAGCCTTAGTTAGTAAACAAGGGGACGTATATCCAATAAGCAGGTAATGACAAACTTTGAACAAAAAGAGGAAATAGCAAACTTAATCTTCGAGTATAAGCAATCTAAGCAAGTAAGTAAGTAATCGTTGTTCTATTCTATAGAAATCCTTTGTTCACAAAGTGACGATAACAAACCACAAACCAGCAGAAAATATATTTTCCAAAAAAAAACAGAAAAAAGTTTTATGTAAAGTTCTATGAATAATTTAGTTGAAACTGCTAGTTTCATGTTCAAAGCCTTGAAAGTTGATTTACGGACGATCATATTTCACTGAAACGTAAGTGAGATTTTTGTGCCGAGGTGTTGACGCTGACAGTACCTACTTAAGTGGAATATGCATATTCATTTCCACAAATGTAGCACGATAAAAATATTCCTTTAAAAAGTTAATAAAATGAAGTGTTAAATGTGAAGTGTTGAATATAAAGGTAAATATTTTTTGCTCGATTGACGTTAACATGCCTCTCGACGCGTTAAAGGAAGATATGCATACGTTTTGTGAGGAAATATTTACATAATTTGTTTTAAAAAAACGTGTTGCGTGTATTTGCTGTCTGATTATCGTAAACTTGCCTTACATACATAATCACGCTGAGGTTTAGTGCCAATTCTAACTCAAAGATACTTATCTAAGCTTCGATGGAAAATTTAACCCATTCGATATAGAATCCTTAAAGGATGAGTTTGCAAAAAATACTACTCCAAATTTTGTTTAAATATCATATTGATAAAAATCAATAAACTTGCCCTAGAACATGGATTAGTAGCTGTCAGACAGCTACTATTCCGTGTTCTAGGGCAAGTTACAAAGAATTGGCGATTTCCAATTATTACTATTTATTTCTATTGCAATTAATCAGAAACGTAGGTACTCTATAGTCTATTTGAAAATACATTCACATTTCACAGTTAATAAAGGTACATCAAAACAGTAATTAGACTGCGACCCCAGGGCCCTATCCAATAAAGCTGACAATCCGACATATATGTCAAAAAATGACAAAATTGTAGAATTGTCGCGCTTAAGCTGTTTAATAAACGTGACAAATATGTCAAAAATCGACAGGTGAAATCTTGACATATTTTTAATGTAAAAACACGTTTAATAAAACTCGACATATCAAAAAACCACAGTCACAATATTTCTGACAATTGTCGGTGACAAAATTGTCGGATTGTCGTGACAATTATGTCGACTTTTGACATAATATATTTGCAAAGAATTTTGTTTTATGAAGCTGGATGAGGGTAAAATTGAAAAAGATATTATCAAAGTACAAGAATAAAACAATCACTAGTGTAACTTCGATTGTGTTATGATCGCGTGTAAGATGGAAATGCACAGAAAACTTACCATTTTGGGCCTTATTTACGAAAGTAAAAATATACTTTTTGGGAAGTTTAGTGACCAATTGACCCACGATGTAAAAATAAATAAATGGAAGGAAATAGCCGAAAACTTAAGAACATTAGGTATTTTCAATAAAGACTGGAAATACCTTCGTGACACTACATGGCAAAATTGGCGCAAAAGGACCATGGTAAGGTTTAGTTTATTTTAACTAGTTTATCCTTCATCAATCCGTAATTTTTTTTTATTTATTTAGACCGTTAACCAATAAAGAAGTTATCAATTAGATATGATGTATTATATTGTGTAGGTATGTATGAAATATTCGCATTGTGTATGTGGAAACGATTTTTAGGGTTCCGTACCCAAAGGGTAAAACGGGACCCTATTACTAAGACTCCGCTGTCCGTCTGTCTGTCTGTCTGTCTGTCCGTCTGTCACCAGGCGTTATCTCATGAACCGTGATAGTTAAACAGTTGAAATTTTCACAGATGATGTATTTCTGTTGCCGCTATAACAACAAATACTAAAAAACAGAATATAATAAATATTTAAGGGGGCTCCCATACAACAGACATGATTTTTTTGTCGTTTTTATATATACTGGTACGATAAATCTTTCAGGAAAAGAGAGATAATCGTCTGCAGACTGGTTCTGGGGGAGGAAAAAAATGCAAATATGACGATTCTGATGAAATGATACTAAAAATCATAGGAAAGGATTCTCCAGCAATAGATGGACTTCAAATACCAGAATCTTCAGGATCAAATGAAACACAGGTATCCGTGCCTGTTTTTACAGCAGAAACACCACCTCAACCTCAAAATCCAATACGAAGAAAATCACATCCCCCAGTTGATTTATCAAATGACTTATTTGATTTTAAGAAACAAAAAATGGAAATAGAAGTAGATATTGCTAAAGAAAAACTTCAAATTGCAAAAAGAGAAAAATACAAGCTAGATTTGGGGCTACTCAAACTTGAAAAAGAATTAAACATACAGCCATCAGAATTTACACTACCTTTGTATTTACAAAACGCTCGGGTTATTGATGTTTGTACTGAACAAATTGAACAAATTGTTCGAACAACAGAGTCGGGTGCTGATAATGAACAAGTCAACGATATTATAATAAGTGCTATGAATGAAAATCTTTAAGTATAATCGATCATGCATTTATTAAAAGGATTAAATAAATTATTCATTCAAATAGTTGTATTAATGACTGTAAAACTGCAATCGCTTCCTCATCAAATACTTCGTCCACATTGTTATTATCTACAACTGTATCATTGTCATTTCCGCTAATATCTTGTTCTAAATAGGGTGCATTTGAGCCTAAGCGGTTTTCAATGTTATGCATAACAATGCAAGATAATATTACATTGCTTGCAATTATTGGCTGAACTCTAAGGTGATTTAGACACGGGAATTTTTCTTTTATGATTCCCAAAGAATTTTCTACCAATCTTCTCGTTGACTTAAAAGCACGCAAGAATCTTTCCAGTGATGCTGTCCTTGGTATTTGTATTGGTATATTAGGCGTCATAAGCCACTTTTTTAAACCATATCCACTGTCTCCCAGGATTATTGCGTTTGGGAATGGTCTCCATCCACTTTCCCATGTCCGTGCTAAAGAAGAGCATCTCATCACTCTGGCATCGTGAACAGAGCCAGGCCATCTTGCAGATGCGTAGAAAATTTCTAAGTTTGGCCCGCACACCACCATAATATTAATTGAATGGTTTCCGTTCCTGTCTAAAAACGCAGATTCATTTTGATAAGGCGCATCTAGAGGAATTAACGAACCATCCACAATACCAGATATTCTAGGTATCCCATTATGCCTCATGAAAAGTGTTGGTATTCGGTTACAATTATCAGGCCAGCGAACCTCTTCTCCGAGTAATTCAGTAATCACGGCTCCACATACCCTTCTTATGCAATTATGTACGGTTGTTTTACTAAGCCCATGTGCATCACCAATAACGTGGTACTGTGAACCACAACCCATCCAATGCAAAGCGCATAAAATTTGTTTATCGGGTGTAAGTGCTTGGTTTCTGCTTGTACCGTGTTGAAGTCGATGAGCAATTTTATCAATTAAATATTCTACGGTAGATTTACATACCCGAAATTTTTCTTTAAAGCAGAAATCTGTAATTGAGAAGGAGAAATTGATTCTGCTTTTAAATGATCGTCGTTGCCTCCTCGTTTGTATTTGTTCCAAGTATTCATCATCACTACTCTCACGTAAGTACCATTTTTTTGTAATAAACTTTTTCAATACACTTTTTTACACCTTCAAAATTCAAAATATGATTTCGCGACAGAGGGTAACGCGCCTGTCAGAATTGTCGGACAATTCTACAAATATGTCAACATGTCACGACAATTTTCTGTTTAATAAAGCAGATTTGACAAGTTTTTCACGACAAATTGTCACCTGTCAGCTGTCGCATATAAAGTTTTATAAAACAGAAAAATGTTAAGAAAAAAAAAGAGTCCGACATATTTGTGAATTTTCCACCATGACAATTTTGTCGCCTGTAAGTTTTATTAAACAGAAAAATTGTCGAGTTGTCACTTTTTGACATATGTCGGACTTGTCGGATTGTCAGCTTTATTGGATAGGGCCCAGGTGTCCAGGTGTCCGCTTGCATTGCTATAAATAATGTATTAGTGGAAAGCGTCATTAATTGCAAGTGTCTATTGGTTTTAACGTGACACTTCGTAATCGCCTGGAGAACAATTGAAACTGTCCAATCTATATCATTACCGATACTCCTACGCTATAACTTTAGTATTAAAACATTTATTTATAAAGGGATAAAAGCACCAGAGGATTTCATTTCATTCTTCAATTTCGAAGTGAACATTAAACTCTATGTAATAAGACTAATACGAGAACAATTGAAACTGTCCAATCTATATAATTATCGATACTCCAACTTAAGTATTAAAACTTATAGATATCACAATAGATATTTATTCAAAAGTGGGATAAAAGCACCAGAGGATTTCATTTCATTCTTCAATTTCAAAGCGGACATTAAATTCGATTTAATACAACTGAATAAAATGTAAGAATAAGACATTCGCACAGTAAAAGGGAGCCGAAAACGTGCGGTAACATATAGGCTATAAAACCGGACGACCGTCAGGAAAGGAGATAATAAAGTCATGAGACGCTGAATTCGTACATTTTATACGAATTCAAAGCTTTCACATTTGTTCGGAACCGACTTCATTATAAGAGCCACCTGCATTGTCCATGCGTCACTCACTGTATGAAATTCAGCGATAAGCTTTTGATCAACGTTTATTATGATTTCACAGACCAGTGATCTAGGTTACATATTCATGCAGTGGCTATTGTCTGCATTATGCGAGACTCGGCCACGTCAGGACAACCACACAAACATGTTTGACACAAATCACCATGACCGCGTTGCGATGCACTTTTGTGTTTTATTTGTTGGCCTTTTGGCGGCGCCGCCTTTCAAAAGGGCGTCTCGTAAAGGAAAATGTGAGTGATCACATGCGCGTCCTTTGACACAACTTGCTCTTCGCCTCAATTTTATACGCGGCGTTGTCGAGCGCCTTAAATGTGAAAACAGTTTTAGTTCGCGTCATAAAAGATGTATTCTCATCAAAATGTTGAAAGCGATCCTGTGTCAGCCCACACGAGCCCACATAAACTGGAATTACTTGACGAACAACTTCCCTTACATATTCTTAAACAAATGAAAGTATTGAGATGATCTGTGCTGTGTGAGGTATTCGAATGATACAAACCTATTTACCTGTACATAAGAAGCAATGTGGGATCACGACTTGTCTTACTCATTCATCGTTGCTCAGTTGAAATCGCGTCCTATACATTTCTTCAGTGTTCTTATTTTCATGGCCATTTCTATTGTGGACCGGGCAGATTACCAAGTGTCAGTGACACTTTCAACTGCATACCTACTTGTAACAATGTAGATAAGTGTACTAAATACAATTAATTTAATTATAATCCATTAACAATAATTGCTATTTTAAGTGAAAACTTTCCTAAACGTTTCGGTTTCTATTGTAATTGCTAATTTCTATGTAGCAGAACCATAGTTAAACATTGCATTAATATTCACGACAGAAACCTGAACACGAAATTAATAACCGCTGACTGTTTACTATACATTCTAATTACACATTCTTAATACCTACGCATGTAATTACTCCCACATCAAACGAGTACTAAATTGAAATATGTGATAAAACGCGAAATGTGTTTTCATTTTGAAAGCGCCATCTTGTTAAAGGCACATTCTTACCACAAAAGGTTGGATGTAATCACTTTGGTAGCTATTATCACCAATTCTACATTCTGACGTTGGAAGGTAAACTCATTTGGTCCAAGCCTGCGTACCGCTAACTTGGCCTAAAGCTCGTTTTCTTTGAAATGAACTGTTCGTATGTCCGTAAGTGGCCTGTAATTGTGGCGTAGGTGTATTTCGATGCTAAATTGTTGCCTTTTATTTCTTTTTATAATCAGATACCTATTTATGTTAAGTGGTTAAGTCAAATCTGCATCATTATGGTCTCAAGAGGCGCTTATTAAAACTCGTTATCAACAAATAAAATTATAAAAATAGAATGCGTATGTAACGCGCGTGGAAAATACTCTGTTGTTTATTTAAAATACGAACAGACGCATTATGACCGAATTAATTTTCCATTCTAATATAAGAAACTGGCTAATTGTGTTCACAGATAATTTTAGATATTTTAAATTAGACATAGCATAAGAAAGCTGCCGTTAAAAGTGTTCAAACAGCACACAGGGGTCAGTAAAAGCGTGAAGTGTGAACCAATTCGGCGTAGTGACTCGTACGGTCGTACCGCGGCGCATCCCGGGAAAGTTTACATAACAAACACTTGCTCTTAATCAACGCCCCAGTTGAAATAATAACATTTTTCAGCATAACAAGCTTAATGACTTCAGCATTTTACCACGAAAAATAAAATTAATGCAATATTTTTTACAAAAGTTTTGGGACGAAGCCGTAAATTTCGAGAAACAGAGCATTATATTTTTCATTAAAAGTACATGGAAGTTTTTACAGCAGTGCAATTATAGTTATTGGGTTATATGGGTTAGTACAGCGGCAATAAATGCAATTGGCTCGGTAGTTCTTTCTGACCTAATTTTATATTAACGCGGTGCATGATACACTCGACGTTGGGACGGTCCCAGTGTGTTTGTTTATTAATTGAATTTCTCTGTACCTCTATTCGATTCAATCGTAAATACAAATTACACCTATAAGCGGGTGCTGATAAAATATTTTATATACTTTAGATGTTTATTAATGTAAACAGTATGAAGTTAGAATTTAAATTAGGATTCGAATGTTAAAACATTGCCATTTCACAAAGTTTCACAGTGAAGCAATGTCACGTATAAGGGATATGAGTGTTTTTGGTGTGTGGCCAACTCACGTATAGCGGTGATGTGGACGCTCTGCGGTGGAGCTGGCTGGCGGCGCCGCACGCGCATGCACCTACCTCGCACATTACAGTACGTACGTGTTCTGTACTATTACCGGAAACACTAATATTTGCAAATTCTACACGTGTTATCAAACGGTGACGGCAAGCTTTTGATGTATTAAAAACTTTAAACTCTCTATTTTTCACAATTATTTATGTTCTATTGAAGTTCACTCACTATTGCGTCACTTTACGAATTTAAAATAAAATCGTCCTACGTGATTTTACAACGTTTTAATTTCCTCAAGCCATCCTTACACTGTTACAGTTTACAGTTGTTTGAAGACGATTCATTAGACCACTTAATTTATACAACATTCTCTATTTGTGTATCGGCACTCAAACCGCATACATTAACCAATACGGTCAATTACTGCGAAATGTGAGCAAACAACCTGTTGTTATAATAACAAAATTAGTTTCCGCGTGAGTCAGTTTGGCGGCTCGTCTATCTGCTCACGGTGAGCGCTGACCCCGCGACTACAACAGAACAAGCGAACTTGACCGCCCACACTCGCACATCTCATACAACAACACAACACAACACTTAGCCCTGGATACAGAGCACCGCCACACGTACGGCCGCATCGTACGCATCTGCTACACGCATCAACACAAGCCACAGCACCAGATGTTTCACTACGGTTGCGATTAACGTGTCTATCGGTCAAAATCAATCATTGTCACTCTTTTCTCACACACACTTCATTTGGGGCTCGTCACCGCCGTGCCGTCGCTCGAGCTCGACGCACCTCCTGAGCTTTCACAACCATTAACAAAGTACATCGATAGCGGTTCTCGATAACACCCTATCGGCTTCAATCGTACCATTACACCGATTTATGAGACGAGATCTCCAGTTGGCGACACGTAATAAATCTCTTCGCCAATTTTGTCGGATCACAATACTGCCACTTTGTAACGGTATGAACATTTTTCCTTTTGTTCCGATACTGTTATCTCGTAATCGATATGGGTGAGCCGTGAGATGTATCCGATGTCCACGCTACTTTGATCGCAATCTATCAATCTGGCCACACTGCTGTTTAAGGGGCGTATTCAATTTTATTTTATTTTTAATTGGATTTCAACAGAACTTGTTTGCGGTGTAGTTTGTAGGTTAAGGTGGTTAGTATGAATAAAAAGGATCTAAATTAAAATGTTACTAATTGGTATCGGTTACCTACATAGTCAAGAGGTTACAAACATTCTAAAAATATTTATGACAATGTTGTGAGTCATTATTATAATAATGCGATGTTCACGTTTGCATTATGTTGGAGGCTGGTGGGTCGCGCTATGAGCATGTACTCTTATAATAAACGCTATTTATCGGCGAAAGCAGCCGCGCGGCGCACAGTTAATCTCTGCTGCACTAAAGCTTCAAGGTTAACTTTCGCGCCGGCCGGCAGCCCCCGTTCGAGTACATTATCGTGGAATCGATGCAACACGTGCATTAAACACCTATCCGGGCAAACAAGATCCGATTTGCATTTATACTACTGTTAACTTCATCATTTTCATATCGAAAAACGTCAAAGTGGGCGCATATATTATTTGAAAAACGTCTCCAAAAACCTAGTTTCGAAACGTTGTATTAAATTTATTAATCCGGTGACTCATGAAATACAATAACGAGATTTTTCCTCCAACTTTCAATATGTCAATTTGATGGCTTGTTTTGTTGGGAATTTGTTTCAAATATGGCTTACATAATATAGATGGCCATCTCGCTTTATTGTGCTCTTAAGAATGCTTGTACAAAATAATAATGATTCAAGTTGAAATTGCACTTAATAAACTTTTTATGACGGTTTTGTAACTGAAACAACTGAATACAGACTAATATAACAAGGCAGAGCTTAAAGCTGAAACAAACGACAGTGAACAAAAGTTGTCTATAGGTACCATAGAGTTTATGGCATAGACTATAACTGTGTAGTATGTCAGGCTGACTCATCAGCTGCACCCAACACAAGCCCTTAGTCTACCGCCGTGGAAAAATGTAAATAAGCATAAAAGTTTTACTCTATTTTAAAAGATTTGCCTCGGTGTCGGATAACTTTTTAATTTTTCCCCCTTGGGCACTGGCGCCTTGCTGGCCGGATAGTTAAAGTTACTTACGAAAATAATAAAATGTTATTCTTCACAGACAAGCAGAAAATATGTCCTCGGCGACATTACCATAATACAGACCCGGGGCGGTATATCGATACCGTCATGCTAATTTACATTATGCGGGAATTCGCCGAATATTGCCTACTACACAAATGTAATGCTTCAATGCTAACGAAACGATCAAACCTAATAATGTTTTAGTGCCTACTTTGTTAGCTTTTAGTACAACACAAACATATTTCGATATTTTGTTACGTGGCAAATGTTATGTTCGATTTGATGTCGTCGAAATTGTAGCGAGCTTGTAAACATTGTCTTCCTCAATATCCATGTCAATGTACTTCTGCTAGCAAATGTAAACATTGTAAAATTAATGATATTACACAATTTGGTTCGTCATTTATAATTATTTCGTAGAAATTGCGTTTATCGCGACGATAAGAGTTAAAGCTGCGTCACTCCGCATAACTTTTGAATGGACCATGATTCACGCAAAATTATTTTTAGCACATTGCTGTGTTATTTACTACGAACTACGATGATTCTCACGCCCACTGATATTTTTAATTGGACACAGTGACAACTTCATTGATACATTTGAGTATGGCAAAAATGCGTATCCATTATTTTCAAGTTGTTCATACAATACATAAATACGTTTAATTAGGGAGGGAGCTTTAATGGCGCTTCATAAAAACGATGATGAATGAACAAAAAACGCTCCTCACTGGTTTTACGATGTTGCTCAGTATAATTATACTGTAAATGAAAACCGTAATTTAACACAACATTTCGCTCATATTTTTTGCTAGCTCTACAATCATACTCGCAGACACATCGATCAATATCGATGTGCGACCGATAAATCAGCATCAGTCAGCTCAACAAGTGGACAACCTCGGTTAATTCCTCGCCAGTCCGCCACCGGTGACTCACACAATACATTAATGCACTGATCTGCCTAAAGGCTTTACGCATAAATTTCGTAATTGCAGACGCGTAGACAATGCAGGAACAAGTGAGGCAGGACCCCATGAATAATACATACAACTGGTACAAAAAGCAAGCGATACTGCTAACGGACGAAGGGCATAGCGGCGATACGCCACCATTTTTTTTATTTTTATTTAATCGAAGCATTTCAGGGTGAGCTTCGAGTTCCCAGACGATATGAAATAAGTAAAAATATATTTTCTTTGTTCGCAGTCACCTGTTTATGGTAATGTTATCTATTTATGCAGACTTCGCTGGCTCAAAGAATTATTATGAGTTTCGAAATTCCCATGTAAAGAAATAATTATATAAATTATTTATTCCGATCTGTGTCATCCAATAAATAATACGAGTACTTGTAATTGTATTAAAATATGTGCAATTTATTTTCAATTTTACCTGTGTTTAGTCGTACTATATGTTTGCAAATTACCATTTTCCTGTTAGTGGATAGGTATAACTTAATATGTAGGTATAGGTTTACCTAATATTTAGTATAAGTTACCTACTCAGTACATGAGCAATACTCATTGCTCATGAAGATATTTTTAAGTTATGCCCCACACTAGGAATTTCTCCCTGTATCGTGGGTGCGTTCACAAACATAAACTTACATACACAGCACCCAGAGACGGCACAAGTATCTGTATGTATACAAATATTTGTTCCTTGCGAGAATCGAACCCGCAACACGCAGCGCAGCAGACAATCCATCAACCACTGCGCCAACCGTGCGTCTCTTTAAACTTCGGAAAACACTTACGAGTACCTCCTACTCACTAGAAATTATTACATTTTGAAGTTGGGGCATTCGCATTACTAATTTCTCGTGGCTAAATTAAAAATGTTCAAGATTTAAGCTCATACTTAGGGTACCTTCAAGCTTCAGGCAAAGCGCTGAATTAGATTTTATAACATGAATAATGTATCAAAGATTCTTGTACAACGAACAAGAGCATCCTTCACATTGGGGGACGTACGTAATGAAATATACCGACCCAAAAGTTTTTCACTTGTTGGAAAGATGAAATTGTTTAAACTTTTTAAAAGGGACGAGATGCAATTTGCTATTTTCTTTAGTTGATATTCTTGTTATAGATTCAGCTTTTAATTAAGGTTAAAAGTAAATCTAAAGTTTAAGTTTGCATTATAATTATTTAGTTAAAACTTCGAATGGTCAACAGTAAAATCGCACCTTCGCAATTTCAATCAATCAATCATTTATTTGCTATAAGTATTGGTACAGTGTAGGTGTTTAAGTAAGTTATAAATAGTTTCCTAATACATAGTCAAACATTTGACATGCAAAACATTTCAATATATTTAATGCTAGGCTATAGTATTTATGTCTAATGGCATGCATGATTTTTTCTATTATTTTACAATTATACATTCATATATTAATTGTCATCACATTACCCATTTTGTATTTATAAATTTCATTTATGGAATAAAATTGTTTTTCTAGTAGCCATAATTTTAATTTTGTAAAAAATAAACTGTTAGGTAACTCTTTAAAGTTCTTTGGTATTTTGTTATATATAAAGCCACACATATAATAACAGTTCTTTTTATACAGAGAGGTCTTTGGTGCCCTAGGCAGAACTATTCTATCTGGATCTCTTACTATTCTAGGGCAACAGGTCAAAGTGCTGTCGGACAAATTTAACGCATTCTAAGATATACATACATACATATTTGTTATTTCGGTAGAAATAGATAACTTAGTTTTGAGAAATAAATCTGTTTATAGCTTTATAAGCAAACAACAGCCTTTGTTTTATTGCATTCCGAACTTGGAATTTATTGTGTTAATTTATTTGTACAAGCACAAACTTTGGGCTAACCTTATCGACCTCAGGCACGGTGGGCGCCGATATAAGTTTCCGACAATTTACAATTCTAGATCTTTCTCTGCGGAAATACCAATATCATGTTCTCCATTTCAAATTATGAAACAAACACCACTTAACAAAAATAGATCTATTTTTAGAAATCCAATTTATATTTTTCGATTCACAATTCGGACTTATTTACTGTTGAATAGACTACAATTTCCCTCGATATTGGAAAATGGCTTATGTAGTTGCTTACATTCAATTAATAGATATAACAGAAATTAAAAAAGAATATGACTGGTTATGACAAAATTAAACGTGCATTCAAATTTTATTTTTATTTTATTTTTTTCGATTTTAATCATGGAACGAAGTACCCATGAATCATATTTATTAGATTTCATCTGTCGATAGAAATAATGATATAAGATTCAGTGAGTACGGCAGGCTTATTACGTATCTATTGCAAGAGCAAAACGATAGCGATCAAACGCTTTATGTCATAAAAGTCGGAATTACCTGCAGTAGGTAATAGTAGTACTTAGTGTAGGTATGGTAGGTCCTACACAATCGTTTGCTAATTTCTCCCTGTTTGTCAAATGCACTTATTAAAAAAAAAACCGCCATAACTCTAAAACGTTTGTATTGAAGAGCAATTATTGCGCAAAAATCGCTATCGTTTTGCTCTTGCAAAAGATACGTAATATGCCTGCGGGAACCATGAGGTGTCATCAATAATGTGTTGCAAGGATAAGGAATGCTGAATATCAGCCAAATCGGTGATCAATCACACAGAGATTAAACAACTTTCTGCCATGTTACCTTTGCCCTTTTCCCAAAATAGATCAAAAAGTGAATCTTTGCATGACTTTGAGTTTTTGTAACGATCGCCAGCGGAATATTCTTTACCAACATTACTTTCCATTTTGTTATCCGATTTCGAATCCAGTGAACTTATCTTGGCAAGTTTATAACTTTTCCTTTTAAGATGAAACCCTAAGTTAAGCCCTGGATATGCCTCAACGTTTTTTGGTAAGAAAAAGCCTCAATTCAAGTTTGTCACTTTAACGTTTTAGATTTGCATCTTATCATTTTGTCATCTGGGTCTGCTACTCACTATAGCTACTAAATCATAAAAGTGTATTCATTCTACGCCAATTTTGAAATACTTGAAGCGTTCTGTGAACGCTCACTCGCCTCGCGGTAGTTTATAATCTGTGGGTTACGCGCACAAGACTAGTTAAACCGATAGATTGGGGTGCGCGCGGCCCCATCCCTAGTGGATGTAATCTATGGATACGGACAGCTGATTCAATTATTGAGACACGGAAACTCGGCTCTTGTAAAAGAGCGCTCGCATTTCACTGATTCTTTGTGAAGCTACATTTTTACGACCGATCCCATCCAACTGCTTTCGTGCCACTCTTCCAAGATTTGACACTCGACAATATATATGTACTTGTTCTAGAATCTACGGTGGTGTTTCATTTAATCCGCACCGTCATCTCTGCCCCGTGAAGTTGAGAGAGGGCCATCAGGAAATGCACAGATTCCTGATCCCAAATACTTATATTTAAATAGCTTTAAATCAATTGAAATACTGTACAACAAACACTCTCAGTAACCTTTTGCAAATATTAAATTGCTATAACCTCTACATAAACCAATGTGCGAACTTAACGCTTTGTGAAACTCGATACACAAATACTTGAGTGTTACTGAAACAGTCGTAAAGATAGCTACATACATGTGTTGTGTCGTTTGTCTTCGCCCGTAAATCAAACATTTAACAAACCGGTCGCTGTCAAACCAATAACATGTTAAGCTCAGCGGGGACAAGTGTTACAAATTATTACGCCTTTGTAGGTTACCCGGGAAGTATGCTTGTGTAGTTAGTGCCAAGGAGGGTTGTTATCATTTTATATTTATAGTACGATAAATAACATTCTTTAGGTATTAATATTTCATATTTGCAGTTTTGTATAGAAGGCGTGGACAAATATTTATACTACCGGTCGGTACGTAATGAATTTCAATTTGAAAAGGTGATTGTCATGAGCTAGTTTCTTTTTTAAAATAATTTAAGCTTAAATTTATAAAGCAGTCAGAATCTCTTCGGACTTGTACAGACATTGCCATGATAGATTTCAAAATGAAAACTGACCTCAAAAGGTATCCATAAAATTGCTTAGCGCTGTAACAATGCCTGATGAACGTTTAGAGACAATGGCAAGATGGCTGAAGGCATAATTATCTCCCTTTTTCATTTACATTTTCGTAACTTCACCATATACCAACACAGCTACAAACCAACAGGTAGGTCGTGCATTGAAAAAAGAATTTATGAGAATTCAATTTATGGACCAAATGAGAAAGGCGTGTCTTGATTGACGCAGCTCGGATCGTTAACGAGCACTGAACAAAAAGCTGTTGTCGCTCGAGAGACATCGACAAATTATCGCGAGCGACAAATTGAGTTAGAGGTGACGAAGTGTGCCGCTGCATTGTGGACACGACTCATCTCCGTCGAGTTGCGTAATGCAGTTAGAGGACGATAATTACACTGCACAGTTTATTAATGTGATATGTTGTAAAACATTTTGGGGAAACAAAATGGGGTCAAGAAAGCTGCAGCTAAACTATAGAGGTCAAGAGAGCGTAAGGCACATTTGGTCATAAATAACCTTCTTTAATAGAAAAGGGCTCAACCGTGTTGATACTTAAATATCACTACACGAAATAAAATATGGCGTATGAAGCATGATAATCCAGAACATGAGCACAAGACATTTATTCATAACATAATGGATATTGATACTTTTAGGGCCGTCCTTGTGACAGAATGATAAAATTTTATGATCATCTACGTTAATTGTCATGACACTTGATAAATCGTGAACCCTCGTAAATGTCAGGCTTGTCATTAGCCACTGTTTTGTTTTATTTACTCCTTGATAATGTATACTGGTGAGCATTACACTTATCCGTATCGAATTAAATTTAATGCAACTTGTATTTTAAGTGCGCATGCGCATTAAATACAATGTAAGTATGTCCATTTACAAAAGAATTACCTACTTTACTTGTAGATACTTCCTATAAATCATTCTTAAAATAAACACGGTCTACCTCAGCGAAATAAAACTTTACCGCTCTCATTCAGCTTGTATGAATAGATTTTATATTGATTTGCAGGAATTGGTTGCATAATTTCTAATATTAGAAGCAAACAGTTTCCAAATGTGCTGACATAAACTGAGATTTACGACCGCTCACGTCTTTAAAATGAAGTTTAGGTTATGAAAGAATGCTCAAAAACAATCGGAAAAATACATTCGCACATAAAACCAGGTGGGCTTCGGATATAAAAACAGTGTTCGGCCTTCGTCGTTTATGCTTGTGGCTGTTGCGAAGGAAAGTGAACGCTTTCTGCCTGGGATTGACGCGACCTCACCTGTTCTCAAAAAGTCAATTTCAAGACTTATTACCCTTTGTTCCCGAGACCCGCCTGCCAGTGCCAGTACTCGCGTTGCCTTTTATTGCTATTCTGCCTTAATGTGATGGCTGCAAATGCGGTGGCAATTCGAATTCGTTTTGTTAGTGTTTTAACTTGCCAGCAGTAGATAAAATTTAATTCTGCTTTTATTATAGTCGAAGTAGCACTTAACTATTTAAATGGAGCTCAGGTGCAACGGTAAGTAAATAATGGTAGTTTCCCTTCTGCAGTTCTTTTGTTGTTGAAACCTACTCAACTCGGTTTCACCAATTTGCGACGGTTTAGGTACACATTGGAATGTTACAACATGTTCGTTTAGTTGCGTGCTAAACAAACGAAGCGCGACTTTCGACACGGGTGCAGTTAGCGGCCCTTCATATGGAGATGTCAGGCGCCTGCGCCGCCGCCGTCGTCGCACCGCCGACGCCGCCTAACACTAACGACATACTTCGCACGATTTCCACGACATTCTTGACTGAACAAGACGGCAAGAGTCTCCACTTACACGGAATCATGGAAAGTATATACCCGGAACAACACTCTAAACGTAAACTCATTACCTACGCGTATTTTCTCGCGGTAAATTAGAAGCTTTAGGGCTTTCTGGTAGAATCTAAAAACAGATAACACGGATCGTAGCTTACAATTACCAGAACTATAAATAAAGTGTATCCAAGACGTAAACAATGAGTCAGTCCAGTCTAGCCTAACGGTATCACTAGTAAAATCGATTCTGTACTTTCTCCTAGACTAAAACAGGGTATGGTATGGAGTGAGAATGTTGGCGCAGCCTGTTATGGAGCGCGTGTAATGTACTGATAATTGCTAATGTGATTAACTGGGAACTGTTTGTTGACAACTTGCAGTTAAAGAAATAGAAAACTTAATTAATTGTTTGGAGTGCGCTCTTTCAGTTGATTTGTTGTGCTTTAAAATTTAAATGAAAATGCGAATGCGAAGGAAAACAAATATCTAAAAGTATTAGTAACTAGCGTACGCCTCACGGTTTCACCCGCGTAGTTCCCGTTCCCGTGTGAATACAGGGATAAAAAGAAGCCCATGTCACCCGGGGATAGTGTAGCTTTCAAACGGTGAAAGAATTTTTGAAATCATCCAGTGGTTTTTATGTTTATTCGTTACATGCAAAAATACAAATCTTTCCTCTTTATAATATTAGTATAGATTACTAGAGGAATGTTTAGGAAAATATAATAAAGTTAGTCGATTTGATAGTGTGATAGAAATCAGCAAAGCTAACGTCACATTAGAATTTCTAGTTTATGAAATTCCTAAAATTTCATGAGTTACGGAATCCGTGTCAAAGCAACATAATGTAGAATTTCCCAATGCTAGATGGTTTCAGTGCTCGTAATTATATTCCAGGAATAACTCCACTCCTGGCTCTAACTCCTAACATTAAACAAAATGCTGTTCTATATCGAGTGCTGTAATTTGCATAGACTGTGCCCCGTCTAGGTCACTCAATAGACTCGGCCTCGACCTATATAGTAGTCGCATGACACCTAATTTAGTTATTGAGAACAGTTATTCGAACAATCATTGAGGGATCCGGGATTGAAACATAAATTCTAATAGGACCGTCTAAATCTTATTAAAATTTCATTCAATGAATCAATTGCCATGATTCATAGGACGGAGCCCTTGAAATAAACAGTTCATTAATAAAGGGAACATGGAACATATCATTAATCAAAATACCATTAATTTAATTGTAAATCAGACGCTGATTTATGTAAAATTAATAAAATATGCGCTGATTGTGAATTAGATTAATTACGATGCTTTTAACGACGAACAGGAATATTATAAACACGTCGTGTGAACGAAATAAATTTGCATATCAAGTCCTGCGATCAATATTACTATTGATGTATACGATAACGTGTTCACATAGTTTCTTTATTAGAATATTATTATTTATGTGCATCGAAAGCTTTGCTGACAGCTGGAGCGGATTTCGATATCAAAACAGTAAATCAAAACGACTTTGCGGAGAAAGTAATCTCTTTCACAGAATTTATAAGTAAAATACTTTGCGGGTGGTATCAAGTAAATTGAGTACTCTATATTCACTAGACCCCGACAGTCGTTCAGACTTGACAACGTAAAAATAAGTAACAAAGTTTTGAGAGATCTGAAGGCTTCTTGACAGACAAGCGCGTCTCGAGAGTCGCTCGCAAATAAGTTATATCTCGTCGACGCTTTCACAGAATGTCTAGGAAATTTTGCGTAATTTATTAATTCAGGACATTAATTTTGACTGACGGCGCTGGATAGTATTAATTAATTACTAAACGAATTTCACAAAGTTGACAAACGAGGAAAATATTGGTTTTCTGCCAATTTACTTTTCTAATTTGACCGCTTTATTTCTTGTAACCATAAAATTGGTTAATCTATGATTCATAACAGCGTAACTAACTTTACCGGGAGTTCGCGACATCTAGGTAGGTACCTACAATACGCGCGCTGCGGGACAAGTTTCGTTCATACGATGTTTAGATTTCCTAGAAAACTGAAGTAACTGATTGCAATGTGAATCACGCGAAATTCTAACAACGGTTAGGCGAACACTCACTTTACAATGATAAAATCGCGTGCGTACGTATCTACGTAGGAAAATGTCAACAATAGCAAAATGGAAAACTAATTCTAGAAATGGCGATTGTATAGGTTATCTTACCTACCTATTAAGGAGCAGATATCCCTGAGTAGCTGATTTTAAAATGATAATCACGTCTAAACGGCAAGTCGTATATTTTTTGGAAAAATTATGTTACATTAGGAAAATTTTGAAATTTATTCGTATAACATAGTGTAACTTATTTGTAAACGTATGTCCAAAACGGACAAAAACACGACAATCGCACCTAACCGCTTGGGCGTAATTTAATGAAATCGACACCAAAGACAATTTAATTATCTACATTTTGATCTGAGGCTTTTTTTTAAGTCATTTTTTAATAAGGAAAGTACATAAAACTACTAAATTTTGGGTCGCGCGGGTGTGAAAAGAGTGCGCGTTTTGTACCCTCAAGGTCATTGGCGACAGTCGTCGTCTTAATACGAAGATACATTTAAATTTAATTAACGTAAATAACTAAAGATGATCTCATATTTAATTCAATAAGCTTGTCTTTCATTGAGCGATGGATGTTTTTATTCACCTGACGAATAAATTCCTGTTCACTTCATTCCACAATCCATTTATATGAAATTATATAATAAAAATAAATGTCAACTGTCTGTTCCAATTTTTGTTTTATTAATCTTATGTTTTTGCGAATAATTGGTGCTGGTTTTAAAAGTTGTACTTCGAAGGTCGTCATCTCGACATCTGGAAGACTGTTTGTTATTTATGTATGGACATGCGAACGTGATGAGAGACGTAGAAACATTATTGTGACAGCTCTTTGACTGGTCGTATCAGATACCATGTCCTGTCTCTTAGGAATTGTGCCAGAACATCTGGAAATAACTTTGTTGTACGATATTTGCATAGAACGCTATTTAGTTTCATATATATTTATTAGTGTTACGTTTAGTATACGGTCTACTTCATCATCATCAGCGTTTTGATGTTCCTACTGCTGGGACACAGAACTCCTCTCTGTGAGAGAGAATGGGCCGAAATCCACGGTCTACTTATCAGGCTTGAAAGGCAAAAATATTAAATATCCTTTATTGACAAAAGGTCCATTTATCACATAAATAGTTCTGGCAATGAGTCGATTGATCGGCTGACCGGCGCAGGCGCAGTAATAGAGCTCATAGGCAGCGAGTGCATGATTACCGAACACAATAAAGCCGTTTGTTATTTGTCGATTAGCGATTTGATAAAGCATTTCAATTTATAGCATCATTGAGTCCGGCGTCCTCGAACGCTGGCCAATTACCCCAGATTCTGTTGATCCTTATATAGTGTCGATTCGTAGATTTAATCGAAACCGCACCGATAATTAACTTATATAATACTAGAGGACGCCTCGCGGTTTCACCCGCGTAGTTCCCGTTCCCGTGGGAATACAGGAATAAAAAGTATCCTATGTCACCCGGGGATAGAGTAGCTTCCCAACGGTGAAAGAATTTTTGAAATCGGTCCAGTAGTTTTGGAGCCTATTCGGTACAAACAAACAAACAAAAAAATCTTTCCTCTTTATAATATTGGTATAGATTTTGCAATATAATATAAAAAAGCTGTTTATTTTTCGATGCAACAGAATCATACTCGGCCTCGATAACGCAATTAAATCACCTAACATTATTAATGAATTGTCAAGTTATTTCAACATTTTCATCCTTAACATTAAAGAATCCACAAATAAAGGTCACAAAAACAAAGTTGTAGATGCAACTATTTAATTTTTACACTATGTTAGGAATGATTAAAACCAGATTATCATTGGATAGCATCACTGTGTCATTATGAATATAATTAACACTGATTAGCGTGTCATGTTGGGCTCGTTATCATGATAATCTTATGCACCGGTGACTTGGTGACACAATCACAGACTGCATGCCTCTCTTATCGGGTGTCTGGCCAAGGTCGAGTCTTAGACCAAAATGTAATTATTCACTCTAGGAAACCATAAAACTGCTGTTTGTTTTGTCTTTCAAGTTTTGTGTTTAAATTAATCATCACATGTAATTCCCACGTTGTGTGTACTTAATACTTTCAGTGTACATCCTTGTCAGCTTGTTTGCGCGGCAATTTCGTCATGACATAAGTCATTATCTACTATTTGTGTTTATCTAAATATTACCTAGAATTTTTTGATATAAATGTTGTTAGAAGTTTTGAATGTTGTTAGAAGTTTGAGTATTTGAAGGTAGAACGTGTCAAACACAATTTTAATGCCAAAATTTGACAGGTTTTCAGAAAAAACTAGAGTTTGACAAATACTCAAATTCATAATTCTGAAATCGATGGTAATACTAGTTCTTAATAAAAAACTTTTAACAAAATAATTTAACCGACTTCGGAAACAAAACACTACAAAGCGGAAAATGAATTTCTTTTCGGCAGTCGGTGTCAGAAACGAAAAAAGTTGGTACCAAAGACACCGACTTCAAAGTTTTTAGTTTTGGTACCTTATAATTACCATGAAAGTCATTTATAGCCAATGAGCTTCTCATAACAATTCTAACAAACATAAACACTACAGGGAGACATTGTTTTATTACGGAGTTCCGTTGCCTACCTTCCCACTTCATCACCAGATCACTTCGATGGTACCATTTTCATTAGAAACATTTATTTAAATTTGCTTCATCACAGACATTTAACTATTCGAGATATCTTATACCCAAAACATACTTCTTATGAAGAAGTTCCAGTGGCCATCTGTGGTCTTCCTTATCAGTTCCACTTCACCAAATGATACTTTCTGAATGCAAATGCTTGCCATGTTGATAAAATACCAAAATCGCTACATGTTTGCCTATAACATTTAAGGAGTTTCCTCGAATTCGATGGGATCCCCTCATCAAATCCTGACTATGGGACAGCTGGAGCTCCATAATTGATGGAGTAATTGGTGAACATAAACAAAAAAAAACAAACAAAGTCGAAGAACCTCCTCGTCTTTTGAAAGTGGTTAAAATTATACAAATTTAAGTCGCAACGTCATCTCCGCGACAACCAATGTTAAAAAATCTTGTCGAACTGTAGGGAAATTTGAGGGGTTTTTGTTACGTACGATCCTTAAAAAATACGTGAATGGACGCTGATAAATAGACGATTAATATTTAATAAAAGTAGGAAAAAGTACAAGTTTTATGTCGAAAAAAGAAATTCTTAAAGCTTTTTCCTCTTTCCTGTTAAAGTTTCGATGGGGGTGTATAATTGTAAGTTAGAGGGAGAGAGAGCAATTACTGTCGGCAGGCAGGCTAGCGGGCAAGCGGGTATGGCGGGCAAAGCCGGTATCGCCGTCGGTGGCCCACATTGTAATCACGGTGATTAGCTTCGAACACCACAATTACTGACCCACCTTCCAGTTTAAACCAGAAACCGACCAACTTTAGGATACGTTATTGCTTGGCACACTCCCTCCATTTCGTTTTTGTTCAATCGATTACGTTGGTTAAAATTCTAATGTAACCGAGTTGGGACCTGCCCCGCGGCTTCGCACGAATACTTCGTTTCGGCTCTGCTTTACAAAAAACCTTAAATTATTCGCTAAATGTTCCCAAAAATATTCTGCAACGCACTAAAGATTGCCGCCAGATTGATTGATGCAGACAAGCTCTTTACTCCTACGTAGTGATTATGTTCCGTTGTATTTCTAAACAAATGATTGCATATAGTTTCTCTGTTCTTACTCGGAACTTCCAATTGAATAAGTCATAAAACTGTGCCGTCAAATGTACATTTTCAATCGTTTTGTGTCGGCGCTTGGGTGGGATCGAGCGACGCCGACGAGCTCGCAACGCAACGTGTTCTTTATCTTCATACCCACCTAGAAGTATAGCTCATGTGGGTGTTCGAAAAATCCCATTTATCTTCTATCGTATAATAAAATCTAAATTTTACTGCATAACACAAGCATTTCAAAAATTATTTTAGGCAGGTGTCTCGCACAAGTGGCGTTCCGCGTCACTAACGTTTTCGGTTTTCGCCCACCTGAAAACATTGATGCGCTGTCAATTTGGTAGCAATCGGCTGACAACAACACAAACAAACTGATATTAGAGTTCGCAGAAACATCTATCAAACATGAGTAACTAGATCCTTTAACGTCACAAATGTTATTATAACTATTAATATTTTAATTTCGTTGAATTATCTTAATTTTGCCATTTATAAATAAACATAATGACGTTAAAGAACGTCAGGACAATACTTTATATTAACATTATGAAAAGAGGTCTTTGTTAAATGCCATCGGTATGTTAGTGACGTGCATAAAATAATTATGATGTGATGTTCCACTTGTGCTACAAACGGGGCATAATAACCACGTGTATTGGTCAGAGTAAATGGGCCAAGAATTTGCATCGTCGATGCGCATATAAGCTATCTGAGTCGCGGTCTAATTATAGCGCTCGTCTTGTCGCGATACCTGACGCCCGATGAAAAATATACACTCGACATTTACTTGATTTATTACATGTATAGATGTTCTTTACATGAATACAAATCAAGTACATATTTACATGTGTTTTAATTACTTATTTATTAATTTATAGAGATAAGTTCACTGTTCGACAATTTTCCATTTCCTAATAAACCTCTGACAGTGCATAATAATGTATTATCCATTCATAACCGTGCCAAATTTGAAAGGAGCAAAATAATAGATAATTTTAGTGTCTGCCCTTTGCAGCAGTCATTAAGGCTTGATGACTTTGTATTGTGTTTATTTTGAACCTGCATAACCGAGAATATTTTATGTTTTGCTCAAATGTCGAAAGTCACGATGATACTTTTGAATGGTGTCGTATTTGTGGTACCTAAAGTTCATATTATTGTTTTGTGTTACGATGAATGGGAATTCTTGTGAATAATGTAACGATACCCTCAAACGTACGTTAACAAAAGGCCTGTAATCATTTCTACAATAAACACAAATTCAATATCATATAACAAACGTATCATATTCCGACATTATTTCGCGCAAAAAAGGTTATTTTGAGGAAAAATTATGTGCTCACATTTTTGGACAGAAAACATTTTCGCTGACAAGCTGAGCCAGCACGTGATGAAGAGGTCATTAAAAAGAAATGCGTGTTTAAAAATATTTGGCGCAATGTTCGCATAAATATTACGTTAGGCATTAAACGTGGCTTTAACAAAATAAAATAAATTTTCAAGGAAAAATGTGTCAACAAAATCTTCCTATACGTATCGCTACGCTTGTCGTAGGTAAATGCTACGTGAAGCTACGCCATGCTACGCGATGCTACGTGATGCTACGAAATGCTACGCATGGAAACGAACCGTGGTTAAATATTTCATAACATTTTCACATTGATTAGTCATAGAGTTTCGTGTAATAATGGCTCAAGAGAGACAATAATCTTGTAAATAACGACAATGAATTCATAATTTCACCATATTACTAATTGCACAGTTTACTATGGGATGCTTCTAAGTAAAGACTAACCATACAAATTCGATGAATGAATGAATGAGGACCTGGATCGATTAACAAGCATGATACCCGATAAAATTCAAACTATATTTTTATTTAAAAGGTCTTTCAAGATCCAAATCCCAACAATAAAGGAATGGACGAAGGGATCCACCAGAACAAGATAGTCTGGTGTGGTACACTGATGGATCCAAAATGGAATCAGGTACATGAGCCAGAATATACGCAAAAGATTACAAAATTTGTAATACAAATGTAGTAAAAGCTTAGGTAGGATGGCAACTGTATTCCAAGCAGAAACATATACCATAATAACCTGTGCTCAAGAGAATATAGATTGAGGAACCAGAGGTAAATCCATATATATTCATATTGACAGTCAGGCTGCAATCACATCCTACAAAGTGGAGTCCACACTTGTTCTAGATGCTATCCAAACCCTAAACAGGCTTGGGAAGCATAACAGAATAAGACTGATGTGTGAAAATGGCACATGAACTGGCAAGAGAGGGCTCAGCAAATGATTTTGTGGGTCCAGAACCATGTGTAGGCATTTCGACGTGTCTCGTGAAAGCCACATTCAGGAAGTTTGCAGACCACAGTCAACAAACACATTGGCTGTCTGATACCGATCTGAAACACTCAAAGAGAAATTCCTGGGCTTTACGAACAAAGCACGGGAGCATTTGGAATATGAGCAGGGGGCAAAGCCGCTACCTGCTTGGGGCCTTCACTGGCCACTTTGGAACCAATGACATGCTCATGAAGATGGGTCACCCATATGCAGGTTTTGCGGGGAACATACCGGGGAACGCATGGAGCACTTTCTGTGCATATGCGATGCACTGGCTAGTAAGCGAATGAGTCTCCTAGGGGTAGGATATCCAAAACCAGAAGACTATAGGCTCATCTCCTAGTCTCGTTGTAAAACTCATGAAGAAGGTTTTCAACGAGATTGGGGAGGAGTAATTTATCTAGCGGACCACAAAATATTCCAATGGGTCGAAGTCTCCGAGTTATATCTCGGCCCCTCCACAAGATAAGATAAGAGAAGAATTGCACAGTATGTCACATACCTTTATTTTATTGAAAACGAATGTATGAACTGATTAATATCAGCCGGTTTTTTCCTCATTAAAAAGAGCAGTACGGTTCACGACGTTGAAAGTGAGCCAAAAATAAATTGCACGTAACATAACACCAAAAATAATGCTCGCTAATTGTACATGATGCTTAACGATAACACATGAGTAACAAGCTTTTAAAAATCGTTTATTGCAAGTATTCATCGCCGCAGTTGGTTTTAATTGAAACATTGCAACTAACCCGTTTTAGAAAGTTTTGGCTGCATGCCAACAGCTGTTCTGTATCAACTTTTCATGCCTACCCGGATTTTTAGTTCACCTTAAAGGTCAAGGTTACAAATATAGGTGATAATTGACTAGATAAGTTTACGAAGTACGCCGCATTCTGTACATAATTATATTATTAGCTGGTAAATCGTACTCTTAAAGGAGTGTTTTTTAACGTTTTCTATTATAATATTATCGCTCGCTCCTTTGAATAAACTTCAAGGTAATTATAATTTATATCCATGAAATTAATGCATCACCGTGACGGTAAATAATTTGTAATAAAATACATTTAGTATTATCTTCAACCGTGTAGGTATCAAGATAATGATTACAGTTCACTGAATAACAATAGACACTTAGACAAGCATTTACAAGAAAAACACTCAAAGGCTAGATTATAATTGTCTTTGATAACACTTCCCTATGTTATGCACTATTTAAATCTTTAATTACAACACTACAGTGTTCTAATGGCATATAAGAATTTATTTTATCATAAAGTCTGTCATTCAAGTTTAATAAAATTACTCAAGTACAGGTGTACTCAGACTTATGTAGGTACATAAGTCTGCATTCTACAGACTACACTATGTACTTACTTTTACAATGGCGCGCAATGTAAAAAGATTTAATTACTACAGTTTATATACTCGTAAAATGAGGTTCGTAGAGATGAGAAGATCCCCGCTTTTCCCGGTCTAACGTGTGATAGTAAAGCTATGCGGCGCTAACCCTGGCTATAATCCAACAGGTTTATATTAATGTATGATTAATAGTGCGACGTGTCGGAACCATAAATCAAGCCCGGTATGTTCCTGCCGAATCACCGATATTCCCCCGAACATGTTTCGTAATACGTTACGATTCCAATTGTGATTCAACTTAGAGCAATGACCATCAGTTGACGACATCTATAAAATTTTACAAGACACTCTGTACCCATCGGTATGCGTTTGCGTAGCCGTAGAGTAAATATTATGTTCGCGTATGGGCCAAGAATTTTGCATACCAAAGATGTAATACGACCGCGCTGGATGTTTACCCCTTATCTGATTAATGCCTTAGTTTGGGCAAGAATTAGGCGAAAGCAAACTACAAAGTAGCTACGCAGATAAACAGTGAGTGTTTCTAAAACACCGGTCAACCTTGACCGACTACACAACCTGGACCGTGTTATTCACAGTCCATGAATTTGCAGGATGTTTACATTAAATATAATTTTAAAAGAAAACGAAAAGTAATGATTCCGTTTTCACGATCATTTATTTTTGAGATGAAAATCTTACAACGGAACGTAGACACAATTATTTTATGACGTCAAAGAAAAAGATTGCATGAAACAAAATACCCCTTCGTGTGGGCGAGGTGATTGAATAAATAATATTAATGTAAGTCATCCATCACAATAGTACAGACTACTTGAAGCCTAAAAACCGTCGTCAAAGTCCTGACTGGCAAAGTGCGAAGAACTTTACAGGTACACTCAATGTTAATGTACACGATGGTTAATGACCAGTTGGCCTTGGCGATTACAAGTAACGAATGTCTCTTGGTGTACAAACACATAAAATAACAAAAACCATCGCCACTCTTGTGTTTATCGTCAAGATGCTTATAGCGATGACGTCACGGTGCATCTCTGAAAGAACTCGTCCTGCCTCCGGGCACTATCCACACCATCGGCTTCGTCTGTTATACGTCTAGACTTAAACATTTTCCATCTGGTATTCCAAAAATGTCGTGATTCAACGTCGACATCAAAGAGAAAATCGTTTTATACGTTTTTTCATTAACGATGTTGCTTCAGAAAAATTATGTGTTATATTTGTTTTCGTTTGTATCTTTACTACGCCTTATGATACAAGAGCTCACTGCTCATGTTATGCTAGGTGAGCATAATGTAAATAAGCATTTAGAGGTTTTAAAGTGACGCTCGAGTCCGACATATTCATCCAAACTAATATTATAAATGCGAAAGTAACTCTGTCTGTCTGTCTGTCTGTCTGTCTGTCTTTGCTTCACGCCTAAACTACTGAACCGATTTGTGTGAAATTTGTTACAGACATAGTTTGGAACTTGAGAATGGACATAGGATAGTTTTTATTACAAAAAATAAAATAAAATTTATTCCGGACATACAGCGCCATCTATTGGTGAAGAGTCGTCATCAATTCATGTGGGTAAAACCAAAAATCTGCCGGAAGTCACTATTCCACGCGAACGAAGTCGCGGGCAAAAGCTAGTAATAAATATTATTTAATGTTTAGCAAATCCTTGAGTAATGAGTACGGACAAAACGTTGCTTACGCATTGAAAAAATTAACATATGAGTCACGCGTTACGCACAAGTATCGGCTTAAGTTCAATTCATTCAGTTAATGAACCGTAGTAAACGAGCTCAACTGTGAAAAATGTGTATCATCAATACGGCTACTGTTTATTTATGTGGCTGCACTCACATTATCGGCTGGTATGACGCCTTTCCCGAAATCGTCGTCGGTCACGTTTATTTTGGGAGGCACAAACACTGCCCGAGTCGTGCTGGGTACCTAAGTACCTACGTAGTACACGCATCGACCAGCGTGACCGATGCACCTCGCCGTAATCGAAACTATAATTGCCGCGCATAGTTCTAACAACTCGCACTATTACAATTAAAGACTTGATTGAACAACACCGAGATCTCACACACAGTACGTGGAAATGTTCCACGTTGCGTAACCATGTGCATTTAATTTAATACCTTTTCGGATTTGACAAGGAAAATGATGAGTTTATGGCTTTTGAGAAGATGATTTAATTTTCTCCAGCGATGAATTCATGTCATTGCTGTTTATTAGTAGATTAAGTAACCGCATTATCATTATGACTGTACTATGTCTTATTGATCTCATTAGGAATAGGATTCAAAACTATGATAACACGGGCTACGATGATCTAAGTGTCTCTATTTATTTGTTTGTGAGACTGATAAATATCTTTGAAAACGTCAAATATTATAAGCTGGTCTTAAAAGCTTCACTTGAAGAAAATAGATTAAGAACTCGGACCCAAGAAGAATTATGAAGAAAATTCTTTACTGAGCACCAAAAACAAAATCATGTAACTGACCCTTCGCTCCTTCCTTAATTAATAAGTAGTAGCGTACACCATTTTTCATGTAATTTGCATTTCAAATTATTATTTATAACAGTCTTGGTCCACTGATAACAGAAAGTAATTAAATAATGCCTTAAAATAAATTTAAATTCAGAATCGTGTTCGTGACTTTATCAGCGATGTCGCAAGTGCACGCTAGGGTTTTCTTCAGCGGAGTACCGGACAGCCTTACTTAAGGGGACTGAGCTGAACCGGGTCACATAATAATGTCAATGAGTTTTAAATTTATAATAATATATAATAACAGTCGAATGCCGCGATATAATAACAGATGATAGAGATATAATTAACTATTTAGAATACGTCGTCACACGTCAGGAATATGCAAATGTTAAATGTAAACACTTGAACCTCTAGTCGGCGACAAATTGCGACGTTACTAGACATATGTATGCAGATATTAACACTCATGTTATATCAAATAATCTTGAAGAGAATACTCATATTCTAACGAAGGATGTAGGCATTGCGACATAATGTTTATATTTTCTAAGAGGCGTTAAACAGCTTTTCATGTAATATTATGTATTTGAATTTGGTTTCTAATGCGCACTATTCATACTCCTTTGCACGTCAAGTATTTGCGGATTCATTATTTGCCGCTAAAACTTTCGAGTTCTCGTAACTACTCATTACGTTTTCAGTGTTCTCTGCGCAATTTGTACAAACGCTTTTCACAAAATTTTCTCATTACTGGCACTTCAGATATTGCGTTTGATGATCGTAAAACTAATAGTTACCTAACTTTATTAAATTTTGTGTTCTCTTATACTTTGATAAAAGTTAATATTCTACTTATACTTGTGTTTCGGTGCCGTGAGTTTCATTGCCCTGAATTTGTTATTATTACGACACAGAAACAGGCTGACGTTTTATTACCAAACTGATTCCCTTGGTGGTTTCATTAAATTCTTTGTAAGCTTTTATTTATTCTCACCGTACATTGTTCGTTATCTTATTATTAAAGGAAACGTTGTTTGTGTTAAGCTGAATATTGTTTTTATTATTCTAATCTTCATGCTCATATTACGTTTTAAAATGGACGGAACGGAACTCGAGGCGTCTTCTGCTATTATAAAAACCATCGACTAGTTCCTACTCTATAGCTAGATATTCAATTTATTTTATCTAACTGGGTTGTATCTCATGAACACTTTTCCCTCGGGAGATCTAAAATTGTAAGCCACAAAAGTTTTTATTAGTTATAACGTAGAATCAATACTATGGCTAGTAGCACTGGAGAAAGGCGTCTTTATGATTATAGTAACCGTTAATATTATTGTATTCTTATAACAACATTATTAGGTCAAACCAATAGAAAGAAGATGGATATTATTATACTTATGTGTATGATAGTCGTGCAACACAGATCGTGCACCAGTGCGTCGCCGTCGCCTAAATACCGCGAATTTCCGATTGCGAAGCGAAACTAATTCATTTTCACACCACTTGTCAACATACATATTATAAGATAGATAGTTTTCTTATATACTTGTATATATTTTCCAAATATATTTAGTAAATGTCCATTTAATTGCAGTAAAAGTTTATTTTCTCTTCATAAACGTAACAGTGAAATCGTTTCAGTTTTACTCGAAACTGCAGCTCGTAAATGATTTTATGAAAAGTGGTTTTCCCTGCTATTAAACTTAATGTCAGACATTCAACAAAGTAAATTATGTATATTAACAAAATAAATTATAACTGTTACCTGTGCGGTAGAAATTATATTATACGCGAAGGTAACTGATATTAAATAAATCAGTGTCATTTGATTATGATCTATCTCGTCGACTTATTCATCTATAATTCTTCATATCCTGTATTCAAATGTTTTTGAGCTGTCAGGTACGGACCACCCGGTAAAGATGAGTTGTATCGTTACTATCAGATGATCCGAATAAAAGGGAAGTGTCAGAGTCGGTCTGGAGTGAGCCTAAGCTAGGCATCTTGTATTACCGTTACTGCGACGAGGCGCCAACCGCTGCACGCTGGCCGCGGCGGGCTGCACTACGCCATATCACAATATTATAAATTGAATACTTATCACGATCTGAACAGCATACATGCTGCTTACCTGTATTTATGAGCAATATATGCCAGCTTGTTTGCTAACATTGTCTCTTCCTACTGGGCTTTATAAGTTTATAGAATCATATTAGATGTGAATGGATAAGTGACTTACACAGTCAAATGCTTTGCTAAAATCCAAAAGTAATGGAACCTAAGGGAATTGAAACTCCAATATATGGAGAAATGAAATCAAACTCAGTAGAGTGTATGAACGGGTATTAGGTTAATAAAGAAATGAGAAATCGGAAAAAATTAAGTGTCTAGAGTGCATTTGTGGCGCCTCACGTCCAGGATTACATATAAATCGTCGGCTTACGTGGGCGGGGACAATTGTCGGTCTCTACTGATAAACGCTAGAGATGACCCGCGGGCCCGAGAGAAAAGTGATCGTGAGAAACTGCCTCACATAAAAGAAATTCGAAAGCAATGAATATATTCTTCATGTTTCTACGAAAATGACACATGTAACGTGCAGTTATACCGATGTCGGGGAAATATAGTAGACATTTACCAGCATTCACAATTATAATTTGCTGAAATGGCGCATGTCCCAGTTAGCAACACGTAATAGACTAATGGACACTCTTTAGTCGGTGTCTGTATATTGTGAATTCTGACGCAATCACTTAATTTTTTAATCATTTTGCGTGATTGTTATAGATAACCAATGTTTTAGATGAGAGTTTGAAGTGTATGATCAAATATTTATAGAAGTCCTACAGATAGATCGACGAAAGATTTGTCTGTAAATAAAGCTTCAATCATTTTCACATTCGCTTTGGCTTTCACTCGCTCGCAATCTTTCACATTACGTAATTCTTCCTGGGTTTCTTCAGTCATTAATCTTCTGCTGTCCTTGCTATGGTACTTATATGTCGCAGTTTGCTGTGGGTTGTGCTCCGCATACTTATTATTACGTGTTTGTATAGTTGGTTCACTGTTGAAAAGCTAGCTACACAACCGCTTTTGTCACCTGCATTCAATAGATGGGCTCATTGTTTTCATTCCTTCACAATGTAACGTGAGCTTACAACTCACTTGCGGTCGCGGCGACCTACGCGCGCTCACGCTCCGCACTGTACACATTTCCTACACTATCTAGAAGATTCCTAAAACAGGTCCCGTAAAATATTTATATTACAAGCATATTCATTTGTCGTTTTGTGCTTAATTTATACCAATTTTCTAGTGGGTTTACGTTAGTGAACTCGATCAATAAAGGAGAACGGCTCGCGGCATTTTAAATTAAGATAACAGTTTTATTGGCTTCTTATTCAATTTGTGGCGCATTTTTCTTATCGTTTCCACTTAATGCTTTAGCTTTCACGTTAGTTGCAACATGGCATAGACAAGAATCGTCGGCTGGTTCTCAATCACGAGTCGTGTTTGAACTTGGCCTGTGTGCTGCGACACTGGGTCAACGAGGCAGGGCTGGATATTGCGCGGCGCATTGGCATAAGTACGTTCGATCCAGCGCGACAATTAATATAGTGCACGGTGCAATAAGCGCAGGCGGCATGTGGGTACGCAGCACAATATTATACGCGATTAACCTTGATTTATTGTCAACTACGAGATTATTTATAGTCAAGAATTTAGCTCCAACTGTAATAGCAGCTTTTGATTGAAATTATTAACTGCAATTGAAGAAAAACAATATACCTAGTTTAGAGTTGCTACTGTTTACTCTTATGCCGCTATGATTGAACTTGATCTCACTAACGACTTGAGCCACTTAATCATGACCTCTGAACCTGCCAAGCAGGAGACTTTTTCTGATCTTGTTTATTTTAGTTATATTCCGCTGAAAATACATATTAGTCACCTAACCGCAAAAATAATAAACGGATTTGATGAATTAAACAATAATAGTAGGTAAATATGTTTTGATTAATTAACCACACGCCGCTATGATTTAATCCCAATTAATCGTGCGTCTTATGACCGTGAATGAATAATGTTGAACAAATGCTCAATGAATTACTGGTTTTAATGACTAATTATGCTTAGAGCCATCCTTAATATTGTTATGGGAATAAAATATTATTGGTGCCATCATAGTAATAGTCGTAGAGAGTTATATTATGTTACATCCTGAAGCGGGGCTCATGATTAACATCTTCCGTGAGCAGGGTCAACGTGCAGGGGTTACGGTCTGACAGCCCGTGCCTGTGACTAGACCTTCTAGAAATTTCTAATAAAACATGATTTGTGGCAATGGATTATACGCGCTGCTACGTTACGGTACTCGTAAAATGCGATATGAATTTATCGAAACTTATGTAACAGAAACTATGTTGTTTATGGAGGCGTAATAATGTGAACTGGTTTCTGTAGTTGGTACCTTTTCAAATAAGGGTCAAACAAACAAAACATTGTGAGCACAACGGACAAAACAGTGTACGACGATCTAAACGCTTAGTCGAGCAATTCGCTCCAAATGGCCATTATGCAATAAAATCATTTGAATTAATCAATAGAGCAGAGTGGGTCCTACTACAATCGACTAACGACACACTTCCTCCTGTGCCAGCACTCCGCACTACGTCCCATCTCCCTGGTTCTGCACCCGACCCGCTTATTGTTGCAATTGCCCACTATATACCTACTTAATATGTGCTATAAATAGAACTTCAGCTTCTCACGATGCTTATAAATTATGCTAACATAGAAATCAATGTCAATATTACGTTTTACTATTGACAGTATTCTCTATATGTAGCAGTTAACGATATCTTTTCATATCATAATTATGTAGTCTATAAGTTCAAATTCTATAAAGTTTAGAAAGATGACGTTCCCCTTTGAAACAAAATTACATCATGTTGTAAAATAAGTTGAAACAATATTCTTTTGAATGACTTTTATTCGTTTTGCAAAGCTACGAATAACATTTTTGCAATATATAATTATTTTTGACTCATATTGTTTTAGCTGCGCAGATCAATTAATTAAATATTTTTTTATGGATTTCCATAAAAACAGCTTTAGGAAGTATTTTATTTTGAATAATAAAACTATTAAGATGAGTAAATGTTAAGGCTTTGTATTGATAAGACGCAGTAAGGCATTTAGATCGAGTGCGCATAATAGCATGTAACACAGATTCCAAGAATATCACCTGTTCGTATAGAATAGTGTTTCTAAACATGTGTCGAGTAGTTAACCTGCTCCACAGTACTTCAGTAGTCGAGGACGCTAACCAAACGCTAACGATGTTTACAAAATGGATCACGTACTTCACAAGTTACATATAGCATCTACAACTGAGCAAACACCGTACAACGCTGATAAAGTTACATTCTTAATTAGATTATTAACCATTTTCGCGGCAATTAAATCTCTAGGTCGCATTTTTTTGTAGTTTTTAAACTGCGGATGTAAACAAACCTTGAAACATTTGTATAACGGGAACAAGCTGCTGATTATTCATTTACCTCGCGACATAAACCTATGCTCTAAGATTTTGTCTCGATATATATAATTTATATATAAACACTATGTTATGATTTTATGATAGGTTGCAGACGCGAAACGGTGCCAACTCTCAAATGCACACACATTCTATTTTGTAATTAGGAACAGATTGTTTGTATGTACCACATATTTTAAAATTAAACATTCCTTTCTTTTGTGCAACTACTTTTCACTGATATAATGACGCATTGGAAAGTAATACTGCGGTAATTATGCAAGTGCTACGAATTTCGACACCTGCAGGGATTGTTGTCACGAACGATATACATATTATATAGGGCTTGTTAAGTCTTATGCACACGTATCGTCGTGCATTCTGCATCGGTATATACCACTAAATATAAAGTTCATCATTGCATCATAATACACAGCGATTATCTGAAGGTAATTATTAGGTGCTCATATCGCATTTGATTTAAATAAGATTGTAAATACAATTGCTACAATGAAACATAAAATGCAACAAGACACGTTTGACCTAGTATTCTTGCATCGTTGTACCTTGAGATAAACGTTTGTTGTATAATAATACTGCACATATTCCTTGAAGAAAGCAAAAACAAATCAGCAATATTAAATATGTAAACAAATGCACCTGCACTCGTAGGGTTTTCGATTCAGCTGATCAGGTCAACTCATCCAATGAGGAAGCACATACACTGCCAAAGACACACTGGTCCCTGTCAAATCGATGTTCAAACAAATTGGTAAGTGTCAATAAATATGGATGTGTCGTGTATGCTCTCGCGCACCGGCTCGTATCGCAGGCGACACGCGCTCCCCGTAACGGACAATCAGTAACTGAACGTTTGGCTGAGTCGGACCAGTTATTATGCGCCCACTGATGCCATCAATAACTTCACCAACACGTGGGTCCGGCTATGTCGGCCGAGTGCCGACACGGCGCGGTATCACACATGCATGGTAACGCTTATCGGTGCATCGCCTGTAAAAAGCTCATGATTCATCAGAATTAGGTTTTGCTCGTGACATCACCGTGCTATGCGAGTAATGTAAACAATATGGGCTCCAGTGGCGATCTGCTTCAGCAGGTTCGTGTTATGTGCCGGCGCGGGCGCAAAGTGCACACCGCTAACGTGTCTTATAGAACTGTATGCGTTATAGTCACCGCTGTAACTTGTAAATATTTGTCTACCGCGCCATGTGTGAAAATCATTACTTGGAAACGCAGAATTCCTGACATACTTCTTAGTAATAATATCGTTAGGATTTAAACCCGAGCCGGAATTGCTGGAAGAGATAGCATTGCATAAGTTGTCTCGATATGAAGACTATTTACTGGTAATGGAGAGTACATTTTCTTGACTCTACATAAACAGAGTAAATTATTGTACTAATAAGTTTGGGCGGAGTAGGAAGGAAACAAGCTTAATGAAAAAGTTGCTTATAGAAAGTTGTTCTATTACTCTGTCCATATTTTCCTTATATAGTTGGTGAACCTCCCTTATACGATAGGCCTCTATTTGAGTAGATATCGATAAGCGTAATATTCTAGTAAGAAACGAAAAATGAAGTTGTTCAGTAGACTCTACGGCTTGGTGTCATAAATTTTATATGGGCGTGATGATTATGTTATTATATTGAAATTATATAATTGTAGTACACAGAATCAATAAATAAATGATTAAGATAGCCATTATTTTAACAGCTGTGTTAATGCGAATGCCCGTAAAAGGAGGCACAGGTAGCTTTAGTACGGGTTGAGTCAGCTCTAATAAAGATTTATTTCTCTGTCCCTTCTTTGACAACACTTAATAAAATAATGTAACAGACGATTAAGGCTCTTATCACACGAACGTGCGAAGCGTGGGCGTTTTTGAAAGTATGAGCAAGCTGTAGTAGGCTCTAAAAGCTTTCCTCTTCATTTAATATATATTGCTATTATTAATTATTTTAAGTTATAACGTTAAGCAGGGAAAATTCAACGTGAAGCATTCTCTTCATTTAGTGTCATTTTTTTACAACAAATGTTCTATGCTACATCGACTATTTTAGTTGAAGTCTCTTGCGAAATCCATGAAAAATAAAAAAAGAGCAAACTTGATTTGGAATGAAATTAAAATTCAAGTAACGGCGCTTGCAACTTGTAGGAAGGCGAGCAAACAAATTCAGTTGTCAGCTCTGCAAACTTTGCAAGTGTACTTTGATCTCGCAGACGTCTACAAAATAAGTAGATTTACTGAACATTCCGCTGAGTTCTTAGATTGTAATGCAAATAACTTAAAAATGTATCTACATCATTTAAAATGCAGCGGCACTTATCTACCCGTTAAAAGGTAACACTAAAGTGCAATGTTTACTGCACACGCGGTCTCGCTATTCATATCTTTGTCTATACCAATATTATAAAGAGGAAAGATTTTTTTGTTTGTTTGTACCGAATAGGCTCCAAAAGTACTAGGCCGATTTCAAAAATTCTTTCACCGTTGGGAAGCTACTCTATCCCCGGGTGACATAGGCTACTTTTTATCCCTGTATTCCCAAGGGAACGGGAACTACGCGGGTGAAACCGCGAGGCGTCCTCTAGTTTTTTGTACATATAGACTGTCTGTGTACCACACTCTTACCGGACGGAAGATTCCGGTGCGAAATTGAGGAAAACATTGACGCTTTCATGTGTGTCTGAATTGTCTAGATTCAACGTACAAACATCTAAAGATTAAAGAGCAACAGAACGTAGCAATTGTTTGCTTACCCGTGAAGGATGGACTTAAGACGTAACGTAATTGTGATCGAATACATTTTCGGCGTGATCTCAGAGTACAATGCTTCGATACAACTTTTGTTTGTAAACCCAACATCCTATTAGTAGTAATGTTGATGCTGCATACATCCAAATGGGTAGATTAGGTAAGGTCATTCTTTAGAATATAGATAATACGACCCATATTGTCATAGGTCGGGCGATCATAAGATAAACGCGCACAAGACAATGGAACAGACAGGATCATTGTTTAAAGGTTTTGCAATTTACGACGTTACTAAACAATATACGGAATGAATCGATTAAAATAAATTGAGAACAAGGAACGACAAAATTTTGAACGTATATTATGAAAATTGAGTCATCAGTGTGAAGACACAAAAGACAACCTTAAGTTACATCGGGCACATTTCTGACTACACTCATATAAATAATATCAAATATAAAGAACCATATAAATATACTTTTAACATTAAGCTGCAGAGATCTTTCGAAAGACTTTAAATTCAAATCAGCCAGAAAGATTTTGTTAGATAAGGTCCGGTGCAGTCAAATCATCGACATCGTGTCATAGTTATATAAAAACTGGTCAAGTGCGAGTCGGACCCGCGCACTGAGGGTTCCGTACAAAAACTACATTCACCAACATCATCATCATCACATCAGCCACTGCTGGAGATAGGCCTCTCCCAAGCGTCGACACATTGACCGGAACAACATAATTAAGTAAAAATACTGACTTAAGTTCATAAACAATAAAAACACCGAACGAGCTGCTATAACGAAAAGAAAAAGACATTTTTTTTATATTTTTTTTTAGTCATTTTATAAGTTGGTCGACTATTACGCGTAAACATGTAAAGTCTACTTAACTGTGATATTTTTCCTTTTAATTTCGTTATATATACTACTACCGTGTTTTTTTTTACATATCCAACCATTTAGCTGTCAGGGCGGGACACTTGACTCTAACAAAAATTTGCAATTTAAAGCTAAATTTTTCGCAAACGGATCCCTGAATCGAAAAATCGTTTTCACAGACCCGTAATATTTTTAAATGACTTATTCAACGATACCCCACACCATTGGAAAGACGAGAAATAAATATGCCCACTTTACGTGTAGGTACAGGAGGTAAAGTAAAAAGAAAATTACCACTTTGTCTGCGTGATTAATATGTATAACAAATTATAACTTTCTAGTACTATTGGTCTCTGACCTAAGCTGCGAACGGACGGACATGCCAAACTATATGGGAAACTGTTGACTACGGAACCCTAAAAAGGGCCACAGTAATCCGACTTGAATGTCTGTATAAAATGCTTGAAAACTCTCCACACATTGGCGTATGACGTTCATTAAGGATAAAGTGATTCGGGTTAGCGTTATTTCTGGTTGGAGTTATTTGGGATAGCGTTCTATATGAGGGGTTCAGTGTTTCGGGCATTCGTTTTTGAAAATGGAATTACTTGGCCAGCTTCATTATTCAAACCGATATTGCTGATACCTATGATAAAAACCTCTTTTTGTTTTCAACTATATCGGAAACTGGTTTGTTGTTCTAATGGTAGCAGGCGGTACTGCTGAGAGGTATAACGTGAGATACTAGCCCCGAGTGGGGCTATGTTTTATTGAGCTTTTCAATTGAACAAAGGGTATGGCTGCATGAAAGAATACGACAATAATTCTCTTCAAATAAATCATCATCTGCCTAGCCTTTATCCCAATTATTGTTGGGGTCGGCTTCCAGTCTTACCGGATTCAGCTGAGTACCAGTGTTTTACATGGAGCGACTGCCTATCTGACCTCCACAACCCAGTAACTGGGTAACACGGTTCAGGCTTCTGACTACCCGTAACGACTGTCAAAGATCTTCAAATGACAGCCGGGACCAACGGCTTAACGTGCTTTCCGAGGCACGGAGGAAACTCGGTGTGTTGAAATGGTCACCCATCCACGGACCGACCTCGTCAAGAGTTGCTTAACCTTGAAGATCGACCCATGCGGCTGTTATTATTTAGCCACGAGCTCCTCCTCTCTTCAAATAAATATGTATTGCCAAAAAATATTGGACTCTTTCGATAAGAGTATCTTCACCAATGAGAGCGCCAATTACTTTTGGCAATACCTAATTATTAAAAGAGAATATGGCATATACTTTCATGGGGTCAAACCCTTTGCCTTGCTGAATTGACTTACACAATTAGGCTGCCGGTTTATGGCAAAACACTCGCCCTCTACTCGTATAACATGGCTCTTAAATATAACAAGTAAAACACAGGTGAACCTCTGCCCAACCCTGCGGCGTATACAGGCGTAATGTTATGTTATGTTACACCGGAAAGAGGCAACAAAGAGGTCACCTGGTTTCACACGGAGTTCTACTTAGCGCCTTGCATCACTTAGCTAGTAAATTACGTGCAATTTATCAAAGGGCTCAATAATTCTCGATGCGCGTAGTTCACTTGTTTGCAGACACGGGCTATCTCTTATCAATGTGGGTCGAGACATGTTGCCGCAATGTTTCCTTCTCCATGTGTACCTTCGTGGATCCTTGTGTCTTGGAAACAAAAGGACTCAAGTAAGTAGGAAAGTTTAAGAACTCGGGAACTCTCGAATAGTAGACGATCTTTTCTGAATACTACCGGTAGAGTTGAGCGTATGAGTGAAGTGTACCCGCGTATCAATATTGGTGTCATACGACATTAGAAATCTTCAGCATCGATATATATATTTAAGTTTATTGATACAGATAACCTTTGTTAAAAAAGCACTTAGCGATTAGGTTACAAGTTCAGATAAATAAAGGTAGTTACATAATGGATATCCTGCCTCCTAAACTAGGGCCTAGGGGCAACCTGATTACACAATTGGGGTTATAACAATGATTAACAAAAAGCTTTCAATGTGAGTTAAGATTAATGCACAATGGAATATGTGAGTATGCATGAATATGTAGTGCACTGTGCATTTACTCCTAATTGTTATTCCGCCGGTAGGTTTAATTAGGCGAAATGCTAACTGTACATGTGACATTAGGGATTAACATAGTTTTAAAACTATTGCTTAGGACGGTTAGTGAGTATTTCCGAGTATATTTTTTGATCTGTTTCATCTTTAACCTGTTAAAGTTTCTGATTAACTTCTGTGGATTATCAATTTGTCAGATTGTGGAATTTAAACTGAATAAAATTATGTCCTCCCGGATAAATAGCGGCTATTTACATTCACAAATGCATTAATTTTTAACTGACATGTGTAATTTTAAATTATGTAATTGTATAGTGCAATGTGCCAATTACTGTTTTATATTAAAGTTAATGTTTTGGGTTGTAAGGAAGGTAAAGGTATCGGGAGGAGGTACCTACGCTTACGTAAGAACTGAGAGTTAAAACTTACATAACATTTGAACCAATTTATGACCGGCTGCCCTACATAATAACCTTCCTTACCTAAGTGATTATTTTACGACATTGCCAGATATTAGCCAACAGAATAGCGTCGTAATGTTGAACTTATATGAGGTATTTAGTTTAGAACCATCTGCATCCGTAATAGTGTTATAAATGCGTAAAGAACTCTGTTTGATTGGTTATTACGTTTTCATGCATAAACTGAGGAGCCAATTTCGATAAATGTGTTAATTAGACTTCAAAAGGCGGACTTAATGCCTTAGGCATTCTCTACCAGTCGACAAAAAACAAAGGAGGTGAAGAAAAAACATGGCGGGTCTATTGTTTCAGAAATTAATAAAAAATCCCGACTGATTCAGAAACGAACTTAAAGCTGTAAACAAGTAAAAATCTTGCTGTGCAGTCGGAGGATACATATTCGCGAACTGGCTGATCCCCTGATCCACCGACTGCACAGCATGATTTTTCTTGTTTACAGCTTTTTAGATCGCTTCTGAAGCAGTCGGGTTTTTGATTTTTAAATTAACTTCTTTTATTTACAACTTTTTAGATTTCTTTTGTTTTTCGAATTACTTTTACACATATAAGTAGTATATCTTTTTGTAATCACCTCTTAAAACCCTCCATTTTGATATCCCACACGATGGGTATGGAAGAAAAAAGAATTGGGGCTCGCACAATATGGCGCGCAATATCCGCCATGTTTGTTTTTATGAACGTCACCTATCTAAGAACACTTGGGCGGTCAAGACGTATCTAACGATGTCTGCATTATATAAATCCGTCTAGTGGTTTGAAAGATATAAGGTAGTAATGATGAATATTACATACATACAAACATACAAGATACGCCCGAAAAACATGACCCTTTCCTTGCAGTCGGGCATAAAGGTAGTAAATTCATGGAGGATTGGACTTAGGATACTTTTCAGGGTTCCGTACCCAAAGGGTAAAAACGAGACCCTATTACTGAGACCCCACGGTCCGTCTGTCTCCAGGCTGTATCTCATGAATGAAACGTGATAGCTAGACAGTTCAAAATTTCAGAGATTATGTATTTCTGTTGCCGCTATAACAACAAATACTAAAACAAAATAAAATAAATATTTGAGTAGGGCTCCCATACTACAACAAACGGTGTTTTTTTTGCCGTTTTTTGCGATAATGGTACGGAACACTTCGTGCGCGAGTCCAACTCGCACTTGGCCGGTTTTTATTCTGAGAGTACGTTCCCTGGGTATAATTTACGACATCCACGCGGGCGAAGCCACTAGCAGAAGCTACAATGCACGTGTTATGAAAAATGCGAAAGTAACTCTTTCTGTCAGTTTGTTTGTCGTAACAAACAGACAGACAGAGTGCCACCGTTTAACACCTAAACTGTTGAATCAAATTTGATATAGATATAGATTAGACCATACAAAAGGATATGGACATATTTTTGTCCTAGGTGAACGTCACCTTGGGAAAAATCCAACATTCACGCGAACGAAGCTGCTGACAGAAACTATGTAGTAGAGTAGAATAATATATACTTTATTGTACACCAAAAACTAAAGTTACACATCTCTTTTACTATAATACTTATTTCTACGGGTACAAAGGCGGCCTTATCGCTGACAGCGATATCTACCAGACATAACATCTTTGCCGTTTGCATTTTATTTCAGCGACGTTAAGGTTACACTAGTCGATCATTCTTCCATACAAACGTAGTCTAGCGATTACTCCACTGTTTCACGATGTGTACGTTCAAAAAAAAAAAACAATTTGTCTCATCATTATCTAGCCCCGTAAGGAAACGAAAACGTTAAAAAAATAAAATATTTAAAAGTTATGAGCGTCGAAAGTTCCATATTTCAACACTAATTTTAACGCATCTTTGGGCGGAAATAAATACCATAAGAAGAAGGAAAATTGTAAAACGGCCTCCATACAGGGATATATTAGTAGATTAAGATTAAGAATTATGCTTGGCACACCTTAATAGGATACATGGTAAAATTAAATTTACCTACGAGATAGAGAGAGGGAAATTCCATTCTTGGACGTGAAAATAGGGGTCCGTGCTGACGGTTCTTTCAGTCACACAGTGTATAGGAAATTGACTCACACGGATCGATATCTACACGCTGATTCTCACCACCATCCCCGACAACTGAACTCTGTAGTGACTTCACTTACCAACCGCGCATATGATCTATGCGACGAGGAACATTTACGTGCTCAGCTACGGATATACAGGGAAGACTGCACAACCTAATCAAAAAACTGGTTGTAAGCACCGGAAGTGCGAGGTTGAGAGGCAGCCAGCATTTTTGCTGTACGTGAAGGGAGTGACAGATAAGGTTGCTAACATTCTTCGGAAATACACCGTAAAGACTGTCTTCACTCCTTTCAAAAAAGTGTCACAGATGCTGCGCTCGCCGAAGGACAACTTTCCGCTGATCAAGTTTCTGGTTGTGGCAAGTCATACATCGGTCAGACGAAGCGTACGGTTGCTTGTCCAATCTCAGAGCATATCAGGGCGGTAATATCGGCCATAGCTCAACATCTTTTGGAATCAGGATTGAACCACTGGATTGAGTTACATAACCCTCACGTCATTTCGACAGAACCCCACTATATCTCTAGACTGGTGAGGGAAGCTATCGAGATTACCAAATATAAAAATTTCAACCGGGAGGATGGGTTTCAATTGTCGAGAGCTTGGAATCCAGTGGTTTAGCTGTGTAAACCCTGAAAAAGTGCCGTACAAAGTTCGCGAGCGGACACAGTGAGTTTCGTGTGTCGGGAACAGAATCGAGTTGTGAGTGACAGTGGTAGCGGTACCGAGTGCAAAAAACGAACAAGAAGGAGGGTAGACCGATTTGTCTCCTCATAAACACCCACCCACAATAACTTTAGTTTATCCGTGATCATGGTGCTTGCAACAGCACCGAAATATTGGAAACTGGCTACAAACAGTAAACATGTAAATATCCCGCTTATAATTTTAATTTTAGTGTTAGTGACCATGACAGTTTAAAAACTTATATATATTAGTAATTCAACAATGCAAATAATTTTATTTTGAAAATATACATTTAGTAGTTTTTTCATGATATCTAGACTCCCAAAGGTCTGTTTATAAAATTTCGCGCGCTCGTTTTGGTCCCAAATCATCATCCATTTCGATACAAATTTGCAAAAGTGCTAACTAGAACTAGCTTCTTACTGCTCATTACAGCATCTATCTCATTCGCACGTGTTGTCGGATGAGATGGCATGCATTTTAACCTCGCGTACAAAAGAGTTCGTGCCGTCGACTAGTTGAACCTTAAGGCACTTTTATAGCATCTATGGCTATGACGCATCAGGCAGGTGACGGCCCGGCGCCTATTAATCTGCTATATAAGTCGATTACCGTCGCCATTCCTACTTCAATCGTTCCCGTTCGACTCGTTTCCGTTCCGATAGCTTTCGCGTCAATATCAGACGTTATGAGTTATGATTCATCAAGATTTTACGACTGACTAATATGACAATTTTAGATTTTTGTTGCCTACATATTGCGGGAAATCCAGGACAAGGTCGTATTGCCATCTTAAAATTGTACGTAAAACTGATTTAGTTATTGAGGTACAAATATCAAAAGACCTGCGGGGTAATTGTGTATTATATAAATTTATCATATCAATAGCAAACTCTTTCATTGTGATTATTCAACAGTATTCATTGCGTGTTTGACGGTTTCGAGTAGATGGATTTTTAACCGACTTCCTAAAAAGGAGAAGGTTCTCAATACGGAAGTTTATATTTTATTTTTATGTATGTTCGGGTATAACTCCGTCATATATAAACGGATTAGCAAAATTCTTTTTTTGTTCGAAAGAAGTTTATTTCGTTTCAAATTTGGTTTCGCATTTAAATTTGGTAAAGATTTGGTGAAGAACTTCGGAGATATACAACAGAACTCTTCAATAAACGACAGCTTATCTTTCGGGATTGATGCAATCGCATGTCTGTTGTTTATTGTTTACACCATTTCATAACATACTATCACGCCAGTATACTCTAAACGGGTGCGCAGATGTGTACAGTTCACCCTGATACACTCATTCCATCGGTTATGTTCAAGTTACATGTTATTCGGGTAATCTATTCTGGAATCACTACGGTGGCATTATAGGTAGTGGGAGAGGCTTACTTGGAAGTCGTTTGTATTTTTTTTTTAATATTTAAACATTTGGAGCGATGCATTAGAAACTCCTTTAGATTGTGGTTTAGTGTATTACGCAATTAAGGTGCTGATTTATGCTTTTAAAAGTTTAAACTATATCAAATTAAACATAATGATGTCATCATTAAAAGGTTGAAACCATCATGGTCATTTTATTACAGTAATCAAAGGCATGCTTGTTGTAAATCCCACAAGTCCATAAATTAAATGCAGAGCCGATCCCCAGCACATTACAAGCCAAGCCTAGAACTGTTATCATAGTTTTCCAGTTAATAAAATGCGTAATGCATAATTAATAGAGGCACTAGGCTGTCAGGAAAATGATACTTAATTTAATTAACCTATGTCCTATTAATTATGGCTATTAGGATTTCCTGTTGACTGTGCAATTTCCATTAGGTTCTGGTAAAGAAGTACAAAGATACAAACGCATTGGTTTTCATGAGTGTTGAGATACATACATATATAAACTGACGCCTTTTTACATGGGGGCAGGCAGAAAATACAAAACACCACCTTTTTATTGTTAGCGGTGTGAAACCTTCAAAAGAGGCCTGGACTTTTGGGGAAAAGACCAGGCGTCTTTTTTTTCACACCTTGACTTCTTAATAGACCATCCCGGAACCCCCCCCCCCCCTCCTCTGTGCAACGCCTGTTAGGTTACATCCCTGGGGAGACTGAAAGAGTGCCCCTCCGCTAAGCCTCGCTGTGCACGTATGGAGCACGACAAGATGTTTTAAAAGAGTAAGTATGGAGTTTCTCGTCCGTTCTTCTTCATAACAAGCAACTTTTCCGAATGGACGGTAAAATCAATCTTTATAACTTGTAAAATTTAATTGTTGACGTTCAAAAGTGCCGCTATATGGCCTAGTTGAAATAAATATATTTGACTTTGACACGGCAGCACCAACAAACATACAAACACACTCACAAACTTTCGCCTTTATAATATTAGTGTGACAATCTGCCTAGCCTGTTCCCAACTATATTGAAGTGGTAAACTTCTGTAACGTTCTGGAGTGACGACCGTGAACCGGAAGACGTTGCGTTGGAAGTCCTACCACTAGGTGGACGATGGCCTGGTGAAGGTTGCAGGGATCCGCTGGATGCGACACGGGACTGGTCAATGTGGCGACACTTGGGAGAGGCCTATGTCCAGCAGTGGACATCTTTCGGCGGAAATGATGATGAAGCTCGACGAAGTCCCGTAGAATGAATTTAACTGTCTTGGATCCCGCAACGAAATTAATCGGAAAAGAATAAAGGAGGAGTAGGAAAAAATAAAAAAATCCATTTCCCTCAATATCAAGCAGGCGACAGAACAAACAAGGCCAATAGGCACAAAGGGTCATTTACAACTGGGATAACCCCAGTAGGTTAGCACCACGGATAAAAATTATCATTAATATTAATGGGTCCTATCATTGTGATCTGTTATGTTTGATTCCAGTAATATGTATGGCAAAAACGGTTGAACGCACGGAAAATTGATCTAGTTACTACAAGGTCCGTACAGTTCAACTCTAGATGCAGCATGTAGGTACATTATCCAACATAATATTCGTTCATTCTGTCATAGAATACACTCCCATAAGATATGATGTGCATATACATATTCGCAGTCAGATATAGAATACTGACACAAAGGCGAGGCAACGAGTTCGAAGAAAAAATAATTTACTAATACTGTGAGAAATTGGGCAACACAGTGATACACCTCAAGCCATCCTGGACAGCCGCTCACGAACTGATGAAAAGAATTTATGGAGTCAGTAGCCGTTGCTTGCATTAAAGATCGAATTGCCCGGCTATTATTATTTAGCCAAGATCTATTCATTGCACTGTTATTAATTAAACATTACACTTTATTAAACCTCTGTGATAATGTCCATTGAAATACGTATAATTTAACAATATTGAAGGTTTTAAACAATGGCAATTATTGACTGTATGGTTGACAATCAAGTCCGTATAATCTTAAGAGCTATATTGTTTTATAACTTAATTGATACACTGGAACCTGCTGTAATAATAGTGTAAAGACTTCCTTATAAATGTATCAGTTACTACTGTAAACTAAGGTTCTATCGTATTATCATATGCAATAAAAAATGGAGACAATGTTTTAAGTAAATACATTACACGTCGGCTAATAGAACTTCTCTATTAAAACAATATCTTTACTTCTACAAAAACAATTATCCTAGCTTTTAGCTACTAGCCTGACATGCTTATAACAAACCCTACGAAAACTGCATCAACATAATTATATTGAAAAAAAAAACGTTTTTTAACGAAAAATATATTATATAAAGCGTGGAATTATTGTAGCTAGGTTGATCTTCGTTGATTGTTTGGCGACTGCCTCAATATGCTAGACTAAAAGTTTATTTTTATTTGTTTGCTTTTCTGTTCAATAATTTGTCGCTTATTTTTTTTGTTAAAAAGGTTTTTTTTCAGTTTAGGGACTTTATTTCATCAGAATCTGTTCACAACTTCAACAAATCATTTTTTTTAAACTTTAGGGATGGGTTTTATTTTTTCAAATGGGACCAACTTTGAGTTAGGTCTCCTTTATTTAACTAGTTTTCTTATTAATTACATTTTTAAATATTTTTATAAAACACAAAATAAAAATAAAACATTTAAAAATATATAAAATAGAGGCCCACCGGTATCGGGAACAGGGTCCAAGCTACCGGCGGTCAGGGCTCCAGAGAGAGGAACCACCTAACAATACGAGCCGTGTCCAGCAGTACTGCTTTCTGGATCAGGCCCTTGACCCAGCCGTCTAACTAAAAATTTAGCAGCCGCAGCCGCCTTATTATTATTAATAAAAAAAAAAAAAACAAACTCAGACCACCCTATAAAAAGTTAAGTGAATTGAGAATCACCAACTTGTTTTTCGTCGGTTAAAAATTAAAACTAAGTGTTTTGCCAAGCAGAAAATTACAAATCTTACTTTAACAATAACAAGTACTAAGATCAAAACAGTTTCATGATCTCATTGAGCACTAACCTATGAACTCAGATCCTGGATTACAGCACGATGATCATAAAAAGCACACGACTTTAAAGCAGAGACTGGCGCCGATTGTTTTTTTCTAATTAACACCTATTACACATACATACACATGAGAAAATGTAAGCTGCACTGAAGTGATAATGAGCCGACGTTATACAGTCGATGAACACATCTCTCACCTTGAGTGAGGTCAACTACCAGCAATAGAGATCAAAATCATACAAGTGTTGCGTAAATTACACATACATAAAATTACTAAATTTATATACGAACATTTATGCTAAACATCACACTGGTTAAGCAAACGCAGACTGTGAGGTCTTACGTTTATGACAAGATAAAATTGACAATCATTTTCATATAGAAACTGAAGACGTGGTTGCAAACAATTTTGATAGTCTTCGAGTCTGAAATTCTAAAGCAGGTCCTTACTCCTACCTAATTGATCTTGATGATACCATTACCAGATTCATTACAGGACTACAGGTACAGATGACAGAGCCGGCCATTCAATTTCGTTGATGTAGCACCGATCACATAGAACTGATTTATGATCGCATTCATACAAGGCGGCAAGATAACATCAAACTTCAAAGGCGGCAATTACAGTGATAAATGACAATTATTATTGTCTTGTCCATTGCGGACAATAAATACAGCTTCGAGGACCGCGCGTGCGATATTATTTCTCGCCTGTTTATGATCATTAAGAACTAGTGTCAGCGGGCCATACACAGATATTTGAATTGAATGCTTCCACAGTCGCCACTCCACTATCAGCTAGATTGATCAGCAGATAACTCACAGATAAAGTGATGCCGCTAAAATGAATGTCATTCAGAGGAATTCAACTACTAGGATACAAAACAAGGTCTTTTGCGATGGAAGATTGCTGAAAAGACGTCAAAGTACCTACAATAATTAATATTTATTTACGCTATCATCAAGCAAATATGTATTTCAGAATATTACTCATCTGTAACAAAGAATGCTTGTTTTCTTTACCATATTTGCATAAAACCACAATGCCTTGACTGAAATATAAGGAGGAAAATAAACGACGCAAATGTACCGAACGGAACTACAATTATCACGATATTCACCCCTAAACTATGAAGATCCCTCAAAATCAAAATTCAAAATCAAAATCAAAATTTCTTTATTCAATTAGGCCATTAAGCGGCTCTTTCGAACGTCAAAAATAAAAATTAAATGTAATAATAATTGATTCTACCGTCCATTCGGAAATGTAGCTTGTTATGGAGAAGAACGGACAAGAAACTCCATAATTACTCTTTAAAAAAAAAAATGTGTTTTACAAGTATTTGGTTACAATAATCTTGTAGGAAAAATACATATATGTGAGAACGATGTAAAAAAAAAAAAACGCACTTAAAAGCGTCTAGAGTAAAACAAACAATTAAAAATACAATAAATAGGTAATTAAAAACAGGCGGAGGCAGCTAAGATATGACCAATCCCAACTGATGGCGCCCGTTCACGAACATGACACATGGATCGGCACCACTCAGCTCAACCATCATGAAGGGAACCGAATGATCCAACACATGTGCCACCATTAGAGAGACATTAGAGAGAGCATGACACACTCAACTGCCAGGGCACACTGAAGTTAACGAACGACACATAGTTACAGTAAATGGTAGATTTACAGTTGGTATATAGTACTCACATATGTGCTGTGCAGTTATATAATCCAAAAAAAATATTGAGTTTATACAACACAAATATACATTATAATTATTCGTACAGTCTTCAGCAGGTCCAACAATACTTCATAACTTTTCTGCTTATCACTTGTTTTTGTGCCCTAGTGGCTGTGGAGCTGGAATAGCGTTGGGCCAAGCATTTTTATCAGCGATGTAATCCCCCAACCTATAATATGCCTGCCTGCATAGTGTGCGTTTTATACAAGTTTTAAATTTCGTCTCATTCAGTTCTAGAATGTGTGGCGGTATTTTATTGTAAAATTTTATACAGTACCCCATAAAAGATGACGCTACTTTAGCCAGCCTGAATCCTGGTTGAATTAATTGGTCCCTATTTCTAGTAAAATAACTATGTCTATCGCTGTTTTTACTAAAAAGATGTAAATTCTTTCTAACGTACATGATGTTTTCGTAAATATATTGACACGGTACCGTCATGATGTTAATGTCCTTAAACAGTTCCCTTAGAGAATCGCGCCGGCGAAGATTGTTTATCGCTCTGATGGCTCGTTTTTGCAGAACAAAAATTGACTGAATGTCTGCAGCCCTTCCCCATAATAATATGCCGTAAGACATTATACTATGAAAGTAAATAAAATAGACCAGCCTCGCGGTATCTACATCAGTAAATTGACGAATTTTTCTAACAGCATAAGCCGCCGAACTTAACCGCCCCGCAAGTGATATTAAATGAGGACCCCATTGTAACCTTGAGTCTAGCGTGATACCCAGGAAAACCGTTTTGTCGACGAATTCTAGCTTCTCGTTGTTTAATATAATGTCACAATCATAACTTTTGACATTCGGCAAGGCAAATTTTACACACTTAGTTTTTTTAGCATTCAAAACTAAATTATTAGCTGTGAACCAATTTAGAACTTGCCGCAATGCATTATTTACGTCGGCAACGTTACTCGTACGTCTATTTATGTTAAAAATCAAAGAAGTGTCATCAGCAAATAACACCATGTTTAGTTTGTTTTTCAATAGATGGGGTAAATCGTTAATGTATACTAAAAACAAGAAAGGACCTAAAATTGAGCCCTGGGGTACCCCCATTTTCACGTTCAACCCCGACGAATTGACACCGTTTATTTGAACTAATTGCTGTCTATCATTCAAATAGGATTTTACTAAATTTAATGCTGATTGGCCTAGCCCGTAATGCTCAAGTTTCAAAAGCAATGTTTCATGATCAACGCAATCAAACGCCTTCGACAGGTCGCAGAAGATACCTATGGCATCTTGTCCCTCCTCCCACGCATCAAAGATGTGTTTTATTAAGGTGACACCAGCGTCGGTTGTACAACGTCCTTTGGTGAAACCATATTGTTTCTCGTGTAGGATGTTTTTCGTATTAAAATAAATGAGCATTTGATTTAGCATTATCTTTTCAAATACCTTGCTGAAAACCGGCAACACGGATACTGGTCTATAATTATTTGTGTCTTTACTGTCCCCAGATTTAAAAAGTGGTATAACCTTACTATATTTCATTAGATCCGGAAGGACTCCTTGGTCTATACACAAATTAAAAATGAAAGCTAAGTACGGCGCTATAGTCTGAATAATGGAGGTACAAACTTTGATGGACATTCCCCATAGATCTTCTGTCAGTTTTATCTTTATTTGCTTAAAAGCTTTTATCACTGTTAATGGGCTTATATGTGAAAAGTTAAATTCAGTGGGGACGGCTGAAACGTTAGCGTGTAATAAACCATAAGCGAGCGACTGCGAAGAATTTAAGGTTTCAGTAGTTTTAATTGGGATACTGGTAAAGAAATTTACAAATTCTTGAGCAACTTCTTTGTTATCTCTAATAAGTCCATGTGTAGTCTCAAGCGTGTAATCAGTAGTTTTTCTTTTGTTCCTGTTTGTTTCATTGTTAATAATTTTCCAAACCGTCCTAATTTTATTTTCTGCGAATTTAACCTTATTGCTAATGTATAAAGCCTTAGCTAGTTTACATGAATTTTTAAAAAAAATTGAGTAAGTAGCAACATACTTATTAAAAGTTTCAGTGTTAATATAAGGCTTAAGGCCATACAGCTCGTAAAGTCTTTCCCTACTTTTCCTGATTCCTTTAGTCGCCCAGTCACTGAATAAAACTTAGGGCATATAGTTTTAGTTTTCTTCTTAAAAGTGTTATTGAATTCTGTTTGAACAACTGAGAAAACTTTTTTGTATAAAATATTACCATCGTTCACTGTGAGGTCCTGATAACTTAACTTACCAATTAAAGCGCTGTTAAATGTATTTAATTTACCAGATGTTATTGGTCTGGATTGAATCTGCACTTGTTGTATTGGTATGCTGGACTCAAATGTTACCAGTAGCCCACTATGATCTGAAGGCAGACAATTCATAATGGCTTTGTTTAAGTAGTCGCAGTAACAAAAAACATTATCAATACATGCAGCAGTAGTCACAGTTGTTCGGGTTGGTTCCTCAAACACATGCGACAAATTAAATGATTTGAAGAGATTTAATAGTCTACTGCTATCTGAATTATTTTCTAAAATATTTATATTAAAGTCACCACAGATTATGACTAGTTTATTACCAGTTGTAAGTTTTGCCAAAACATCTTCCATCACTGACTTAAATATACAGTAGTTTTTATAATTGGGGGGTCTGTAAACGCACACTATAATATGCTTATCCAGCTCAACACAGGACAGTTCAACACTATGTTCAACTGATAGATCTACAATATCTTTACGAGGTTTTGATTTAATACCATTTTTGATTAAAATAAGTGAACCTCCACGTAACATAACATTTCTGTTAAAACAGCTGCCCACAGTATAATTTTCATAATTAATAAGCATTGAATAATCTTTCAGCCAATGCTCAGTAAAACAAATAATTTCAAACATTGTCTTTTCTAAAAACAGTTCTATTTCCAATTGCTTTGCAGAAAAACCTTGAATGTTTTGATGGAATAATTTTAAAGAATTCTGCTTAGCCCCTTTTTTTAAATTAACTATGTGAGAGCAAGAAAGTACCTTCTTGTTGGTAGATGTACTCCTAACTATTTGGTTATTGGTACCCTCCCTTGTCCTACAAACTAGTTTAAACTATAAATATTAATAGCAGAATTGCTAACGTTATTAATGTTATTGGATACCTGTAAATTAGTATTACTACTAATATCAACTACAGTACATGACTTCGACATACTATTTATGTCTGAGTTTAAAGTAAAAGATAATAGCCTCGCTATTTGACGTCTTACCCTAATAGGCAGATACACTGTATTGCCTGTCGACTTTAATTTATCAACAAAAATGTTGATGTCAAAAAAAACTAATTTGTCACTGTAATGGCTGACAAGGAAATGAACATGTTTATTCAGCATGTGAATATAATTAGTTTGTCTACTAGACAATTTTTCCAAATATGGAAAAGCACACAATATTATTTTATTACAATTTAATTTTAGTAACTTTGTTACACACTCAGTGATGTCGTCTTTTTTTACATCCAAACTGTTACCTATAAAGACAGTTACATTGGTGTCTGATTTGTATACATTGTTTATTACAGATTCCATGATATGCTTGTAAGATGACCCAGGCATACAATAATTAAAAGTCGAATAACTCTGATTGCTATTTAATAATTTACCTAAACCTCTTCCAACACCATCTGCAAACATAACCGAATGAGACCCATGATTACTATTACTAGATGCAAAGGTAGCAGTCTCAGGCTGGTCTGCTTGAGACACTTCCTGTGAAATATCAGGTGTGTCTTGGTCTTGGACAAAGATACCGTCCTGAGACACCCTCTCAACCTGGGCCGGGCTCTCCGTTACCTCAGGCTGGACAGCCTTCAGGTTTGAGACTATCTGACAATTGCATTGACACATCACCAACTCATTTGCGGCCAAAATGTGTTCCTTGATTTGTAACTGGGATCTAACATATTTATTGTAAAGGGAGCCCAGTTTGTCTTCAAGTACCTTAATATCATTTTGTAAGCTCTGTGTGTCAATTTCATAAATGTTTATACTGTCCTCTAATTTAATCTGGTAATTGTTTAATTTATTAAGCAGGTCAACTCGTTCTTTTCTGATCCTCTTAAGATGGAGCCCTATAATAGCCATATTTACGCTATCTTCGAGCTTATACAGAAAAATGCCTGTATTAACTTGTTTTTATTACCATAATGACATTGCTGCAACCGCAATAGGCTAGGGAAAGACGCAAATAGAACGAACAGGCTACATTCAGATCAATATGTATCCCTAAGCTAGGAAGATTGCTCATGGAATGGAGCTCTATAATAGTCATATTTACGCTATCATCAGGCAAACATACCTTTTAGTAAAAATCTGTACAAGATAGTTCCATTACCATAATGGCATATTAAAACCGCAATAGACTAGGGAAAGATGGAAATAGAACAAACAGTCTTACATTCAGAACATGATTTATCCCTAAACTAGAAATATTGCTCACAGATCGTCATAAAGATATACCTAGTCATTAACACTATCATCAAGCAAATATGTCTTACAGATCAAATCTGTAACAGCGCATGTTTTCTTTACCATATTTGCATATTGCGCACAATACTCTGACTAAGGGACGCAAATATCGCGAGCGGATATACATCAAGACGTGAAATCCCTAAACTATGCGTGGTTTTGTTGGTGACGGTACTGACGGTCCATAAATAGTATTATAGAAGAGAATTCTTTACGAAGGAGGCGTGCGTCATCGATACAGAGAAGGAAGTGCGTGTTGTGGAACAGCGAACAGTCAAACACTTGACGTTGGGGAGTCTGACGCCCACGACGACGCCTCAGCCGATCAGCCGCGCGCCATCCGCCTGCACTAACTGTGATTGACACCACATTAATACTATCCTGAGATGAAATGCAGACCTTTCTTACGATTAGGATATACTCGTACATAGAACACGAAACAATTATAGACTACGTAATTGAATAAGCATCGTTTGACGCAATAAAAGAGCCTATTTACATTACTCTTCAAGAACATCGAAAACTGGACGACTTTGCCGACTACTAGGCTATAATCGATACCAAATATTTGTCATAATGAGTGGTTCGCGTCATTGTTGTCTTTCAATTAGTGGAAAACCGCAGTAGTCAATATCGCTATAAACTGTGATACCTAAGCAAAAACTGAAGTTGCCTATATGTTGACAATACATAATTTTCCTAAGCTCAACCAAAATATATGTGGTTTGCTGATTTTAAGTAACAAACACCATTTTTAGTTAAGTAACTGACTGTAAATTGTTACCACTATTGTCGAACTATGTTTTTGCAGATGGAATTACTTGCTCTTGTTTTCCTGTAAAGTTGTCTACGTAGCTTCGACAATTAGCAAAAAGGATGAAATAATAGGAAAAATTAATTGCCTATTATAAAAATTGCTCGGCAATAGAAAACGATTATATATTGAAGCACTGTCAAGTACCAATTAATTTCAATCTGCGAGTATGAAGTATATTGCTGGGGTGGGCAGAGTTATTACATTTAATTTATTCAATCTGAATGATAACTGCTCGTGATGTTATTTCCTTATTTTTAAAACAATTAAACCACGCACATATGAATGGTCCCAAGGACTTTTAGATGATTGATTGTCAACAGCGTAGTACGATCATAACAATTATGAATCAACAAAACTGAAGGTATTTCGATCGGCAAAATCCATCGCAAGCACTCACAAATACGGTAGGTATTCACCGATGGATCAATAAGAAGGAAACGAATTAATGGTCTACGTAAACGCCCGTATCACCAATCTACTTAGTACACAATTGCAATCCAATCCATTATTGTTAAATACGACCCAAATGTAACAATAATAATCTAATATTAATTTACTTGAGCTATATTTCTAAAGTCCTCGATAGAAAAAGCAGTGACACATTCATTTCTAATTTATTTGGTAGGCAGCAACATTACTAGAAATTACAACCTGCTGACGACTCGGACAGTGTCCGAATGCGATTTTTTTTCACTGATGATACGGACACCAATAAAAAAAAAACTGTTGTACAGTCAGATAAAACACATCCTACGATACCTTAATTGTAGAAATCCGTCCTCCACCCAGACTGTAGTTGTAAATAAATAGTTTTTAATCGGATTTTCACGAAAGCAGCCGTTTTTAATAAATAATGTTATACCCACATACATAGAAACGCGCCTTGGCAGTCGGGTAATAAGGATTCGCTCAAGTGCCAGTGTTGCCAGTGGCAGATAGTCAAATATAACATGAGATTTCTCAAAAAGTAACATTATCTTATTTTATGTGGAAAACGACACTAATACTATAATTTGGCACTTTATTATACAAAAACTAATAAGTTTTCTGTCCTATTAGTTAAGCGCCGAAAGAATCGTAGTAGGTAATTGTCGATCGAATATGATCCTGAAAAAGGAAAACATACAATTAATCTTGTGCAAGTAATATAAGTCTTTCTTTCAATACCTACAACTTACTTTGTGTATCAATTTATAGTCTATTTTTTGTAAACAGAACCAAAATTGAAACCAAGTTCTTGTTGTATAAATAGCTACATGAACTTCTTTAGCTAATGTGCGGTGCATGGCACACATATGTAACGCTATTTTACTTGACAAACTGATACTTAGTTGACAATTGATACAAAAATATACTTATTTCAGTTGCAAATACGACTTTATTGTTGATTTATTGATTTCCTAAATACTTATTAAAGGTGAACGGAAGGCTTGTTTCGTACCGCTAATAAAATTTCGTGTTTTGGGATATTTTTTATTTTAATTGTTAGTTAATATGATATATAATCCCTTTTTAAATTCTTAGATTTTTAGAACTTGGGACGTTAAAGTTATAACCAAGTTTATTTTTTAAGGTTATGTACCTACTAGTATACCAATATAGATTGTTACTTATAGGTAAATGTTGCAAATTGTTACATAATGTGTAAACTAAATTGTTTCTTGCTATCTTTGTAGTGTTTTACTTACCATTAAGAAGGTAGATTGAGCTACTCAGGGCATTAGAAGATACCTATGTCCAGCAGCGGACTGCAACAGTTTGATAATGATAAGTTTTATTATATTTAATGTTATTTCTATTTCTAAATAATTAATTATCATTTCAATATTTGTGTTATTTTACATAAGGCAACTTCTTAAAACATAACTGCGATTAGTATACGATTTTATTACGTTTATTTATTATTTTTTTTTTATTGATATTATTAATTAATCCGAAGTTCTAAAAATAGTAAACTTACATGAAACTAAATGGCTTGGTTGCCTTAATAAGTGATACAAAGTCTATAACAACAAAAAAAGTATGCGGTACAAAATCTGCCGTTCACCTTTAGTCTAATGTGGTGACTTACAGTGATACACGTCCACAAAGGAATTTATTACCGAAACATGCCGCCTTAAAGCCACCCTAAAATAGTTTTCGTAACGCGTTTTTTCCACTTAATATATTTTAAAACTTTTTATCTGACTGTACTAAAAAGCTTCGATAATATGATGGTGTAAGAATTTTTAGTGAAATAAATATTGAAATTAAAATATGTAATTTCGGACACTGTGTCCTACTTTATATTGTGTCCGAGTCCCCAGGAAGACGAAATTACACATAACTGGTTAGTGTTAGCAATAAAGCAAAATTAATTTTATCCTTCTAGCACTACTGTATTTCTTAGAACAATGTTGTTTCAATAAATAAATATTGTCGCCGTAACATAATAATAGAGTATCGTTGAAAAGGAAATTATTTTTCCAGCGAGACTGTCTGGGGACTGTAGGGACACAATATGTTTGTTTTCATTTTGTTTGCCTCCGTTCCTAGAGCTGCCTTTCACCGTAATAACGGCTGTGGATTAACAAACACGATATGATCTAACCGGTGACAATACATAGATGATGGTTCCGTGCTCCGAAGCTATTAAGATTACTATCGGTTCCATAAAATTAACTGAAGGTTATGAAACGCTAACAGCACACGTTGTATATAATTTACTCATAACAAACCTATAATTACATTCATGGCTTACACAATACGCCCTTATAAATAGAGCTTTGTGTTCACGATTTCGCTGCGCAGCTATTTCCTAAAATCAGTTTTCGTAATTCGGGAAATTCGCCAAATTCAACGTTAGCCATGAAGTGTGCTTCATTGCAAACCAAATCGAAAGATAATTCATGACAACATAAAATAATCAAGACATAAATCAAATTAACGATCCTTGAGATATTTGCGCGTTAGTTGAGTAATCTAGCCACCTCGGAACTGATATAAATAATACTTCGTAACGTATTGATTGTTAGTATATTTCCAATATTCGTATCGCGGTAGAGGTAATGCTGTAAGAGAAATTATAGGCAAAGGATTTTATGCTTGGATACTTTTTGAAACAATGGAATCACATAAAGGTCTTGTGAGATCAGGCGGGCTTTTGGCTGCGCTCAGTGATCACGATAATGTCGTAACAGCCACGTATGATTGTCGCAGGTCACGGCGCCCAAGTTCCCGGTGGTGATCAAGATAGGGCACGCGCACAGCGGCGTCGCCAAGGTGAAAGTGGACGCGGTGGCTGACTTCCAGGTAACGATGCTCATCACTCTTTCAGCTAAATAATGTCGTAATGAATTGTTATGCATCTCACGAACCTCGTCCTGTTTTTACCAAGAAAAGTACTATAAGGTAAAATATTTTAGGGATGAGTAACAGAATTTAAGAGTAACATTGTTGTGATTCATTGTAGTAAGAAGCTCATGTTGTTTCTAGGACATCGCCGGGGTCGTGGCTATGCTGGGCAGCTACTGCACGGTCGAGCCTTACATCGATGCGAAATACGACATCCATATACAAAAAATCGGCACTAACTACAAAGCTTTCATGTAAGTATCATTACACTATTTTTGATCGGCAATAGTCTGGCGCCTACGAGAAAGATCAAAGTAGTCTGTAATTCTGATTACAAACAAAACGTTGCAGGCGTTCTCAATGTTGGCAAACACACGATTACGTAAAATAAATTTAAGAATGGACGTGTGAAGTGTGATATCACACTCGGTGTCCGAAACAGCCGTCTATAAATAATACTGAAATATTTTGCAGGCGCAAATCTATATCGGGAAATTGGAAAACCAATCAAGGATCCGCGATGCTGGAAGCTATCGGCATGAACGATAGATACAAGATGTGGATTGACGAGGTTCGTATCTGGCTTATCCGTTTTTATAGGATCTGTAGATGGAAACCTTTTGTTTATTAAAAAAATATTATGATCGAAACCTAGGATGTTCAATTTTCTAACAAGGCTTAAAAAAATATTATATTCTTGATTTAACTCGAGAATTGTCCAGAAAGTCAAGTCAAGAGTACCACGGGTACTAGAAATTAATTTAATAAAAATTGTTTGTAAACCAGTCGGGCATGGATATTCAATTTATAATAATCCGCACGCGGAAACTACAGGTTTATGATATTTATACCTTGTTAAGCTATAAATTGATTAATTGGTATTTATTTAACATAAATCCCCTGGCAAGAAACACTGCATAATATTAGCACATGATTTAAATTAATTTAGCACTCTAGTGTCACGCTTGTCTAGGGGTCAATGGAAAACATGGCAGGTGTAAAGTTTCTAGCACCTGTCGATGGTAAACTGACTGAGACGATCGAAATAATTTTTACAAGCTTTTATTAATTTGCAATGTCCTATGTAAACACATCAACACGGTCTAGGGATATTTTAAAAAAAAAGCGAATTACTATCAATGTGTTAATTATTTATATGACATGTATATATTTAAAAGATACGTTATTTAATATTCTACCATTTTTTAATAATGGTTAAGGTACTTCGATTAAAATTTCAGGATTTTATGGAAAAAAACTGAAGCATAGACGGAAACCGTATATGAATTAACTTTTAATTTATGAGTAAAAACTGAAAAAAATAGAAAAATCATTTAATTTGTGTTTATAAACTTGAAGTTAGTAGTCTGAGAAAGCGCCCATGATGTTCATAACACATCGGCAACGATTCGGCATGCTCAGAACAAGGTTGTCAATGTCTTGCTGCGGAATATTGTCCCATGTCCTTCTGAGGTGCGCAAAAAGTTGATCTTCTGTAGCCAGATTTTCAGGAACTTCCTTCAGAGCTCTTCTTTGCAGCATATCCCACGCATGCTCAATGGGATTTAGATCTGGCGATTGAGCAGGCCAGTCTAAGGCCCTAACATTGTGTGTATGTAACTAAGCTGCTACCGTTCTCGCCGTGTGTGCCCGGGCATTGTCGTGCATGAGCAGGAAATCTTGCCCCATTTGTGTTTTGTGGGGCAAGATTACGGGCCCCAGCACCTGTTGGACGTATCGTTCTGCCGTCATATTGCCCCGCACCCAAACGAGATCCGTCCGTCCTCCAAGACGAATTCCTGCCCAAACCATAATTGTTCCTCCTTGGTATGGGTGAACTTCCTGAGGGTTCTGAAGACGGCTCCATCGTCCAGGAACTCGCCAAACACGCGTCCTTCGTGAATCTGGATGGAAGCCGAACCTGGATTCATCCGTGAACAGCACATTGGACCATTGCTCACGGCCCCAGTCCACGTGGTTCCGAACCCATTCTAATCGTCGTCCACGATTGCCTCTCCGTAAAGGTGGGACCCGGAGTAGTCTACGAGAGCGTAGATTGCTTTCATGCAGTCGCCTTCTTACAGTTTGGTCACTCACAAGCACTTGGTGTTCCACTCGCAACCTTTGGACCAATTGAGTCGCCGTTGCATTTGGTTGAGCTCGCGCAGTAATTTGCAAAAATCGGTCTTGTCTGGGGGTAGTGATGCGACTTGGCCCCCGGTGCCTCTCCGCTACTTCACCTGTGGCACGATAGCGTGTCCACAATCTTGAAATTACATTTTGGTGGGTCCCTATGGCCTCAGCAACATTACGCTGAACAGACCCAGCTTCCAGCATTCCCACAGCTCGTAACATCTCCGCCCTCGTCAAATGTTGGCGTTGCATGGCTACAATACCTCAATTTTAACTTTATCTTTCGTTTAAAAATGATAAAAAACTGTAACTAAACGTAATTCGTATTGTTTTCTAAATTTCGCACAAATGAAAATTCCCTCTCCTACACCGGAGCGCCGCCGCTTATGTACTTTGTGCCTACACATCAAGACATTTTTATGCCACCGAAACAAAAGAATTTTCAAAAACTTGAATTTGGAATTAGTCTGAGATAAATGACAAACAAATCAGTGTATAAAAGATTCCAATGCGGCCAGTACTTTTCCAGTTATTTAATTGAGTATGAAATATCCCTAGACCGTGTTGATGTGTGTATGTAAGTGTTTTAGGGTCAAATCTTGCAACTGAATTTTAAAGTAGTTATCCGCTACCGATTAAGATGAAATTTTGCATACACGTTTAGTTTGGATGACAATGCATGGTTAGCTAAGTGACGTCATTCTAAATCCAATAAGGCGGGCGGCCCAAGATGGTGGACTAGTTATTTTTTACGCACTGCCATGATATGGGTATCAAATGAAAGAGTTTGCTGAGAAGAATACGAAAAAAGCTTGTTTTAAGAAAGAGATTTTTTAATGATGAATTTTATTGTTGCTAAGTACAAAGATACCTTGACACGGTTGGACATCTGATGTTCCTAAAATCTATTCAGGATAACTTTCAAGATTCGAACCCAAAGTACTAGTGTACTGTTCGAGCAAAGTACAAAGTAGTACTGTTCAAGACACATTTTACAGCTATTATTGGAAGACGTAGCGCCCCAAGGTAGACCGATAACCTGGTGAATGCTCGGGGATGTCTTTGTCCAGTAGTGTACGTCACTCGGCTGAAATAATGATAATGACGATGAATTGGATATTATTAACAGATATTATTATCGGTTACAGGTGAGCGAGATCTTCGGCGGTCTGGAAGTATGTGCGCTGGAGCTGGTGGTGGGCAAGGACGGTCGCGAGCATATCATTGAGCTCAACGACTCCGCCACATCCTTCATGGGCGACTCACAGGAGGAAGACCGACGCAATCTTGCTGAACTGGTGTTGCAGCGTATGCAGGTAACATGCCGTTGGGAATGCCCTGTAACAGTTTGTTTTGTGATTTGGATGGCAAACGAGTCGACGGCCCACCAGAATAATTGTTACCGCCAACTACATACATCTGCAATATCTGGGAAGTGGCCATTATATATTGTTATTACTCCTCCGCTGTTCTTTTCTGATTAATTTCGTTGCGGAACATTGATTTGATTCCTCAGGACTCGTCAAGCTTCAATGACTCGGCGATTTTCTACTAGTTTTCACTATTAATTCTGGCTTTCTTTAAACCCTCCTGTGTTTGTTAATAGTGGGGCTAGCTTGCCCAACATCTTCTTGCCCTTGTTCGATGTTACCTGAGATTGGCACAGCACGTTTTCTTCTTCTATACCGTCCTGTCTCCCGTCACGCTATTACTAACTTCCTTTTTATTTCATGTCACTCTTCACACAGTCCATCCATCTTTTCTTTGGACTTCCCCTCCATCTCCACCCCTCTACATTTATATTAATTTCATAACAGTTTTATTACCATCCGTTTCATCCTTCCTTATCACATGAGCATACCAGGATACAGACAGTTCCTTTTCAAATTTTCTGTCACGGGCCACTTTCAAATTTCCTCTAATATAGGATAGAATATACTTTATTGACCTGATGAATGGTGCGGGATCCGCTGGAAACGAGACGCACGGGACCGGTCAATGAGGCGAGTGGCGACGCTCGTGGGAAGCTTATGTCCAGCAATGGACGTCTTTCGGCTGATATGATGATGATACTATAGTGTTCACCAAAAAGTTACACATCTCTTAACAAGAACTCAACACTATGAGTACAAAGGCGGACTTATGGCTACGGGTGGTCTGTTGGAATGAGGTTTTAGTTAGCAAAACTCATTAAGTTCTGGCTATACAGAATGTATTAAGTTTATTCTTATTTACAATCAAATGCATGTGTCAGGTTTTTAAATTGAAGACTGGTGTGTCAACCACGTCGACACATCATATAGTGTATTCGCCTGTGAAACATATAGTGATTCTTATAATTATGTACTTTTAAAGAGATTACCACGCAGTCATGTATTGTTGAATATATGAGTATCACAGCCCACCCGCAGTTTTAACGCCCCATAACAGGTAATGGGCCCAGTTTAGAAAATTATATTAAATTTTGATATTTTTTTCAGTTGCAAATCAGATGCTTAGCAACCAATTATTTATGTCATAACCATAGCTACGGAAGAAAAATAGGTTTGTAAGTTAAGGAAGATAAGTAAGTACCTATTTTTACTTTAAAGAGATGGAGTCTCTAAATAAATTGAAAAAGAAATCGAATTTCAAAAATTGGCGATTAATTACCAAATTGTATCTTGAAGCAAAAGGCCTTGAAGGGAAAGAAATTAATGAAGCGAAAGCGAAATTTTTACTATTAAATGCTATAGATGAAGAATTATTACATTATGTTATAAACTGTCAAACAACAAAAGATATTTTTGATACATTGGATTTAGTTTTTAGACACAATATTAAAGAAGACACTCATTTAAAAATCATAAAATTCTACAGTTATAATCATACAGGAAATATTTTTGCGACATTAGTTTTTTACAAAATTTATGTGCTGAGATAAATGGCACTGAACAAAAAATATCTGAAGAAAATTTAATGCAGAAAATTATCACAATATTGCCTGATAACATGAAATTGTTCAAACAAATTTGGGAAATAACACCTAGAGAAGATAAAAATATACAAACACTAATTTTGAGACTTCAAAATTTAGATATGCCGGAAACTTCGGTTTGTAATAACGAAGTCTTAAAATCAACAGAGAAAGTATGCTTTAACTGTGATAAACCGGGCCACATTGCAAGGTTCTGTAAGAATGAAAAATGCATTCATTGTAAAAAAACAGGTCATGCATCTAATAATTGCTTTACAATTAAAATTTGTAAAAATTGCAATAGAAAAGGTCATATCCAGAAGTATTGCAGGAACAATAGTCCGGTACGTAATAAGTTAAACATGGAAATTTCAATAAAAGCAGTAATTGATTCAGGAGCATCTTCTCATATGTTTAATAACAAAAACATAATAAATTTTGCAGAGAAAATAAATATTGACATTAAGTGTGCAAATGAAGAAAAACTAATAGCCAAAGGAATTGGTACCATCAATACAAATTTTGGATTAATAGAAGATGTGCTGTATGTCCCAGGAGTGTCAAGGAACCTGATATCAGTAAGTTCAATCACGGACAAAAACGGTTCAGTCCTCTTCTCTGGAGACAAGGTATTTATATATAAAAATAATAAAATAATTTTAAGAGGCTACAAAACTAAAAATGGCCTCTATGAAACAGATTTTTCGGCCAATTTTAGTCGTGAAGCTTTATTGACTGAGAGTGTCAATATCTGGCACCGTAGGCTAGGTCACGTATCCGACGTGCCGCGTCTAGCAAAGCTGGTCAATGGGATTGAAATTGGGAGGGGTCATTTAGATAAAATTTGCGAAATCTGCATAAAATCTAAAATGACAAGAAAGCCTTTTGGAGATAACCGAATTAAAGCAAAATTCCCTTTAGAAATTATACACACAGACATTTGCGGCCCAATTGAAGTTCCCACTTGGGATAACAAAAAATATTTCATTACATTTTTGGACGATTTCACACACTTCTGTGTAGTTTACTTAATCACCTTCAAAAGTGAAGCCTTTGAAAAAATTAAACAATTTGTACTTTTGGCAGAAAATCATTTTAGAAATAAAGTGTACAAAATAAGATGTGATAATGGTGGGGAATTTGCGAACAATAACCTGCTTTCATGGTGCTACTCAAAAGGAATAGTATTAGATATGACAATACCCTATACGCCACAATTGAATGGAAAAGCTGAGAGGTTAAACAGAACCTTAATGGAAAGAACTAGAGCTTTATTATTTGATGGTCGTGTTCCGAACTACTTATGGGGTGAAGCTTTGTTGACTGCGAGTTTCCTAGTCAATAGGAGTCCTACGGAAGGATTAGATAAAACACCAGCAGAAATGTGGTTTAACATTAAACCAAACCTTTCAAATATAAGAAGATTTGGATCAACAACGTTTTACAAAATTAATTCCGGCTTACGTAAACTAGATGAGAGATGTAACAAAGGTATCTTGGTTGGCTACATAAGAAATGGTTATAAAATTTGGGTAGAAGAAGAAAGGAAGATTATTAGAGCAAGAGATGTACGAATAAATGAAGACGAACAAGGAATTTATATTGATCATGAAGAAAACATAGTAAGAATAAATGGGCTGTGGGATGAAGTTGAACCAGAAGTACGAATAGATGATGTAAGAGAGACGCGTGGTAATGAAAAATGTCGAGCAGAGGAAGATGTAAGAAGAAGCATCATTATAGATAGCAATCGAGAAGGAGAAAATTTGGTCAGATACAGTGATGAAACAAATGATGTAGTAAGAAATGAAGATGTAATAAATGAAAACGAAATAAGTGAATCTGAAAGGATAAATGAAGAAAGAATCAATATTGAAAATAATAATGATAATTTTGATAGGCGTTTAAGTTTTGATAATAATTTACAAAATGATGAAGGAAATGAAGAATTTTTTGATATTGAAGAAGTTGAGGAAGATGAAGATCGAGCAGTGGAGAATATTGAAAATGAAGTAGTGGAGAATAATGAAGATCGAGCCGTGGAAAATAATGTAATTAGAAGGATTCAACCAGAAAGACAGAGAAAACTACCAGAACGTTACAAGGATTTTGTAATGGACTATGATACTGAAGTATCTATGTTAACATATGAAGAGGCTATAGAATCAAGAGAAAAAGAGAAGTGGAAAAAAGCAATAGAAGAGGAAATCAAATCTTTAGAAGAGAATAATACGTGGACATTTGTAGAGAAGAAAGAAGCAGAAGGTTCAAAATTAGTGTCGAGCAAGTGGATTTTTACAATTAAATCAGATGGAAGATATAAGGCAAGATTAGTTGCAAGAGGTTTCCAACAAAAGTATAAAATAGATTATGATGAAACGTATAGCCCAGTTGTGAACACGAACTCTTTAAGAATTTTGTTTTCAATTGTTGGAAGTAAAAAATTAAAGATGAAACAATTTGATATTAAAACAGCCTTTTTGCATGGGGAATTAAGGGAGTGTATTTATTTGAAAGTCCCCAAAGGCTATAGTAATAAAGAGGGCAAAGTTTGTAAATTAAATAAAAGTTTATATGGTCTTAAACAAGCTCCACTAATGTGGAATATTAAATTCACAGAATTTTTAATTAAAATGGGTTTCAGACAATTGAAATTAGACCAGTGTATTTTCGTAATGGATGGAGAAAGAAGAATAATTCTTGCCATATACGTCGACGATGGATTGGTCATTGGAGAAAGAGAAGAAGATCTTCTACATGTAATAAATACTTTAAGAAAAGCTTTCGAATTGAGAATTTGTGAAGAAGTGTCCAATTACATCGGTTTGGATATAAAACAAGAAGAAAATGGAGTAAAAATTTTTCAGAAAACGTATGTTGAGAAGATTGTGAAGAAATTTAACTTGAATGAAGCTAGAGAGTGTAAAAGTCCAACTATTTTAATAGAACAACATCCATCAATTAAAATTGATATTAAATCTCATGAATTATACAGAGAGATGATAGGGTCATTGTTATATTTGTCAAATAAAACTAGACCAGATATTAGTTTTCATGTGGGTTATTGTTCGAGGCATCAAAATTCTCCAAATTTAAATGATCATAATAACGCAAAAACAATTTTAAGATTTTTGAAAGGTTCGAAGGATAAAGGTATTCACTTTGGTGAAGGTGATAAAGTGCTCAGAGGATATTGTGATTCGGATTTCGCGGGGGATCCAGACACTAGACGCAGTACTTCGGGTTTCGTGATTTGGTTGAACGGTGGACCAGTGGCATGGAGCTCAAGAAAACAGTCAGTAGTAGCGTTGTCGAGTACAGAAGCTGAATTTATAGCTGCAGCAGAATGTTGCAAGGAACTTCTGTTCATAAGAGACCTAATAAATGAAATTACGAATGAAAAATTAGACCTTGAGATGAGAGTGGACAACCAATCAGCAATTTGGCTAATGAAAAAGGGCATTATGAATAAAAGGAGTAAACACATTGATGTGAAATATTATTATCTGAAAGATGCAATTGATGCAAATAATATATCGGTTAAATATTGTCCAACGGGTTCACAAATAGCTGATATACTCACAAAATGTTTACCACCTGTGAAATTTGAACGCTGTCAGCGAAAACTTGTGTCTTAGTTGTTTGTGTGTTAGTGTTTAAGTGCGGGCTAAAGTGAACTAATAAGTGTTTTTCGGTTGATATATGGGTTTAATATTATGTAGTATGTAAGTTTTTATAGGGTGTGTAATTATCTATGAAGAAGTTGTGTAGAGTTGTGATGTAAACTTAAGGAGTCCTGATAAGTTCATGTTAATTAATGAAAGTGTTGGTTAAATTTAATTTTTCTGTTTATAGCAGAATTTTAAAAGAATTAAGGGGGTGTCAAATTATAATTCATTTAAGGGGGTGTGGCAATAACTTGTTGGTGATATTAATAGTAAATGAATCTTTTTTAATCATAAGTAACTCGAATATACGTAACTTGTTCTTAAATTTTTACATTGTTTTTCAGTATGTCGGAACCTTAAGTTTTTATATCGGAACTTTATTTTGTTAACTCTTTTCATGTTAGTAGGTATAGTTATTTTGTTTGTTTATGTTGTATTGTTATGTTTGAAAATATTATGTATGGACGGACGTATGTTGAAGTCGAGTTGGAGTTTTAAATATTAATGGAATGTTTGTTAGTTAGGTAGATTTTTTATGGTAGTTAAATATTGGATGAAGGGGTGTTATCGAGTAGTAGTATAATTAATTATGATGATGAGTTTTATTGATACTGGTTCAAATGATGTTGAGTAGGAGTAACAGAATATTAATTAAATGTTTTTTGTTTTTAGTCAGATAGGTTGTGAGATATTTAATATTGGATGTTATGTTTTCGAGTAGTAGGAATAATAAAATATGATGATTAGTTTTTATTGATACTGATGATAGATTGATGTTTAGATTAATTGAGTGGGAGATTTTATAGGATAGTTGAAGTGTTGTTGTTTTTAGAATATTGTTGAAGTGGGGTCTTATATTAATGTTAATGAGTGTAGGTTTATGATGTTATTTAAAGGCAGTTTGGTGTTTCTAAAATTTTGTTGAAGTTTATAATATACAGGTTGCTGAAATTTATTATATACAGGGTGCTAATAGAAATGTTTTTGAAACTTTAGGTTATGCAAGGTGTTTGTGTAGATGTAACTGTTTTAGCATGTGCATTTGATTGAGGGGGTGTGTTGGAATGAGGTTTTAGTTAGCAAAACTCATTAAGTTCTGGCTATACAGAATGTATTAAGTTTATTCTTATTTACAATCAAATGCATGTGTCAGGTTTTTAAATTGAAGACTGGTGTGTCAACCACGTCGACACATCATATAGTGTATTCGCCTGTGAAACATATAGTGATTCTTATATGTACTTTTAAAGAGATTACCACGCAGTCATGTATTGTTGAATATATGAGTATCACAGCCCACCCGCAGTTTTAACGCCCCATAACATGGTCTACCAGACATCCTTTGGATGGACTGAAAGAACTTAACATAATATCATCAGATTTATTTTTTTAAGTATTTATATTTTCTCTTTTTAGTTTTGGTAATTACTTCATATTACCATGAAAATCATTTATAGTCAGAAAATCGAGAATATACTCTTTCAAAGTCAAAAATTATTATTAAAATCGGTTACCAATTGACAGAGAAATCGATGAACATACAAAAAAACGAACTTTTTCACGTTTTGCTCTGAAAGTCATAAATTATGCATTTTTCGACAAACATAATTCACATTTAGCTTTTAAATTTCAAACTAAATAGTTTGAATAGCTTAAATAAGCTCAATCGCAGCTCTATAAACCCTATAGGGACCAAGCTATCGAAGATTTCCATGCGTTCTGCACCTACCACCAAGTGCAAAAATGGCTGAGTGTACAGAAGGAGAGGACCTAGGGGTTGAGCAATGATCTCCTGCGACCTTCTCCCTCTATCAACTAACAACGAGCCAGCCCCACCACACCTTCTCCAAATTATAGCCTGCAAATGTCATAAGGTATGCACGCAGTTCGCAAATCACGATCAGCAGTTGGTCCCTGCTGTCATTTGTAGATCTTTATAAGTAAGCCGTGAGTAGTAGTTACCCGTATAGTAGAGGTCAGAAAATATGACACCATTTGTCTTCCCAAGAAGTATCATGGAGGTTAAGCAGTCGCCCCTTGTAAAATACTAGTGCTCAGCTTTATCCGGTTTTTACTTAGAAGCCGAACCCAACATAGTTGGGAAAGGTGTATACTAACCTGAGAGCTGGGCTGAAATGTTCGATATTTTTTCATCATCATCATCATCATTTCAGCCGAAAGACGTCCACTGCTGGACATAGGCCTCCCCCAGACGTCGCCACATTGACCGATCCCGTGCGTCTCGCATCCAGCGCCTTCCCGCAACCTGAACCAGGTCATCGGTCCACCTAGTGGGAGGATTTCCAACGTATCGTCTTCCGGTTCGCGGTCGCCATTCCAGAACTTTTCGGCCACATCGGCCATCCGTACTGCGAGCAATGTGCTCTGCCCACTGCCACTTAAGTTTGGCAATTCTTTGGGCTATGTCGTTAATTTCGGGAAGTTGCGTGGTATCTTCTCGTCCAATTTACCGCAGTGTCTCAAGACCAGTGTGTGTTACCAGTGATCACCTATGGGACCGAGACGTGGTCGCTCAAAATGGGCCTTATCAGAAAGCTTAAATTCACCTAAAGGACCTCTCCATTGCCCTGGCTATGTTCGTAATTTCCTTGTGTGATCACGTCAGAAATGATGATATCCGCAGGAGAACCAAAGTTACCGATATTTTTTAAAGATAATTAAATTTTCAACAATTTAGGCCAAACTGCAGCTCTATAAACCCTTTATAGATGGCCAATTTTCCCGATTTTTTAGTCTTGCTACCGTCCGGATCAAGATTAGCAAAATCGTACGTTCTATGAGAAAAGTAATTAAAAATAAACTTATAGTACATTTGATTTCCTTTCATTAAGGATTAGAACGAAGTTTGTGAGACTAATAGTGCACCCAGAATCACAAAAACGAAAAGAAGTTGAAATGGATTTTGAAAGAATTGAGACAAAGCTTACTGAATAACTATTTGTGTGCATTTTACCAAAGGAAAAGGCATTTCAGCCCAGCTCTCAGGCAAGTACATGCCCCTCTGTATCCCTTCTTATATAGGCAGGCTATGATTTTGAAAAAGTTATAGTTTTGTCCCTATAAGGTAAGGTTGGGCTTAAAATTTTGCAAATTTAATTAATTTAATGAACTCTAAAAATTTACGGAATTTGGTTTGTCGAAAAGCGCATAGTTCTATAGAAATATAAAACGTAAAGAAACACTTATAGAAATATGAAACGTATAGTAGTGTATTAGATAAAAAAGTGATATAGTCCTGAAATGTATTTATTTATTTAGACTTCATGCACAAAATGTAAAAAGGCGAACTTAATGTCTTAGGCATTCTCTCAACCAATTATTAACATACTAAAATAGGTAAAATACCTATTAAATATAAAATACTTATGAAATTTGCAATTTGGCACGTGGTGCGCCGCGAGCAGTGCAGTAGTGGTGGCCCAGTGGTTACGGTCTCGACTTACGAGTTGTAGGTCGTGAGTTCGAACCCGAGCAGGCGCTTTACTTTGTGTAATTTATTTCATCACCACTGCTCTCAAAACGGTGAAGGAAAACATCGTGAGGAAACCGGCATGTCCCTGAACCAAAAATTCAAAGACATGTGACATCTACCAATCCGCACTGGGCCCGCGTGGTGGATTATAGCCCACTCCCTCTATGAGAGGAGGCCTGTGTCCCAGCTGTGGGAACTTTAAAAGGCTGATGATGTGATGATGCGCCGCGAGCACACGTTTTTCGAAGTTGCAAATTTGTATTAACACTATCCTAACGAGCCCTTACAACATACAAAAAATGCAGAACTACACCAAGCTTTGCGATTTTAGCCTATTTTAATGTCGATTTCTACTGATCTAATGTTAGAGGAATTGTAGATTCGTTGCCAAACCAAAAACAATGCTGAAATCATTTGCCATGTGTTTGACGTGTCTGTCACACCAGCATGGTGACGATGGGTATAGGACCTATAAAACTGGAACAAATTAACGATGCTTGTCACCAAATTTAGGAGTGGTAGTATTTCCCAGTGGTTTTCCCCAACCAGAGCACTTTATGACCTCAGAGCAATAAATTCTTTATGTTAGCATTTTCTAGATAAGCTAGTCATCCTTCATACGGTTTAACCAGTGATGTAATCGTATGCCTAAAAGGAACAACAATTTTTTTTGTTATAATTTCCAGGCGGTCTGCCGTCCCGGTGTAACGAAGGCACAATCCCGGAGCTCCGTATCGGGCAGTTCTGCAGCCGGGTCCCCGACAGAGGAGCGTGCGCCCCCAATTGGGGCCCCGGGGCCACCGAGCGTGCCTCCACCCGCGCCCCTGGCGTCTGCCGCCAGCATCGACCGCCCGCTGCCACCGATACCCGCGGAGCCTTCACAGCCGCCACCACCTCCTCTCACCAGGCGTGACTCACAGGGTAACCTACTGCTACATTACCATCATAAGCAGAGTTTCTCAGAGTTTAACTGATTATGAAAATAACAATCGTGTGTAGTCCCGTAAAAGGGGATGTAACACTAAACTTGTTCCATTCATTGAGATCATTCCTTCAGTAAGTTTTCCATGTTCTGTTTTTCAACAGCATCTCAGTCGTCCACGGTGTCGTCGGTATCTGCTGCACCTAGCACCACGAGCAGCACCGCACCGACAGCGGCCGCGCCCCCCGCCGGGTCCACCCCCGGCCGCGGCGGCTTCGCACGGCAGGGCTCACTCAGCGCTGCCCTCACAGAAGACGCCGAGGACACCATGAAGAATCTACGCAAAACATTCGCTGGAATATTCGGCGACATGTAAAACTCAACCAAATATTCGGATAATAGACGATGCACTGAAAATATACGAAAAAAAGACAACGTTTACTTACACAAAAGCCCGATCGCATTTACAAAAGAGCTAAATTAAGGCATGCATTTATTTGGCAAAGGCAACAATGCATTCAATACATGTCTGTTACCCGCTGAACTAATCCGTGGATAAATAGCCATGAATTTAAACTCAACATACAGAACAATATCTACTGAAACAAACATACTAATACAAAGATATACGAACTAAACAACCGGTCCAGAATTTGCATCTGAAGTTGTAACCCTAATGTGTTTATGCCGATTTAAAACACCGGAAATCCCAGCCAGCTGCACCTATTTGATGGAAACATCATTCAAATTGAGTGTCGAATGCATCCTTGTAAGAAACAGAATGTTAAGCATAGTTTAATGTATGATAACTATAGATTTTTACAATAAGTTTATTATAAATATGAAAATACGAATCAACTGAGCTGCATTGTGATCGAACCCATTCGGTATCCGCGAGGCGCGCTGCCTCGCGAGTAGTAGTGTTTCTCTCTGTCTCCGACTCCCTTCTACACTCGCTGCACATTCGTACGAGACCAGTATAAAATGGGAATTTTATATTGAACACTATTCTCTATTAATAGTTGTTATGGAAGACAAATAATATTCAAAGCAATACTAGGATTGGGATGTAAAGACGACATGCAACGATTCTTCGAAATGATTAAGAGTATCGACATCGATGCCGGTAATCGAACAATAATTGAAAACATTCGATTAAATGTTTTACTATTTGATAATATTCTGGAAATTAAGCATTTTGTAAACGTTGAAATGGAAAAGTCATTTTACGCTGTCGTCCTGTTAGATCTAATTGTTGGCAATTGGGATATGAGCAATGCTATTGAAGACAATATTGTTAAACGCAAGAATTGATCCACATTTTATATATATTATACCTTATTACTAGTTGTATTTCATAGTGTTAAGAATATATTGTTATAATTATGTACGTCTTCGTATTGTGTGAATCACGCTTCGTTTCAACACGTAGTATCTACAATCAATATTATTTATGCTAATTCTTCATGAACTATGATATTAAGCATATGATATGGGACTTATATCTATTTATATACATGTTAAGTCATTGTCATGGTTTTATGGAGAAACGATGGGAGTGATGTCAACGAAGTGTGATGATACGTCATATCAGAATGACTTGATGTGCATCTTGGCTACTGCAGTGTGCTATCATAATCATAACTATTCAAGTTTAAAACTTTATACTATTATATAGCAATGTTAAACTATTCTTTAGCTATTGCGAATCAAACGTAGTATTTCAATGTGTAGTTAAATTTTAATTTACTTAATCACACTTTCGTAGAACACTCATATATTAAATACCAGTAAATTTTAAGCGTTTTTATATAACAAACAGATAATATTATAACCAAGCCCACTTGTTATCGTAGATTTTACAACGAAAATAGTTATATACGTATACAAATGTAAGTTAAATAACTCATTACGTTAAGGCAGTGGTCTCAGGAGCAAGCGTTAAGTTTGAGCAAAACAATAGGTACCTGCGTTTAGTTGTCGAGATATATAAGTTTTAATATAATGTTTTATAACTATCCTTCGTTGTTGGCGCCGCGGTACGGGCATGCATATATAGTACCTAGGTTACTTTTAGATAAATATACTATAATTTACTCGTATAAGTATGCACTTGTAGTTAGATTTTGACACGAATCCTTAGTATCGATAGCCACGATGTAGATACGTGTAACTAATTACGTGTCTATAAAATGCGCAATTAGATAATTATTACGACTTTTTCATACATATGATTAAATTATTAATTGAATTATATTTAGTCAGTTGTTATATCTTTCATTTAGTACGACAGTTTCTTGTAATTTAGATATAATTTAATTAATTTATATCCTTTGAAGACTTCGATATTTGTTAATTGTTAAGAGTATAATATTAACACTCAAATTAATATAAATGCTGTTGTTGTTGTTGCTAACAAGTTATACAATGTGTACTCAATACGGAAGAGATGGATGATCATTTTAAGATGGATACGGTAAGGGACGCGATCCTGTGACGGGACACGAGTCTTCTCTCTAGTATACCGTTTTATCGTGACTTAATCTTCTATAGGTAATAATAAAGGGCATGGTGTGTCACAACATTAGTAGTTAATAATCTGCTTTGACGGATTTAAAATTAAACCATAGGGTTTATGGAACTTCCATTGATCCTAGTTATAATTAAAGTTATCAAGCCCTGAGAGGTTTTTTGTAGAAGTTTGCAATAAAATGATATTTTTATCGAATGTGACATCCATGTCCTAGTTCGGATGGAATATGTTAATGGAATTTGAATGCATGTTAATCTATATAATATGAATAATAATAAATACCTCTTTTGGTAAGTCAATACCGATGCTGGTGATTTCATTTCAATTATCCTTACCCATACCATACTCCTAAATATAATGTTTTATAACTATCCTTCGTTGTTGGCGCCACGGTACGGGCATGCATATATAGTACCTAGGTTACTTTTAGATAAATATACTATAATTTACTCGTATAAGTATGCACCGGTAGTTAGATTTTGACATTTTAAGATGGATACGGTAAGGGACGCGATCCTGTGACGGGACACGAGTCCTCTTTCCAGTATACCGTTTTATCGTGACTTAATCTTCTATAGGTAATAATAAAGGGCATGGTGTGTCACAACATTAGTAGTTAATAATCTGCTTTGATGGATTTAAAATTAAACCATAGGGTTTATGGAACTTCCATTGATCCTAGTTATAATTAAAGTTATTAAGCCCTGAGAGGTTTTTTGTAGAAGTTTGCAATAAAATGATATTTTTATCGAATGTGACATCCATGTCCTAGTTCGGATGGAATATGTTAATGGAATTTGAATGCATGTTAATCTATATAATATGAATAATAATAAATACCTCTTTTGGTAAGTCAATACCGATGCTGGTGATTTCATTTCAATTATCCTTACCCATACCATACTCCTAAATATAATGTTTTATAACTATCCTTCGTTGTTGGCGCCACGGTACGGGCATGCATATATAGTACCTAGGTTACTTTTAGATAAATATACTATAATTTACTCGTATAAGTATGCACCGGTAGTTAGATTTTGACATTTTAAGATGGATACGGTAAGGGACGCGATCCTGTGACGGGACACGAGTCCTCTTTCCAGTATACCGTTTTATCGTGACTTAATCTTCTATAGGTAATAATAAAGGGCATGGTGTGTCACAACATTAGTAGTTAATAATCTGCTTTGATGGATTTAAAATTAAACCATAGGGTTTATGGAACTTCCATTGATCCTAGTTATAATTAAAGTTATTAAGCCCTGAGAGGTTTTTTGTAGAAGTTTGCAATAAAATGATATTTTTATCGAATGTGACATCCATGTCCTAGTTCGGATGGAATATGTTAATGGAATTTGAATGCATGTTAATCTATATAATATGAATAATAATAAATACCTCTTTTGGTAAGTCAATACCGATGCTGGTGATTTCATTTCAATTATCCTTACCCATACCATACTCCTAAATATAATGTTTTATAACTATCCTTCGTTGTTGGCGCCACGGTACGGGCATGCATATATAGTACCTAGGTTACTTTTAGATAAATATACTATAATTTACTCGTATAAGTATGCACCGGTAGTTAGATTTTGACATTTTAAGATGGATACGGTAAGGGACGCGATCCTGTGACGGGACACGAGTCCTCTTTCCAGTATACCGTTTTATCGTGACTTAATCTTCTATAGGTAATAATAAAGGGCATGGTGTGTCACAACATTAGTAGTTAATAATCTGCTTTGATGGATTTAAAATTAAACCATAGGGTTTATGGAACTTCCATTGATCCTAGTTATAATTAAAGTTATTAAGCCCTGAGAGGTTTTTTGTAGAAGTTTGCAATAAAATGATATTTTTATCGAATGTGACATCCATGTCCTAGTTCGGATGGAATATGTTAATGGAATTTGAATGCATGTTAATCTATATAATAATGAATAATAATAAATACCTCTTTTGGTAAGTCAATACCGATGCTGGTGATTTCATTTCAATTATCCCCACCCATACCATACTCCTATATAATAAAACAGATATAAAAGGATAAATACATGTTTTTATTAAATTATTTAGAAGCATTTATAAGGTGCACATAAGTCTATAAAAATATACATTGAAGAATAGTTTATTTTAACAATTTTCTAGTTAATTATATTTTGCAGTTAAGTAGTTTAATATTTAAATTTTGCTTTTCTTTCTAGTATTTAAATGTCATTCATAGTTCATGTAAAGAACCAAAACTAATAAGAACTCTTGCGGAACTAACTTGCTGCGTAGGCCTGCGTAAACATTTTATCAAGTAAAATTTTCAATATACTCTAGAAAATCTATGTAAAAACCATTACTATGCAACGAAAATATATAAGGAAATAGATATAAGTATAATAATTATCTAAAATTTCGCTAATCCCTTGTCTAAACAAATTTATGACGTATAGTTTCCACTAGTTAACTATTGACAGAAGATTGTCAGGGAAAATTATGAGCAAATATTTATTCTAATACAATGTCATTTTGGTCTAAAATACTAAAATATGTCGTCACTACCTTCAAATCTGATAGATATTCAGACCGCGTTCTGACACAGGATTGTTAGCACAGAATTGATCTCACCATGCGATACATTCTTGCACTTTCATTAGAATTACATAATAAACGGTACATTACAACAAATTTTGTACTATCTCGTCTTATGAATTAATCAATTAGTTTATATTGTAAACGTGTAAAGTACTCGAGCATGATTATAGCATGTCGGGTATTAGAGCGTTTGCACACGGCATGCGATCAAAATACGAATTAAAGTTCCGTCCTATCCAAATCGAAAATGTTCTGAATGTAGACAACGGTACTTTGGACCGACGTTTCTCGGATTCGGATCAGATGTAGCCCAAACGCTCTTAAGGGTCAGACCAAACGAACGTAATTTTGTGTGTTGTGAGTCGCGTAAAACGCGTCGCGGCTTTTGCGTCGCCGTGTGGCTCAGACAGTACTTTAGTATGAAACCGAATGCAGCGTAAATTCCGTGACGCATTTTACACAACTCAAAAATTTACGTTCGTTTGGCCTCTCCCTAAAAAGACCACACAGGAATGATTCACAAAGAAGACGTTCTCTACAAAGACGAAGATTTTCTACATTACTCGATATGCCATATCAACGCACAACATAACTACTGGTACCCTACTTGATCCATCCCAGTGTTGAGGCTGTAGTTGCGATACATCCCGGCTGCTGACAGCGCATTCGAGAACCTCTGTCCAGCGGGGTGGAACACTAACGGTACTGAATAATATCCTGCAATTATTAACAAATTAGAATTATCAACTAGTACGTAAAGTAAAAGTAAATAAATAAATGAAATAATTCTATTCACAGATTTTTTAATTTGTGGTGAAAAGTCAAACTAAAATATAGGTTGCAACGTGCAAAATCGGTGTTGCAAAACGAAAAAAACAATATGTGCCTAAAGACACCAACTTCTATATGTCAGAATCCTAGGCATATAGGATCATGATTTGACCTACTTACTGACATACCGGTGTTAGATTATAGTCGTGGGCGCAGAATTTGGGATACGGGTAAACTATAGAAATATCTCCTGTAACTTCTACACAGTTTTAATTTCGTTACAGAGTCTATTACTATCACTATGGTACTAAGTACTACTCTGGACTTAAAAGGAAACACTGAGTAGTTCCTAGGCCAGTATGTTGTCACGGCCATGTCTGAAGTTCCGAACGATCACTGTCGCTCTCCAATACCATATCGACACCATACGACACTAGACTCCACCCAGTACCAAACTAAGGTACTTGTGTATCGTTTTAAGTAAACAAATCATGACAAGATCCGACATATATATCTTTGGAAGTCGGTTTATTTTTACAAGCTTTTTATTTTTCTTAAAACAGATTGAGACGAAACCCATCACAGTAAAATCAGTATTGCTTGAAAAGCAAGGTAATATTAACAATATGAAAGAAATTCCCACTAGGCTGCTTAATAATTATTAATCTGCTCTTACCGATATTTTGAAAACCATACTAAAATAACTAAGAAATCAGTGGTAGGTAGGGCCCCCTTTCTCCCACAGAAAAGTGATCTTTATCCTAGTAGTAGAACATTACTGACTGACTATTCTGTTATTGTTGTGTCTATACTTATAATAAAGAGAGAGAGCGAATTGTGTGAGTTTCGTCCCATCCTTTTCTATTTCATTCTCATTCTTATCATTTCCGTCTGAGTTTTAAGTATTCACAACCATCGAATTATAAAAGGATTGATTGAACACGAGTATTTAAACCAATCTGTCCACAATATATCGAGATTTTATTAGGTATAATCACGAAAGATTTAAGACAAACTGCCGGTGTTTGCAATATATAGCATGTGTGCATATAACTGCATAATTTCCAGCGTGCTGCGTGGCATACCGAGCACACCGAGAAGTTAGGGTTAATAAAAGTCGACCAGGGTACCAACAACAAGAACAAGCATGATGCCGTACCAAGTTTGACTCGTCCAAAAATATATTATGGACGTTGGTGTACATATGTAGTAGTGTTTAGTTGTACTTATGTCGGACAACCCAAAGGGAAAAGTATATCTACCAGTCGAATCACCTAGAGTCCTAGAGCGCTAATATTACACAGTAACAAACAACGAATTCTAATTCGACGCCAACGCCATCTATTGAGCTTACTGACAACACATGGTTAAGCTTTCAGAAAGTACTACTAGTTTTATGAAGAATGGTGTGATGTGTTATCAACTATGGTGTTGTGACGGCTTATTCTGCATCATTCTGACCAAACATATTCTGACTTTTGGGTTTTGATTAAAAATTTAGCTCTTGTAGCCCGTGAAATTCAAATTCTCTTACGTTTCGACAATATTTGTGTCACCATTGTTAAACTAAATATTGTTAATAATAAAACATTCAGCCAACGTAACTAACATTTGTTTACCAAAGTATATTAGTATATTTTTTAATCTTTGGCCCGCTCTAGGAATTTCTTACTGTATTGTGGATGCGTTTAAAAACATTTAAACTCACATACGCAAGACACTCAGATCCGTAACAACTATCATAGGCCATCCAAATATTTTTTCGTGCGGGAATCGAACCCAGCGCAGCAGAATAAATTTCTCTAAGTTAGCATGCATTTTATGTCACATTTAGAAAAGAGGCACATTTTTATGTTTACACGTTTGTATAGGGTAAGCTTTGAAAATCCTGATCCGAGTACGAACTTTCTTTCAGTGTTATTAAGCCACACTATCGCTGAATCATAGGATAGTTTTCATCCCGTCAAAATGCACGGTTTCTGCGGGATAGGCTACAAGAGCAAAGCCGCGGAAAAAGTTAGTGTGTAGTAATTAAGTAGGTGATGCAAAAAGGAGATCAACCACTTTCTTTGGGGCTTTGGTACCGAGGTTGTTCAGCAGGTACCGATTTTGTACAAACAAAACTTAAAGATAATTTTGCGAAAGTTTGGATGGATGTGTTTATGTTTGTTACTCAATCACGCTAAAACGGCTGTAGAATCTGGATGAAATTTGGCACATATATATATATATATTATAGTCTGGAATAGCATATAGGTTCCCTTGGGATAAGAAAACACTATTCACGCGGGCAAAGCCGCCTGCAGAAGCTAGTTTCAATACAAACCTTAATGTACAAGAATACTCACAGAATTAACTTGCTTTTTATAACTAGTGGGATTGTCTAGATAACTTGATTCAAATATTGATATAAAACGCCTCTTATCTGTTATTAATATCGTGTAATTTTTTTGTCGACTGAGATGTATTAATTAAAAAGATTGTGCAAGGGGTATGTTATGAAAAATACTGAAATGCGAAAAAAAAATTTACAACTCGGTACCAATTTGATTGATCTCCTTTCACGTCTCGTCAACCTGATAATTTTTATTATGTTTTCCTTCATAAAATGCAATTACAGAGTGGAGGTGCGGTAGTGAAGGTGAGTGAATAAAAAATTTGCTTGGTCACAGAAAATTATAAACAAATCTTATTTTATTAAAGGAACAATGACCCGTACAAGCCAGTTAGGTCCTTATAAATAAGTTAAAGTACATAGTAGATTATTTACAATAAAAACATTTAAAAAACATAAAACTACTCTCTGAATGTAAGCAATGGTTCATATAGCCGCCTTATCATCGCCAGGGTACAATTTGTGGCGTCCCAAATCTCAGAGAAGAACCAGCATTGATTTCCACCTTATAGGCATAAAAAAACACTGAACTCTAGCTTCTGTAAACATTGAGGCAGTACCACCAAACGCAAGTATTATATTATCTGTGACTGGTAAATTTCTATTATGCAGTAACTAACGCTTATTATTATTTTCAAACTTAAATATAAAGTGCATACCGTGCAACACAGGCAAATAACGCAAAAACAAGCTTAAATAATACGGTTCAGTACATTTTACCCGTCTTTAATAACTCTTATGATCGGAACCAGTATTAAGAGAATAATTCCGATACATGCCAGCTCGAGCCAAGTCAGAAGAAAATTTTTGACCTTTAGGATAATACTCGTTTGTAACCGTGTACCAACCTAAAAAAAGTAAAACAGGAATAATAAAAAATCAGATAAAAATTAACAATAACATGTCATTTATGCAGGTGTAACCAAAGACCTTATACGTTTTTCTTACTACTAGACTGTGTACCAAAATTGTTTTGTTTAGCTAAAATGAAATCTATCTTCATACACCTAGGTTAGCTATTTCCTTAAAAGCGGTAGCTAACCAAAAGTGGTCCTGGCGAGAGTGTTTCCGCTGGTAGTGTGTCCTTGTCTGACCTCTTGCTAGCTCAACTAATCATTGGGTTTGGTAGAAATTGTGGAAAATTTTATATTTTTCTTTATATTTTATACCAAAACGAACAATTCATAGACTTTGACACGTATTTAAATATTTCTAGAAACGTATTTAAATATTTCTACAGTTCCTATATTTAATCAATTCGTTGTATTTAAAAAAAATCTTTAATACTGAGTAATAGTAGTACTTTTAAATGTTTGGACCTGGTAATATTAAATGTAAAGTGACGGTTTGCGAAATTTTCGGCGGACTTTTTTCACAGAATAATAACTTTGTTCGAGTGAAATTCAGCGGCTGTTAATATTATTTGCAAATTGATTACTAGTGGATCACAATTGGTGTAGTTTTATTTTTCAACTGTCTACGCAACTGGACAATATGAGAAATCATAGAGATCCTTTGAGGTATATTTAGCTGCCGGTATTTCAAAGCACCGTGTGAAGACTGCAGATTATTGAGTCCTCCCCCTCTCTTCGAACTTCAGATAACCCTTAAATACTCCATCGTAAACTGCTCAATTCTTCTTCGAGTTCGGTGATTTTTTCGTCGATCCAGAGCGTGCGCGTGTTGTATTTTGCCAGGTCCAGACGTCGGCATTTGTTGGGGTGGCCGGATCTCCTCCGGGATTCTTAGCACCCCTTGCCATACCGTAACCTCGACCGCTACCGTAGTGGAGGGTACAGGTTGCCGGGCAATAGGGGCTACGTTTTATTTGTGATATTCATGGGGTGTGCTTTGCAGGCTGGTTGGCGATCGCAGTATGGTTGTTACACATGCACAGAGAAAGCTGCTGCCCATTCTCTGGTTTTTCCCTTAGTCGCCTCTTACGACACCCACGGGCAAACATGGGATGGTGAAATTCTTTACGCCCGACACCATACGGTTAGTGATGTAGATACCAAAAAATATAAACACTATTTTTTTTTATTAACTATAAATTAGGTAGCGCAGTTAGGTAGCATAAATATATCGGGATACTTACAACTATCGTTTTTACAATCAATTTGTCCCGTGTTCTGTTTTGTCATGGTCACCTCATTAGAAAGAGACACACTACCAACGGGAGCCTTCTCACGTGGACCGGTATTTGCGCCATAGTGCACAGTCTAGTAGTAAGAAGTATAAGGTCTTTGGGTGTAACAAATATCAGAGATAAAAGTTACGTTTACGTGCCACGAGGGTAGCGAATCATGTTATCTTGCTTACTCAATAATAAATTAATTGAGTTCGTCGTTGACAACAGACAATTGAAAAGCCTTTGTATAAGGTTAGGAAAAAATTAAGCGATGACTGACAAGATTGATGTTGAGATACAAATGTTGATGGATGGAGAGGGGTGAAAAACACCAAAGAAAAGTGCATGGATTGACTTCATCATCAAAATCATCAAATCATTTATTGTTTTGCAAACATTGGTATTTAGTACATAGATGTTTTATTATATAGTATAGTCCTCCATGCTCTACCGTCACATGGGCATGCAAAACCTATTATTTAATTTATTAATATTGAATTATGATTTTAAATATTAATGAGAATCAAATAATACAAATTAATGTCAATTGTTTGAATTGCAGTAAAATAGTGTGACCATTACATTCATGTCATCAAGGTTACAATACAAATAAAATAAAATGTCAAATGGTATAAACAGCATGTCAATCAATCAGTGATTCATCAATAAGGAAGGCGTCAATTGTGTAATAACTTTTTTTTAATTTAATATTTCCATTAGTGCCCTTTTAAATTTCAATACACTCATAGTTTTAATAATATTAGGTACTTTGTTATAAATGCGTGGGGCATTGCCAAAAAACTTTTTCAACACACTTGCTCATAAAATGGCTATAATTTCACCGCAATTAGGCACATAATGACACCTGTAACCAAAACAAGTGAGTCATAGAGTTTTTTTTTTTAATTTATTAGTTGAGTTGCTTTGTTCTTAAAAAAGTTTCGATACAAAAAAGATCGTGCTCAATAGTACAAATAAATTAATGTACCTGTTGATAGCTCATTTCATGCAACTTCGTATTTAAATAGATAATTTCTACTTGTACGTGTTTAGTAAATAAAACTTTCCCTCAAATATAACTTTTGTATTTCTCTATAATAAAGAAAACTTGAAATACCCCATTTAGTACATGGCTAAAATGCTATCCACGAAAAGCCAAAACAAAAGAAACCTTATTATTTTAGTCTATGGCCGATCGCCATTGTTAGATGCGCGCGCATAGGAAAACTGATAATTTTTTTCCGCCATTGCGAAAAATTTTCACAACTAAACGAGTTGTGAAAAATTTTCACTGCTGAAAATGATTTTTTTATATTATTTTCTTCACAAGTGTGTTGAAAAACGTCGTATGATACACGAGTGTATTGATGATTACCGTCCTCGGCTCTCTTAAGACCCTCACCTAACGGCTCGGGTCTCAATGGCGCCTCAGCGGTAATCACCAACATTACACACTTGTACCATAATGTACCATTTTGCATTAGTGCGGTTTTACATTTAACTTGACACAATTGATTCACATATTGAGTTCGCATTGGATTGTTTCTGACTGCCGACAACATTGAAAATCTATTTCAATGTTGTCGGCATTATTTTTCACAAACAAAGCCGTTTCCAATATATATAAAGAGGGAAATGTTAATATTTTCAAAGATTTAAAGTAAGGAAGACAGCTATCTGTGGTCTTAAGACCACACATTGATCTTATGCATCGTTTTTGCATCCTAAATACAAGCGCCCTAACAGTAGACTGCCCCCAAAAAATAATACCATACCGCAAAACAGAGGCAACTAGTTCGCGGTATGCCGTTAAAAGAGCCTGACTATTGATTTTCTTTGAAAGTTGAAAGAATTTGCGTATGCTGATTTACTCAGTTTTTTGCATACTTCTTCAACATGAGGTTTCCATGTCAGTTTGTTGTCGATCACTATACCTATGAATATAGCTTTATTTGCTTCGTCAATGTCAGAGCCTTGTAGGTAATACTAACGTTCGGGTTTTCACAGTGTTTATTAAAGTGTCATCTTCCTGCCATTGTCCCATGTTGCTTAAGAACGGCACAACATTTCTTCTTCTGCATTACAGTCACGCTATCACTGATTTCCTTTTAACCCCCGACGAAAGAAGGTTGTTTATAACTTTGATGTGTTACCTGTGTTTTTGTGTATCTATCTGTGGCATCATAGCTCCTAAACGGATGGACCGACTTCGATTTCGTTTAGTTTTGTTTGAAAGGTGATTTTATCGAGAGTGTTCATATTTTATGAATATCGGTTCAGAAATATGAATATTCTAATATAGTATAGTATAATAATATATAGTATAATAAATATAGTATAATAATATAGTATATATAATATGAATATAGATGTATGAATATTCTATTTTTGATGAATATCGGTTCAGCCGTTCTAAAATTATGGGTATTTTACTTGTCGTTTGAATCGGGGTGTTTTCGCAAGATATACCTAGTGGCATAATTACTTGTTCAATAGATTGTCGATCGAAGCGTGTCTAATAATAGATAAATTATGAAGCATCAATTAAAAATATGTCGGGGGTTTTTTAAATTTTATTTGTCTTTAATATCACTCCTAACATAATCTACCATATTTATTTGGCCTCATTCTTCCTCCCCATCCATCCACATTTTTTCACTGTGTGGGGAATAATATGAAATAAAAGAGAATGAATGAAATCGGGGCGGTTAATAGGAAAACCTCCTAGTGCGAGTCTGACTGGCACACAGAGGGTTCCGTATAAAAAGCAACATAAAAAAAAATAGGTAACATTACTAAAGTACATAAACAATAAAAGCACCGAAGATTGTTTTAACGAAGGGACAAAATTAACTTTGTCGTTCGAAAACTGTTGTCCCCATACATCAGTATACAATATTTTTACTTTTCCAATTACGTTTTATAAGTTGGTCGACTATTAGTCGTACGTAATCTTGTAAAGCCTACTTAGCTGTGATAGTTTTCCTTTTCATTTAGTTATATATACTACTGCCGTGAATTTTTTCACATATCCAAAAGCAACCATTTAGCTGGCAGGGGAGGACTAAATTAGCAATTTAAAGCAAAATTTTACGCAAACGGATCCCTAAACCGAAAAATGGTTTTCACAGACCCGTAATATTTTTGAATAGCGATACCCCACACCATGGGATAGACCAGAAAAAATACATCCCCACATTACGTGTACAGCACCCGTTATTGCGTAATGAATTCGGAAAGAGCAAAGGGCAAAGAGTATGAAAAATCGACCAATCACATAGACGGATAGCCACATCGCTTCATTCATCTCGCATGTGATTAGTCGACTTTTCATGCTCTTTGCCCTTTGCCCTTTCCGAACTCATTACGCAATAAGGCTGCATGAGAGGTTTTTCTTTCTTGATTTTATTTTACCACATTATACCAAATTATAGCTTCCTAGTAGGTACTAAGAGTCTCTGAGCTAAGCTATGGACGGAAGGACGGACTGACGGACGGACAGATGGACATGGCGAAACTATAAGAGTTCCTTGTTGACCTGTACCTTTTAGGGTTGCGTAAACCCTAAAAGGTAAGAAAAAGAACAGGAAAATTATGAAAACATGAGAAACTTTTGTTCAGTATCGTCATAAAGTGGAGTATCAGTACTAAGAACCTATTTCTAAGTCAATGATATAACCGCCGACATACATGTAAGTAGGCTGTGACCGACAAATTACAAGGACAAAAACCGAAGATAATGTTCCGCTTGCACCTTTCAGTACGAATCATTAATATTAATTAGCTTTTCTCTTCAATACGTCGCGACAAATAAGGTTGTATTACCGGTTTACTAAAAGCCCCTTTTTGTCTTTATCCGGATTTAGATACGGTATTAAATATTTATACGATTTAGACAAGCATCTGCAGTCTTAGCTGATGGCCTACTAAAAAATTAATTAACTGCTGAAAGGCGAGATTCCATCAACGCGTCAATGTTTGACAGATTAAGCGCGTTGATTGAATCTCGCAAACAATAGATTTTACATTATAGAAATACAATAACTATAATAGGTGCTTCTCCTCTTATATATATCGTTCCATCGGATGAAATAAGAATAATTTGTAAATGTAGTTAAAATGTAATCTGTGTTTACCTGGAGGGTACCACCCGTATTCGCTGGCAGATGTTCTGTAGAACGGGTGTTGCTTGCTCAACTGACACCCGTAACCGTTGAACCAATCTGAAACATTTTTACGTTTCAACAAAAACTTAAACATAAAAAGGAATAGTAGAAAACTCAATTTTGAATTAATGAACTCCAATCATCTTCCTAACAGCAGAAAGCGGGAACGACGCGGTAGGCCCACAATGAGATGGCGTACCGAAAGGATTGGCCAGCAGCCTAACTGCATTCGGCAAGGCAAAGGGTTTGACCGCAATCATTCGACTAATCACATAGACGGAAATCCACATCGCGTCTTTCATCTCGCATGTGATTGGTCGATTGATGGCCCAATTATGCTGCAGATGTAGCTAATGGCGGGAAGGAAAAAAATACAAGACGGGAAGGAAACCTTTACCCTACAGGCTCATAATAAGAATAATATGTCAAGTCTAGTAGCTTTGTGCCTGGTTCATGGCAATGAAATAAAAGATTAACCCTCAGTTTCCCACCTTATAATTATCGCAGAATTAATATGACAAATTGTCAAGCACGCGTTAGCTGCTGTGATTGGCTGTCGAAAATTCATTCATCCAATCACAGCAGCTAACGCGTGTTTGACAATCAATTTGTCACATTAATTCTGCGATAATTTTAAGGTGGGAAACTGAGGGTATGACTGATTAATTGACGGTACCTAAATGAAAGAAAAATTGAAATACTAAAATACTGTTCCAGAACAAAACTATCAAAAACTAAGAACTAACTATTGAAACTGTTCTCTCATGTATAAAAATACGGAATTCAAACGCATTTCCCTTCTATTATGTAAGTTAGCAGGTACTACGATTTGGAAATTCTTCCCCAGAGAGAAGAGGAGAGATATATTTTCATTGCGTTAAAATGAGAGTCGAAAGTAATATGTTAATAAAATATTCTACGTCCGTAATCCTAAAAGATAAAATGTGTTAGTGAAGCTACTTTTTCGTTTGTTCATTATTGATTAGAAGTAAAAGCCCGCATGCCTTTTAACGACCGGGATCAATGACACTATTAAGTTTTTCTGTTGTAGACACCTATTAGAATTTTATTCGGTAGGATAACATTGGATATATTTTACGAAACAAAAACTGCCTGATGTAAGTACCTACAGGGTTGGGCATTTTTAAATGACTTGTAATTAAAATTCTTAAATTTAAATACAAATACGTATTTGGTTTTTGTAATTCAATAACTTCATAAAAATTACATTTTTAATTGGTATTTCAAATACCTGACGCTGAGGTATTTTGTAATTAGTATTTTGAAAACTTATGGCTTCAAAATACATTTGAACATAAATACATTTAGCGATCTTATTAATACCCATTAATAAGATCGCTTTCGGCAGAAAATAGCGCTCGATAGCTTTCGTAAGCAAAAGGCGACCGCTAAATATGTCAACCTTTAAAGTTAGCAAAACACTGCACTTGTACTTTTTACTTTAAATAGTCATGTACCTATCTTGCCATAGTAAACTATATGAAATAAAAATAGTTAAAATACTGTATTTTGTATTTCAAATTCACGACATAAAAATATTTTAAATTTAAAATACATATGACATAGTATTTTGTAATTTGTATTTTAATTAAAGCAAAGCAAATATTTTTCCCAGGTCTGGGTATGTACACAGAGCACAGCTTTGCTAATTTTCAATACTAGTACCACTAGCTTCTGCCAGCGGCTTCATCCGCATGGAACTCGGCAATTACCGCAAGGGAGCGAACTTCCGGGATAAAATGTATGACATTTCCTTTACTAGGATCTTATCTCTCCCTCCCTATACCAAACAGTCTTCAAATTTGGGTTAGTGGTTTGGGCGTTTCAACGTTACAAACAGTCAGACATTTAAAACAATTACTTTCGCATATGCCTCTCACAACTATATTCACAGAAGTATCGTTATCCAAGGCTGAATACAAAGAACTTCTAGGTATATAATATAAGAAATAGGTACGTCTGTTACGCACTAGGGAATGGTTAAAGTTATGTAGGCCAGGGTGACCACAACATGCATCATCAATCGAATGCTGGCGCCTCTGTGTCGGGGTGGTCATTGCGAAAACAATATTGTTGAACTAAAGTGATTCGGAATATCACTGTGACCATGCAGTATCCACAGGATTTTATCTTTGTACTCATAGGAGTACAAAGATAAAATCATAAATCTACAACCCCCGACACATTTATCTTGCGAATACACCCCGATTCATACAGTAAACCTTCGAACGCCCATAACTTTTGAACGGCTGAACCGATTTTATTCAATCATAGCTAAAAACACTCTCAAAAAAATAACCTTTCAAAAAAAAACTAAATCAAAATCGGATCATCCGTTTAGGAGCTATGATACCACAGACAGATACACAGCAAAACATTTTCACGGGAGTGGCCCACTCGCGTGAAAATCTAAAATTATACAAGAGGAAATTACTACCTGGGTAAAATTCTAAGTGTTAATAATTAAGGTTACAGTACAGATTTCAAATCCAAATTTCATACAAATCTCTTCAGTATTTTTACGTGACTACCAAGCAAACATCAATCCATCCAGGCATCCTAACAAACTTTCGCGTATATAATAGTATATAGTATAGGATTCTGGTGTCTGGACCCTTTGTCGTATTAATAAGCATTTATGTTATTGTTTCAAACTGTCAGTATTTGCTTCGTCCCTGACAAAGTCCCAGAAATGCAAACACTGCGAACTTACTCAAGGTTAGTCAAAGGTCGATTGGGTAAAGATTTTATAATAATTATGCCAAAGAGATGTGTTACTTTTATGGTGTACAATAAAGTATATTCTATTCTATTCCATTCTATGCCCAGAGAGATCAATCTGACGCAGAAATTATGAATTAAGAAGCAAGCTGAAAATGAGACTGAGTTATTTCTTGTAACGGAAAGGTTTGATTATATTCTTAAACAGCTTTTGCCCATGTAATTCAACAACTTTCTCCAAGGATGTCATAGTCAAATCTCAAAAAAATATCTATTATAATCTTTTTTAATTATTGTTTTTTTTTTTTTCTCGTTTCTTTTGTGCGAATCACAAATAATAAAATAGTACCTGGGCGATCGAGAGAAAACGACGTTTTCTAAAAATGAAAACTAGCTAGATCGATTTTTCGTCCCCGAAACTCCCTGCATACTAAATTTCATGAATTACTCCTTTAAAGGTATTACATAGATTTAATTGTGATCAGCACAAAAGACAGAGATTTTCTTGTATTTTTTTTCATTCATTCTGCTCTCTTTTTTCAGTTTCTAAAACATGATCACACCTTACCGTTAGACCCGCAAGATAGAGCTTAATACTCTGAAGAATGCCACTAAGAGATTAACTGCCGGTTTCCCAGGTGTCAATTATCGGGCTGTTAACGTAATCGACGATTAATCGCCTGTTATTTCTATTTTCAGTTTCTCAACACCCAAATGTGACAAGCGTTTAACAATTTGTCACACTTGACAAAAATCACGAATTAACCACATGTTAAAGCATTTTTGGGTTTCTGAGAACCTTTTTCAATATTAATCTCTTGTCAACGAGCTTAATTTATAATTGTTGGAAATTGGTCGATTATTCACAGATTAAAATTAATATTATGATTTTAAAGGCTTATATTACGATAAAAAGATAATAGGGGTCGGCGAAAACTATGGTATGGGTTTAGTTTTATAAAATATGTTAATTTAGTGCAATTATTTAATTACAAAGATTAAAAAACTCAAAGGTTTGCTGGCAGAAAACTCCATTTTATTTTTGGAGTTAAGCTCGCTTTTGTACATTAATATTGATTTCACCTTGTGTAAATGTATTGTTTTGGTGTACAATAAAGAATTAAGAATTAAAAAAAAATAGGATATTAAAAACTTTTTAAATTAATTACAGTATAAAAACTATCTAAACTATGACACAATTATCAAAAATAGTTATTTTGTATTTATGTAAATAAAAATAAAAAAAACAAACTGTTACTGACCTGGGTATCGAACCTACCTCACACCAATGCGCGTGAGGAAGGTTCGATGGTCAGTGTTGACTGTATCCTGCACTTAGTACTTACAAGTTCAGTTTCTGGATAGGTTTGTGTTTAACTTGAAGCGGCTGGGGTGGTGACCGCGCCAGGGTAAGCAACACTTACCAAGGTCAGTCTGACCACTTTTTTTTTTGGATCGCTTTTTTTATGTATAGGTGACCCCACCAGGTTAAGCAACACTTACCAAGGTCAGTCTTGGGATGGGTGACGACTTTTTTTTTTGGATCGCTTTTTATGGATAGGTGACCCCGCCAGGTTAAGTAACACTAACCAAGGTCAGTCTTTGGATGGGTGACCATCACCACAAAAATTTTGGTCACACATCATAAAGTCACCCCACTAGGTTAAACAACATCTACCAAGGTCACCCATCCGAAAACAAGCAATCCAAAAAAAAGTTGACACCCATCCCAAGACTGACCTTGGAATGTGTTGCTTACCCTGGCGGAGCCACCCATCTAAAAACAAGTGAACCCAAAAAAGTGGTCACCCATCCAAACGCTGACCTTGGTAAGTGATGCTTACCCTGGCGGGGTCAGCCATCCAAAACAAACGAACCAAAAAAAGCGGTCACCCATCCAAAGACTGACCTTGGTTAATGTTGCTTAACCTGGCGGGGTCACCTATCCAAAAACAAGCAAATAAAAAAAACGTGGTTACCCATCCAAAAATCGTCCTTGGTAAGGTTTGCTTAACTTGGCGGCTACACCATACCAGCCGCTCAAGATAAATAGTACATTACTGCAGCGGCCAGCAAAAGAGGCATTGATGGACGAACGTGTAAATTTGGGCCGAGGCGAAGCCGAGGCACACATACGTAAGTCCATCAATGCCTAGTTGTGGCCAAGGCTTGTATAGTACTTTTCTCAAATATGCGCGGAAATTTAAACTAAGTAGTACCTAGAACTCATTTTGTCAAAATCAATGAGGAACACCAATAATTGTTCCCGCGTTAGTGTTCATATTTTTTTTTTTCAATAAACAGCGTTCTATTTGCAAGCCAGTTCGAAATTTAAATGAAACCTTTGATAAGTTACCTCCTTGGTGGCCATGCTTCGGCGAAAAAGATCGTTCCATTTTTAAATTACACGACAGATATGAGTTTACTATGGAATTTATTTGGCCGCTAGACACGACAGATATGGATTTTCATACAACTTTTGCCGGCCGCTGCGCGCATGTATTTGGCCAGTACAGCAATTGCGATTTATCTCGAAGAAGGTTGTCAAAATAATGCTCAAATTTCCAAGCATGTTTGAGAAAATACTATTTAAAGTTACTGATTACGTTATAGTAGTGAAGGAAGTGAATGAATACTAGCTAGGGTAGCCAACCCAAAAAAAAAAATTAAATGTAACAAGCGATTACGTAATTTCTCGATGATGCAGAGTTGAGAAACTCACTGACAACTGACGGCTGGTTAATTTGTGACAAATTGTCAGCTGATTTGAGATGTGACGTGTACTTCAGAAACTGGCTCTTAGTGAATCTTTGCTCCCAGTGCGAGGTATCAGAGCAATATACGGATGATTTTGTAGTAGGTAGATTTGGGTTATTCTATTACAATATTTCTTATAGCAGTTAGGTGGCATACAGATTCAGGTTTCAGGTTTACACCATTTAAGGTACCTTTATATTTTTTTCATGTTTACGCAGGAGTCTAAAAATAAACCCTAATAGACAATTTTCCTCGTTTTGACCATTTTAATAAAACTTTTTAGAAAAGTTTTCTTGCTTATTATTTTTATTTATACCTATCAGTAACCACGGTACGAAATTAACTTTGCAAACTCGGATCGAGTGTTGAATGAAATTTGATTTGATAAACTATGTTTTCTAAAACTTTTTGATGAATTAATTAAAAATAAATCAAAGGGACGCCGTCAAATTTATTTCCGATGGGTCATATTTGAGAAAAGATGTAAGGCACTTTTAGTGTAATAATAATCTCTGTAAGCAATTTGTTTCTTCCAACGAGATCCAGATGTATCTACCTTACGATAAAATATGAGCCTCTCCAAAACGAAACGTTTCAAAGTACTGTAAGTTAAATTTGTTTTAAATTAAAGATTCTCAACTTACGGGGATGTTCAAATCTCTTCGGGAGGTTGCAGGTCACGAACAGATCTGAAGTCTTCAGATCAGGCTGTGCAATTTGAGCTTGAGCAGCCTTCTTGCTGGTGCACGTTGCTGAGCAGAAACCGGGTTTGGGTTCAGCTTCAGGTCCATGATCCTGAGCTTGTGCCTGGCCTTGCGGCTGTTCTCCACTCATCGTGTCTTCAAACTAAAATAATAAAGAAATGTCGTTTTTTAGTAAAATATCGCAGCAGTAGACAAGATCCGCAAACAAAGGCGTTGTCGTGACAACGTGACAGATTTGTTATCCTTGGTAACGATCGTAACGATTTTTTGTATCAGTTGTTTTTTAGAGCAGTGGTGGCCCAATGGTAACGGCCGTGACTGAGTTGTACGTCGTAGGTTCGAACCCGGACAGGCGCTTTATTTTGTGCAAATTATTTAACCACCCCTGTTCTCAAAACGGTGAATGAAAACATCGTGAGGAAACTTGAGCATGTCCTAGAAGACTGCCTACAAGCAAAAATTACGACCCATTCTTTTCACAGAAAGGAGGCCTGTGTCCCAGCAGTGGGATCATTATATGCTGATTGTTTTTTCTAAAGAAAATTTCGAAAGTTGAGGCGATTTTTTTTTACTCGTCCTTGACCACTATCTAATCGACGGTAAGCGATGATGTGGTCGACGATGAAGCACGCTTGCCTAGAAGTAACCTATTCACTCTTGACTTTAAGACCAATAGATTGTATCTCGATAGAATAGGCATTCTCTGCCTGTGTCTGAGTTTCCCGATGGAAACACAGACACCGGCAGGGAATTCCACTCCTTAATAGCTGTACGCATAATAAATATATTCTCAAAACGTTTAGTGCATATGGGTGGGATTTCTACGATGTTCGATGGAGCATCGCCGTACGTCTGGTAGTCCAATGATGAAAAGGCCTTGGTGGAATTATATCATACAATTCCATCGCACGCTCCCCGATATGTAACCGATAAAAAACCGACAAGCTGGCAATTCGGCGACGATGTTCAAGGCTCTGGAGCTTTGGCTTGACCAGTGCCTCATTGTCGATGAGCCTCTTGGCCCGCTTTTCAATTGACTCTAGTACTTTAAGCTGGTATTTGGCAGATCCATCCCAGAGATGAGAACAGTACTTCATGCATGATCGAACTTGCGCTTGATATAAGTAAAGCTGTTCCGGCGTGAAGTATCTTCTCACCTTTGCAAGGATCCCCAACTTTTTAGCAGCCAGCTGAGCCAAACACGATGTCAACGCAATGCCAAGAAGACACACCTGACCAGATTGGGATCGCCCCATTCGGAGACTGCCTGCAAGCACAGGTTCAAATGCTTCACCATTGGCCACCTAGACACCGGATGAAAGCTGAAACCCCGTAGCCCGTGCATTGGACAAGTATCTCTCAGCAACATTGCTGTCGTCTGCATACCCAAAGTTGTCGGGGTTTTAGCAGATCGTTAATGTGCGGCAGGAATAATGTTGCTGAGAGTACTTTCTACATAATGATAAATCAATATTTTTGTTGGGTTAATAGTCGTTAATTACCTACGGTAATAGTTCAATGGGCAATAGAAAAGTATCATTAGTTATTGAAATTCAAGGATTGGTGTGCAATAATTAAGTTGGGCTTCACGAAACAAGTAGCTTTATCAGAACTCCATACTTAAAATATAAAGCTCAACGTACACAATGTCAAACTAGTTATCATACGTCCATGCTAGCCTAGCCACCCCTAGCCGCAGCAACGGTAACCGGGAAAGAAAATTACTAGTTTTCTTTTTCACTTTAGCATTATCTATAGACAAAAGATTACGTTTCAGATCCTTAGAACACTTTGAAGTGTTGAATCCCGCAACAGAAAAGAACAGCGGAGGATTAACAAAATCATAATTGCCAATTTCCCTCCATTTCAAGCAAGAGACCAAACAGTGTCGTTTATAATGTGGAATAAGCAAAGTTGCCAGAAACTAGTAATTAACATTAATATTAATGGAACCTAAAATTTGGTTGGTACTAGACTCACGATTTCTCGTGACTGTTTAGAGTTATTCGAAGCAGATCAGGAGACGTGTTAAGATCGATTTATTACGATTGATTCATCATCATACCCCAGGGTCAGAACACCAGTTCAAGCAATGGAAAAGACCCGGATCTCCAACTCCAAAGAAGGCCAAAACAATTTTGTCAGCGAATTTGGTGATGGTGTCAGTTTTTTCGGATGTAAAGGGAGTAATGTTCGTGGGTCAAACCATAAATGCCGGATATTATTGCAGTCTATTGCGTCGTATGCGAGAAGAAATCAAGGCTTTTGCCGTCCAAATGCTAAGGCAAAAGGTGTTGTTTCATTAGGACAATGCTCGTATGCAAACATCTGCAGAAAAATGACTGATATTCGTGATTGCGGGTTTGAATTCCTTGCCCTCTCTATTCACCTGATTTAGCTCCGTCAGACTTTTATCTCTTTCTGAACCTGAAAAACATTAAGTTGGGTATACATTTTCGACAAATGGGGAGGTTGAAGCTGCTGTGAGTGACTGAGAGAGATTTTGAGAGCCTTCAAAAATATTTTTTTTCATCTGCTATTAAGGCTTTATCGGAAGAGTGGATTATGTGTATTGAGCTTGGCGGTAAATATGTATTCAAATAATAATACTTTTATTAGTGTCTTCCTTAGTTTTCATGATAGGGCTACGAACTTTTCAATCCACCTTTATATGGTATAAAACGCTAGAACGCACGGAAATTGATCCTAGTTGCAGTGCCATACAAGGTCCGTGTAATATACAACTTTAGATGTAACCTGAACACTATCTAACACAATATAGCGTCCATTCTGCCAAAGAATACACTCCCATGTAGGTAAAACTATTGCAAATCGATATTTTATTTATTTATTTATTTAATACTTCATGCACACAAACGTACAGAGGCGGACTTAATGCCGTAGGCATTTTCTACCAGTCGACCTTTGGGTGATGCAGAGACAAATAGTGGTAGGTGCAATATTTAAAGTTAAACACGATACCTAAGGTAGGTTTGTTCAAATACAAAGCTATACATACACACTATAAATACAGTAGATACTCAAACATGTATACTAAATACACGAATATACTTAAACAATTAGTGGTAGCAGATAAATGGAGAAAATTATCGCTGTGACGATACTACTGCCAACTTCTTACGTACATGCTCTCGAGCTTTCACTTTGAATGCCAATCGATTGGTTGCCATCCTGATTGTTTTGAGGGATCGCATTCCACAGAGAAATAGACTTAACGAAGAAAGAACAGTGAATGAAGTCAGTGCGGTGAGTGGGACATTGGACTGCGCATATCATATTGTAGTGCATCTAAGCTTTTCCAACCTGAATAAATTAAAACGTTCAGCTATTATAGATCAAGGCAATCCTCCATTTGAATTAGAAAACCCAGTGACCGCTGACCTTAAGCTCATTGGGCATGCATTCGAATGAATATATTAGTCGTTATCACCACTATCAGGAGCCAACCGACACAAACGAGTGGGTGACTATCGCGCCTCCTCCCACCCCGCTGTGTCACTCACTACTCCACTGCTAATAACGGCTCACTGTTTAAACTTTAATTACCAAACAGTTCAGTGTATCAAACTATTTAAGTGTGACCAAAAAGTGCTGTTGATAAAGTTTTAGAGACTTTAAAAAGTTTTGAATAGTTTATGTGAAAATATTAACGTCATTTTAACAAAGTCAAAAAACTAACAACAATCTCATAAATAAAAAATCACAACGAATTATAAATCAATCATAAAATGCAAACGATAAGTGTACAGCAACCAATTAATTTAAAAGTCGTAAGGTTCGAGTTAGATTTCACAGATTTAGTAAATGAAAAGCCGAGGTCAGAGAAAAAAGCCAAGAAAATTAGGATACCGAAAATCAACAACAAAAAGCAATCTTCGATACCGCCCGCGCCATTCATAAAGAACTCTTCACAGGTAGGCAATTGCTATTCAAAGGTAATGGAAAAATAATACATCGAAGGCATGGAAAGGACAGGGAGGATAATATAAAAACTTTATTATATACTTATCCATAATTTTGGTGGAAGCAACTGAGATACTTGTATACAAATCTAACCTATTTAAATACTGGAAACTGAATACTGAATGTGAACGTATTTTATATGGAGTAACTGCCTATTTGATCTCCACAACCCATTTAGAGTAGGTATGTGAGTTATGTGACAGGATTTAGCTTACACAAGATAGGACAAAGTCATCTCATCGGACAACAAAACCACCACAAGTTATTGAAGATCTTATATTAATTGATATTTGATTTTATATTTTCAAACGCAGAAAAGAGGTGTTAAAGATTTGGTAGAAGATTTACTCGACGAATTATATTCAGAGCAGCGTGACTGGGGCGGGCATAGTGGAGTCGACTGTAGTCATGTGTAAGTGAAACTAACATGTTCTTATGTAACTTCTCATACTGTGCATGACTTGCTTTGTCTTGTACCTGGTAGTCTCCGGACAAAGGTAATTCAAAGCAAGGTAAACCTACTGATGGAGATTTAAAGACGAGACCAGCCTGGAGTCCAAATGTGGTGCTGTTCCACAAACATGCATACTACAAGGACTGATGGATACCACAGATGCCTCGATGCTGCCAAGTTCTGAGTCGACTGAATAAAGATTTTCATCGTGCATCACTAAGTAGAGAAGACGTGCCTATGTTCTTTAAAAAATAATATCAAAGCTCTCAAACAGTGTCGCTTGTTCTTGAATTTTTTACAACGGTACACAAAAACAGAAAGTGATCCTCTACTTTTCCACTTTACTCCCACACAGCACTCTTTTTGACGTCGAAACATCCATCATTTAAAAATGGTATCCTGAATATGTAAACACTCTTAGTGCAAAAGCGTATTAACCCTAAGTAGATTAAGCCAAAGTGCTTTAGGTAGTATCAAAGAAAAAGCTGAATGTTTTTGTTGTAGACGCGTCAATAAATCCGCAGTGATAATTTATGATTTGCATGTCTACTGTCTAGCTCCACGTCGGCATCCTTCACTTCGTGTCAATCTAACTGTGGGGAGAAAACAGAAGCCATTGAACGAAGCTTTTTGGAATCTTTAGGTACGAAACCTTTCAGAATCGCTGAACTTTCACTTTATATTATAATTAACTGTCTGGATAGACAATTTACAGGGCTCTTTTTGAAGGTTAAATTGAGTTTGATTTATATTATTCTATATTCGCAATTTGTATGTATCAAATTAGGTATATTTTAAATCAGTAACTGATCCTTGTAGTCGGTATTACAAGGATCAGTTAGATCACACAGATCCAATAAACGATTCAATGGATCAATGGCCTGACTCCTAGTCCCTTTAAAAGTAACACATCTTCTAACATCCGTGAAGCTGGTTGACTAAACTTGTGGCAACTGCCAATCCAAGGGTTGTACAAAAAAATTTCAACGAAAACCGATGACCTCAGGCAGATAATCATGTCGGAAGACTATATAATTATCTAACAATGAATAACGACAATACACCGGACAACATTGTGGAATACAATCGATAAGATCATTTAGATCAAACATTATTTCGTGAAACATATTGTGAAAGTTAACTCTGTATAGAAACAATAGACCATGCGCCATTAGATAGTCAGGAGCGATTACTATCAGGCAATTTTATGATATTACTTACTTCAAATTCATAGTGATGTTCATTCTGTATTCATAGCCTGTATTCAATTTTCTTTATTTCATAGACATCACAGAACTTTGGGAACAAAAAGTCGAGTGGGAAGAACGACTTCAAATAGCGGGCGAGCGGCTGGCAAAGAAAGTTCGAATCCGGGACCGACTGAGACGGGAACAGAAAAGACTCTGCGCAGCCATGACCGTGCTTTTAAAACATATCAGTAAGTTCATCAAGGAGTTTCCAACAATACAGTCTGTATATTTCATAAAGTCAGTTTCAAAAAGCCAGGTTTCTTAAAAAGAAATATATTTTGTTTTTTTAATTAAATTGATTCGGTACCCAGTGAGAACTTTAGTGATGACAGAACGATACCGATACAAATGATACAATGATACTGATCTTGTTAGTCTTATTAGTCTAAGAGACTTCTGAAACTGTCACACTATTGCCGGCGTTCATTCGACACGATGGATATTATAACATCATATCAATAGTAACCAATATGATAAACGAGTAAATAATTATCAATTTCTGGAAATAAATTACCACATATTGTCCGTAAAGGCCTCCGGCTTCGCAACTCGCATTCATATAATTTCTATATTACGTCTAATTGCTCGTGCATTTTCATTAGCAAATTGTATGACATAACAGAGTGGTGCTTTACCTAAAGCTCTTCATACAACTCAATAGCTGAACAAAGAATCGTCTCTGGATTACGAATTCCAATGAAATATTTATGAACCTTATTCATGGATTGCTAATATCACGACAGTTTCATTCATGGGAGCTTAAAATAGATTTACGCATTTCAAAGCTAACTTGACTGGATATGGGGTGCCTTTCCCGTCTATCTGTTTCCGAGACTGACGTACACAGCGGCGCTCAATCGATACATAACGCACACAGACACCAGGCCGGGGTCCGATTGCGCATGCTCCAAGGCGTGTACCACGAAACGCTGTCACAAAACAACGTGACAAGAGTGTATTTTCGCTCTGGGCACACAAGCATTTTCTACTACCGTTGACTGAAGACTGATTCAGTATTGTGGTAGGCGGTTGCAAGCCCCGCCGCTTCGTTTCACGACTTTCCCAGTAAACATCACATCAGCTGGTCGACTACGCAGTCTCAAATGCTCTCGAGATATGGCTCATAATTTTTCGCAATTCTCTTACAAATCTACCGTGTCTAACCCTAAAGTAGCTGGTGTTGTTAGTTCTTAGCGCCAGGATGTCGTGTCCGTATCCGCCTGCAGTGCCACTGCATAGACTTAAGCCGTCAGGTCGTTAACTTAGTGCTTTGTGCAGTTGTAAAGATATGCGTTTATTGTCAAATGCGTGCCACTTACAAGACAGATGAGTGCACTCCTAAACTCCCTGAGGAGCTTGGCAGGTGCATCGAAGGCCGGCTCAGGTACGTCTATTCATTCATTTCAAATGTTATGTGCTGATCACGAAATTATCCTTAGGAAACCTTTGAAGTACCGCGTTTGTGATCTTTATTATAAATCTATGATTAACGATTCGTTTCTACGTTTTAGTTAAATTCCACATCAATGTTATTTCATTATTTTGTTACTCTGATATATTAATCATAATCCTAACGCCAGACGCTCCTTATATATTGTCTGAACGAAATTACTTTATTATGTAAATGTTTGGCGTAGTTCCGTCATCGGCGACTCTTACGAAATAATCCTGATTTTACAAGTGTTATGAAAACAATATCGCGATTATCAGAACAGTTTTCTATACATTATGAACAATTATGATTAAAACTAACCTATACTCGAGGAGTTATGGAATAATTGTTGACCAAATATAGGTATATATTTACACAGGTATTTACGGACCGTTTTATCTGGAGTAGTACCTACCTAGCATTAATTTGTAAAATCTAACTTTATAATTGTGTCGAAAACACAAATACAAAGTTAATGTTTAAATTCTTATACTGTTCAATTTACGACATATCTACCTACATATTTTTTGGTTATGAAATTAAACTTAAGTAGATATATTTTTGAAGAATACATGCAATATTTGAATCCTTGATAGTTTTATCTTGTTTAAAAAAACATTTTTTACTTTTTGATGCAAATGGAATGGCGAGTTTTTTTGTGGGACAGACTTACTCTAAGGACCCAGGAACCTTTACAGAGGCCTATCTCCAAAAACCTAAGGATAATGAGTTTGATTAAGATTGAGATAAATGAATGACTTTTGATGTGTAGCGGGCGAAAGTGGTGCTCGTTTTGGCGTAACGCCGGGCGGGGGCGAAGGCCCGGGCGAGGGCGGTTACGCGGAGTGGCTGCATGCGATGCGCCTGGTCGCACGCCTCCCCGCCGGCGTGCCCCAACACTTCCGCAGAAAGGTAACACTTATTTATCAACAAACAGACAAACTACCTAGGTACTAATACTCACAAAGATAAGGTAGAGTGCCAAACGGTGTTTTGGCAACGGCATTGAATTTGTATTTAAGATTAGGTAACCCTAACTACAAATTCAACGAATTGGTATTTTTCCAACTGTACTTCTAAGTACGCACACATTTATCTCTCAATACAGCGTCATATTTAGGAGTTGGTTGAAAATGAACGGTGATACTTATAAGCTCGTCAGTATTATCTCAGTTCTAGGTCATTCTCTAGTTATCTGTGTCTTTAAAGCCTCAAGTCTTTTCCAACCGACCTTCAACATGCTATTACCCCGCACATCTCGTTCCCGGTATCTTTCCCGCCGATTAGACACCAGTTCAATAAAAGTATCTTCATTCTTAACGGTTTTTTTTGTACACGGTATAGATTTTTTATAAAAATAGCCTCGGTCACCGTTTATCGATCTGCCTAACCTACTGTAAATAATTTTCATCCTTTTATCATCACCACATTTATTTCTGGTCGTAAATTTATCCAAGGAAATATAGGAAATTTTCAAAAACAAAATTGTATATCCCATACAAATTTTGATTAGCGGCTTACGGCGACTTAGAATGGTAGTAACAATTTGTTTTACGAAACACCCTGTAGACTTTATAACCTGCCTAGAGATGACCCAGTATACGTAAAAATCCGAAGAATCTAAATAGTCAATAGTAGATAAGTTCGTTTATAAACTTCGTTTCGGCGTACTGAAACGAAGTTATCATAATATACCGAGAGCATATATACCAATATCCTTGTCTATTTACTTCTAAGAAATCGTCGTTACGGTCTATGAAAGTTCGAAGTGCTCACTCGCGTAGAACCTTACGTAAATAAGTTACTTTTGACGTCATTTCTATTTAGGTACATCCCTTTCAAGATCACGTCGTGTATCCTTGACTTTCAGTAGGTAAATTAACATAACTAACGAGGGAATAGAAACAAATCAAAAGATTGCTTCTATATTGTTGCTCCGAATTAGTTAAAAGATAACGATCTTCGGAGCTCTATGTAACAGTCAGTAACAACTTGCTAGCTATGGAGTCCATTGTGGCATTTATTCGCGACTCCACACAATGCCGGTCGAACAAAGTGAGAATACTGCGGTCATTTCCACTTTAATTTATGGTATAATACTAGTTGTCAGTATAAGATTTATCTCGGGCAATTTCAGTTTGGTGGTTTGCGCCTTATTCACCTAGATTTGAAATAAGGCTTGGCTTGACAGTTTTAATCTTTATTCTCAAAAGATTTTGCTCAAGTAAATTACAAGGCTCGCCACAACAAACAACGCCGCCAATCACTCTAAAATATAGAGATTCTTACGACCACTTGTTTTGAAGGGAGTACTAAATTAGTTTCTCGACTTAACATAGCTTTTTGCATAAAATATATCGTCATTTTCTTTTTGGTTTTGTTTACACAACTGGCATGATATTTAGTACTTAATCTGTAGCTCGACTCAAAAACTGGTAAAGGTCGCAGGAATCCACTGCATGCAAGAAGCATAACACCCGTTGTTGTGACGATGCTTAGGGGAGATCTTTATCCATTAATGAAAACGTCTTTGGGCTGAATAAAGATTATGATGATACTTTTTATATTCCTTTCTTTAATGAGCAATGGGCTAAAACCACAACTCAGTGGATCCCAAATCGCAGTAAATGAAAACGTGGCAGGCCCTGAAAGAGATGGCACGAGAGCCTCATTTTTAATGTATTGGCGCGTTCGCAGTAGACCGGGAGTAGTAGAAGTACCGAAGAGAGGTCTTTGCCCAGCAGTGTGTCACACAGTAAATTATAATTTATTAATTTATTTGATAAAACTTTCCTACTGGTCCTAGCTATGGCTGACCCTGGCGGAGCGGCACCTGACGGCGAGGAACATCGACTGGCCGTCCGCGGAGCGCGGCTGTTTCCGCGGCACCGCGCAGCCCGATGACACCGAGCTTGGAGCGCAGATACTGAAAGTAAGCCAATCCTACCGCTCCATCCCACTCCCTGAAACCGAGTTAAGTGGTCCCTGTATATGTGAGTAAAACTAATTCTCCTTCTCAATATGGTGTCCGCTCCAAAATTCCACAAATAATGCTGTGCTAGACCTAACCACTAATAACTTCTCCAACCTGGATAAGAAGCAGAAAGTATTTGGTATTTTCTTGAATCTGGCAAAAGCCTTCGATACGATATCTGTCCCCAATCTGATAGCTAAACTAAAAAGGATCGGTATAAGAGGCATTCAACTTGCTCTATTTGAAAGTTACCTCACGGGTAGGCTACAATGCGTCAGAATCGGTGATTGGACGAGCGATGAGCTTCCCATGTCATTCGAGGTCCCTCAGGGCAGTATTATTGGCCCGGCCCTTTTTCTCATTTATATAAATGAGCTCTGCCAGCTAGCGCTTCCCAACGCATCCATATTCAGCTATGCCGATGATACTGCCCTACTATTCCACGGAGACTCCTGGGAGCTGGTGGTCCGGATGCACAGTCCGGACTCCGGACTCAACCTTGTCACCAACTAGTTGGCTCAAAACCTGCTTACTCTAAATGATTTCTATTTATTTAACAACTGAATAATTCTTAAATATTCAGTTAATATAAAGTATAAAAACTAATTATTTAATGAATGCATTCAAAACTAATTACCTAACCTTTTCTTTTAATGCCGCTGGGAAACCTCCTTCCTCTCTTTGCTCCTTGATTGTCCACTCTTGTATTTCACTTCACCTCACAGCTTGCCCCTGCCTATCTCGCATCAATTGTGTCAAATATCTCGGTGTACAAATTGACGACTGCCTGTCATTCTCTGTGCACACAAACACACTCACCTCACGACTGCGCAGGTTGATCTACATCTTTAAGGGGCTGAGGTTGAACAGTTGAAAATCGACATCTGAGGTTCTAAGCCACGCCCACTGTCATCGATAGCTTAGGGGCAAACTTAAATTGGAGCGAAAATTAAATACACAAGGCCGACCACAGAGGCCCGCATCATAAACGGAATCTTCCGATGGTTTTTACAAAAATATAACCGTGCAAGTTCTTATTCCAAACTGGCGGCTAGCATCTGACATCAAATCGTTTACGGTTATTTTGCCTATGAATGCAACCTTAATGCTACGAAAATAAAGATCACTAAAATAGGTAATCTGGCTTGTGTCATACGAGTCTTTGCTGTGCAAATTGAATAAATATTTCATTTATGTCTGCTTCTATGCGACTGCCACATATAAGAACATAGTAGGTGACATTTTTTTTTAATAACGGTTTTATAGCCAGATATTTTTATTTATATTATTTTAATGAGTTCTACTATACTGAAATGGACTGTGTTATGTTAACTGTGTAATGGAAACTTTAAATTTGAATTCAGATTTGGTGCTTTTATTAATCAATTTAATCATTATTTACAATAGGAAAGTCCCATCAGATTGTAAAACACCTTAAATTTACAAATACCTGAACTTACTAGGTTCGGCATTGTCTTTTTTAGGCATGTTTAAAATAACTAATAGAATTTAGGACACTATTAATATCATTTGTACAATTCATAGGTTCATATTCCTTGTTTAGTATTCTCTTAAAATATTAAGATGTCATTTAGTTACTAGTACAACATGACTTTCCATAGCTTACTTTAAATCATAATATATTTTTGCGCTATCGGAATATTATAGTTTCATAGCACCTACTGGGTTTTGCACTAGCCCTCTGGGGTGAGGAGATCACGTGGTGCCGTTTTTGAGATATCATTAGTTCTATTTTTAAAGAGGTTCTATTACTTTTTAACCGACTTCAAAAAAAGGAGGAGGTTCTCAATTCGACTGTATTTTTTTTTTTTTTATGTGTGTTACCTCAGAACTTGTTACTGGGTGAACCGATTTTGATGATTCTTTTTTTATTTGAAAGCTGGTGTTTGTCATGTGGTCCCATTTAATTTTCATCAAGATCTGATCAAGAACTTCGGAGATACACATCAGAACTCTTCAATAAATGACGGCAAATCACTCGGGATAGCTGCAATCTCATTTATGTTTATTGTTTACATCATTTCATAACATAACATCACACTATCATGCTCTAAAGGGGTACGCAGGTGTAAACAGTTCACCTTGGTATACCCTTATTCGACCGAATTTGTTTAAGTTTAATGTTATTGGGTAAATCTATTCTGGTTTCACTTTGGGCATTATTGGTACCTAGACTATATAAATTGTGTAGCACAACTAAAAAGTGAAAAATAAAAAAATAAAATTTACAAAAAAAATACAACCGACTTCCAAATAAAAAAACAAAAAAGTGAAAAATAACTTCAATTTCGGAAGTCGGTGTCAAAAAACGAAGAAAATAAAACAAGAACACCGACTTCCGAAATTGAAGTTATTTTTCACTTTTTTGTTTTTTTATTTGGAAGTCGGTTGTATTTTTTTTGTAATTTTTTTAGTTATGGACTTAGGAAGTAAACTAAACGACATGAGTCGTTTATAATCACTGACCTCTATTATACAAGTACGCTGGACTAAACATACTATATGAAATGACAGTTGATTTTTGTGCTGATTCAAAGCGCCCCGCTCGAGCGTATCAGGAACTAAAATTAACACATTTAGAGATAGGATACTACCGATTTTCTAAAAATTAGGTAATACTAATATATTTGACTGGAAATATTATAATATTGTAACTAATATATCAGTATTAGTGATATTTTTAAATTACACTAATATCAAAATAGTAGTCTTGGCAAGGCGTATCACTCATTTTCTGTATTGACTTCTCGTAGTATGTTGGAACTAAATATGTCATATTGGTATTGGTGATGAATGTTAGGTATATGAAAGCTTAATAATCAGTAATAATATTTCAAAAGCGATGTGTAATACTAAATTCTGGAATCATCATCATGATTATCCACAGCCCGACTTCGCCCAATGCTGAGCACAGGCCTCTCTGTTGTACCAATCACCACGTTCCTGAGCCTGGAATTAATTCTGGAATAATATCATGATAGTTATAATTATATTAACAAATGTTTTGAAGGCAAATAATTTATCATCTGCATCTGAAACAGAGTTAAAGTCTTCACCTTGCTGGAATGCGATACCACTCTTATTTGCACCTTAACACTACAGAGACAGGATCTCAGCGATGAGAGCGAGAAATACGTCTGTTGTAAATGATTATCCATCTCATTTATTATTATTATTATATAAATGATGTTCCCTTCACGAATCCAATGGGCGTACAACTAGTGTACTTGAGCGAGGAGATACTTGCTCAAATGTGATAGTTTTTAGGATAAGTTGTTAGCCTAACCCCATATTTAAATCTTACTGATCTGACAGTAATGCGCTATAACTTTACTAGCACGCTATCCACTAGTTTATAGCTTGCAATCTGACTGAAAATATTTTTAGTAACCTTTACAGCAATTATTCTATTACTTAAAATTAATCATAATAAAAATAACTGTTTTTTTTTCTCTTACGTATTAAATTATTCTCACGATCGATAAAACCCATAAAAGTATTTTACCGAAAGCTGTGTCCCATCTCTAATAATAGTTCCATGCGACTCTCACGTTAATTCACGTTGCTATCAGCGCCAAAATGGCGATAATCAAATGTCTTCATTTTGTCATCGATAATATGAAGTCCAGTGTACAATGTATGATTGAGGTCAGTGTTTATAATACAACAAAAGTGTAAATGCCAGTGACAACGTTAGTGCCAGAGAATAAAAATAATACAGAGTTTGACAATATTCCTTGTGATTTCGTTAGTTCCAATTAAAGCCACCAGGCTTCAAGATCTGGCTGTATTATACTTGTTTTTTTTTGACAGATTGAATTGACGAGAAATAAATCGAATATGTTTTTGCATTTTGCGAAAAAAAGCGACATACGTCCTCCTAGCAACGCCATAAAGCGATCACTGTTGAATTACACTGGATGGAAAGAGAAGCACGATGGAATTTGTATGGTTTTTTTATAAAATATAATAATATGAATTACTTAAAAAAAATGAATGAAACTTCAAAATATACGACAGTGAAGTTTTGCGTCCTGTTATCATACGTTATTGTTGTTAATAGTACAAACGTACGCCGGTCAGTATTACCGGTTTTTTTTTTAAGATTACGGTAAGAGGTTACTTTGCCATTCAATTGTATCGAGGATTTTGTGCGTAAACGTGTTTCGGCCACAACAAAGTTTTCGTAAATATGATCAAGATTAACATATCTCTTTTCCGCTGCCACATCTTCAATAGATTTGGCAATAAAATGTTTATAAGAATGCCTATTTTGGGAATTCAGCCCCCTAAGTCCCTTCGTTACGCTGCAGAAACAACGTTGGTAAGACTTGTATATCTCGCCAATCGCTTCTATAATATTGCATAACTACTTGGGACGGATCTGCAAAAACTCACAGGCTGAAACTAGAACGGGCAAAAGGCACTCCTGAAAGTTGGATGGCGGTTACCTTACCGCTTTCCTAGCATCGATCTTTATGAAACATGTACGGTTCTCACTGTTCGCTAATATTATATCCTTAACCTAAAATCCTTGTTTTAACCACACACTCTTGAACTCCTTACGTTCCATGCAAATTTGGCACCCAACGACGTAAACATACGCGCAAATTGTCGTTCGGCCCAACGTATTTTCCCTTTCCTCAGTAGCTACGTCTATAACAACGCTAACAAAATATTAAATTTATACCCTACGTGCAGATCAAAATGTAAAAATATTTTAAATAAATGACTACTTAAATTGGATTATGCAAAGACTGAAAATATATTAATTATTTTACAATAATTTCGCCTTCCGGAAATGTTCACCTATTCAATTCAATTCTAGAGCGCGTTTCACCTTGTCACACACAGACACGCACACACACTCTAGGGCAAGTACGTGCTCACGCCCGGTGCCCTTTATGGGCGCTGGGGTGAGGACTTATATTGCACGCACGGACACAACACTGACACACATGGCACATCTCTTTTTATTTTGTATATCTCTTTCTCTCAATTTGAAACTTTCACAATTGTTGTAGTACGTAAGAACACCATAAAATGGTAATTTTAAGGGTGTGAGCCTGGAGATCTGTCATACAGGTCTCAAACTAAGCGACTCCAACTCTCACAGAGGTTTGAATCTGCCTGTAACCTAGATACTATTTACCGAAATTGTACCTTTTTGAGAGAAATAAACTAATAACATAATACTATCTACTGATAATACAAAGAGCTCCTGAGACTCGCATTGAAATACCTCTGTTACTGAGAATAATGGAGAGATTTTTTAGATCGTTTCTACATTTAACTCTATTCACGAAAGGCAGCGAACCAAGATAGTTTAAATGTTAAAAAATCTTAGGTCCTTTGAGATCTCAGCTGTTATCATGTTACACTATAATTTTATAAATTGTGATAGTCTGGCAAAATGTGACCTTTATGTATCGTATTTTATTTTCACAAAACGACACGGAGTGCATACTTCGAATAAACAAATATCAAAGGCGTAGGTGCGCTATCTTCGATAGAGATACCATGGTTTTGATGATGTTTAATCAATCCCGCGGATAGACCTGGATTAGGACATTTGGACAATATTTTTTTCCTGGAAGTACGTTTCGAATTTGACCGGGGTGAACTTCATGAAACGAATAAGTTATAGTAGACGTTTCACTGTGTTGATTGTCTTCTCTTTCAATTACAAATTCATTGTTATTCTTATGAAGGGTAAATTATATATATATCCTTTTTAGAGTTCCGTACCCGAAGGGACCAAATGGAGCCCTATTAATATCACTGTCTCTCTGTCTGTCCGTTGTATGTGTCCTTTGACTGCCACATAGGTTTTACAGCCGGTTGGAGGTATAGTCTTCAAATTTCCACAGTATACACATCTCCGCAAGAGAACCAGTTTTACCGACATATCCCGAAGAATTGCCAAACTTAAGTGGCAGTGGGCAGGGCACATTGCTCGCAGAACGGATGGCCGATGGGGCAGAAAGGTTCTGGAGTGGCGACCGCGAACGGAAGACGTTGCGTTGGAAGACCTCCCACCGACCGATGACCTGGTGAAAGTTGCGGGGATCCGCTAGTTGCGAGACGCACGGGACCGGTCAAAGTGGTGACGCTTGGGGGAGGCCTATGTCCAGCAGTGGACGTCTTTCGGCTGAAATGATGATAATGACACATCTTGTTGACCCAAAGCCATACATATTTTTTCACACCCACAAAAAATACCTCATCAAGTTGAGTTGAGTAGATAAATAATCTATTTTTTGTTTTGAAAAATATTGGAAAACAAAGTCATGAGAATTGCCACCAAAGTCAGCTTATTAACAAAATGTTGTTCCGAAGAATGTTTTAACTGCCCATTGACCTATGAACTTGAAATTTGGTGATAATGTTGTTTTGGTGTTTGTTATTGTGTGTGTTGTTTGTTTTTTTAAAGTGTTTAATATATTGATAAATCAGATTTTTCTTTGAAATGCCCTCATTTTTCTTATTACAACCAACTTGATTTTGCGGTTTGGTACGGAACCCTAAATGTGCAAAGACCGATATGCTTCTTCTTCTTCGTTTCGCTCTTGACAGATTGATTTTGTCCGATCACTGGTGTTCTAGTCACTTGCCTCGCGATCTATCTCCATTTGGCTCTTATAGATGAAAGCTTGGCGTATTCATTTACAGTACCTCCAACCGCAGATTTAATTTGTTCGGTCCACCTCATCAGTGACCTCCCGCGTGGCCTGTTACCGTCCACTCTGCCCTGCACCACCAGGCGCTCAATGGATCTTCCGCCTCGAGACATGGCCAAAGAATTTCAGTAAACGAAACTGTACTATTGCTGATAGACGCTGCTTGATGCCAAGTTTTTGGAGTATGGAGACGTTTGTGCGAAATACTGTCAATGAAATACGAAGCATTAGACTCCAGCACCACATTTCTAGAGCGTCCATTTTCTTCCTTTCCAGTTCTCGTAGTGTCATGTCTCAGCTTCGTAAAGAAATATGGAGAAAATAAGCGCACGGACGAGCCTGATCTTAGTGGCTTTGGTTATACTGCGATTCCTCCATACCTATTTAACTTGTCCATTGCCCCTCTAGCCGTCGCCATTCGCCGCTTCATCTCATCCACGCAACTGCCATTGCTTGCAATCATAGCGCCAAGACATCATTATATAGGTCTGAACTACGTCACAGTTGGCAATCACACCCGGCGAATTGTTGTTGCTACGGTCCACAATCATAATTTTGGTCTTACTCCGATTGATCTTTAATCCGAATGTAACACACACGCGCTCCATCTTAAGGAGGCGTTCCTCCATTTGGAAACAAAGTTGTGTCATCAGCGTCCGATACATACTTAGCCGGTTGATTCTTTTGCTGATCAAAATAAAAATAACCATTTGGTCTGAATATTTATTTATTATCAAACTAATATGCAAATGATAGACGTAAATTTCTCATATGATAATAAAATAAATTGGATGTCTGTCTAGCCTAGTCTATGAAATAAATGTGAATGTAGAGGTTTTTGTTGAAGGTTGTCGGAGGGCAAGTGCCTTGTTAGAAAATAATACTGTAGTTAGAAACAAGATACCCTTCGCGATATTAGAAGAGATTGCTCATTTATTTTTCTCACTGAAACTTAATATTTGCCAAGGATTTACACCGCACCGGGTGTTCTCTGTTCTGCGGGGCGGAAGGGCGGGAAAATCAAGCGATGCTTCGAAGAGTGCTGTTGGCTTACGCAAGGTATTTATAACCTTTCCCTGTACTGTTTTATTTATTTGATTACTTACAAGTTAATCAATACTTTCACACAAAAAGTATATGATAAAGATGATCAAAGTCTGCAAGCAAATGTAGACGAAACGTGCAAAGTTAATCTGCAACTGGAAAAGATACGATATATCTGTGACTAGCTTATTCCCTTTGGTCGTCTGTTCCACAGGGAGCGTAAATTATGCCGGGATAAGCCTAAGAAACTCAGCGAGCTTCTTATGTCCGTGTTTGTGTAGTGTCCAGTGAAAGAATTGTCGTAATCGGGGACCTTTTACAAACATATCAATACTCGTATCTATAGGATTGATAAACAGACTGTGTATAATTTTAGATGGAACAAAGACGTGGGTTACTGCCAAGGTTTCAATATGTTAGCTGCCATCATACTAGAAGTTATGGACAAATCGGAGTCGGATTCATTGAAGGTAAATATTAGTACAATAGTTAATAAAGCAAACTAGAGCAGTGAGCTAGATACCAATACCAAAGACCGACACTTCTAAATCAGTATATCATGAATTTCCTAGGAGAAGTAATATAGAAAATCTTCTTGAAGATTATTTCCCTTGTTGAAAATTTACTGATTTAGGGTTTCTGTATCTATTTATCGTACTACACATTTATAATAAACAATCGAGAAGAATGAATAGAAAAAGAGGCACATACAAAAGTGATGCTAATTTCTACAGAAATTGCTTCCAGCATAATTGCGAAGGAGTTCTGTTCTGATCTTCAAAATTTTTCATTCCTAATTATCCTATTATAGGTAATGATATACCTAGTGGAAGCCGTCCTTCCTGAGGGTTACTTCGCAGACGACCTTCGGGGGCTATCAGCAGACATGGCAGCGTTTAGAGACCTCCTTCGGCTACGCCTTCCCCGCCTAGCCCAACACATGGACCATTTGCAAAGGGTATCTGATGGTAACCAAGTTTTTACAATCATAATTTTTAAAACACAACGAAGAAAGAGGGGTGTTATAAATTTAACGTGTGCTTTATTTGTGTGTCTGTCTGTAGCATCATAGCTCCTAAACAATTCCACAGACACGCAAAGAGGAAACAAAAACTAAAAGAAGATATTTCAATAAGATTTAAACGTCGGATATAACAGCAATAAAAATAAAACTAGAATAACACAACGCCGCATTGTGAAACATTTAAGCATCTATTGTTTTAAACCTAACCTTTTTATTTTAGGTGGAGGCGTGGAGCCGCCTTTGCCTGATGTGTTTACCATGCAATGGTTCCTTACATTGTATGCTACGTGGATACCGAGGGAGTTTCTGTTGAGGATATGGGACCTTGTACTTCTGGATGGAAACGAAGTGCTGCTTTTGACTGCGCTGGCTATCTGGGATATGCTCCAAGAGTAAGTGTTTTAAATACAGCAGTTACAATCATCCCCAACCACCGTTTCTTGTTACTACCTTAGCTTCTGAAGACAGAATTGTGTTACGTAGAAAGTATATAGGCAAATGAGTAGGGCCATCATTCGCTTGCCCTTATCCGCTTTTAGTTGGGAACTTGGTATCGGTGCATCATGTCTTTGTTTGCCATACTTTTCTAGTAGTCGACATATCAGCGTTGGTCCTTTATAGCCACATCATCCTTTATACAATCCATCCATGGATTGTTAGGGCTTCCCCTACAGAAGTATAGAGTAGGCCCTAAACACTTTAATTCATTCACGCGCCGTATAAAATTCATACTTTCCTCACATTTTCCTTATTGACTGAGTTGAATAGGTTACTAATTTATGCATTTCATTAAAGCTAGAAGGATTAAGATTATTTGGATCTAGCGTCAAAAGTATGAGGAAAATTCTACTGTTTTAATGGATGACATCAGCGGCCCGGGTATCCCGAATTGTAATGCGTTCCTGTTATACATTTTTATTGTATATTTTAACACATGTGAAGGTTAGATCGCTCGATTAGAGAGCATTCAAGGTTAGCAGGAAGGCACGTTTTTTTTTGCACTTTGGAAACTGAGTAAACAATAACGCAATTTCTATCTTTACTTCGCAAAAATCAAATACAGCAACAACAAGCTACTTCCGTGAAAAAACAATTGGTACTCAACTACTCACCACAAGTTTCGTGAAAATAAACATGCAGTTTTGATTACATGAGTGATACTGATATGAAACGCATAATCACATAGAATACCACCCGCGCGTTCCTGATATCAATATTATCTACATCCGAATGTAACCGATAAGCGATAAAAGTTTAAATTGCTCATTCTTGTTTTAGTTATAGGATAGATTGTTGTTAAAAATTAGCAAATATTTACTTTTTTAGGGTTCCGTACCTCGAAAGGAAAAAACGAAACACTTATAGGATCACTTTGTTGTCCGTCCGTCCGTCTGTCTGTCTGTCAAGACCCTTTTTCTCAGGAACACCTAAAGGTATCAAGCTGAAATTTATATTAAATACTCAGGTGTACTATCACTTAAAGGTTTGAAAAAATCAAAGTTCTAAGCCAACGCAATCAAAAGATACAGCCGTTTATGCCGCAAATTGCCGCAAATTTTCGACACTCGCAAGGGGATCAAAACCTACAGGGTACTTCCCGTGAGTTCAGAATCTTAAAATTTGGTACGAAGCAACGTCTTATAGCATAGATAAAGGAATAATTGCGGAAACCATAAATTTTACTTACATCATATATAAAAATATTTTTAATTATTTTAAACTTACTACCCCTTGCCTCATGAACACGTAGAGGTATTAAATTGAAATTCATATCAAATAATCAGGTCTATAATACCTTTAAGCTAAGGTTTGTACGGAACCCTCGGTGCGCGAGTCCGACTCGCACTTGTTTTTTTTTTATTAATACCAATTTTCATATTGAAATATATCTTGCCGTAAATGAAAAAGGACTGTGCAATGACAGAAACCCACCCCAACCCAGTTCAGTATCTAACTGTTATTTCGAATAAAGCTGAACATGATAAGATTATCATGGGAATATTCTAAAAGTTCCTCAGCTAAATTGCAACAGGATGCATCTTGACATCATAAAAAAAACCTTGAATCACCTATGTAAGACTGTTTTTTTTTTATTATTTCAGTCGTATCCTATCGGCCCGTTCAGCCGACGAGTTCTACAGCTGCATGGGTGGAGGCGCGGGCGCCGTGTGGGAGGCGGGTGACTCGCTCGTGGTCAGAGTCGTGGCCTTCGGCTCTGCTCCCGAACTGCCACGACTGCGCAGCCTCCACAGATACCGCGTGGCACCTCCAGCGCCGCCCATTACAGCACCCAATTATCATCCGCCTCTACATTCTGCTGTACGGTCTTCCTTTTTTAAATCTATATTATGGTGTAACTTGACTGCGATCAGATGACATCATATTTTGAAACATATGTATGGTATGAGGTGAAGGTCTACGTCGATGAACCGTAATCTAGATGCATCCTTACTTGGTGTTTATTAAAGCAAAAGTTATTGAAAAGTTATGCTCTCATAACTTTTCAACAACTACGAATAAAATAAGTAATAGTAATATATAACTTAACATAAAAATATATATACATAATATAAACAGATACATAGGGAATAGATAGCTAAAATGTTAATAAGTAAAATATTGTGCGCTTTTCCTCTCTCATAGACATTGACTGTATCTTGTTGCTGTGCCCGACAGGGCCCATATTTTTTTTCAAATTTACCTATATGTACATTATGGATGCATTAAATTTAATTTGAATTTGTGTCCGACTGCTGGCAAATAGACTCTTCTAACGACGGGTGTTTTTTTTTTAATTTCAGATGCAGTCAATGACAAAACGCGGTCTTCGACTCTTTTATTCAGAAGATGAAGGAGATTCCAGTGATGATGGCAATAAAATGGCTTTAGCTACGGTAACTTTGTCAATATTTAAATTGGCTCATATCTGTCATTTGTAATGTACGAACATCAATATTTAAAATGCGCTGACTTGTTCCAGTTCGTGCCTCGGCGTGAAGACCGTTTGGCAGCAGGTGACAGACTTTCTTTAGACATTGGGGCCTTGAAACGTCAATACGCTCGCCTTCGAGAAAGACAGAGACAAGCACATGTAATATTAGCTGCGGCTTGTGCTCGACATGCTGCAGGTAACAACACAACTACTTATTCTAGTCAATTAAATGGGTGTTTTATTATATATATTTCTATACGAAATACTATTTATTTTCAGTGGGCGTATCTACATCTCCAACATCACTTACGGTGAACAATCTGCTCTTGGGCAAAAGTGCACTGGTGAGTTCTAGAGGACGAAGACTTGGACCACCTCCTGGAGCGGTACCACCCTCACGGCAAACGACAACACTTGATAAAATAGAGCACCGCTCTCGTAGACCATCCAGTGAAACCATCAGTTGGAATGAAGAAAAAAGTCGGAAGACACTTAGTAGGCGGAATTCTGTTAAATGGAAAGATATTAAGAAGGATAAAACCAAACAAAAAGAAAGAAAAGCGTCCATTGACTTAGATGAGGCTGGCGATGGCATCATAGTTTCTGAAATTGAGGCCAATCGAATGATTGCTACGGTGAGATCTCGCAGTTCAAGTGAAACGTCTTCTTATTCATCACACAGTGCTTCAAGTACAGACACAAGTCTTTGCGATGAAAACGAACGTGGTAGTGAGTCTGAGCCAGAAATTCCAGAAGATGAAAAAGTAAAACATAATTTGAATACTAAGAATAAGAAGACTTCCTCGTCCCCAATTCTTAAACATACCAAAACAAGCCATTCACAACCCAAAAAAGAATCTGTTGTAATAAATACTCCTAAGAAGGAGGCAGAAATAAACTTGATTGATAAACCTATCAAAAGTATTTCGGACTATTTAGATTCTGCAGCAGGAGAACCATTACGTACTTATATCGATGGATTTGAAAGTAAATTGAAAGACAGCCTGAATATTACTAATGAGATTGCTGTTTTTAATCCTACCAGTCTATCACCATGCTCGCCGCGCAAGGCTTCTGAAAGAAACGAAGTATTACAAAGACTCAATAGAACAAAATATGAAGAAAACTCTACGAGCAGAGAAATAACAAGGCCTACAAGTTTTACAAAATCACCAAATATTTTCACTGAACTCAGTCCTATTGATTTATCTCCCTGTAATTGTGGAATAGGTATTAAATCGCCTTATGAGTATGATTTTGAAACTAACTTCAAGCGACCCGCTGTAAATGAGGCTATATCGAGACCCCCAGATATTATCGACAGCTTTACGATGTATCCAAATTTTGTGCCTGACATAGATTTATCTGATAAAAATGTTTCAGACTTTGAAAGTCCACCGGGAAGTCCTGGTGCTGAAAGTATTATTGTAAGTGAAGACGAACCACCGATACCTTTAAAAATTGATAAATACTTTGAACATAGTCCAGAGTTCTTTGGTGCACGAGTAACAGACCCGAATAGCGTAGATATTCCAAACCGGCGTTCCACCAAAAGACTCTCACGACTGCCAAAAAAACCGGATTCATTAACATTGCAAAGTAACCACAATGATAAGCTTATCAAAGAAGAAACAGAACGAGCATCATCATTGCCCCAAAGTCATAGTTTTGCCAAGAAAATTATCGATGACTACAAAGAAACCATAGATTTCTATCCTATTCAAAAACAGGAGACACCTGAAAAAAGCAAAGAACAAAAAGATATATTTTCTCCCAAAGATTATATTTTACAAACTGGGCGCAAAAATAGTGAAAGAGCTTTACAGATAATTCAAGAAAATTCTAAAATTTTGAGTAGGATCTTGACGAAACAAAATATTACTGAAACAAAGAGTCCTAGTAAATATCAAGTCACGAAAAGTGATGAAAATGTGCTTGAAAAACAACGAAATATTTACTCCAAAACGGTTCCTGAAAAAACTGTTGAGAATAAACTTATTGAATCGCCTTTACTAAAAGAATCTACTTCTGATTCGTTAATAGGGTATAGAAAAAGAAATGTCAATGCAGGGGCAAATGAAAATAATGATTTTGTGCGAATTCGCCCTATTTCTATTGATGACCCTTTTTCGTTGGAAGTTCGAAATTCAAGCACCAGAGAAGAGGAATTTTGCATTAAAAACACAAAAAGTCCAAGTAGTGAATGTTTAGGTAATAAGACCGATTTATATGGCTGGGAAAACAAAGGGTTTTTAGCCAAATGTGATCACAAAAGTTTTTTAGAGAAAACTGAAAATTTTGAATTCGATTACCAAAGAAAAACCAGTGATCTATCAAGTTACGGTGACTTGTCAAATAAAGAACTCAAACCCACAACTGCGTCGGACTGGACTCGACATTCTTTTTCGGGCGAGTCCAAACCATCAGTTACTTTACCGTCTTCGGAACAAAAGGATACCTCGATATATGAAAAACGTTTCACATCCGATGACTATAATTACCCATTTTCCAGCAAATATAACGACTTTGTGTTGTCTAAAGCTAGTGATATTTGTAGCAAAACGGTTAATCAAGGACCGAAAGTTTGCGAAAATGTATCTAAGACTGATAACAGCCAAGTTAGTGACTTTGCTCATGTTGTGACTTCCTCTATTAGTTTCACGTACGAACCGTCAGCGGAGGACGACTCGCCGACTGGAGCGAAGAGCAACTCTAGTGATACTCTGTGTCAAATCATGTCATTAGATCAAGTGTCTACGCCGATATCTCCTAAGATATTTCCCAGAGAAACTCCCACTATTCCCAAAGACTACACAGAGAAGAGTGATAGAACAAAAGTAGAGTCAGACGATACTTGCAGTGCTATCACTTCGCTCATCGAGACGGACACCTTGTCGTCACTGTCTTATCCGCGCAGTCCGTCGACAGGTTCATACCACCCCTTTCCCACGCGCCCGGCGCTCCGCATGCCTAAAGAGTTAGGAGTGAGGTTGGGTATGTACCCCAAAGATGTGATTAATTCCCCACCAAAATAAGAATAATTCATAAGTTACAGATAGTTAAAGACACTATTTATAAGGTTGTTTTGGGTCTTGGACATTCAAGATCAATATTATTACGTGAATATATTTTTTTTATTGTTATTTTCCGCTTCAATGAAAAGCTAGATAACTTCAACACAGATTTTTAGAGTTTTATGTTTTACTTAATTATGTATTGTATATTTTTTTAATGTGAACCTTGTCTGCTACTATTTCCATATTTAAGACTTTGTGTTGTGTTAAAGCTTCGAAGCTGAAAATATTTGCTCTATTAATATAACAGTTTAGAAATATTATACCTACATTTGAAATACAGAATGTTTCACTAAAAATAAAATGCACGCGGGAAGTTTACATGTTAATCGTATTGTTATGTAATGTGAAGCCTTTGGTATTTCAGATAGTTATTTGAGCTAGTAACAAAACAAACACGTTGCCTTGAATCCAATTTAAATGTTATGCGTAATAAATAAATAATAATCCTTCGCAATATTATAATATTTGTACAATAATAAGGTAGATAGATTACTGTTTGAAGTCAATATAATTTACGGCAATTACTTATTTGTACTGCTATAGATAAATATGCAAAATGAAGAAGATTATGTTGTTAGAAGACAATATTTTATTCTACAACAGTATTGAAAAAATATACTTAATGCGACAGATGGTCAACTTGTTTATTATTTACTGTCACAAACCTACACTACACTATAATAATACATAACAGAGGGCGATGAGGACCTTAAACTATTTTGATTTAATGTCATCCCTAGAATTTCACAAGACATGTTGACGATCTTGTAGTTACTTAGAAGTCGTCAAGCACCGGTGGACAAGTGCAAACGAGATGTTTATCTCCATACATGTCATCGATGCGACCGACTGTTGGCCAGATTTTCGTCTCTCCTTTTACGAAGGGCTGAAAAAAGTACATTTAATTTTACACTTGTTTAAAAGTTACATCTGTTACAAAAAGCCGAATAGCTTTTCACTTACTGCTGGGAAAGCTGCTTGTTCTCGACTGTATGGGCGGTTCCAATCTTCAGAGATTACCTCTGCTTGTGTATGTGGTGCCATCTGCAATAAACTTAGTATGTAACACAATCATGTCTTACAACAAAACAAAAGCAGTCCACCGTATAAAAGCCAGTGAGTACCTTCAAAGGATTTAGCCGTTTGTCCATGGTTCCATCTTCGATGTCTTTAATTTCCTTCCTGATCGCGATGAGAGCTTCACAGAAGCGGTCCATCTCCTGAAGATCTTCGGACTCGGTGGGTTCTATCATCAGAGTGCCGGCTACTGGCCACGACATCGTAGGGGCATGGAAACCTAAAACATAAAATGACTCTTTTTGTCATTTTCTTCCTGATTGTATTTTTTTATTATTACTGGGATAATTAATACTGGGAGGTTGAGGTTTGATGTCATTATCAATTGTGAAGAGTGATCGATTTCAAACTTACCGAAGTCCATAAGCCTCTTAGCAATATCTCCAGGTTCTATGTTGGCTGTCTTTTTCAAATCCCTTACGTCAATAATAAATTCGTGTGCCACAAGGCCTCTCTCGCCCTTGTACAGAGTTTTGTAATGATCCTCTAGTCTTTTAGACATGTAGTTGGCATTAAGAATGGCCACTTGCGTTGCACGTCTCAATCCTTTGGGACCCATCATCTGGAACATAACAAGAAAATCTCATTTAGTCGTCTTGCTTGTTTGCTTTATGTAAAAGTTATCACTTAAATACAATGACGGACAAACATTTTTCTAGCTGCCTTGCTGAACAATATTATTTTAACTGACCTTGATATAAGCCCAAGAAATGGGTAGGATAGCTGAGGACCCATACGGAGCAGCGCTCACTGAGCCAAAACTATGCGCTGCATCACCCAGATCAGCTAACGGATCGATTACTGGATGTGAAGGCAAAAACGGCGCCAGGTGAGCTTTCCTGAACAGAAAAATGTCGTCATCACAATAATCAGAATCACCTCTCAATAAAACAGTGAGGTGAATAGACATACCGATGTAAATGCAGACAATTGGATTTTAATTTAATTTCAATGTTTGTTAATAATACAAAAAATCGTTCTTAGAAATTAGAGCAGAGAATTCGCTAATTCTTGACATCCTTGCAATGTATGTATGTATGTGTTCGGGTCAAATCTTGCAACTGAATTTTAAAGCAGTTATTCTCCACCGATTATGATGAAATTTTGCATACATGTTTAGTTTGGAAGTATTATATTATCTGTGGTTTGGATGTCATGCATGGTTAGCTAAGTGTCATCATTCTAAATCCAATATGGCGGACGGCCCCAGATGGCGGACTAGTTTTTTTTATGTGCATTGCCATGATACGGGTTTCAAATGAGAGGGTTTGCTGAGAAAATTACGAAAAAAGATAGTTTAAAAAAAAAAATAAAGAAAACTAAGTATGTCTCTTTGCTCGTGCATCTCTATTCACCTTTTAAATTTAACAAAGTTGACCATGACATTTCTATTCGCTATTTATGTAATTTCAAATAGTATACTTACACTCCGATTGGTCCCATGCCCGGACCGCCTCCACCGTGAGGGATGCAGAAAGTTTTGTGTAAGTTCAAATGTGACACATCGCTGCCGTAGTCACCGGGGCGGCAAAGACCCACCTAAAATAAAAAATTGTTTATCCTTAGCATATATTACTTATAAGAGTGCGTGTATGTCTAGAGGTGTGATGTGAGGGCCGGCGCCCACTAACGGCAACACGGCACGCCAGCAGCGTGGCAAAGGATTTTTCGTGAACGAATGTAATTCCACCTTATTTCAATGAAGTTAGCGCTCATCTAATCTATCTAATACCTTTAAACGAGCAATTCTTGTATATATGTATATATATATAATCTGAATCTCGGCAACAGCTAGAACGATTTTCATGAAATTTAGTATGCAGAGGGTTTCGAGAGTGTAAATCGATCTAGCTAGGATTCATTTTTGGAAAACGTCGTTTTCTCTATTTTCACCCGAGCAGCGCTTGGTCGCCCTGCTATTCTACACGGATAGACCGAAATGTCACTTGATACCCGGCATGCAGCGGCAAAATTATTCGGTATACCGAAGCGTACCGTGTCGTAAGTGGGCGCCGCCCGGCCCTAAACGTAAACATAGCAAAAGGAGTATGTAAGGATCATAGCAGGTGAAGTTCTGTAGTTTTTTACTTACAGAAAAAGGCATAACTTTAAGTACCTATATAGAAAATCACAGTGTTATACATAAGGTATTCCGAACCTACCAAAATGATTATTATTGGTTAAAAATATCAGTCTGGTATGTGTGCCAAAGTCTAAATATGATATTCAAAACGCAGAAACCTATTGTTTTAATTAATAAGTGGTGAAACTTGGTTTTGTACGATTTGACATGCTACCTAGTTCATTTAGCATTTTATAATAATCTAACAAACCTGTGCGTTCATATTGGCACCATCCAAGTACACTTGGCCGCCATGTTTGTGCACCAACGCACACACGTCAGCAGCTCGTTCTTCAAACACGCCAAATGTACTTGGGTATGTTAACATCAGACAAGATATTTTGTCACTGTGCTCCTCAACCTGAAACGTATAACAATTTTGATCAAATATGTATGGTGTAAAGTTTGCAATGCAATATTCAAATATTGGCTGAGCGTTTAAAAGTAAAAAAAATAATTAAAATCTTCTATGCGGCTACTAGCAAGCGTCCACGAAGCGCAGCAACAAGACGTCAACTCTGCTGCTACGCAGCCAGTAAGCGTCGTAGCAACGAGACGGTATCGCTGCAAAGTGACTACGAGGCGTAGCAATGAGACGTCAATGCGGCTGCAACGAAACGTCTACGTGGCGTAGCAACGAGACGTCAATACGGCTGGTATGAAGTGGCGTATCAAAAAGGCACCAATGTGGCTGCTACGCAGCGACTACGCGGCTTAAAAACGAGGCGTCGAACTTTTTTATTCCCTGTGGATGTTTTCATCATCATCATATCAGAAGAGTCCACAACTGGACATAGGCCTCCCCCAAGCGTCGCCACATTGACCGGTCCCGTGCGTCTCTCTCGGGGTTATTTTATCACAAAATATTATTTTCGTTCGTATTACAACTTATTACTTACAAGAAACTTGGGTACTCTTGAACAGAAATGGGATCTAAAACAGATCCAAGAAATATCTTTACAAATTCACCATAATGAAAATTAAGACTTACCTTTTCTTTAAGATGTGCCATATCTATATCACCTGAGGGCGTGACTCTAATGGCGGAGACGAGCATACCAGCCATATGTGCGGACGCAGGGTTGGTGCCGTGCGCGCTGACCGGGATCAAGCAGATGTTGCGCTTAGTGTCGCCGCGGAACTCGTGGTAGCGCTTTATTGTACGCAAACCAGCGTATTCACCTTGAGCACCACTATATGAACAATTGTATATTACTTTATTTCTGGCTTGTAATAAGTCATCCTAGTTGAAGGCTTTTTTTGAGACGTAAGGATTGTAGAAATCCAAGCTTGCTTGGGGCTCTTCGATCTCCTTTAAGTTCAGGGCTATCAATTGAATGTATATACTTCTTTTTTTACTGATACAATCAATCAATCTGCCTAGCCTTTTCCCTACTATATTGGGGTCGGCTTCCAGTCTAACCGGATTCATCTGAGTACCAGTGTTTTACATGGAGTGACTGCCTACCTGACCTCCACAACCCAGTAACTGGGTAACACGATACCCCATGGCTAGACAGGTGTCAGATCTCAGGCTTCTGACTACCCGTAACGACTGTCAAAAATCTTCAAATGACAGCCGGGACCAACGGCTTAACGTGCTTTCCGAGGCACGGAGGAAACTCGATATGTTGAAATGGTCACCCATGCACGGACCTCGGTCAAGCGGTGCTTAACCTTGATGATCGAACAGTGCGGCTGTTATTATTAAGCCACGAGCTCTTCTTTTTTAATGATACACAGTTGCATTATCACTGATTGCTGTTATTGATTTATAAGCTACTCTTCTGTCCCGTAAAATACATGTTTTATATGGGATGCGCTACAGAGTTAAACCGCCGAAAAAACATATTTGTAGATACCTATATCTCCTTATCCACTAGTTACTTAATTATGAACTTGCCTGTTAGGTTGGAAAGAGACACGATCGTAACCAGTAACTGCGCACAAATCGTTGGCTAGCTCTTCGAACAACTGATGGTAACCCTTGCACTGGTCCAGGGGCGCAAACGGGTGGATATCAGTGAAGTGCTTGAACGAACACGGCATCATCTCCGTCGTAGAGTTCAGCTTCATCGTGCAAGAACCCTGGAGTCAACAGTCATTTGTTAATAACAAGATAATCACGTGCAATTAAACTGGTGATAAAGACCCCCCGAACTGGCCACGTTTTCTTCTTATCTTAGTAATAACTTGTATGTATTTTTCTTATAGTTAAAGGTCAGCCGATAAGGTATTTCTATTTGAAGTTAACCACAACATTTCCATATATAAAGTGTTCAAGTTAAAAACAAGTAAAATTTTATAAACCCCCGACACATTTTTATTTGATGCTACATATATATTGTTATACACTATAGTCTCGCGCTTGACCACTATCTCACCTGATGTTAAGCGATGATGTGGTCGACGGTGAATCACGCTTGCCTTGAAAAAACCTATTCACTCTTGATTTAAAGACCCCTAGATTGTAGCTGTCGGGAAACACAGACTCCGGCAGGGAATTGCAGTCCTTAGCTGTACGCACAATAAAAGTGTTACCAAAACGTTTTGTGCGAATGGGTGGGATGTCCACCATGTACCGATGGCGCATCGCCGTACGTCTGGTAGTCCGATGATGGAACGGGCTAGGTGGAATTAGATCATGCAAATTCCATCGCACACTCGCCGAAGTGTAACCGATAAAAAACCGACAAGCTGGCAATTCGGCGACGATGTTCAAGGCAAAGCTTTGTTTTGACCAGTGCTTCATCGCCGATGAGCCTCTTGGCCCGCTTTTCGATCGACTCCAGTGCATCAAGCTGATATTTGGCAGATCCGTCCCAGAGATGAGAACAATACTCCATGCATGATCGAACTAATAATTATATTATACTAGAAAAAATAATTTTCAAGTACACACGCTTCGATCGACAATCTATTCAACACGTAATTATGACCCGATATCTTGCGAAGAAAACCCCGATTCAAACAGTATAACGCCCATAACTTTAGAACGGCTGAACCGATTTTCATCAAACATAGCTAAGAATACTCTCGATAAAGACGAAGAAACGAAATCATAATTGGTTCAATATTTTTCCGTCGGGGCCGGGGGTTAAAAATTGAGTACCTAGGCGTCTATAAGTCAAGAGTGTATAGGTAATTTCTAAGCAAGCACGCCACATCGTCAACTACATCATCGCTTATGACGAGGTGCGATAGTAATCAAACACAAGCCTGCCAATAATAAAAACAAAACTTACCAAAGGTATCATAGAATGCACAAGAGACACATCTTTGTTTTCAAGACGTTTCATGTAGCGAACTATTCTCGTTTCGGAGTGATGCATATTGAACACGGGATGCGTGAGGAATGGAGAAGTTCTTTTGAGTGGACCTTTGTGTACGCTTTTGGCTCTAACGTCACCTGTTTTAGTTACCTGGAAATTATCAAAATACAGTACGTCGAAAGAACACAACAACAAGAATCAGTATTGTCATCTATAATAGGCTGTTGGTGAGTTCTAGCGTCACTTATAAAGAACAAGATGTTCGTGGCCATTGAGCTAGGAAATATTAGGTCTATGTTCGTGGCTGACATCCTTGCTTAGATGCCCAAACCACATAAAGCGGCCTTTGAAATTAAGAGGCTAAGAGCCTGTTTCACCACCTATGATATTATGTTCCCGTTAACTTGTAAATTTTTATTGTACAAATTGTACTTCTTTAAATTTATTCAAATAAAGTAATTAGTGGCTATGTGGAAATCGTGAAACAGATCCTTAGAGCGGTTCCGCACAGCATCCGATCCGAGTCCGGATTTGAGTTCTGAGTTCTATCCGAATTGAAAATGTTCTCAATTCAGTCGGACGAAGTTCGGATCTAATGCGTAACACCTCTTACAAGTAGGACTACGACTACTTAGGACCGACATTTCTCGTACTCGAATCGTATGCAGTGCGAAACGGCTCTTAGAATAACCGTGAGCTTTGTTACTCCAAAGTTAGATCCATCGGGATAAAAGATAGTTTCAATTTCAGTCAGAGTCAGAGTTACTATACATTCTCCCTTTACCTCTTCAACTGGCTTGCAATCAAATATCCACAATAGGTCATTAACGTCTTCCATGGTAGTAGTCTCATCTAAGGCCACACCCACAGCCCCGTCATCGAAGTACCTCAGGTTAATCTTCTTCTGTTGTGCGCGAACTTTGATTTGAGTAGCGTCATGTTCAGAAATGGGGACTACGTGGAGTGTGTCGAAGTAGACATCGTTGGATTGCTTGTGTCCACGTTGTCTTATTCCTGAAATATTATAAATAATTTGTAATTATCATCGTGTTTCTCAGCTTTCACTGTCATAGGATGGCAGTATCCATTGATTAGCATCTTAACGAATAACAAGTTAAAAACTTGAACATGTTTTAAAGACTGCTTGTCAGATTTTGCTTATAAATATGTGTAGGTAGCCTTACCATGATCTAGTACAAGTGTGGCGTTGTGAACTCTGTTCGCAATGTCCCTCAGACCTTGAGGGCCATGGTAGACAGCGTACATAGCAGACATATTGGCCAACAGTGCTTGTGCTGTACAAATGTTTGATGTCGCTTTGTCTCTACGTATATGCTGCTCTCTTGTCTGAAGAGCTAACCTGGAATAATGAACATACGTATTTTATATAATAGAATGAGGTTGACTGCATTTTCAGGTCTAGGCATAAGATTTGGATGTAGATGATAATTATAAATAAGTACCTGTACGCATCTCTCCCCGTAGCATCCCTAGTAACTCCAACCATACGACCAGGCATGAGGCGCACTAGCTGATGTTCAGCTGCGAAGAAACCAGCATGAGGTCCTCCATAGCCAAGAGGTACTCCCAAACGTTGCGAAGTGCCTACCGCAAGCGCTGCTCCACATTCTGCAGGCGGGCGCAGAAGAGCGAGAGCTAGCAAGTCAGTGGCCACTACCACCAAGGTCTGTAAATATATTTATTTATTTATTTGAAACCCCTTGCCCCACACTAGGAATTTCTTCCTGTATCGTGGGTGCGTTTACAAACATATAAACTCACATACACAAACACCCAGAGCCGGAACAACTGTCTGTAGGTCATACAAATATTTGTTCCGTGTGGGAATCGATCCCGTGGCACGCAGCACAGCAGTCAATGGCTCAACCACTGCGCCAACCGTGCGCCACACACAAAAACATATCAAAATATTTTTCTTTTAAATTAAATTGCACTGAAATTGTGTCTGCCAGATTATCGTTTGGCAGTCCACTGATACAGAAATTTTACTCCTTAATGATTAAAAAATAACTATCCGAGGCGCCACAAAACGACCATAAAAGTAGATATCTTACGCCATGTTCATGTGCAGCAGCTGCAAGTCCAGAGTAGTCATATACCAAGCCCCTGGTGTCTGGGCACTGTAGTAGCACTGCAGAAATGTCTCTCTGAGCGAAGTCCACTTTTCGAACATCTGGGACCACGTCGACCTCTAAACCTAGGGCGTCCAAGCGAGTTTGAACCACTGCTAAAGTTTGAGGATGCAGCCTCTCTGATACCACGAACTTCATTCTCTTATTGAGCCTGTAGAATGGAAGGGTAAGTTCTTATTCATATCTCCATAATTTATTTCTATGAAACCTTTTTTCACCCCTTGTGGGTATTATGGTTTCGATCAGAAGGTGGACCGCGGCAATAACGCAAAAGATAGTTCAAATAGGTAAAATTAAAAAACCCACAACTCATTTTTATTTCATGCTACATAATGTATCTAGTAGTAGATAAGCTAAGATGGACAATCTATTGAACACATAATTATGATACGATATCTTGCGAAAAAACCCTGTTTCAAACAGTAAAACGCCCATAACTTTTGAACGGTTGAACCGATTTTCATCAAACATAACACTCTCGATAAAGTCACATTTCAAACAAAAAAAAACGAAATCAAAATGAGTTCATCCCTTTAGGAGCTATGATGTCACAGACAGACACACAAACTGTGTGTTTGTATACACACGTCAAACTTATAACACCCCTCTTTTTCCGTCGGGTATTAAAAAGAATCGCATTTCGCGGTGTTTAGGTATTTTAGGTGAGAAATCAGCGTCAGGTTTCATATTCTGTTTTCTACCTTGACCTTTTATCACTGCAGATATTTTATCACTTATATAGCAACTGAATACATAATTAAATATAACGTGAAAGGTCGTACCTATGGCAAAGTGATAACGCTTCGGCAGCAGCAGTGCCTTCATCCAACAACGATGCGTTGGCGACATCCAATCCTGTGAGGTCACTGACCATCGTCTGGTAGTTCAGAAGACTCTCTAATCTTCCTTGCGCTATTTCAGGTTGGTATGGCGTGTATTGTGTTGTCCTGAAAGTTAATCAAAGACCATCTAAAAAAATGCTGAGAAAAGTTAAAAGAAAGTAAGGCGGCTTGCTTAGCGGCTAGCGCCTAATCAGCCGCATTGAGTGCTTGGCGCCTACGCGACTCGGGAATGAAATAGCGCTCAGTGCGGCCATTTTAGTAAGTTTGTTCTACTTCGCTATTACAAAGGAGACTCGCTAAACTCTAGGCGCTAAACAAGCTATCTGCCAGTGCGTTTTCGGCCTAAAAAACTTACCATCCTGGGTTCTCGAACAAATTGCGCATAATAGTGTGTGGGACACAGCAGTTGTGATATCCCATACCTATGTATGATCGCCATATTTCATTCTTCTCTGATATTTTTTGTACTGTTTTAATAAGGTCATGCTCACCTGAAATGCGTTTTTTATGAATTAACAATCTATTAGATACGTAGTTAACATTTAATTACCCGACTTACCAAAAAGGAGGAGGTTCTATGTTCGACATTATGTTTGTTTTTTTTTATTTCAACTTTAATAGGGTATCTGTTACTTACTCATAGGGTCACTGATGTTCATGAGACCTTGGAGTTGAATCTTCTTTGGGACTGCATCGTCCGTTAATTGATCTAAGCTCTAGAAATAAATATCACAAATAAATGAATGAAGAGGCAGGTTATCAAATATAAAATATCACAATGCATGTTGTTCAAAAGATATCATTGACATACCTTATATCCGAGCAAATCCAACATAGTCACTACATCTTGATCTCTAGGTCCAATATGCCTGCTAGGAAAATCTACACGTTCAGGGAACAAACTATCTGATTTCGTACTTTGAGTTATACAACGAACACCATTTCTCCATAACTTTATATAAGTAATGTCTTTTTGGAGACTGTCAAATGCATTTTTTGGAACTAAACCACGTTTTATTAACCTGTACATTTTGAATTGTTAGCAAATGTGCAACAACTAAAATGTATTAACCATTTTATTGTACGACTTACAAAAGCGACAGTAATGTACTGATAGAGGGGTCAAAACGTCTCTCAAGTATGGATGATAACGAGAAATATGTAAATATTATAATGATTATTTGTAGTGTACAATTGTAGTCATATAAGGGTCATTATCGTTATTGACTCGATTCAGTTAATGATGACATACAAAAACAGTTTTAGAAAATAATATTGTCCACTAATAGCTCAATAGCGTAGGTACCCATACTCATCTATGTAGCATAATAAATACACTGTGTGATACAAATTTCTAAGATTAGTATTGTTATCTGTTTTGTATTATTTATTCTATTATGAGCAGAATGTCTTGAATTATGGGTATCCATCACGCACGTCACGTTTCTAAGTTAAATCATCGCGCAATTATATTATTATATTTGTCTACCCTCTTTATGAAACAAAGATAAATAGTTGACCGTTTTATTTTAATACAGTGCGCATTGACAGTGGGCATTTTAGTAGCTTTTTGATAAAAAAAAAGAGTTATTGAAGATGATGGTAACCGTCGTAAATGTTGAAATCATCCATAAAGTTTTGTTATGGTTTTGGAAAATCAATACATTTCATCAAAAATCTGTAGAAAAGACGTTTTTGTACATTGAAATATAAAAAAAAAAGTTGCCACCATTATTGAACCCATTTTCAGCATTTTTGAAATTTTTGTCTGTTTGTCTGTTAATTTGTGCACGCATCACATAAAATGTACGAAACCAATGTTTTATACATAAAAATTATGCGTAACTTGAATTATTAATTAGTTTTTGTTTCATCGCAATCGGTTCATTCTATCAAAAGTTAGATGAATTTAAAGTGTTCAAGAAGTAAAATATCACAACACACGCAATTCAGATACTCGGACAGTTGAACTCCACATTAGATAGATGGCGTTGTGCATTTGAATGAATGACGGTGTTAAGATTCTCCGCGGAAACGTTACACTAGAAAAAAAAACCGGTCTAGTGCGAGGCGGACTCGCGCACCGAAGGTTCCGTACAAACAGCTACATTCACCAACATAATTAGGTTACTAGGTCAACGGGATCTACCAGATAGGTTTTCGACCCAAAATCTATAGGGTACTTCCGGTTGACCTGGAATTGTCAATTTTGGTTAAAAGCAAGGTAAAGCAGCACAAGTAAAGGGAAAATTACGAGAAATAAAAAAAAGTTGAAAATTAATGTAAATTTTGGTAATTACCTTCAAGTTTTTGCCCAAAATCTCATAAATTGAAATCAATATCTTTTTATCGTGTTGACTCAGGACCTTGAGTTTTATACACCTAATAGGGATTATAGACCTCAGTATCAACAGTTCAACTTGCTGGGTCCACCCGTTCCCGAGAAAATCGGTGGTGACATATATGCAGACAGACAGACAGACGGACAAGAAAGTGAACTTATAAGGGTAGGAACCCTTATAAGTTCACTTTCTTAATTACCGTTCTTTTTTACCTTTTGACGTACGGAACCCTAAAAATGGTAGGTAGGTAGGGCGAGTATTAGTAAGTCAAGTAGGGTAGGCAGGTAGACAGGGGATCTCAACTATATACGTCGAATCAAGTACATCTACAAGGGCTATTTCATGTGTGGCTAGAGTAAAAATAATAATTCGTGACCTAAACTAGACAAAAAAAAATCGGTATATGAGGTTTTAGGTTTCTAATCAAAATCATACTATTAATGTCAATGATGACATTGATGTGTGTGATGTGGTTCGTAATTTTGCCGCGCTGCTACTGCCCGTCTGAATAGCCTAATGATAAACGCAGTGGCCTACTACGCTCAAGGTTCCGGGTTCGAGTCCCAGCTTATGGATAGGTATTTTTTATATTTTCGTTTCGGTTTGGTGTTCTGGAGTACTACTAGATAGCGCGCAGCAACACTGTCTTTACTTCTTTTTTGTATGGAGTCGATACTCTTCTCCCTAGAGTAAATAATTTTCTGTGCAGGTAGATAAGTTGGGTAGGTAAGTAGGGTAGGGAATGAAGTTAACGGGAGCGAAGCTGCGAGCACAGCTAGTATATCAATAAATCTGAAGGAAGAACTGCAACTGATAAAGTAAAACAAGCGTATCTACGTTATTTTGGTCATTCAGTGGTGCATTGTTGACAAAAAATTACCGAGATAGGACTAACTTCTGGATTAATTGTCATTAAAGGAGATAATTCCAGGATTTTTAGAAAATCATAGTTAAAAACACATCAAAATCAAAATCATTTTTTTTTTATTTTACATAGGCCTACATAGGCACTTATAAAACGTCGACAAAGGGTGCACGGTTCGGGTTGGTCGTTTCCTATGGAGAAGAACCGGCAAGAAACTCCATGGTTACTCTTTTAAAAAATGGTTTGGTTTTACAATATTTCCATGTTACAGCATTAGTATTATGGGAGGACAACGCAGGCCCGACAATAAGTCGAAAGAAACTAAAAAAAAAGTTTGTATAATATATAACAAAGTTAACAAATGTTAACTAACATCTAGAAGGCCTTACAATGTTCACACATTCACAAAATAATCGGTAAAAGAATCTGTACAAAGTTAAAAACAAAAAAATATAACAAGACTAAATTTAACATGTGGCACAAATGTTGTTATCAGTGCTGTAACTATTCTTTGCAAAGGGCTATAAAGATGATTGCGAACTATTGTAAAAAGTCCAATTAAAAGAAGAAAAACAAAAAAAAAAACAATCCATCCCCAGTCTCATTTCTAGTTTCCTCTCCTTAATCTTGGAATGGGTCTTACTTTTAGTTAACACATTAAAGTTAAAACCTATATTATGTATTATTATTTAATATTCTTAATTATAAGTAGGCATGTGAAAAAAAACAATTAAAAAATTTTGTAACCCCCGACACAAAAACCCCTAAAAATCAAAAAGTAATCCTCGTTCTCGCGTCGGGGAACTACCAACTTTTACAAACATTTTAGTGTAGGGGGTTTTTATATTTTTTTTAATGGTAATAGACAATCGCTTCAATCGACAATCTATCGAAACACGTAATTATGACACGATATCTTGCAAAAAAACCCAGATTCGTAGAGTAATATGCGAATAATGTTTGAACGGCGAAACCAATTTTGATTTAACATAGCACACTCTCGACAAAGCCATCTGTCGAACAAAAAATCTAAATCAAAATCGGTTTCCGTCGGTTTGGTTTTCCGTCGGGGTTAAAAAGGGAGTCTACCATAACGTTACGGTTCACAGGACGGCTAGGTAGAAGAAAACGTGTTGTGCCGACCCCAAGTAACATGGGATTGGGTCAGGAAGATGATGATATAGGTACTTAGAAAGAAAGAAAAATAATGTATGTAGAACTACTGTTTTTATTTTAAAAGTCGAAATACAAACAACTAAATATATTTTGAAATCGCTATGGCTTTAATCAAAGATTTCAAATGAATCATATCTTTCAAATGGCAGATGTCATAAGAATTTAGTATAAATGTATCTTTGATAAGCAGGACTCTCTTAGAGTAAGATTATATTGAGTGTGCGTAAGGGACAGATGTATACAACTCATATAAATCTGTCCCTTACACACACTCTAAATAACCTTACCCCTGTTTGATAGAATACCATATAAGGCATATTATAAGTTGGGGGATTACATCACTGATAAAAATGCTTGGCTCAATGCTAGTATTGCTCCACAAACACTAGGGCGCAAAAACAAGTGATATGCAGAACATTATTGTTTTGAAGTATTGTTGGACCTGCTGAAGACTGTATGAATATATTTGTATTATATAGACTCAATTTATTTTAGTATTGTATAAATGCGCAGCACGTGTGTGAGTACTATGTACCCAACTGTAAATCTACCATTTGCTGTACCTTTGTGTCGTTTGTTGACTTATGTGTGCCCTGGCAGTTGTGGGTCATGCTTTCTCAAAGGTCTCTCTGATGGTGGCGCGTGTGTTGGATCATTCGGTTCCCTTCATGATGGTTGAGCTGGGTGGTGCCGATTCATGCGTCATGTTCGTGAACGGGTGCCGTCAGTTGGGATTGGTCTTAACTTAACTACTTCGGATGCTAATGTTTTTCTAGTACCTATTATGTAACTGCACGGTACATGTGTAAGTATTTTTAATACTTTGTACCTGTACGTAGTATAGTATATGTAGTGATTCTAGGTGCATTGTCCTCACACATATGCATTTATTCATGTATGTACTTAAGTACCTAAATATTGTAATTTTTTTTTTTTTATCTATCTATCTATCTATATATATAAAAGCGAAAGGTGACTGACTGACTCACTGACTGACTGACTGACTGATCAATCAACGCACAGCCAAAACTGCTGCGCCTATAAGCATGAAATTTGGCAGAAAGATTCCTCAAGTGACGTAAGTGTGCACTAAGAAAGGATTTTTGGAAATTCCACCCCCAAAGGGGTAAAAAGGGGGTTGAAAGTTTGTATGAAAAATCTAATTCCTTCGGCCAAAATTCTTGAAACTTAGTTAAAATATTATTATTTGTAAATGATAAAGATTGACATTATTAGTATTTCGAAACTACCCCCAAATAATGATTTAGGGGGTGTTGAAGTTTGTACGAAAAAAATTGATATCTTGGGTTAATAAACATGAAACTTGACATAAATACCAAACTAAATAAACAATAAAGAATTTCATTGTTAGTTTTCGAAACTACCCCCAAAGTATGATTTAGGGGATGTTATTTTTTTTGAAGAATCTTATATCTTGGGTTAATAAACAAGAAACTTGACATAAATACTAACCTCAATAAACAATAAAGATTATCATTATTAGTCTTTTGAAACAACTCCCAAAGTCGATTTAGGGGGTGTTGAAGTTTGTATGGAAAAATCTGATTTCTTGGGTCAATAAACTTGAAGTTTGCTACAAATACTAACTTATATGAATAATAAAGGTTGTTATTGTTATTATTTGAAACTACCCCCAAAAGATGATTTAGGGGATGTTATTTTATTTTGCAGAATCTTATGTCTTCGGTGAATTAGCATGAAACTTGACATAAACACCAACCTCAATAAACAATAGAGGTTGAAACAACCCCCAAAGTCGATTTAGGGGGTGCTGAAGTTTGTATGGAAGAATCTGATTTTTTGGGTAAATGAACATGAAACTTGAGATAAATACCAACCTAAATAAACAATAAAGGTTGTCATTATTCGATTAAGGGGTGTTAAATCTTTTTTGAAGAATCTTATTACTTAACATACATAAACAATAAAGGCTTTCATTTTTAGTTTTTCGAAACTACCCCCAAAAGATGATTTAGGGGATGTTAATTGTTTTGCAGAATCTTATATCTTCGGTTAATAAGCATGAACATGACAACAACCTCAATAAACAATAAAGGTTTCGTTATTAGTTTTTTGCAACTACCCTCAAAAGACGATTTAGGGGGTATTACAGTGTTTTTGAAGAATCTTATTTGTTGGGTTAATATATTTGAAAGTTGACATAAATACCATCCTAAGTAAACAATAAAGGTTGTCTTTATTAATTTTTCGAAACTATGCCCAAATGATGATTTAGGGGGTGTTGAAGTTTGTATGGAAGAATCTGATTTCTTGGGTAAATAAACATGAAACTTGACATAAATACCAACCTAAATAAACAATAAAGGTTGTCATTATTAGTTTTACTTATCTACTCCCAAATTACGGGTAAGGGGGTGTTAAAGTTTTTTTGAAGAATCTTATTTCTTCAAAAAAATAAATTTAAAACTTGGCGCAAATACCAACATAAAGATACAATAAAGATTGTCATTATAAGTTTTTCGAAACTAACTCAAGCTAAGAATCTTACTGGACAGGGTTTCGTTTTTGACGTGGGGTTCTAGGGGAGCACTAAGGCGCAATTTCGCGGCCATTCAACCTTTAAGGAGCTGAAAAGGGTAAAAATTAGTTTGTATGTAAAATCAAATTCCTTGGGGATAATGTTGATACTCAAAATTTACATAAAACATTTTTAAACTTTCTCCCAGAAAGGGTTAGGGGTATCAAAGTTTTTTTTGAGGAATCTCACTGCGCTATCTGACTAACATAAACGATAAATAAAAAAGAGAAGAAAAGAGTGAATAGCATATTTAGGTTTTTCAAAACTCGACCCCCAACGGGGCAAAAAGGGGTTGATAAGTTTTTAGGGGAGGATTTTACTTTGTGGCGGTAACCTAAAATTTATTATTCTTTAAGTCAAATAACGAATCGTCCCAATCCAATAAACCCTGTATATCTACGATACCCATTTTTTATTGTTTTAATAATAGCTAATTTTTGGTTTCCTTCATTATTCTAACTGCATATAAGAATATAATTTATAGCATAAACGAAATCACGCGAACGAAGTCGCGGGCAGAGTGCTAGTAAGAGTATATATGGAATTTCTTGTGCGTTCTTCTCCATAACAAGCTACTTTCCGAATGCACGGTAGAATCAATTTTTATTCCTTTTAAATTTTAATGTAATAACGTTCAAAAGTGCCGCTTGGTGGCCTAGTTGAAATAAAATATCTTTGTCTTGTCTTTGTCGACCTACAGCAATTTTACCTTTAATAAAAAATCAAACAGAATTTTAAAACAAAACACTACAAAGCGAAAAATAACTTAAATAACCGAAAATAAAGTTATTTTTCGATTTGTAATCAATGATATTCAAATAAACAGATATGTTATGAGCGCGCGCATTGTGAAGAATCCAATAGGTCACAATTGTTACCTTTAGTCTTTAGTTTATGTCACGCATGGCGAAGAGCGATAGGCTTTGTTGAAACAAAAACAAAATAAAAAATGCCATCGCGTGTATTTAGAAATTGTGATAGCAAAGTACATAAAACAGACGGGATCTCATACCATATGTAAAAGTACGTGATACGCCTCAATTTACTATTTTTTTTTTTTGAAATATTCTGATATTTGGAGGTTAGAAAAAGATAACAACATTGGTTGTCAGAATAATGTTTATTTATATTCACACGCAAGTGACACTAGCCGTCTCTTTTTTTCTTGTTGGTTTTATCAAGCCATCCCTTTCGACTTGTAGTGAAATGTCAGATGAATGAAAAGTGTGTATGTGTGCTGCCTCTGCAGCGCGGAACACTATTTTCAATTGTTTTGTGAGTCGTATCTGTTTATTTGAATATCATTGTTTGTAATGTTTTGTTTTGGAAGTCAGTTTGATTTTTTGTTGAAAAGTTTTTATTTTCCTCTTTTTAGTTTTGGTAGGTAGGTTTTCGTCATGAGATGTAGGTACCTCAAAGTACCTACATCTCATGACGAATCCAATAAGCCCAAACACGACTAGGATAGGTAGGTACATTGTATTATTTCAGAGTGCCAGTGGCCATTGTGGTCTTCTTCATCAGTTCCACCTCACCAAATTATACTTTCTGGTTGCAAATGATTATATTACACATAAAAAAATTATACAACGGTCGAATTGAGAAACCTGGAGAAACCTCCTCCTTTTTACGCAGTCGGTTAAAAAGTAAATTTTATCACAGTGTTAGGTATACCTATGTATGTAGTTAGGTACTATACGCGTAAAGGTACCCAATTCAGAAGGTCTTCTCAAGGTGCAGCTAAAAACGCTATTTCCAGTACGATGTCTCTTTATATTTTCAGTACCTGGGCGACCGAGCTCTGCTCGGGTGAAAATAGAGAAAACCATTTTTTTTCGAGAAAATAAGAGACCAAGCTAGATCGGTTTTTCGCCGGTTTTTTAGTACCTGTAAGATTTAATTCTTCTGAATTTCAAAAATGACATAACCCAAAACTAAACTTTTCTGATTCCTTCAATCATGCAGTACGCACCTACATTCCTCTAAGTAAGAAACCATTTATCGTTGCTAATTGCCGCGTAAATATAAGGGTTTACGCGGAAGAAGTCCCACAGTCAGACAGCAATTATCAAAAATAAAACCCAACAATAAGTAGTACTATACAGGTACTTTTATGCTAAGTATATCATTGAATGACAATTTTTTTTCAGTCTAGTTTGGTTTTTTGTTTCCTTTAATCGTTATCGTTTGGTTTCAGCCATATCACCTAATATCTATTTAAAGTAAACCAAAGTCTTGCATGCCTTACTTACCAACTCATTTGTACACTCTCAAAATCATAATCTTGATTGTTAGTCTACTGTGCTCAATAAAAATGTACTCTGTGACTGTGCTTGTGAACCACACGATCGTGCAAATAGTCAAGTAATGAGAACATTTTTGTCTATGTAGCCGTGCCCCTTTATTGAACGACTCTGGTAATTTCAGGCGCATAAACATTGCAGTGGTTGTAACAGTTTTTGTCGATGTTTGATTTGTTTATTGACGGGACTTTTTCAACTTACCAACTTTTCGCACTAAATCTTTTATCTATTATGTAGGCAGGCACTTACCTACATTTCTTAGAGTAGGGTCGTCACGTTATAGTTTAAATTCTTTATATTAGATTTTCTTGAACTTTCAACTTTGTCTCGCTGCACGCTGGCACGACAGTGACTCAGATTTTTTTGGCCCAAAACGTTGCCACTATCATGCCATTGTCCGTGGCAGCGCATAAGTCACTTTGTCTGAACGATTTGAGATTTTCTTGGTATATGTACCTATACCAAAAACTAACATTCCGATTATGTTGTATCTAAGCCAGGTAAGAACAAACAATATTTTTTTATTAATTTATAGTTTGTATCAAGCAAGTATAACTAGCGACACGTCCCTGCTTCGTACGCGCAAGGATCGAGGGAGCGCCAAGCTTGCCTTTGCAAACAGTAATCTTTGTTTGCAAACACCGCTTCGCGCTTACTGACAGAAATTTGGAAATTTACAAATTCGCGCGGTTTTTAAAATACTAAAACACGTATTTACATAGTAAAAAATTCTATGCCTCATATCTAGTGCACCGCTTATTGCACTAGTTCAATTAATTTACCGCGTCCTTCCTTATTTAGCCTCAGTTGCAGCCATGCTTTAGTTACCGAATTATTAGGCCAGGAGAACCATGGCATGAGACAGCGAAAGGTGGTGCAATCCAGCCCTACCAACCTAGCATTCTTGTTTTGCATGCGGGCATGGTTGCTTCGGTGAGTACTTGAATAGGATTGGGCGAGAGACCAGGCAAATTGCCACCACTGCGGAGGCGACCTTGACTCTGCACAGCACGCGTTCGAGGAGCACCCTGCGTGAACCTCTGAGTGGCAGGTCTTGGGTGGCCAGGATCGGGTGAGACCTGTTTTTGCCAGCAGTTGTGAGGGCCATGTTAGCAGAGGCAGAAAACTGGAGGGAAATGGTCTCTTTCTGTGAGACCGTGATGATTTTATGTACAAAAGGAGGCTGCCGAGCGGGACCGTGAGAGGGCCGATCCCACTCGAAGAAGAAGGCGTCGTTGAGGCAACCGCCTCAATGCCTAAAACGCCAAAATCCCGCCTGCATTACAGGCAGTCGGGACTCCAGGGTCATGGGTGGTCAGATTGGGGACTCTGTTCGCCCACCAAGTGACTCCAAGAAAGACGGTGGTACAATGATCACGTGCTGCCGGGCACAGCGAGGCTCAGGGATATGCACAGTGGGTCCCAGGGTGGTCTTTTGAGAGGTCACGGAGCCTCTTCTACGTGCTGATGATGACCACCGGGGTGGTTTTAGTGAGGTTAAAGTCCCTTATTACTCCCTAGTCTTTTCCAGGTCAGGTTTCACACCGTAAGCAAAAACATTTAAAAAAATCAGATTAGTATTAAAACTTTACCAAACCCTTTGCACAATCACCGATGCGCTCTCTTTTCCCTCGCCCATAATCTGATGGGATGGCAGTCCGACCGCTACCGTAGAGATGAACGACCGTCCAGCAGCCTAATGGGGATGTGAACTGCCATTTTATCACCATAGGTGGCGCATCGTCGCTATGGCTATCGAAAGCTGTCAAATCCATACATTTTGTAACCTATCATTCAGTAAATTTAAATTTTCGCGAAATATGTCTCAGTGTGCTGTACCAGGATTTACCAATCCCAGTGTTCATTTGTTACCCAAAGATACATCTCAAAAAAAACTGGGAAAAGGCTATACATATATAAAGGCTAAGTTATGTACCTGTCAAAATAACTTTGATTTATATTGCTTGGTAATATTTGGCGATATAGTGAAGCTATTAACGTATTGATAAAGTCCTACAGTAGTGATGTCATTAGTTTGGCCTTCAGAAGCTTGAGGGCTTTCATTGCCGAAAATAAAATATAACTTCTAACCTAAAACGAACCTAAAACGTAAAGAATACCAACACATTAAAGTAATGTTCTCTCATTTTTGTAAATTTTCCTACCATGAGTCAAGTAAAAAATAACTCGTTACAACTAAAAAACATATCACCGATGAAAAATATTTTATTATATAAAAGTCTGCTTCTCAATAAGATCTGTTTTCTTTCCAGTTAACCTTGCTTCTCACTTCTTTAGTTCGTCTTTCAATTCCTTAAGCTTTCAGGGACAATACATATTATCAATAACGACGGTAGACTGGTTTAAACACAAAAAAATAACATTAAAACGTGATGTAAACAAAGCAAAAATGATTTGAAAGCAGCCATTGCGCCGCCAGCGACATCTGCGCTCAGCTTTGCGTTCACATCCCCATTGAATTCGGCAAGGCAAAGGATTTGATCCCATCAATCGACCAATCACATAGACGGAAATCCACAATGCGTCTTTCATCTCGCACGTGATTGGTCGATTGATGGGATCCTTCGACTTGTCGAATTCGCTTACGCAATTAGGCTGCAGGACCGACGCCGAATTGAACGCCGCTGCGCAGGGTCAATCCTGAGTAATTCACAATCCCGACTGGAAATCGAAGACAGCTGACCTCACGCTTGGCGGTCGCTCTTAGGGGACTACGAGACAAAATGGGCAGTCTCAGTTAAATATGAACTGAATTATAGGTACCTACAGTTACACATAAGCCTTCTGAAACAAATTCTCTGAATGATTAAATGATAGTGAAGATGGCGATTAGAATCAAAATCAATAGTGTGCCAACAAATCTTGATTTTTACTGCTTGACACACTCTGACCGTTAGGTATTTACAGCTCTCGCCAAGGTTTGGCGAGCCAACTTCAGGGCGGCCAAGAAGATTGGCGGCCAAACTTCTTGGCCGCCCTGAAGTTGGCTACAATGGCTGCGCAGTAATAATTCTCTTTTTTTTCTCGGAATGCAAACTTCGGGGCAGCCCAGAAGTTAAAGATAGGTAGGCAAGTCGATAATACCTACATAATCCATTAGTTATTTACCAAACAGGGAAAGCACATTAGCAGACCTCCGATTCAGCTTTGAAGACTTCAATCTATTTGAATTCTTCTTGGGTGCTTTAACAACCACAGGCTTCCTATTTTGCTAAATTACCTAGGTAAATATATAAATACAGAACAGAATTGAACCCAATGAGATTTCGCCAATAGAGACGTCATACTCATTTAGAAATAAAAACATGGCGATATTTTACTTTTGATACCTACATAGGACCTATGGAACTTGAAACTTTATTTCTATCACTGAGTAGGTTAAAAGATCGTTGTCGTTGTCAAAATAGAGTACTACTGTTCAAACCACAGATTATGGGAGGTAATCTGTATGTTCAAACGTACGTTCGTGTCGCGGCCAGACGCCAGACGCAGAACGGACTGAGTTCACTCAAGCTGGTCAGCTTGTGTTTGTATTGCCTGGCAGACGTCGGTAATACGTATCTTCCTCAGTATATATGTAACATCATTGATTGTACCTAGGTATTATCAATACAATTCTGTTCTCCACAAATGTTAAAAGACCATGAGTACCTCATCAAGTAGGTAGACTCATACATGTACTCGTCACACATTGGCAACCATAAAGGAAAAACGAAAGCAAGCTTGAATTTCACAAAGCGATATCAATACCGTTCATGTTGTATGGATGGTTGCCTAAGCGGTAAAATTTAACATCTCGCGGTAATGAACCTCCTTTAGGTAGACAAGGGAAATGGGAAATCCCCTTTCGTAAATAATATGACGAAAACCGATGTACGGTCCTTTTTACGAAGACAAAGTAAAATTACTGTCAATTGTTTTATTTTTTTTAATCTTGGTATGTATAAAGTTTATTCTTGGAATGTATACACGCATAAACTACCCAAAAAAGTATACAAAAGAATGTAGATTTCTAGTGAATGCATAATTCTCTAAAATACTAATAAATTAACTTTATTAAATGTTAAACGCACTTTATGTGAATTGGAATGCCATGAGTCAGGCTTGGCAGTTTGTAATGTAACATGTAATTTTATTTTGTAATTTTTTTGACAGACTTCAGTGTGATTAGTAATGTTGTGTGCAATATAAAATAGTTATTTTCTTTGATGTTGTGTGCTTAGTGCATTGTGGGCAAAAAGATTGTTGTTGCTGGTTGAATCATGTTGAATGTTGGTATCGCGAAAAGTGGTCGATATTAATAATTACCTATCGCGTTAATTTGTTAATATTAAGTTGCCTTATCATCTATCTATTGATGACCACAGTGTTAACACTTTTCTTCTCGACGTAGTATCAAACGTTTTTGTAACTAGTGCAGTGTGTGTTATTTCCTCTTCGTTCTAAGTTCTGTGAATAGACTAAAACAGCTCTAAAAATGACATTGTCGGAATACAGTCAATTAAAACAGTACATAGTTTTCTCAGTGGGAACAAACGAAAGACACAGTGAAATACTAAGTTCCATGAAAGAGTTTTTCAGAGACACCATCAACTCAGTGAGAAGGTTTGAACAAATTACTAGCATTGGACATCTTTTGAAGGTTTTGGAAGTACGAGACTTGTTATCAGAAGACAATGTAGGATGCTTGAAGAATATCGCATTAAAACTCCCCAACTCTCAGGATGTGTTGCAGAAAATAACGGACTATGAAAGCAACCACTTGCCAAAGGAGTATGGCAACTATTACAGTAAGTAATGTTTTATTTAATTACAAATTTCAACAACAACACAAGCAGTTCTTCCCCCTTAAAGCTTTATCCTTAAGAATGTTGCTTCCATTAAAATAAGCTAGGTAATCAATAGCTAAGTTAGGTAAAATAATATTTTAGAAAAACAACCAATTTATTCTGCATGATAGAAACTCTATACTTGAATAAGGATGTTGAAAAAAATATGTATTTAGTCCGTCAGTTAGATAACCTAAACATATTTTGCCATGTGAGTAAAAAATTACGATGATACAGAGCGTTGAAATATTGTGTGATATCACGGTGTGCTACATTTTATACTGACAAAGTGACATCACAAGCCCCTAGTCCTGAACTTTGATAACTTTGGTATCTTTGTAAATTTTTTTATATGAAAAAGGAAAAAATATGGGTCCAATATTATTTGATAATCTCACTGATGGACTAAGTAGAAGATTTTTCATAGAGATGTTTACTACCCAGAAAACATTGCTATGAAAATAATTCAAAATCACAAGAAGTTTAATTAAGGGTTAAATGATATAAACTTGATGCTTATAATTAAAAAACTACCCGTTAATAATACTGTTCTAAAACACTTCTAAGGCCAAAAGTGAAGATACATAGTTAAAACTGTTTAATCTTTTTTTGTTACAGCACCATCACCACGGAGTCATAAGAAAAAGTCAGAAGACAGTTTCATTACCAGCAGTCCATTGGGATCTCTCAGCGAAAGGAAGAGACAGAGGATTTTTGACACTATTATTCAAGAGATTGGTAGTTTCTGGCGGGATCTTGCAAGGAATTTAAAAATTCGTGAACGTGACATTGATGATATCGATTTTCAAAACAAAACGTTAGCTATAAAGGCTACAAAATTAATGGAAAAGTATGCCTCAATTGCAGACCCACAAAGATGGTTTTTTGTACTCTGTGATGCATTAGAAAGAACTCGAAGGAAAGACCTAGTAAGATCCATACAAGATATTATGGCAATGAATATTTGACAGTTAATTTTATAGCTTGGTTTGTTGTTTATAAAGATAAAAGTATATGTTGCTATTTATGTTGTATTATGGGTTAATGCTATCTGGTGAAATGAGCACTACTTTGGAAAATTTACCAGGAAAAGATAGTGTAAAGTTGCGTTGAGCCTCTCTAGGAAAGCCATCCATCTATTTTAGGTACTATAAATATTTATCAAAAAATAGCCTTAATCACAATATGTATAACAATATCTTGTTTGAACTAAAGAAAATAAACTAACTGTTTATATTTAATATTATTTATTTTGATTTTATAGTTAAAATTATTGTAATTTTGTATACAAATAGATTTCATATAAAAGGTAGCGGCATACACAGAATCTAAATCGGCAGACAAATGGGCATACTGTATTGTTATGGTACACAGAATTGTGTCCGTTTCGATGGCGCGGCCACGGCGTTTTTTTTTAAAAAAAACTATGCCAAGATTATGTAAAAATTTGTAAAACTTGATTCCCAAAACCATAAATTTGTCAAAGTTATGGTTAAAAAGTTTTAAGGGTTTGAACGTGGCCGCGCCATTGAAACAGGGCGAACCGCGCGGCCACGGAGATCTTTAAAACTAAGCGTTGCAGAGACCTGAAATTTTGGCAGATAACAGAACGAATTTGTAAAAAAATTGTAAAAATATAGAAAAAATTCCTAGGTGTATATTTTAGGAGCTGTAAGACTAAAACCCCATGGCCGCGCCATTGAAACGGTGAAAAACACGTTATCGACGATATCTCGCTGAAAAAGCATCGCAGCGGTCTGAAGATTTTTGTAAATCCTAGATTTGAATTTGTCAAAATATGTAAAAATACACAAAAAAATCCTAGGTTTATATTTTAGGAGCTGTAAGACTAAAACCCCATGGCCGCGCCATTGAAACGGTGAAAAACACGTTATCGACGATATCTCACTGAAAAAGCATCGCAGAGGTCTGAAGTTTTTTGTGAAACCTAGATTTGAATTTGTCAAAACATGTAAAAATACACAAAAAATACCTAGGTTTATATTTCAGGAGCTGTAAGACCAAAACCCTATGGCCGCGCCATTGAAACGGTGAAAAACACGTTATCGCCGATATCTCGCTGAAAAAGCAACGTAGAGGACTGATTTTTTTTGTAAAACCTAGATTTGAATTTGTCAAAACATGTAAAAATACAAAGAAAAATCCTAGGTTTGTATTTCAGGAGCTGTAAGTCCAAAACCCTATGGCCGCGCCATTGAAACGGTAAAAAACACGTTATCACCGATATCTCGCTGAAAAAGCATCGCAGAGGTCTGAAGTTTTTTGTAAAACCTAGATTCGAATTTGTCAAAATATGTAAAAATACACAAAAAAATCCTAGGTTTATATTTTAGGAGCTGTAAGACTAAAACCCCATGGCCGCGCCATTGAAACGATGAAAAACACGTTATCGCCGATATCTCACTGAAAACGCATCGCAGAGGTCTGAAGTTTTTTGTAAAACCTAGATTCGAATTTGTCAACATAATTAAAAATACACCAAAAAATCCTAGGTTTATATTTCAGGAGCTGAGTACTTTATCGCGTAGAAATAAGTTGTGGTTATCTATCGAAGAAAGAAAGTATTAGCGGTGTATTTTTTTGTAAACAACACCTATTAATATGTAGAATTACCGATAATAGGCAAAAAAGTATTTTTTTTCATATTAAAAATCATTCAATACGTTTTGAATGTTCCGATAGGGTGACCATGACTTATTGTTTACAGAAAACTTTCCACCTGCAAGTATTAGAAACTAAAATACAAAACATATGTTTATTTCTTTAAAAATCACATGAATCACAGATTATTCAGTTACCCCTCCGTACCGTTTATTCCGAAGCTAACCCGCGCGGGTTAGGTTATAGGTATTTTTTTATTTAACTACGATTACTATAACAAAGTCTACGGAGCCCCGTGCACTATCGTATCACCGGAAAAACAAATACCTACTCGGAAGTTCTAAGTACTTTTTATTTGAAAATATAGAATTATGTTATATGAACTAGTCAAAAGAAATCTTACAATAACCTAACCCGCGCGACCGGGTTAGGTTCGGAATAAACGGTACGGAGGGGTAACTGAATAATCTGTGATTCATGTGATTTTTAAAGAAATAAACATATATTTTGTATTTTCGTTATCGTTTCATTTTAATTTAATTTAGAATCCTTGAGATATAGTTTCTAATACTTGCAGGTGGAAAGTTTTCTGTAAACAATAAGTCATGGTCACCCTATCGGAAAATTCAAAACATATTGAAAGTTTTTTACTATGAAAAAAATACTTTTTTGCCTATTATCGGTAATTCTACATATTAATAGGTGTTGTTTACAAAAAAATACACCGCTAATACTTTCTTTCTTCGATAGATAACCACAACTTATTTCTACGCGATAAAGTACTACAGCTCCTGAAATATAAACCTAGGATTTTTTGGTGTATTTTTAATTATGTTGACAAATTCGAATCTAGGTTTTACAAAAAACTTCAGACCTCTGCGATTCTTTTTCAGCGAGATATCGGTGATAACGTGTTTTTTACCGTTTCAATGGCGCGGCCATAGGGTTTTGGTCTTACAGCTCCTGAAATACAAACCTAGGATTTTTCTTTGTATTTTTACATGTTTTGACAAATTCAAATCTAGGTTTTACAAAAAACTTCAGTCCTCTACGTTGCTTTTTCAGCGAGATATCGGCGATAACGTGTTTTTCGCCGTTTCAATGGCGCGGCCATAGGGTTTTGGTCTTACAGCTCCTGAAATACAAGCCTAGGATTTTTCTTTGTATTTTTATATATTTTGACAAATTCAAATCTAGGTTTTACAAAAAACTTCAGTCCTCTGCGATGATTTTTCAGCGAGATATCGGCGATTACGTGTTTTTCACCGTTTCAATGGCGCGGCCATAGGGTTTTGGTCTTACATCTCCTGAAATATAAACCTAGGTAATTTTTTGTGTATTTTTACATGTTTTGACAAATTCAAATCTAGGTTTTACAAAAAACTTCAGTCCTCTGCGATGATTTTTCAGCGAGATATCGGCGATTACGTGTTTTTCACCGTTTCAATGGCGCGGCCATGGGGTTTTAGTCTTACAGCTCCTAAAATATAAACCTAGGATTTTTTTGTGTATTTTTACATATTTTGACAAATTCAAATCTAGGATTTACAAAAAACTTCAGACCGCTGCGATGCTTTTTCAGCGAGATATCGTCGATAACGTGTTTTTCACCGTTTCAATGGCGCGGCCATGGGGTTTTAGTCTTACAGCTCCTAAAATATATCCCTAGGAATTTTTTCTATATTTTTACAAATTTTTTACAAATTCGTTCTGTTATCTGCCAAAATTTCAGGTCTCTGCAACGCTTAGTTTTAAAGATCTCCGTGGCCGCGCGGTTCGCCGCGTTTCAATGGCGCGGCCACGTTCAAACCCTTAAAACTTTTTAACCATAACTTTGACATATTTATGGTTTTGGGAATCAAGTTTTACAAATTTTTACATAATCCTGGCATAGTTTTTTTTTTAAAAAAACGCCGTGGCCGCGCCATCGAAACGAACACCACAGAATTTTACACTAATTATTTTAGATTTATATTTATGATCTTATTTATGATTGAGACTGGTGCTTACATATTATTGTACTACTTACATATTATTATGAATAGGTATCATGAGCACCGCTGTGTGTCCGTTATGCTAGCGTACACCAGAACTGCAACGAGTTAGTTTCTATGCCAAAAAACTCTGTGTAAATACTGCCTAATTACTGTAAAAATAAAAAAAAATCTTCCTCTTTAGTTTAGGAAATAAACACCATTTTCACTATGTACGCTAGCGTCACGATCAAGCTAGCGTACACATGGCCGTACTCGAAAACGGCTAATTGTAAAGCAACAGATTTGGACACAAAAATACTGTTCTAATACTTCTCCCGCTATGCAAAATTTCGTAACGATTGCTCTTGTAGGAACAGAGATATTGAACAAGACTTTTCAATGACATTCGGAGCTGGCGTCATGGCAGCGTACACATAGTAGTTCTTATAGAAAGGGAACTTTTCTTGTAATGAATGCTATATATATAAATAGTGCGTGAAATTCTGCCTCTATTAGTGTAAATACTTTATGCGAATTCGCAGGGGAATAAGCAAAAAAACCTATGTTAAGTTCTAGGAACAAATATACTGACGTACTGTCGCGAACAAAATGAATTATTTGTGAAATTAAAAACAGAAATATAGCATTATTTTCTAATACACGTTAGCATGATGTGTTTTGACATAAAGTAATAATATGATTATACTGTGTTAAAAAATAATTGTTTTTGGCATAATAAATGTTATTTGAATTTTTCCAATTATTTAATTTTCACTCAGAACTATATCTACAATGAAGTGTACATACTCCTAGTTCAGTACTTCATCACGTTTCAGTTTTAGTTCTCTATTAAAAAAAACTTGACAAAGCACCTTTGAGCATATCTGTACCTGTACTATGAACAGAAATTAACAGGGTTTTTTACTTATTCCCCTGCGAATTCGCATAAAGTATTTACACTAATAGAGGCAGAATTTCACGCACTATTTATATATATAGCATTCATTACAAGAAAAGTTCCCTTTCTATAAGAACTACTATGTGTACGCTGCCATGACGCCAGCTCCGAATGTCATTGAAAAGTCTTGTTCAATATCTCTGTTCCTACAAGAGCAATCGTTACGAAATTTTGCATAGCGGGAGAAGTATTAGAACAGTATTTTTGTGTCCAAATCTGTTGCTTTACAATTAGCCGTTTTCGAGTACGGCCATGTGTACGCTAGCTTGATCGTGACGCTAGCGTACATAGTGAAAATGGTGTTTATTTCCTAAACTAAAGAGGAAGATTTTTTTTTATTTTTACAGTAATTAGGCAGTATTTACACAGAGTTTTTTGGCATAGAAACTAACTCGTTGCAGTTCTGGTGTACGCTAGCATAACGGACACACCGCTGTTGCCTATTAAGGGACAGTTATACGACTTTTAATGATTTTAAATTGAATTTTATTGTAGTCTGTAGATAGATAGATAGATAGATAGATAGATTTATTTATTTGCTTAGAATGTAGGTAAATAATACAATTAGGTGTTACAAATATTTTCGATCCGTATACATTCTGCCTTAATGGCATGCAAAAATTTTAGTTACATTAACCACTATAGATTATTATATTTACTTACAGCTAATTAATAATATAAGAACATTAAATAGTCTTGTCATTCAAAAAATCCGATACGATGTAGAATTGCCTTTTTTTTTTATTAACTTGATGTTTTGCAAAACAATTTAAAAAACCGATGCACTTATCTATAAAGACAGTAGTTATTATTAAAAGTGAATAAAATAACGTTTTTTTTTATATGGTATTTAATTTCCATGAAAAGGTATAACAAAGTACAATGATATTCAAATAAACAGATACGTTATACACTCACAAAACAATTGAAAAAAGTGTTCCGCGCAGCAGCGGTAGCACATAACACACTTTTCATTCATCTGACATAAAAAAATATTTATTTTAATGAATGAATAAATAAATTGCAAATACACACGATGGCATTTTTTTTATTTTGTTTTTGTTTCAACAAAGCCTATCGCTCTTCGCCATGCGTGACATAAACTAAAGACTAAAAGGTCACAATTGTAACCTATTCGAGTCTACACAATGCGCGCGCTCGACGCTCATAACATATCTGTTTATTTGAATATCATTGACAAAGTAGGTACCTACGTGGATTTTTTGTGGGAGGTTGAATATCATAACATACATTTTTTTTTTGTCTGCGGAATCATCCAATGACTTCTCCCGCTCTGGGTGGAGCAGGAGGGTGTGTCAGACTTTTACTGACTAAAACCCACCCGTGTTCCTTCATTTGCTTGAGCCAGGGCCGCGGTAACTCTTTTTCAAATTTATCCGCGACCCACTATTAAATTAGCTTTACCCTGAAATGTTAAATAGACTTGAATGCCACATGGAACAGAAAAAAAAATGTGGAAGTGCAAAGTAGGCGTGGCACGCGTGCTGCACATATTAGTGCTGTTTGTTACGCTAACTTGATCCCAGTTTATACCCAGTAGTCTCGCGACAAATTTATTTTTCCGTAGCTATGCCGTACCATTTTGGAGTGCAAAAATGATAGTAGGAGAGAGAAACATAAAAAAGTTGGTATTTCGTATGTTGTGATGACAACTCGTCACAGCTATTTCGTCTCTTTCAATAGTACCTCACATTCCCAACTCGTCTCAAGCCGTATTTTGTCTCTTTCCCAATCCCAACTCGTCTGACGCATAGGTATATGTTCAACATACAAAATTATGATAGTTAGGTACCCGATGCAATACGAAGTTAGACCAACTGGATGTTAATACCGAGGTCCTTCAGGGCTCGGTATTCTCAGCAACATTGTTCTTGCTCCACATAAACGATCCGCTAAAACCTTGTGGGTATGAAGCCGACAGCACTGATGCTTAAAGATACGTGTCCGACGCACGGGCTACTGGCCTACTGGGCCCGGTATCGGCGGCTATGGTTGAGCACTTGAACCTGTCCTTGAAGGCAGTCTCCTAAAGGGGTGATGCCAATCTGGTCAGTTTCAATGCTGCTATTCCCAGGCGTGTCTTTTTTTCCGCAAAAGGAGCCAATTCCACCCGATTCCTTGTTGCCGAGGTGAAACCGTTCCTGGCATTATGTTGACATCGTCCCTGCAACTAGGGCAAGCAATATCGCAAGGTTTTCAATTCCGGAACTGAGTTCCAATAATAGAGATCTGATTCCGGAATTGGTAACTTTTAAAGTTTATTTCAAATCAAACAAGATTTATAATTATATCAGTCTTGTAATAATGTTTTTGTAACAAATTAAACCTAGTTATTTGGTCATCTTTCTCCCTTATTTATTACTCTAATTATACATTTTGAACCGTAAAATGAACAAGGCTTATCTTCTTGTCGCTTGCACGGCAGTCTTTAATTTTTTTTGGCCCAAAACTTAACCTCCATGACGTCACCTGTGACAGCAGATTACCCTGGTTGCATGTTTTGGGGCACAGAGGACAGGACAAGAGATGAAGCATAGTTTGCGACTCAGCACCGCCCGCACACCCTGCCGCTGTTCCGTCGAGGTAATCCCATTTTGAGAGGTTGGAGTTACACCTTCCTACCTGGGTTCTGAGGCAGTTCAGGGACTTCCATGTAGACCACAAAAGGTTAGATCCTGCGGGAAGATGCTTGTTTGGAGGTAAATAATAATGTTGGTAAAGGAAAAATATTCTGCCACAGTCTGCAGCGGGCGTCGGCCGGATTTCCTGACACCGTTTTCAGGAAGCTGAGTCTGCTTACAGCCGTTGCGTCGGTAGTTGTGTGACAACCGAATAGTGGGCGTCTGATGTCACGCTCCTGCTTTTGCTTCTTGACTTCACTCGCAATTTCCCTTAGGACGTGTTGATGTGCTATCCCGGTTGTGGGGTTATATTACAGTGACCGGGGTTGGTTTGAGGCAGCCAGTCATTGTACGGCATGTGTCGTAAAGAGCAACATCTACTTTCTTAGCGTGGGCGGAACGGTGCCACACTTGACACGCATATTCGTCAGCCGAGAAGCAGAGTGCTAGGACAGTAGTCCGGAGAACGTGAGGTGAGGTCCCCCAGTTGGTTGACGTTAAGCGTCTGAGTAAATTGTTGCGGGACCCAATTTATCACAAAATATAATTAAAAATGAATAAATACACACGATATTTGTAGCGCAGTATGCATCACGTGTCACGTACATTTCATACCACATATTCTTCATCCATATCATCATATCAGCCGAAAGACATCCATTGCTGGACATAGGCCGCCCCCAAGCGTCGCCACATTGATCGGTCCCGTGCGTCTCGCATCCAGCGGATCTCCGCAACCTTCACCAGGTCATCGGGCCACCTGGTGGGAGGCCTTCCGACGCTTCGTCTCCGGTTCGCGGTCGCCACTCCAGAACCTTTCTGCCTCATCCGGCATCCGTTCTGCGAGCAATTTGCTCTGCCCACTCGCACTTATGTTTGGCAATTCTTCGGGCTATGTCGGTAAACCTGGTTCTCTTGCGGATCTCTACATTTCTGATTCGATCACGCAATGAAACGCCGAGCATAGCATGGTGACTGTAAGCTTCTGATGAGGCCCATTGTGAGCGACCACGTCTCAGAGCTACATGTCATCACTGGCTGGAAGATACCGCGCAACTTTCCGAACGCTGCCCAGCCGAGTTGGATTCGACGGTTGACCTCTTTCTCGAAGTTGGCCCTACCCGACTGGATCGTTTGTACATATTTAAATCATTAAAATTGTTCAATGTTTTTATTTTACAGCGCCAATGGGATCCCTGAGTAGAAGCAAGAGACAGAGCATTTTAGACACTATTGTTCAAGGTATTGGTAGTAACTAGGTGGTGTGACCTTGCAAGGAATTTATACATTCGTGAACGCGACATTGAAGATATTGATTTACAAAACAATAAATTTGATAAAAAAGGTTGCAAAATTAATGGAAAAGTTTGACTCAATTGCAGACCCACAAAGATGGATTTTTGTACTCTGTGATGCATTAGAAAGAACTCAAAGGAAATACCTAGTAAGATACATACAAGATATTATGGCAATGAATATATAACAGACTAGCACTTCGCTCGCGACTTTGTTCGCGTGATTTCGTTTATCCTGTATATGACTCTCTGTGCTGGTTAGTGAAGGCGACCAAAAATATGCTATTGATAAATCAATAAAAAATGGGATATCGTAGATATACAGCGTTTATTGGTTTGGGACGATTCGTCAATTGACTTAAAGAATAATACATTTTAGTTTACCGTCACAAAGAAAAATCCTCCCCATATAGGTAACTTACTAACCACATTTTGCCCCGATGAGGGTCGAGTTTTGAACAACCCAAATAAGTTATTCAATCTTTTCTTCTCTTTTTATTTTCGTTTATGTTAGTAAGATTCTGCAGTAAGATTCCTCAAAAAAACTTTAACACCGCTTAACCCTATCTAGGGAGTAATTAAAAAAAAACCGTTTAATGTACATTTCGATTATTTTGTTGTTACCCAAGGAATTAGATTTTTCATACAAACAAATTTTGCCCCTTTTCACCCCCTTATAGGTTGAATTGCCGAAAATTCCCGCTTAGTGTTCCCCTAGAATCCTACGTCAATAACGAACCAGTCCAGTAAGATCACTGACCTCTATCATACAAGTACACTGGACTAAACATACTATATGAAATGACAGTTGATTTTTGTGCTGATTCAAAGCGCCCCGCTCGAGCGTATCAGGAACTAAAATTGACACATTTAGAGATAGGATACTACCGATATTTCTAAAAATTAGGTAATACTAATATATTTGACTGGAAATATTATAATATTGTAACTAATATATCAGTATTAGTGATATTTTTAAATTACACTAATATAAAAATAGTAGACTTGGCAAGGCGTATCAGTCATCTACTGTATTGACTTCTCGTAGTATGTTGGAACTAAATATCTCATATTGGTGATGAATGTTAGGTATATGAATGCCTAATAATCAGTAATAATATGTTCAAAAGCGATGTGTAATACTAAATTCTGGAATCATCATCATGATCACCCACAGCCCGACTTCGCCCACTGCTGAGCACAGGCCTCTCTCTTGTACCAATCACTACGTTCCTGAACCTGAAATTAATTCTGGAACAATATCATGATAATTATAATTTTATTAACAAATGTTTTGAAGTCAAACAATTTATTATCTGCATCTGAAACAGAGCTGAAAACTGATTTCAGCGGGGTTAGGGTCATCTCGATAACTTATTTTCATTACTTTATTAAATATATATTTATATATTTATTTAGGTATGTATCATATAATATATGTATATATGTGCATGTTAAGCAATTAAAAATATATTTTGTTGTTAAATTGTTGCCACGATTTAAACAATGCACCTGCCATGTTATCTCTTCACCGCCCTTGGTTGACTGGTAGAGAATGCCTAAGGCATTAAGTCCGCCATTGTACCTTTGTGCATGAAGTTTAAAAAAATAAATATAAGTCTTCACCTTGCTGGAATGCGATGTCACTCTTATTTGCACCTTAACACTACAGAGACAAGATCTCAGCGATGAGAGCGAGAAATACGTCCGTTGTAAATGATTATCCATCTCATTTATTATTATATAAATGATGTTCCCTTCACGAATCCGATGGGCGTACAACTAGTGTACTTGAGCGAGGAGATACTTGCTCAAATGTGATAGTTTTTAGGATAAGTTGTTAGCCTAACCCCATATTTAAATCTCACTGATCTGACAGTAATGCGCTATAACTTTACTAGCTCGCTATCCACTAGTTTATAGCTTGCAATCTGACTGAAAATATTTTTTAGTAACCTTTACAGCAATTATTCTATTACTTAAAAATTAATCATAATAAAAATAACTAGTTTTTTTTTCTCTTACGTATTAAATTATTCTCACGATCGATAAAACCCATAAAAGTATTTTACCGAAAGCTGTGTCCCATCTCTAATATTAGTTCCATGCGACTCTCACGTTAATTCACGTTGCTATCAGCGCCAAAATGGCGATAATCAAATGTCTTCATTTTGTCATCGTTAATATGAAGTCCAGTGTACTTGTATGATAGAGGTCAGTGAGTAAGATACATAGCTTGGGGTTTGTTTCGAAAAACTTATAATGACAACCTTTTTTGTTTATTTAGGTTGGTAATTATGTCAAGTTTATTAATCCAAGAAATAAGATTCTTCAAAAACTCCTAACACCCCCTAAATCGTCGTTAACTACTGTGTTGGTGTTAATTGAGTCACGATATTCTCCTTTCTATCCTTTCACATCTTATGATGTCTTCCGAGGCCCTGGAATGGTTCTCTTCCTATCTTCGGGGATAGCAGCAGTCGGCTTCCTCCTATAATTTGATGGTACTGTCATCCCCATCAGCCCTAGTGTAAAAGGTCTCGGTCTACGTCAGTCAAAGAGTCAATTCCTAATGACTATGGTGTCGAGTGATACATTGAGCTGAACGCGGTATTCCTGGATAAGCTAGATAGGCTCCTAAACAACTGCATCCGGTTCATATTCAACCTCCGGAAATATAACTATGTTTCGAGCGGCAGATCTGAGCTCAAATGGATGCCCATTCAGCAGAGGAGAAATTTGCGCGCCTTGACCACGCTTTTCTCTTCTCAACTATCCCACACCTCTTTCTAATACCTACTAACTACATAGGTACTTTCAATATCTATGTAGGTACTTCAAACGCTAGGAATCTGCGTACGTCGAACCATCTTCTCTTGCTTTGTCCTTCTCATATTTCTGGTTTTATTCATTCTTCCTTTCATATTCAGTCCAATCTTCTCTGGAACGCGGTTCATCTCGATAATCGCATTTAAGCGGAAGTTGCGGAATTATTTTTAAGTACATGATTAGTAAAGTCGTCTCAATAAAACGCCTTTAATTACTTTAAATTTATATAAATATAGGTAGGTAGTTACCTACCTATACATATAAAGAGGAATTTACTATAGTAAATATATATGTATGATCTTTTATAGGTAGGTTCCCATTTTAAGCACCTGCCATGTTATTTCTGCACCATCCTTGGTTGACCGGTAGAGAATGCCTCAGGCATTAAGTCCGCCTATGTACCTTTAGGTATGTTGCATTAAGTTTTAATAAAAACATAGAAGCACAACGAAGGTATATCCTTTTTAATTAATTTAAGGAATATATTTTTTTGTGCAATATTGGAGGAGGTAATAGGGGAGAGCCTAACCTTGAATTATGACTTTTTACTAAGGAAATTCAGTCGGCGCTCTCTGCCACGTCTAGGTACCACATTAAGTGTAAAGGTACCTATGTATGTATGTGCATATGTATGAATTTGTCAGAAGCGAGCTCGAAATTTTTAGCTCACCGCCTCAGCTCCTAATTATATTTTCAGTCAACTACTATAAAAAAATGTTTATCAACTTAACTAAAAGGTAGTGGAGAATTAATGGTGAAAGAACGAGCGCAGCTAGCTCGTACATTTTTACAACCCTCCTCGGGCAGATTCATTTATATTTTTTAACCAGTCATTGATTTAACTACAAGATATAGGGTGGCAGGCTTGAAGACTAGTGGTGCTAGTAGCAAGCCATGATCCTTATTTATGGCCACAGGGGTCTGATTAAGTGCCCCGAGTAGAAATAATCACATAGATAGTTAGGTGACCTCCGGCATCTATTTGCCACAAACTCGATAAATTGCCCCCCTACTTCCAATTATGACGACAACTTACCCATGTCTTAAGTATATATCCACAAAAGGAAAATATCGGTTAAGGACGCTATTACATTTTTCTACAAATAACAGTGCTTTTCAGGTACAATTTTAATGTATATACAATCACAGATAAGAGGATATCATGGTCTTAATTTATGGATAATATATTCAGCTCTAGATTGGCATCAGAAAAATTGCATGACATCATACAAAATTTTCGCAGAAATACGTTTTGTCCATCACAATAATCGCAAAAATATTAAAAAAGTAGGGTCCGAATAGGTCCCAGTTTAGGTAATTTTACAGCATATTTTATCTTCAATATTATAAGATATTACGGTATATATAGTCCTTTACAGGTTCAGCTAATTATGTTTTACCCAAATCAATATATTTTTTAATTATTAGCTAAAATAAAAACACTTGCCGACTTCTTCATACATTTTGCACTCGAAGCTCATCATTCCGCGCTCAGAAGCGCTCGTGGAAGGACGAGCGTATCGCTTTTTACCGCAAAAAAAAAATACGATAAGAGTAATAGAAAAGATTGTAGTGTGCATGCGTGAGTCGTTTGTCGTGATCGAAAGGAGTTGATATTTTATCGGACCGAAATAAAAGTATGTTTGAGTTTCCTATTATTATTAGGATGTGATTTAGAAATTATGTTGGGTAAGATTGGGATTTTGATAGGTGGTGTTAAGCAGTTGTTGACAAGGTTGAGAAAAGGATGGGTGGGTTTAAGCAGCTCTTAGTAAGGTTAGGATTTGGATGGACAAGGTTAAGCTGGCGGCGGTGAAGGTTAGAAGTGGATGGGTGGGAGGAGATTTATGATTTGAACCGCTTTGTATTTAGGTATGTATGAAAAAAACGGGGTCAAAACAAAATACAAGATGGCGCCGACGAAAATTTGGCTGCTTTTCGACATGGGTGTCATTTTCATGGTTTTTGGGGTCGCTTATATCTAATATAAGGTCTAAACCAAAATACAAGATGGCGCCGACGAAAATTTGTCATCTTTTCTTTATGAGTGTCATTTTCATGGTTTTTGGGATCGCTTATATCGAATATGGCGTCAAAACCAAAATACAAGATGGCGCCGACGAAAATTTGACATCTTTTCATCATGGGTGTCATTGTCATGATTTTTGGGGTCGCTTATATAGAATATGGGGCCAAAACCAAAATGCAAGATGGCGCTGACATAAATAAACATATTTTCGTAATTTTTTCGTTATGGGTGTCATTTTCATGATTTTTTGGGTGTCCAGTAATGATTATGGGGTCATAACCAAAACCCAAGATGCCACCGATAAAAAAATTACAACTTTTCGTCATGGATGTCATTTTCATGGATTTTGGGGTCGCTTATATCGAATACAGGGTTAAAACCAAAATGCAAGATGGCGCCGACGAAAATTTGACATCTTTTCGACATGGGTGACATTTTCATGGTTTTTGGGGTCGCTTATATCAAATATGGGGTCAAAACCAAAATACAAGAAGGCGCCGACAAAACTTTACATCATGGATGACATTTTCATGGATTTTTTTTGGGGTCAAAACCAAAATACCAGATAGGGCCGACGAAAATTTTACATCTTTTCGTCATGGGTGTCATTTTTATGGATGTTGGGTAATATGTCATTAGCTGCTGCTCATTATGTAATGCTCCAAAAATTTTAGATAGTAATATTTTATATGTTCCATGTAATGCAAAATGTTCAAGTAATTTTTCAATCCTTGTGACCGGAAATTATTTCGTTTTAGGTATCTACTTATTTCACGTAGGGTTTTTTTAAAAATTCCTACTTACTACAATAAAGTGAAAACTAATTTTCAAATTCGGAAGTCGGTGTCGGTACCTATTGTTTTTCGTTTTTCGACACAGAAAAGTTATTATTTTTCATGTTTTAGTTTTTGTTGGTACCCCATATTGGGTATACTAAATACATCTGTTTACTGGTGATGTTATATTAGGGTATGGTGAAAACAAAACATAAACATACGATCACAGTAATCGCAGGTCATTTTCTGTTTGTTATTGAAGAGTTCCATTGTCTATCTCCGAAGATCTTTATCAGATCCTAATAAATTATACAATAAAACCTTCCCTGAAAACACATACATTTATCGACGAAAACCCGATCAGTATCGGTTTAGTAGTTTTTAAGAAAATTGCGGATACATACGGGTCGAATAGATAGAGAACCTCCTTTTTTTGAAGTCGGTTGAAAATAATAACATACTTTTTACGACGACGGTTTGTAACAGTTACCAAATGCATATTCAAAGTGCCAACTAACCTTCCTGACTCAACTTCGATAAAATTAAAAAATAATATCAAGGACCAATATTATTTGAGTGGTGTATAAAATCGAGCGCTTAGTAGTTTCAATGAGTGCGTGCGCGTAATGTTGCTGTGTGCGACTAGATACCTAAATTTGAGTTCGTCAAAAATGTAACAGCGTCCTTAAAGCTATCTCCGAATTTTCAGTTTTAGACTCAGTTTGGTGGAGGCCCAGAGGGGGGGGAAATTGCCCCCCACCTAATATCCGCCACTGTGTAATGGTGCCTTTCCATGCGTTTGGCAAGCGTCAAGCGTATAAATAGGGCAATTGGCTTGGCTTGCGTGAGCTTGTGGACGCTTGTCTCCGATCCCGGTCTAGTGTCGGTTTTTGGACACAGATCAAAGGGCGCTTGCGACGCACTTACACGTTGGTGCGCGTTTCGTAGAACCATTGCGATTTCCTGACTAGCGCATGTTTAGTTACCTACTTGTTTAAAATAAAAAAGTTAATAAAAAAATCAAAAAACCCGACTGCCTAGAAAGCGAACTAAAAGACGAAAATCATGCTGTGCAGTCGGAGGATACATCTTGGTACGATTTTGGTCAGCCAGCTCGCGAATATGTATCCTGCATTTAACTCTCAGTACAAAAAGCATAATACTTTTATTTGTAAAACTGGTCGGTATTTTTGTTTTTTATCTACAAATTTATGGAAATTAAATAACATTATCTTTAATATTTTCAGAGTATTTGGAGGAGGATATGACCTCTGTATTTTGCATAGTTATAGTATGTACAGCAAAAAAAAATCTAAATCTATGGTATTTTGGGACATCTATCCCACATAGAGGATAAATTGTTTAATCCATAAAAAATACTTTTAGGATAGATGCCTCACCGAGAAACAGGACTTCTATCCCGCAAAAACTTCGATCGCATTATGCCTTTCCATGCAATTGCACAGCATTCAATTGCATCTTAGTGGTAGTTGGAGAATCTTTCGATAGATTAATAAAATAGCATGCAATTAGTCCGTGAAAATAGACTAATTACCTACCCTATAAAAACGAAGCATATAATAAATGCATTAAAAAGTTTGGAATGATAAAATAAAAGTTATGTTTCATAAAACCATTTAATATTCCAATACAATACTAACAATAATTATGTAGTGATTCTATAACGACAAATAGGTCACTGTATAATTTTTGTTTATACTTACTTATAAACTAACTGCAAACATATATAAATATTGTTTTTATTTCATATAAAAGGCACAATGGAATGTAAAATTGGAAGATAATGTGTAGCCTTATTGCATTATTCTGGCGCATATAATTTGATCCAGATTATTATTGCTTTATTTCTATATTAATTCTTGAGACAGTACTTATGCAGGTAACAAAAACACTGCATACCTATCTTATTTATCATGAACGCGGCTATGGCCTATTTCAAACTTACAATTACGAGCTCTGCTCAACAAACTTAACAATATTCGAGAAAATAAAATCTCTGAAAATACTCTTACATAAAAAAATATAATTCATCAAAATCCGATAGAAAACTTAATTGATGGCTCTTTTGTTAATCCAAATGCAGTTAAAATGGAATGAACATTAACATCTTTATTTATAAAAATCTCTGCACTGTTTAGCAACTGCTAATTCTAAATTCAAATTTTCTAAAGAACATTCGAATTTAGAATCTAGTTAATAGTAAATAATTGCTAAATACTCCAGATTTGTATAAATAAGGTCTAATATAGTCCCCGGCATGTAACTTGGCAAGATTTTGGCGCAGTGGGGGTAAGTTCGCGCATAGTGCGTGAACTAACCATCCACCATATAGAGCGAACGGAACGTGGACGCGACCTTGTTTCAACTGACAAACCAATCGCGGGCTCGGAATGGTGCTAAATGTTCCCCGCGTCCCGCTTGGTACCCAAAGACCTAAAAAGCGACTTGTGCGCATCTAACGACTCTTGCCAACTTACGTGCCGACAACTATACCCTCAGTGAAGGAGTCTATAATATGTCGCTTTAACTCTTTTGGTGCGAAGCCCACGAGTATGCATTCTGGAAAAGTCTGGTCCAGGGCGAAGCGTGGCTTGCGGGCTGCGCGGCGCCCGGGGGGGCGGCGGCCTGTGCGGCGCACTGCCAGCGCAGCACGCAGCGCTCCGGGTGCGGCATCATAGCCACGTGCCGCCCGTCGCGCGACCTCACGCCGGCGATGCCCGCTGTACGCAACACGATACATTTATTTTATGTAGAAGATACATGTTTTTTTTAAGTATTGGTAATAATTAATGATGAATATAGGCGCACGTTTGGCTCAGTGGTTGAGCGATTGACTGCTGCGCTGCGTGTCGCCGGTTCGATTCCCGCACGGAACAAATATTTGTATGAGCTACAGATAGTTGTTCCGGCTCTGGGTGTTGTGTATGTGAGTTTATATGTTTGTAAACGAACCCACGATACAGGAAGAAATTCCTAGTGTGGGGCAAATTTAAAAAAATATATCTTAATATATATAAATCTCGTGTCACAATGTTTGTCCTCAATGGACTCCTAAACCACTTAACCGATTATAATAAAATTCGCACACCATGTGCAGTTCGATCCAACTTGAGAGATAGGATAGTTTAAATCTCAAATTATAGTCGCAATTTTAATTTATTGCTAATTATTTGTCTGTTATTATTTGACAGTCACAATAACCTGACGCTATAACTCCAGAACTATATTTCCACGGTTTTGCATTCGTTGGAAAGGTCTCGGGCTCCGTGAGGTTTATAGGGTAAGTAGGGTAGGGTAGGTAGGGTAGGGTAGGTAGGGTAGGGTAGGTAGGGTAGGGTAGGGTAGGTAGGGTAGGTAGGGTAGGGTAGGTAGGGTAGGGTAGGGTAGGTAGGGTAGGTAGGGTAGGGTAGGTAGGGTAGGGTAGGGTAGGTAGGGTAGGGTAGGTAGGGTAGGGTAGGTAGGGTAAGGTAGGTAGGGTAGGGTAGGTAGAGTGGGGTAGGTAGAGTTGGGTAGATAGTGTTAGGTAGGGTAGATGAATGTTTGGTGTTTTTATGGCAAAACAAAGTTTGCCGGGTCAGCTAGTATATATATATATTACGTGCGCTAACTGTGGAAGGACCGAGAGTTAAGACCTGAGGAACTCCCCAAATTTTTTAACAAACTGACCCTGAACGAGGATAATGTTTTTTTATGCTTCAATTAATTGCGAGATACGATTCTGAATAACAAATGTATTGGCAATTTATAAAAAAATCAGTTGAGATTGAAACTGTGATTAAGTGAGCATGCAATTAGGGTGCGGTCACCAAGATTCCGTATGGGCTGCACTTAGAGAGTAACATACTTTTAAAATCGTAAAATCAATCAATCCGCCTAGCCTTTTCCCAACTATGTTGGAGTCGGCTTCCGGGTTAACCTGATTCAGCTGAGTACTAGCGTTTTATATGGAGCGACTGCCTATCTGACCTCCACAGCCCAGCCCTTTTAAACAATACTTTTAAAATCGTAAAATATTTAGGCAAAAGGTTATCCAACTTGAATTTTTAAGTACCTGGGCTTCCATTAGGGTTCATAGGGTAGTGTTCAGTGGGCACGGCGTCGTCGTCGACGTACTGCATGGCGACCTGCCCGTTGTCGTGCAGGCGCTGCAGCAGGCGCGGCTCGGACAGCGTGAAGCGGCCCTCGCCGTGCGCCACCCACACGCCCAGCACACTACCGCCCATGCCACGGAACCATACGTCCGACTTGTCTTCGGTTATCTTTACTGCGCTCCAGCGACATTCGAATCTAAAGAAAGAATTTATTTACAATGACATATTTAGGCCAAGTTTCTCACCTCTAAATTATCGCAGAATTAGAGCCTGTGCACACCACGTTTTTTAAACGCGCCATTGACGCACGCGTTCTCTGCTGTGATTGGTTGAATGATTTTTCAACAGCCAATCACAGCAGATAACGCGTGCTTGACAATTTGTCACATTAATTCTGCGATAATTTAGAGGTGGGAAATTCGGCCTTAGAGAAACAGAAGTCAGTGCATTTTGTTTCATTGAAATCTGTAAATGTTTCAGACATTTGCAACATCAGATATTGGTCAGCCCCTGACCAATATCTGATGTTGCCATGTCATAAGTAATTCATCGTTTAAATGTAATACGCCCGTTTTAAGCCAACAAGGAACATATAAGATTTAATTTAAATTTATAAGAAGATGCTTGCTCTAAAAGTATCTAAATTAGGTTTCAGTACCTTTCTGAAGCATTGTGGTCGAGGAATACTTGAGTCCTGTTAGCGTTTTTCGCTGTCGTTTCTGGATCTACCCAGCCGAGAAGAGCCATTAGCTGACATCCATTGCACACACCCAACGAGAATGTATCATTCCTATTCTTGAAGTGGGAGAACTGAGAGCTTAGGGAATCAGAGAATAGAATGCCTGCTGCCCATCCCTTGGCTGATCCTAAGGTGTCTGTAAGAGAATAAAAAGTTTTTTAGAACCAATTTTTTTGGCGAATTTAAGAAAATATTAAGTAAAATAATTTACCAGCATAACTAAAACCACCAGGGAACACCAAGCCTTGGAACGCGTCCAAAGTGATCTTCTTGTTCTGTAGGTCACTCATTGTTACGTCGAAAACATCGAAGTTGGCCATCATTAGTGATGCAATCATCTCCCTGTCACCGTTTGTGCCTAGAACAATATTAAGTTTCAAATTATGGGTGTTTCTTGCGCAATATGTGCACATTCCAGACCAGCATAACCGGAGATTCGGCACTGGCATACACATCTCAGTTCGACTGTATTTTCTTATACGTGTTACTTCAAAACTTTTTACTAGGTGAACCGATTTTGATGATGCTTTTTTTATTTGAAAGCTGGTGCTTCTCATGATCTAATGAATTAATTTATAGATATACAACAGAACTCTTCAATAAATGACGGCAAAACTCTCGGGATAGATGCAATCGCATGTGTTTATTATTTACTGTGTTAAATTCTATAACAAAATACCTTGTGAGATATTAAAAATTAATGAAAGAAAATTTAAAACAATAGTTAAAAGCGCACTTTGTAAGCAAGCATATTACAAATTAGATGATTATATTCAAGATAAAAATGCTTGGAAACATGCTGGTCCTGCTCCATAGGGCAATCTTTAGTGTAGACAATATCAAACTGATTAATTTGTATTATATTCATAATTATAGTAAAGCTTTATTTTTTAATTTTTTCTTCTCTTTTTGTATAAAAAAATTGACTCGCACACTGTTCCATTGTTGTTGAATTAGGTATTGTACCTATGTTTGCAAAATTTGTAAGTATGTGAGTATGGTACTCTGTTTATCAAGTGAAGGTATTTACCATTTAGTGCTTATAATACTTTATACCTATATGTAGTAAGTTAGTTCTGGGTGCATCGTTCTCACGCATATGAATTTATTAATGTTTGTACTTATATAAATATTGTAAAAAAACTTATTTTAATAAAATAGTAAGTATGGAGTTTCTTGTGCGTTCTTCTCCGTAACAAGCTACTTTTCCGTATGCACGGTGGAATCAATTTTTACTACTTGTAAATGATTGTTAACGTTCAAAAGTGCCGCTTAATGGCCCAGTTGAAATAAATACATTTGACTTTACACCATTTCATAACATACCATCCCGCTGGTACGCTTTAAAGGGGTACGCAGATGTGTACAGTTCACCCTGGTAAGTACACTCTCACTCCACCGGTTTTGTTCAAGTCTCATATTATGTGGGTAATTATTCTGGCATTATAAATCCCTTATTATAGAACTTAACCATTATGCACCACAACTAAAAATTGAAAAATAAAAATCTTTTTTACAAAAAAATACAACCGACCGCGACGTCCAAATAAAAACACTACAAAGTGAAAAATAATTTCAATTTCCGAAGTCGGTTTCAAAAAACGAAGGAACGAAAACAGGATCACCGACTGCCGAAATTAAAGTTGTTTTTTACTTTGTAGTGTTTTTATTTGGACGTCGCGATCGGTTGTATTTTTTTGTAAAAACGGTTTTTTTATCAACTTTTTACGCCGTACTTGATCATGAAAATCCAATAGTGTGTTTTTTATTGTGCAAGTCATACTAAACTCTAAAAGCGCACATGGAACAGGGGCGCCTAGCTAAGTTTTAGGTTTTTCGCAAATAACACCACCTCCCATTTGATGTTCACCACTCCACCGCACACTCCTGTTGGAAATCAGCTGATTCAGAAGTAATTGTGCTCCATTGGTGTAATGAGGATAAACTAATATATAAATCCCTTAGCGGTTTTCCATTTAATTTTGACGTCACCCACCGCCGTTACTGTATTTGCTGCTTTCGCACCAGTTTTTAATTATTTTGTTATACTAATATTTATTTTCCTACCTTCCTCACGAAGCACGGCTACTCTTACCGGCTTCGTCTTCACAACAGCCGATGAGGGGTCGAAGGTTACATTGTAGGTTACTCCCTTGCGCTTCTCGAGGCCTACAAAGAAATATCGTTTAATTAATATTGTACACATTCTATTAGTTCATAATACAAGATCAAATTGAATTGTCTTGTGAAATTTTGAAGACATAAGACACCTCAAGATATAAGACACCCCAACTTTGAAAGTCAAAGGTATTGTTTCATTAATATTGTACACATTCTATTAGTTCATAATACAAGATCAAATTGAATTGTGAAATTTTGAAGACATAAGACCATTTTTAACACTTGACACACTTATATACGATTCTGCTACGACACTGCAGTGCACTTGCATTGTTTTATAAGCGCGTGAGTGACGAACCACGCGTAAGCTGTGCGGTGCGGTGTGTCGTGTTGTCAATAAGCTCATACTTGTTAGGTTACATCCGGCAAATCGTTTGTAAATCGTATCGCGTGTAGTGCGGTGTTGTGCAATGAACAAACGGTCCATACAAATATATGGAACTCTGAATCATGACCACATTTTGTCGTGTCGTGAACAAACGGCCTTTCCATGACATAAAATATGGTAAAAAAAATTGTCTCATTGGGCGCGGAATGTGCGTACTATGAGAAATAACAAGTTGCTTTTTATTGTGTCAATAGTTCGATACCTATCACGTTTGTGAATTTTCGCCAAAATTCACAAACGTGAATTGGTCTGTCGTATGTCGTAATTAAAAATTAAATCCTCTTAAATAAAATAGTACCTTGCCATTCCTGACGAACGCAGTCTTTGTTTGCTTGCAGACATTCCAGTTGATAACTTGTTTCTTCCCACATTCTGAACACATCTATCAACTTTGTGTCTAAAACTTTTTTACCGTTGACTTTAATGATGACCTAAAATAATTATTTAAATAGTAATTAAAATGATTCCAGTGAAATTAATTATTTCACTTAATGTTGTTAAGATGCAATTCCGTGGAATTGTACCTTTATAATGAAACTTTGTTTTCGGCTTATGAAAAATACATACCTCAGAATTCATTCCATATTTCCCAGTGGTACCAACTTGTTTGGCATTTACTCCGTTCTTCTTGAACTCATTGAGTACATACGCTAAATTATCGCGAGAAACTTCGAGAATGATTCCCAGTTCCTCATTGAAAAGTGCTTGAATTTCTGATACATTAGATTCTACGTTGATATCGATGTTCAAACCGCGAATACCTCCAATACCCATCTCTAGGGCTGTGGTTATGAAACCTCCTTCGCTGACATCGTGTCCGGACAATAGCTTACCCTCTGAAATAGATAAACAAGAAATACATTTTTCATAACAGTCAGCTAGAGAATGCGAACTTTTATTTGATATATCGCGTTTTGGAAAAGATTTGGTTTCGAAGTGCCTCATTAATAAAGGGGTAGGTACTAAAATTATTTAGCATCTACGTTGTTGTGCTACTTACCCTTCAATAACTTCTGAGTAACCTTGAACAAAGCTTTGAGAACAGCTGGGTCATCAAGATCTGGTGGATTGTCACCGAGTTGCTTGTAACATTGTGCGAGTGCAGATCCGCCAAGTCTGAAACAATATTCTTTGTTAGAGGAAGATTTTTTTAAATCATTTGTATTTTTTTGACGACCGGCCCTTAGCAAGCATTCCATAGTCGCAAATACTGCGACATATGCAATTGTATCGTACACGAACTTGCGGTAAAAAAAGCCGCGCGGTAAGAATCCTCAACATATCTTACCGCGGCGTGGATATTATTTGCGAATATTTTGAACTCTATGAACGGTTAGAAAGAGACAAAAATCGCGCGATATTTTATCCGCAGTGCGTGTTATTTATGATTTAGGCATAGCACGCACTGCGATTTTAATTCGCGCGAAATATTTTCCGCGCGATCTTTTTAGTACTATTTGAGCGCGTTTTTTTTTCCGCCGTGCGTGCAGCTTCATACATTTCAGTAGGTCACAGAATGGGCGGAAAAAAATTCGCGCGTTTATAAATCGCAGTGCGTGCTATGCCTTAGTACGCGGATAAGAATTCGGGCGCAAGCGTCACAGCTGAGAACGAGGTCCTGGATTCGATTCCCAGGTCAGGCAAAGTATTACCCATCATCTGGACTTTCTAAGTAGTTAGCAGCTCAAAGTCTGGACTTGTGCTCAGGCCTGCTCCCTATTTACTATTATTTATTTACTATTACATGGAACTTAAAAATAACTGGGGAATTGTTGGTGTACTATTGTTCACCTCCTCGGTGAATACAGGCATTATATTACGTTGTATTTTTTTAAATTAAACAAAATCTTTATGGGGCCACGAAGGTGGGGTAAAGTCGCATTTCAAATTGCACTACTAACATAGAATAGATAGTTTTACAAACCTGTACTTTCCAGGGCTGACGGGCACATATACGAGAGCTGATCCGTCTTCTAATAAAGCTGGTTCGATTTTGACTGTAATGTCTGGGCACGGCGCGTACGTTGACACAACTAGAGTTCCCGGTGATTTCACTGTAATAAAAAAGTAAAATAATGATACCCAAATTGCCAGTAAAGAACATACAGAACAGAACAGATCGTCATCATTAATTGCTGGACCATGCCGTGGGGTCTCATCCCATAAAAAGAAACTGCCCCGACGTACTGTACTGATTATACTGATTATTTGATTTATCTGTCGATATCGATTGATTATTAGATGGTGATCTATCTATCGCCGTGGAACGGAACAGAACGCGATCGATTTATAAAAAATAATCGGTATAATCAGATGAAAAACGTTAGTTACGTGACACGGATTCTTTGTATGGGGTGAGGCATCTGTATGCTATTATTATATTATCTGTGACCATGCAATACATTCCGTAGCCACTTCCTCAACACCACTACTTTAGCATTACGTACTTCAAGTTAAATTTTGACTGAGCATTTATAATAAAAAGGTTCTTAAAAAAATTGTTGCAAAGGAATTTGAACCTTATTTTGTATATAATTGAGCGTGTTATTCCAAAACTAGTCAGTGAGTTCAGATTCTAAATTCAAATATACAGACCTTTCTCTCCGGCGACTTGCGCGCACATAGACAACGAGTCCTTCCCGCCGTCCACGGCCACGCCGAGGCTGCCCATGGCGTCGCACACGGCGCGACAAGCCCTCACTAGTGAACCACCTTCTATGCCCGTCTTGCCCGCCCACATCCAGTTGCCCGAACACTTCACGTCTTCTAGCTCACTTATGCCCGCGAATACCTGGGTATGGTAAATATTTATAAAAAGATTGAACAGAAAAAATTGAGTTTAGAAAATATGTGTAATAGTGACTTTATAAGGGCTCCTAAGCTGTTGTCAGATATTTTGTAAATTCTAAGCATTGTTGCTAGCCTTACATTGTTACCTACTGGCTGTAGGTCAATTGCTTCAGTGCCAAAATTTATTCCAAGTTCGTTTAGGAAGGCGTTGTTTTTTTTTTCATCTGCTGAAATCAGACTGGTTATTCCTTCATTTGGCAGTTCGAGATCGTCTCGTTAAGTATCACGAACAATATTAAATTGACGCTATTCTTTTTCTTTTAAGTGGAAGTTAGAGTCCGAGGGCTCCAGTAGTGCCGCAGCGAGTTCATTTCTGTGATTTTGAATTCTTTCCTTATAAGACTTGTACGGCGTTTGACGTGGAAGGCATGATTGAGTAACAAAAATCTTCATATTTCATATTTATTATATCGCAAAGAACAGTGGTGAAATGGCCTTTAAAACTTATGTACACATTTAAAAGTAAGACTCACCAAATTAGTAAGGGCTTCGCCAAGCGACATGCGAGCACCCGCAGCTGGGTCCAACAGACCCTTGATGTTCTGAGTGCCGATGGACGTGGCAGACCCCACGAGGTCGTAGTACGACAGCGCGATGATCGCGCAGTCCGCGAGAGGCGTGTGTAGCGGACCCACGCACTGCTGCTGAGCTATCAAACCTGTGACGCAACGGTCCACCTGGGAAATACAGATAAAGTTGTTATGGGCTCTAGGTTTTCTACAGAGTTTACGGTTCATGTTTTTTTTTTATTTGCTGTTTTTTTGTGGAGTCACGCTGGTGTTTTTCTGTATCGTGGATGCATTTATAATTTCTGTGCTTATCTTCTCTTCTTCTTTCTTCTAACGTACCTATAGGTAACCGATTTAGATGAAATTTAGTGTCTCATTGCTAAGAAGAAAAATTTGGTTCAAATAAATCTCACTAGATGGCGCGACATGTACACATACAAATCAATAGAATTGTGTGTTAAATTAACATTTTCTGGAATTGAACATAAAATTGTATTTTCTTGTTTAATTAACTCTCCTAAGTGCAAAATTATGGATTATTGGGCTCTTAATTCACATTTCAAAGATTATTTGTACGGATCATTTAAAATTGATGCCAATAGATGGCGCATTTTTAAATTTCTGAGGCATTCCGCTCGATTGTTAAAATTTGCATTGTAACACATTTTGGTGCAAAAAAAAACTGTAAAAACGTGCATAAAAAAAATACTATAAAACGAACCTTCACTGTATTTAAAGAAAAAAAAAATCACGAACCTAGTAAACCCTTTCACTTGCAAGTCGCTGCTAACACCATCTATTGCCGTGAAACTGGATCGAACGCGATTGATGTACTTACAGAAATAACAAGATTAATCAGATGAAAAACACTAGTTACGTCGGCACGGTTTCTTTGTATGGGACCAGGCATCTGTATGCTAGTATTATATCATCTGTGGTATGGATATAGTTTCGAGACCTTCGGAAGAATATAGGATAGTTTTATCCCAGAAATAAACCTTAAGGGGTGGACCCTTTCCACCCCTTAAGGTCTATTAGGTCGAAGTTTGTATGATGATGGTGGAACAAAGTAAAGCGGGCCACACGCCTACAATATTATACCGCGATTTAATAAATTAACTATTCGAAGTACTAACGCTACGCAGACGATATCGCGGGCAAAAGCTAGTCATAAAATAAATTGTCCCATTCGGAAATCGTAACAGCGAAAGGTAGCGGCCTAATAATTATTTCAACGCGCCCGTGATCAATCTTCAATTAATTGATAATCTGACGTGGAAACGGAATATTACTGCATAAGTAGTTTGCAAAGGTAATCTGAATCTTTCAAAAATCTCTTAATGATTGATTTATTACGTAATAAACATACCTTATTGGTCAAGTATCTCTTGCTGGCAACATTGACGAGCCTCAACACTCGGTCGAGAGCATTGTGGACGGTTATATTTTGTGGCAGAGACAGCGGCAGCTTTGTTCTCTTCTCAGTGACCAAATCGAAAGTCTTTCGTGGCATATTACCTAGTTAAAGAATTCATTATATATTAGTTAAATATACTAACGCCATGCCTGAATTTTCAGATATGGTAGTCATGGTCAGAGGTGTATAATAAGATTAATGTTATTTCGTTTCATTCTTTGTACTCGGAGTCTATCCTAATGACGTCAACCTGACAGAAATGTATGCTGGTATAGTCCCTGGCATGTAACTTGGCAAGGTTTTTGCGTAGTGGGGGTAAATTCACGCATAGTGCGCGGACTGACCAACCACCATATAGAGCGAACGGAACGTAGCCGCGACACGATTGGTCAATCGATCCTAATTAAGCAACCAATTGCGGGCTCGAAACGGTGCTAAAAGTTCCCGGCGTCCCGCTTGGTAACCAAAGAGACCTTAAAAACGACTTTTGCGCATCTAACGACTCATACCAAGTTACGTGCTGACAACTATATTATACTTAGCGTGTTTTTACAAATATTTGCTCCAAATCTCTATCACAAAATGAACTTTATTTTAATATTAGTAAGATTCGTTTTGCATTGCCAAAATTTCGCAAATATTTTGCCAACTATGCCAAGTGTAGTGCCAGCATTAGACTTAGCTTTTATGGAAATTATATATTAGGTAAGAAGTTATTTATTAATAAGGTCATTATTTTGTAGTAGGTACTATTACGTAAACAAATGATTATTCCGTCGGTCTCTTATCTATAAATCGGTATTGATACAAATAAACTTGGCGTGGTTGCTAATATAGCGCAATTCAATGTGTGACTTTATGACGCAAAGGAGTAAGTGACCTCAAACAAGATAATTATGTAGAATATTGTCTTGAAATAAATTACAACAGCTGATGACATACCTAATTAGTATTTAGAACAAATCAAATTGATCCCAGTCAACCATTTTACGCTCTTTTGCCCTTAGCAATAAGGTTGAAAAGCGGTAGACTTAACTTTCGTATGTATACAGGATATCATAAAGAAATGACGTCTAACATAAAATACAGGATATTCCCAAATGTATTTACATAATATAATGAAATAGTGTACTTACCTAATACAGCTTCTAAATGAAGATCAAATGGCAACTTAGACTTGGTATCAGGTTTGAGCCTCTCCGTTCTGTTCAAATACTTGTCTGTGTATGAGTCTTCCACCAGACTCATGTAGCCATCTCCTGTGACTTCGCCAACAAATGACACAGGGCATCTTTCACGAAGACAAATATCTGCAAAGAATAAGTATACAGTACATGAGTCAAATTAGTTGAGGCATTACTGTCTCTTTCCATTGTTTATAGGTAAAGCTCCCTGAAAGATTTATGATCATACCTTCAAGAACTGGCCTGTTTTCTTTAGAACAAAGCAACGCGTCGTTTTCCTGGTACTCAGCACCCCAAAGCTCCAGTGTAGTGATAGTTGGATCTCCCAACTGGAACTCTTTAGTGTAAACAACTGCACCTTCTGGTTCCACCAATTCTTTGAGCACATTTCCATTACCGCCGGCTCCTTGGTCATGGATAGCTGTGAAGTCCGTAAGAAAGTTAAGAATTGGGTCTTAGAAGCGGCAAGTTAAGGTTCAATTTTCATTGTACTTACATTCAACAGGGTTGATTTCTGCTTCTAGACATCCTCGCACGACTCTGTTAAGACGATTTCCCATTTCCGCATCACCTATAAGAAATTTCGATAAGAAAAGAATTTGTTTCACTTTTATGAGTCCGCAGATTAATGGGACTGATGACAGTCTTTAGATAAATACTTGTTAGTATTAGTTTAAAAAGCTTCTGTCGTTTTTCAGGATTTTAAGTTTTTTTTAAAGATATGCTTTGTTATCTCACCTCTCTGCACAGCCCCAAAATCTAAAGCGTGATCTCTTGAGTCGCCTCCCTGGACGGCCACTGAAGAGGCAGCGCCACCACCAACTCCGATACGGTACACTGGACCACCAATCTTTACAAGCATCATGCCTGTAAGGAATTGAAAAAAATATTTTATACTATGCAGAATAGAAATGTTTGATGTCGATGATGAGGTGAAGCAGAGACAACTGTGAAATTCACAAGGAGGTACTGGCTCCGAGTTACTGATTTTTTTATTTACCATGGAATTAAATGACAAAAGATTGTTGGAAAACAGGTTAAAGTTGTCAAAAAATAAAAAGCCCTTTTTGACAGCCATAAAAATACTCAATAATAATTAAACTTGATGTTTGCGAATGATACTCGTTGTTATAGTGTATGGGTAACATAGTAATTAATTAGGATTATGAATTTGATTTTTCAATTTCCTACGTAGAATGTTATTGCGGCATGTAAAATGAGAAATGTCAACGGACTTCTTAAATGTGACGACTTTAGTTAGACAGATCTTCCAATGTAAAAATTTCTATAAAATAGAGGTTGCCCCAAACCTTTATCTGGTTTGTTCTTTTTAATCATGTTATGTGGCATGTATCCAATACCACCACTAAACATGATTGGTTTCACGAATTCCTCTCTAACATTGTCGCCATTCTTTAAGCCGTATGATTGAACGAATCCTGCAATACAAAAGAATTTATATTATAGACCCTTCAGTCACTAGTATAGACCTCAAAATATTTAATTACTTCAAAACAGTGAAACACTTTACCTGAAATCAATGGCTCTCCAAACTTGTTACCATAGTCGGAAGCACCATTACTGGCATCAATAATGATTTGCAGAGGGCTTGCAAAGTTGTTGGGATACTCCCAACCCTTCTCTTCCCATGGCATTTCATAACCTACAAAATGAAAACATTATGAAGTTAAATTAAACAAACCTACAAATAAAAAGTATGCATTTTATTCATTAAACTGCATTTGTCTATCAAATAATTTATGAATTGAATATGTACTAACCAGGTACATGCAGATTGCCAACACTGTATCCCGCAGTGCCAGCAACGGTGTGTCCACCACGACCCACACCTTGAACATCTCTGATACGTCCACCGGTACCAGTAGTAGCTCCACTAAACGGTGCCACTGCAGTAGGCATATTGTGAGTCTCAGCCGTGAATATGATGTCAGACTCGGTCACCTCTTTAACAACCTGAGATGCATCACGGACATTTGTTGGCCGTAGTTTCGTGTGTTTAAAACCTTTGATGGCACTGTAATTTAATAACAGTTAAGTTCTATGAAGTATTTAATTTTAAACAATAAAACTTAACATCACGCGAGGGCGAGGCCGAGGGGAGGGTTAGGCAGTGGTGCTAACTATAGCAATTATTAAATACAATAAAAATTGTATTGAAGCTTAGCTTCTGCCAGCGGCTTGGCCTGTGTGATAGTCGGAATAAAAAAAAATTTTGCCAATGTGCTATTCCAGACTATCCAGATCTGTTCAGCCGTTCTGGCGTAAAATAATAACAAATATCCATTCATTCATCCTCACAAGCTTTCACGTTTATAATAGAAGTAGAATACAACATACCTACTATTGTCACCAAATTTAATGACATTATTATCGTTGGAAGTTTTCTGAGTAGAAGCTACCATATCAATTAGAGACTCATCTATTTCTTGACCATCTAATAATAATTTCCCCTGTGGAAAAAAACTTAATCATTATTGTTGTTTCTTATAGGTTTTTTATAAGTAATGATAAGAGATTTCAATACAATGTACCTTGAAGAACCAATGACGCGAATGCTCACTGTTACTCTGGGCAAGGTCAAATAACTCAACACTTGTTGGGTCACGCTTCAATTTGTTAACAAACATATCCATATAAAAGTCCATGTCCCAGGAGTCAAAGGCAAGACCTAAAATAAACGATTGAGTTAATAAATGATTCGCAGTAATTACACTAAAACTAAATAAAATTATTGGAAATGAATCCAATAATACTCACCCAATTTTTTATTGACTTTTTCCATAGCTGGTCTACCTTCCTTCTGGAGAGGCACCACAAACCAAGGTTCTAAATCTTTTGGTAGTCCCTCATTGAAACTAGTCCTAGGAAGGTTGTCCTTTGTGTAAATACACTGTGTCATCCTGTCATGCAATGGTGCAGCCAAGGCCTCATGTAACTTTTCAGTGAGATTTTTTCCTTTTGCAAAGGTGATTTGGTATCTTGTTGAAACTTCCAACCTAATGACATCACGCAAACCGACACTCTCACATATCTGAACAGAGTTACTTGAGTCAGCTGTTGAGAAATTAAACCTGCAACCATTTATTTTATTAAAATATAGATAAAACATTTTTATATAGGATAAGTCACAGTCAAATATAGTTAAGCAGCTCAGACATTAATATTGAAAACATACCTTGGTCCAATCTCAATAATAATTTGATTTCCTTGCACATTCTTGTACACAGTTTCATTTCTCAATGCTTGAGGCTGTAGGGGAGAACTGAGCAGCCACTTCAGAACTTTAATCTGATTAATGTTAAGATAGTCACAACCTTCACGTAGCTCCACATGGTAACAGAGTTCAGTTGATAACTTTGCTACATCAATATCAACTAATTGCAATTTCTCAAGGATCTCCTTGGTCTTATGTGCACTGAATGCTTCAGAACAGAAGAATCTTATTATACACATGTTGAACACAATGTACAAACAGAACAATATCCAAATTCAGAATGATTGGAGAATGAACTTCACGACGTTGCTAGTAAATATCTTACATCAATGTCAGAGTTCAATTGTTATCAATTATTCAATGTTATCTGTAACAAACAAAAGACAAACAACTTTAGCTTATGCAATTCCGTAGTGTTCAACTAAAATTAACACAGTAGTTTGGGTCAATAACAATTTAAATGATTAACCTTTTGTTGAAAAAGTTGTAGATTGTTGTGAAATTTAAAATTAGATTATATTAACTGCAGACATACTTTGTATATTTGTTCAAAATTATGAAGTAGGAAAATTCTGATCCTATAAATTATTAAGTTCTTGTTATGAAAGAATCTTACTGTGAGTGATATATTTGTCTTTCACAGTAAAATTCACTCCAATTACAACTCTAAGTAACCTTAACATAATTTTTTGGATTATACTGTCAACAAACTTGAAGACTCCCTATTTCCGCTGCTTTTAGATAGCCTGTACTAATGAAACAATCTTTGTAACAAAAGTTTTTGTTTCTAAAACTTTTAACTTTTTGATGTATTAGGTATGTTGCCTCCTACCTTGTTGTGTTTATATGGGTATCAGTTGAATAGTTGGTGTACAAGAGAGAATTAATGTTAGCACATTGCCGTCCAAGGGCTGTAAGATAATAACAGAAAAAAAATAAGTAAGAACTTATATAAATATTTGCTACACGTGCTTTCAAAAGAAGTGGTGCTGCTTAATGCCGGTTCAAACAAAACTATAACTACTCTTCTAATAAATTAATGAAGCATAAAATTGAGTACATTATTGTTCTTATCAACTTTTTTTATTTCCGAATCTAAAGTAAACTATCAAACTAACATAAAGGAAAAATTACAGAAAATTCTTGCTCAACTCTTGAAGATTACACCAATTAAACACTCGGAGAAAGTTAATCCGTATTGTTTTTTTTAACTGCTATTGCAAGCTATTGATTAAGATTAATGTCCCACAACTTAACGAACTTTTTCATTAATTTCTTTACAAAACATTGATTATTCTATAATTTGGTATTAAAAATGCACCAAACCTACCTAACGTATCTGGCTGGCAGGGGGAGGCCGGGAGGCCGAAAAAATCAAAAATCAAAACAAACAAAAACCGTATGGTTTTAAAAAGTTAGAAAATGTGGCAGGCAAAGGAAAGGTCAGGTTGTGCTTCACAGCTTTGCACAGCCATACAGACACCACTTCTCTAATCTGTGACTCTAATAATCGTTTCGTATATTTAAAAAAGTTTTTTTTGTGTTCGACCGAAAGTTCGGTTTCAGTCGAGTTTCGACAAAAAAACTAGTTTCCGTCGTAGTTTCGGCAGGTTTGCCGACGAAACGGAAATTGCATTATGGTGTTCTCGCGTTGTGATTGGTCATGTTCGGCACGTTAAGGCATAACACGCACTGCGATTTTTATTCGCGCGAATAAAAATCGCAGTGCGTGCTAAGCCTAAATCCCATCCAAACGTGTAGGCGACGACGATATTTTGCCGCGTATAAGTGCCTTTTTGGTCTCGCACGGGGTTATTTATATTTTATTATTGTTTGTGTTTTACTTATCTCGTGTCTCCTGTGTGGGTCACAAATAAATATGTTTTCTTTCTTTCTTTCTTAATCATGTCGTGACTGGCTTGTGATTGCAATTCGTTTTGTTTGTTGTGAATTTTGAGTGGCCATCACGTAGGTTACGGTGCTGCCTTGGCGACATCGCAACTGAGGTGGATCGCAATGACGTATGGGGCCTCCCATACATAAACGATATCGCGGCTGAGGGTTGGAGGCCGCGGCGGGAGAGGAGTGCCAGTATTACGGTGCGCCGCTCTCCCTATCTTCCGTGGCCTTGGGGTCGCCACCGTCTGATGCAGGACGTGGTGGGGCCGCAGGTGAGGAGGAGTGTCAGTATAGCGTTGGCGGCTCTCCCATCTCCTGCGGCCGATGGTAAGCCGGATGGCAAAATGGTAGGTGGCGGGGCCATTGACCTTGACCCGTCTCAAGGGGACCAAGGGTGCCATACACGGGGTCGTCTGGCACCCATGTGCTGATTTGGTCCCTGCGGTGGTCACGGTGCAGCGTACAGTGTGTTCTGGTGCTCCGGGGATGGGAGGCACTTCCCAGAGGAGGGTACGGTGACGGACAGCTGCGGTGGTATAGCGGTGAATGCTAACGCGTTCCCATGTTCCCGCCATAAGCGGCATAGGAGGACACCGTGGAGTTTTAGTGGGTTGGAGTCCCACATAACTGCACTATCTCCCCGTGGTAGCGCAGCATGCATGACGATTTATCCAGGATAAAATAAAAAAATAAGATTGAAAACTTAAAAAATATGTTGAAGATTGCATAGCTAAGTGATTTAAAGATAAAAAAATACAGACTGACTGAAATAAAGAAAACGTTATTATAATAATAACGTTTTCTTTATTTTTCTCTTAAAATATGTTCCTTATTAGGAAGTTTCGTTTGGACACAAAATTCGGTTTCCGTCGTAAAAACCAGTTTCGGTCGGACACAATTTATTTTTTTCCCTTCGCTTCCGTGACACAGCATGTTAATTTATTCGAAAAAAAAGTAGCCTATGTCACTCAACGAGAGTAGATCAGACCTGCCACGCTATTATGTCTTTTCTATTTTGTTTAATAATGTTATCGGTTAACAATGCTTCACTCAACAATTCATTAGTAGTTTTATTTTTATGTACAGCTAGGGCGTCGCCGTCGCGTAGATGGCCCATGGGAGGCAAGTTGATATAAAGGCGATGGGAAAGTATGAATTTTAAACAGTCAAAAGCACTAGACATGAAGCTCACTGCGAGCGTGTCTTACTCCTACAGCGATTGTGATAGTATAATATAGTAATCATTAGATAGAGATGGTGCAAAGTCCAATGTGTAAAGCTGCATAAGGAGTCCTGACTGTACTTACATTTTTTTTCAACAGAATGACAAGAATTTGGAGTAAAATATAGGATAGAAGAAAAATAGGGATGAATTTGGAGGCAATCAAATAGTCCATTGAAAAGAAAATTACAAGATTTTAATATCAAGTAGTCAAGTGAGCTAAGTACTCTGTGAGTGAGATTCTTTTCGGGGTTCCGTACCCGAAGGGTTCAAACGGAATCCTATTGCTGCCACTCACGTGTCCGTGACTCAGTCCGTCCGTCCGTCACTCCGTCGTCTGTCACACAGGTTACCCGATAACGATATATTACTTTCCTGTATGTTATCAGCCAAACGGTTGGAGCTACAGTATTTAAATATTCACAGTTTAAGCATCTTGTTGACCCAAAGCCATATAAATTGACAAACAAAATATTTTAAATGTTTTTAATACCCACAGCTAAAGGTCCCCCTTTAGCTAAAAAACAAAATTTAGACCTTCCCCATCGGGTGGGATATTGTTCAAAACAAAGGAATGAGAAGCCATTAGCCACCAAATACAGTTCTAGTTTTTATAAAATTTTGTTGCGTAGATTTTTTTTACTTCTCTTTCACCTATGAACTTGAAAAGTGACAGTATTTTCTAATGTTTATTATCGATTTTTTTATTAAGTTAATTATAACAATATCTTCAGGGGTTTTTATAAACGGCTCGACCACTTTTTTATTATAAGAAATCTTGTACTACTAGCACTATGCTAACACACGTCCGGATTTGGTCTGGCCGGACTAACTCGGCCCACAAATCCGTTCTCGCTTATAGTGCTAAAACACGTCCGAATCAGTGTATATTAGTAATCTTTGGTCCGAATTTGGCCCGGCCGGACTAACTCCGCCCACAAATCCGTTCCCGCTTACACACGCTTGAACCTGGGCCTGCAGTCTCGACATAGATAGCGATCGTTATCTCGTAACGATCGGTCGCTAAGTCCTAACGATCGGAAGATAACGATTTTTGGTAGTCTCGACAGTCAAAGCTATCGATTTTTGACGTTTGTCATCGCAAACTTAACGTATATTGTCGCTAAGTTAACGATTTATCGGTATGATATCGAATTTCCTAGCGAGCATTTTTGACAGCCCGATAAGTGTCGTAACGATCGTTATCATTGGTTTTAGAGGTTACAAAAACAATAAATAAATAATAATTAGAGTAATATGGCTGTATAGTATTAAGCGTGGGCTTTGGTCGTGCTCGAAAACAGACTCGATATAATAATGAGGCGGAAAAATGCACGAAACCGGCGTGAAGGTGAAAATCCTTTGGATTTAGAGGATGGCCAATTTATCTATCTTTACCGAATAAACAAGGACGTTTCATGAGCTCGTTGGTGAACTTCGCCCAACTATTCAAAGATGAGGGCCTTACGGACTTTCTGTAGAGTTTCAAGTGAGTGTCTATGCGTTGGGTACTTAATGTGCCTAAATAATATTTCTATTATTTTTTTCTAATATCCAAGATGTAATGTAATTTTCTTCATAATAGTCAAGTGGGTGCTAACACTGCTAACAACTACATATTGGCTTGCAGTGGGGCTGCAGCATAAGCTAAAAGTCAGTTAGCCGATTAGTAGGTACATGCTGTAATCAATGAAAACCTTTTAAGATGATACGTTAAATTGCCCATGATCCAAGAAGAACGGTGTGCAGTTAAAGGGAAGTTTAGAAATGCTCCACAGCCATAGACTGCACACTACCCACTGCCCACCACTCATAGACTGCACACATAAAAAAAATATCAATGGGGACCACCGTACATGGCTGCTTGGTAACTAATAATAAATGTTTATTATAATCTGCTGAAAGTACATTCTATGTTTTATCTTTTAGGTGATGATATATATCCTCTGAAACCATGGTTGAAGACTCCTTTAAAAAATCAGCACCCAGGGAAACTGGAGTATCAATAAACAAATACTCATTGTTCAGTCAGGAATGTCGTTGAAAGATGCTTTGGTGTGCTGAAGTCTGTTTTTAGGTGTCTGTCTCACCAACGCATGAATACACATGTATAAAATATAAATTACATGAACCAGAAGCCACCACACCCACTCCCATGAAGATGGCCTAGAAGTAACAGGTACCAAATCAAATGATTTATTTTAAGGTTTTATGTTATATTATATTTATTAAATAGGTATACCTATATTTGCATAACACATAATTTTCCCTAGATCTTTATACCTATTTCATTAGCATCTCCATTTATTTGACCCAAAGGTGATATATAATGGCTTATAGCATCAAGTCCGACTTATGCCGTTGTGTATCATTGTATGAATACTCCTAAAATCTTGTTTTTGTTATACAGGACTTGTGTGGTGCACTGAGTGAGCTGTTGCAGAGTGCATAAGAAGACTCAATAATACTAGTTTTACATAATTTTATTTTATTGACCCTCTGTGATTAAAATAAAAAACATATAAAACCATTTATTATTTTTATTTACAAAAGTTGTAAAACTGTCCGCTATTGAATTTGCAGCCTATGCAAATAGCATCCACGCCTCGGCTTGTACCTTGCCTGCCTCTGGCAGTGTCTGATTGCACTTGAGTTGCAGCTGCCACCATCTGTAAAAAAATTAGATGTACTAAAAATGTCTCTTAATGCTCTAGTGATTCTAATAATAAAAAAGAAAATGGCATAGTATCCGGGCAGTCTGTGCCAAATGTGTACTCTACACTAATTAAGGATATTATGCGTCTCTCCACTTCAGTCAAAGAAGCAGTGATGACGCCTCGGTTGCCAGTTTGAATGATTTGTTTTTATAATTATGCTGCCTTAGTGCGGGCGCAGATTTTTAAGTCTATCCAAACCTGTAATTAGGATACCTATTGTATTCTACTAAATATAAATAAAACTGACGTGGCTTGTACTTACATTTAAAAACCAACTTGATATTTAACGTAATGTACTGCTCGGGGGACTTATTGGATCTGTTTGGGAGTTTGTTGAGTTTCTCGGGAACTTCCTTCCATGTTTCAAAATTTGCCCGTGTGGACGGGCTTCTAAAGTTGCCAAATGCGCATCAATATGCCCCGAAGTACGCCTGAAACATTTAAGATATTCATTAAGTAAACACAAACTATTCAATTTAGTACCAAAAATAGGAATCGAAAATTGTTGTAGGTTGTTATTACCTGACGCTCACGCTGCTTGCTAGCACTCGGGCTAGGGCCTGCGCCTGTGTCACTGTCCTCCACTATAGAAATACGGTTCTTTTCCAGTTTTTAATCAATTCCAATTCTCGTCGTATTTTGTGTACAAACAAACTTGACAATTGACATTGACAGTTTGTTTCCCATGTTCAACGTCTGTGTTGCAAGGAAGCGAACTATTTTCTTCTTTGTTATGCGTATTTTTAAAAACGGCATAAGCTACTTACAAGTTTCGATGCAAACAATTGTTAACATGATAAGGTTTACCTATCTTCTGCACAATTTTCAAGGAAAAATAGTTTTTTTTGAATATCTTGTCTACCAATTTTCCCTATGATACAAGGATTTTTTTCAACTGCCATCATTTTTCAAAAAAATCACCGCACTATGAATACGAACATCGCTAGCCTACCGACAACGTTAAGTCAATATAGTGTCAGATTTTGCACGCTAACTCGGCTGTCGAGACTTGCGTTTATCGTTAGCGTCGTTACGGCAAGCGTATTTTGTCGGTAAGAGATAACGATCGTTACTTAACGTAACGATCGCAAACTATGTCGAGACTGCAGGCCCTGGTCCCCCGGAATGACTAGACACTTAACGACAGCAGTTGCTGTGACACTTGTCGCGCAGGCAGGCTGGCCAACTTAGGGCTTTCAGCCTCAAATTTAGGGTAAAAATATCCAAGTTGGGCTTTTTTTAGGGCCTAAATATATTTTGGGCTATTTTTAGGGGCATAAATAATATTTCATGCATTACTAACGAAACCGATTGTCCCTTCAATTCAATTCAATTTTTATGTTTATAGCTCCATCGATGAACATTCGATGATTTTGCCAATGTCAAGGTAGATGAAAATAGTCGGTTTAAAATTATGCATACTGTCATATAACTATTGATCAGTGTTTGTAGCGATGACCTCCATTGTTCACCATGCTAAAAAGGGACAAAACAATTTTGGTTAAAACATATAGGACAGCACAAAATAAATGTTAAAACTTCAAGTATATAATACATAAATAGAAATACTAGCTACAGTTGGATTTTGTTACTATTAATAAATCTATAAAGAATTTTTACTGCGGGGGTATGGACTAAAGTCAATAGAAACGGGATGTTAATTGGGCGGGGAATGTTATCAGGAAGCAAGTCGTAAAGGGGAATAGTTAAACGAGGACAGGAAAAAAATAAGTGCTCCAGAGTACCTTCCGCTAGACCGCATTCACACAAAGAATTGTCTCTCACGTGTATTTTGGCCAAAAAGACAGGAGTGCAAACAAACCCAAGTCGGAGTCGAATTATAACGGAGGTAGCTGATTTATTTGAAAATTTAAGTTTGCTGAACGAACATTTAGAAGGAATATATGGTTGAATAGAGCCATAAAATTTTCCCTTCAATAAACGTGAGTTTTGCCAATGGGTATTCCAGCTCTTCATCATCTCTGGTTTAGCAAGACAGCGCAAATCACGGGGATAACAAGATGGACGTGATTCGATCCCATTCCGAGTAGCCGACTTGGCAATCGAGTCCGCATTCTCGTTACCAACGATTCCAGAATGACTAGGGATCCAAGCCAGTGCAATCTCTATACCTAAACAGTGGCATCTATAAAGAAGTTGTTTTATCTGTAAAACAAGAGAAAAATTGTGACGAGAACGGAAAGGCGACTTTAATAAATCCTGAAGGCAGCTTAGAGAATCCGAGAGAATTAGGGATTTGTTGAGTCCATGCGATTCAATGTAGGAAACTGCTTCCAGGAGAGCTATTGCTTCCCCAGTATAAATAGAGCCAAATGGAGAACTACGAACATTAAGGATAATTTTGAATTTTGGGATCCACACAGCAGAACCGACATTGCTATCATCTGACAACTTAGAAGCGTCAGTAAATACCGTGAGCCAATCGTGCCAGTCCTCAGCTAGAATTCTGTTGAGTTTATCATTGGCTGCAGGGTCATGTTTAGAGATACTAAAGTTAAGAATAATTTTTGGTTGGAATAGTAAGGAGTCAAAATCTACTTCAAATAGAGGGTCCGTTTTTGATTGGACTAAAGAAATGTGCATATTATTAAATTTCCTAAAGCTAATAACAAGTAGAGGAGGATTTTTATGGGTCCAATAGGGGGACGTTGGGATTAACTCACAAAGAGTACGAATAAGGGGGAGAAGGGGATGAGATTTGTTCTGGATGACTTTATAAAAAAACCTATCACAGAGAAATTGTCTACGAAGGTGAAGTGGGGGCTCTAAACATTCTACCTGAAGGGCATTTATAGGTGAGCATTTCATAGCTCCCGTGATAATGCGCAAGCCCTTGGATTGGATCTTTTCAAGTTTGCAGAGGGCTATTTTGTTGCACGGTTCCAGGAGAAAGCTTCCATAGCCAAAGTGACTACGAACTATGGCATTGTATAAGATTTTCTGGGAAGTTGGATGAGCTCCCCAGCGTACTCCAGAGAGGGACGCAGGACATTAATGCCTTTTTCACATTTTTTGGAAATGTAGTCCAAATGATTGTAACCAGATAATTTTGAGTCAAGAATAAGGCCAAGAAATTTAACTTTGTCATGAATCAAAATGGGTTCATTTTCAACTAAAAGGTTTATCGGGGGAATATTACGTTTGCGGGAAAAGACAACAGCATTACACTTGGGGACTGACAGGCTTAGGCCGTGGTCAGTCAACCATTGATTTAAATAGTGAAGTGCAGAATTTAAGCGAGATGCGGAATCAGAGAAGGAGGCTGAACTACAGTAGAGAGCAATGTCGTCAGCATATTGTAAAATTTTACAGAAGCAGCTAACTGAAGACTCTAAATCATAAGTGTATAGATTATAAAGAATTGGGCTTAAGACCGACCCCTGAGGTAGGCCCTTCCACACTAGACGGCTTGGAGAAAGGGAGTTTTGAAGGCGAATTGAAATAGAGCGGGACATAAGGAGATTACAGATGATGTTGACCATCCTCACAGGGATACTCAGCTGTAGCAGCTTTTGCCTGAGTATTGGAAGTTGGACATTATCGTAGGCTGAAGCTATGTCTAGAAAAACACCAAGAACGCTTTCATTTTTGGAAAAAGCAATGCGGACGTCAGAAAAGAAAATGCTAAGGCTATCCAGAGTGCCCATACCCCTTCGAAAACCGAACTGAGATCTGGATAAAATGCCTTTGGTTTCTAAGATCCATTCAAGCCGGTTCTTGATAAGGTTCTCCATGATTTTAGACAAGACAGAAGATAGAGCGATAGGGCGATACGAAGCTGAGTCTTTTGGGTCTTTTCCCGGTTTCAATATTGGGATAATGATTTGGGATTTCCATGACTCTGGAACTTGGCCTGTATGGAAAAAGGAATTTATTAGGTTGAGGAAGAGTAGTTTACAGTTAGAAGAAGATTTGGAAATGAAGGAGTAGGGGATTCCATCGACACCCGGAGCAGAATCACGGAGGTGATCCAAGGCACATGTCAATTCTGAATAAGAGAATGGGTCATCAAATCTATCAGAGGAAGAGGGCGAAGAAGGATTTATAGTGGGAAGGCAATCAAAATTAGGAACAACGGGGGGGGCTAATTTAATTATGAAGTCTTCCAACCAGGAACTTGTGTCGTTGGTCGAAATGTCAAGAGGCTGATCACAAGCTTTGCGGTAGATTTTTATTTTTTTCCACACAAGGGAAACTGGGGAACGTGGAGAAAGAGACTCACAAAATTTGAGCCAACCACTTCTTTTTTTTTTGCCAATAACCTACGTGTATTTGCAGAAGTCTTTTTAAAATTCAAATAATCAGTCATGTTTAGACTAGAGGAGAAAGTGTTCTCAGCTACTTTGCGTTTGCGAACGCTATCCGTGCACTCAGCATCCCACCAAGGTGGAGAAGGTAATAAGTGACGGGCGGAGTTCTTCAGGGGTATTGAAAGGTCGGCCGCTTTTATCAAACATTCAACGAAATCGTTGTAGAGGGCAAGGGAGTTGGAAGGATTTATTTGGGGAAAGTTTTGGAGTTCAGAGTCCAGATGGGACGAGAACTTAGGCCAGTCGGCTTGGGGAAGGCGATATTTTTGTAGAGGTTGGATTGGAGGAGAACGAGGATGAGAACTAGGAAATGAAATAAGTATAGGAAAATGATCACTCCCGAAAGAATTAGGGAGAACAGACCAGGAAGCTGTTGAAACTAAGGAAGGAGAACAGAAAGAAAGGTCTGGAACACTAATATTTTGGGTAGGGGAAACCCTACGGGTAGCAGATCCATCATTAAGAATGCAAAGGTTGCGGTCATCTAAAAGGTCTAACAAAAAACTGGAAGCGGGGTCATTACAGTGAGAGCCCCAAAGAGTGTGACGGCAATTAAAATCACCTAACACAATCAAGGGGGATGGAATAGAAGAGAGTATAGAGTTAAACTCAGACAAAAGATTAGCGTTGGGGTGAGGAATATAGGCAGATACATAGGATATGTCCTTGGCTCTTACTGCAACTACATGTAGACCAGGATCATGACGGGGGAGAGGAATTTCGGAAAAAGTGATAGATCTGCTAACCATAAGGGCGCAACCCGCCCATCCGTCATCTCTATCGTCCCGAAGATGTGATTGGTCATGTTCGGCACGTTAAGGCATAACACGCACTGCGATTTTTATTCGCGCGAATAAAAATCGCAGTGCGTGCTAAGCCTAAATCCCATCCAAACGTGTAGGCGACGACGATATTTTGCCGCGTATAAGTGCCTTTTTGGTCTCGCACGGGGTTATTTATATTTTATTATTGTTTGTGTTTTACTTATCTCGTGTCTCCTGTGTGGGTCACAAATAAATATGTTTTCTTTCTTTCTTTCTTAATCATGTCGTGACTGGCTTGTGATTGCAATTCGTTTTGTTTGTTGTGAATTTTGAGTGGCCATCACGTAGGTTACGGTGCTGCCTTGGCGACATCGCAACTGAGGTGGATCGCAATGACGTATGGGGCCTCCCATACATAAACGATATCGCGGCTGAGGGTTGGAGGCCGCGGCGGGAGAGGAGTGCCAGTATTACGGTGCGCCGCTCTCCCTATCTTCCGTGGCCTTGGGGTCGCCACCGTCTGATGCAGGACGTGGTGGGGCCGCAGGTGAGGAGGAGTGTCAGTATAGCGTTGGCGGCTCTCCCATCTCCTGCGGCCGATGGTAAGCCGGATGGCAAAATGGTAGGTGGCGGGGCCATTGACCTTGACCCGTCTCAAGGGGACCAAGGGTGCCATACACGGGGTCGTCTGGCACCCATGTGCTGATTTGGTCCCTGCGGTGGTCACGGTGCAGCGTACAGTGTGTTCTGGTGCTCCGGGGATGGGAGGCACTTCCCAGAGGAGGGTACGGTGACGGACAGCTGCGGTGGTATAGCGGTGAATGCTAACGCGTTCCCATGTTCCCGCCATAAGCGGCATAGGAGGACACCGTGGAGTTTTAGTGGGTTGGAGTCCCACATAACTGCACTATCTCCCCGTGGTAGCGCAGCATGCATGACGATTTATCCAGGATAAAATAAAAAAATAAGATTGAAAACTTAAAAAATATGTTGAAGATTGCATAGCTAAGTGATTTAAAGATAAAAAAATACAGACTGACTGAAATAAAGAAAACGTTATTATAATAATAACGTTTTCTTTATTTTTCTCTTAAAATATGTTCCTTATTAGGAAGTTTCGTTTGGACACAAAATTCGGTTTCCGTCGTAAAAACCAGTTTCGGTCGGACACAATTTATTTTTTTCCCTTCGCTTCCGTGACACAGCATGTTAATTTATTCGAAAAAAAAGTAGCCTATGTCACTCAACGAGAGTAGATCAGACCTGCCACGCTATTATGTCTTTTCTATTTTGTTTAATAATGTTATCGGTTAACAATGCTTCACTCAACAATTCATTAGTAGTTTTATTTTTATGTACAGCTAGGGCGTCGCCGTCGCGTAGATGGCCCATGGGAGGCAAGTTGATATAAAGGCGATGGGAAAGTATGAATTTTAAACAGTCAAAAGCACTAGACATGAAGCTCACTGCGAGCGTGTCTTACTCCTACAGCGATTGTGATAGTATAATATAGTAATCATTAGATAGAGATGGTGCAAAGTCCAATGTGTAAAGCTGCATAAGGAGTCCTGACTGTACTTACATTTTTTTTCAACAGAATGACAAGAATTTGGAGTAAAATATAGGATAGAAGAAAAATAGGGATGAATTTGGAGGCAATCAAATAGTCCATTGAAAAGAAAATTACAAGATTTTAATATCAAGTAGTCAAGTGAGCTAAGTACTCTGTGAGTGAGATTCTTTTCGGGGTTCCGTACCCGAAGGGTTCAAACGGAATCCTATTGCTGCCACTCACGTGTCCGTGACTCAGTCCGTCCGTCCGTCACTCCGTCGTCTGTCACACAGGTTACCCGATAACGATATATTACTTTCCTGTATGTTATCAGCCAAACGGTTGGAGCTACAGTATTTAAATATTCACAGTTTAAGCATCTTGTTGACCCAAAGCCATATAAATTGACAAACAAAATATTTTAAATGTTTTTAATACCCACAGCTAAAGGTCCCCCTTTAGCTAAAAAACAAAATTTAGACCTTCCCCATCGGGTGGGATATTGTTCAAAACAAAGGAATGAGAAGCCATTAGCCACCAAATACAGTTCTAGTTTTTATAAAATTTTGTTGCGTAGATTTTTTTTACTTCTCTTTCACCTATGAACTTGAAAAGTGACAGTATTTTCTAATGTTTATTATCGATTTTTTTATTAAGTTAATTATAACAATATCTTCAGGGGTTTTTATAAACGGCTCGACCACTTTTTTATTATAAGAAATCTTGTACTACTAGCACTATGCTAACACACGTCCGGATTTGGTCTGGCCGGACTAACTCGGCCCACAAATCCGTTCTCGCTTATAGTGCTAAAACACGTCCGAATCAGTGTATATTAGTAATCTTTGGTCCGAATTTGGCCCGGCCGGACTAACTCCGCCCACAAATCCGTTCCCGCTTACACACGCTTGAACCTGGGCCTGCAGTCTCGACATAGATAGCGATCGTTATCTCGTAACGATCGGTCGCTAAGTCCTAACGATCGGAAGATAACGATTTTTGGTAGTCTCGACAGTCAAAGCTATCGATTTTTGACGTTTGTCATCGCAAACTTAACGTATATTGTCGCTAAGTTAACGATTTATCGGTATGATATCGAATTTCCTAGCGAGCATTTTTGACAGCCCGATAAGTGTCGTAACGATCGTTATCATTGGTTTTAGAGGTTACAAAAACAATAAATAAATAATAATTAGAGTAATATGGCTGTATAGTATTAAGCGTGGGCTTTGGTCGTGCTCGAAAACAGACTCGATATAATAATGAGGCGGAAAAATGCACGAAACCGGCGTGAAGGTGAAAATCCTTTGGATTTAGAGGATGGCCAATTTATCTATCTTTACCGAATAAACAAGGACGTTTCATGAGCTCGTTGGTGAACTTCGCCCAACTATTCAAAGATGAGGGCCTTACGGACTTTCTGTAGAGTTTCAAGTGAGTGTCTATGCGTTGGGTACTTAATGTGCCTAAATAATATTTCTATTATTTTTTTCTAATATCCAAGATGTAATGTAATTTTCTTCATAATAGTCAAGTGGGTGCTAACACTGCTAACAACTACATATTGGCTTGCAGTGGGGCTGCAGCATAAGCTAAAAGTCAGTTAGCCGATTAGTAGGTACATGCTGTAATCAATGAAAACCTTTTAAGATGATACGTTAAATTGCCCATGATCCAAGAAGAACGGTGTGCAGTTAAAGGGAAGTTTAGAAATGCTCCACAGCCATAGACTGCACACTACCCACTGCCCACCACTCATAGACTGCACACATAAAAAAAATATCAATGGGGACCACCGTACATGGCTGCTTGGTAACTAATAATAAATGTTTATTATAATCTGCTGAAAGTACATTCTATGTTTTATCTTTTAGGTGATGATATATATCCTCTGAAACCATGGTTGAAGACTCCTTTAAAAAATCAGCACCCAGGGAAACTGGAGTATCAATAAACAAATACTCATTGTTCAGTCAGGAATGTCGTTGAAAGATGCTTTGGTGTGCTGAAGTCTGTTTTTAGGTGTCTGTCTCACCAACGCATGAATACACATGTATAAAATATAAATTACATGAACCAGAAGCCACCACACCCACTCCCATGAAGATGGCCTAGAAGTAACAGGTACCAAATCAAATGATTTATTTTAAGGTTTTATGTTATATTATATTTATTAAATAGGTATACCTATATTTGCATAACACATAATTTTCCCTAGATCTTTATACCTATTTCATTAGCATCTCCATTTATTTGACCCAAAGGTGATATATAATGGCTTATAGCATCAAGTCCGACTTATGCCGTTGTGTATCATTGTATGAATACTCCTAAAATCTTGTTTTTGTTATACAGGACTTGTGTGGTGCACTGAGTGAGCTGTTGCAGAGTGCATAAGAAGACTCAATAATACTAGTTTTACATAATTTTATTTTATTGACCCTCTGTGATTAAAATAAAAAACATATAAAACCATTTATTATTTTTATTTACAAAAGTTGTAAAACTGTCCGCTATTGAATTTGCAGCCTATGCAAATAGCATCCACGCCTCGGCTTGTACCTTGCCTGCCTCTGGCAGTGTCTGATTGCACTTGAGTTGCAGCTGCCACCATCTGTAAAAAAATTAGATGTACTAAAAATGTCTCTTAATGCTCTAGTGATTCTAATAATAAAAAAGAAAATGGCATAGTATCCGGGCAGTCTGTGCCAAATGTGTACTCTACACTAATTAAGGATATTATGCGTCTCTCCACTTCAGTCAAAGAAGCAGTGATGACGCCTCGGTTGCCAGTTTGAATGATTTGTTTTTATAATTATGCTGCCTTAGTGCGGGCGCAGATTTTTAAGTCTATCCAAACCTGTAATTAGGATACCTATTGTATTCTACTAAATATAAATAAAACTGACGTGGCTTGTACTTACATTTAAAAACCAACTTGATATTTAACGTAATGTACTGCTCGGGGGACTTATTGGATCTGTTTGGGAGTTTGTTGAGTTTCTCGGGAACTTCCTTCCATGTTTCAAAATTTGCCCGTGTGGACGGGCTTCTAAAGTTGCCAAATGCGCATCAATATGCCCCGAAGTACGCCTGAAACATTTAAGATATTCATTAAGTAAACACAAACTATTCAATTTAGTACCAAAAATAGGAATCGAAAATTGTTGTAGGTTGTTATTACCTGACGCTCACGCTGCTTGCTAGCACTCGGGCTAGGGCCTGCGCCTGTGTCACTGTCCTCCACTATAGAAATACGGTTCTTTTCCAGTTTTTAATCAATTCCAATTCTCGTCGTATTTTGTGTACAAACAAACTTGACAATTGACATTGACAGTTTGTTTCCCATGTTCAACGTCTGTGTTGCAAGGAAGCGAACTATTTTCTTCTTTGTTATGCGTATTTTTAAAAACGGCATAAGCTACTTACAAGTTTCGATGCAAACAATTGTTAACATGATAAGGTTTACCTATCTTCTGCACAATTTTCAAGGAAAAATAGTTTTTTTTGAATATCTTGTCTACCAATTTTCCCTATGATACAAGGATTTTTTTCAACTGCCATCATTTTTCAAAAAAATCACCGCACTATGAATACGAACATCGCTAGCCTACCGACAACGTTAAGTCAATATAGTGTCAGATTTTGCACGCTAACTCGGCTGTCGAGACTTGCGTTTATCGTTAGCGTCGTTACGGCAAGCGTATTTTGTCGGTAAGAGATAACGATCGTTACTTAACGTAACGATCGCAAACTATGTCGAGACTGCAGGCCCTGGTCCCCCGGAATGACTAGACACTTAACGACAGCAGTTGCTGTGACACTTGTCGCGCAGGCAGGCTGGCCAACTTAGGGCTTTCAGCCTCAAATTTAGGGTAAAAATATCCAAGTTGGGCTTTTTTTAGGGCCTAAATATATTTTGGGCTATTTTTAGGGGCATAAATAATATTTCATGCATTACTAACGAAACCGATTGTCCCTTCAATTCAATTCAATTTTTATGTTTATAGCTCCATCGATGAACATTCGATGATTTTGCCAATGTCAAGGTAGATGAAAATAGTCGGTTTAAAATTATGCATACTGTCATATAACTATTGATCAGTGTTTGTAGCGATGACCTCCATTGTTCACCATGCTAAAAAGGGACAAAACAATTTTGGTTAAAACATATAGGACAGCACAAAATAAATGTTAAAACTTCAAGTATATAATACATAAATAGAAATACTAGCTACAGTTGGATTTTGTTACTATTAATAAATCTATAAAGAATTTTTACTGCGGGGGTATGGACTAAAGTCAATAGAAACGGGATGTTAATTGGGCGGGGAATGTTATCAGGAAGCAAGTCGTAAAGGGGAATAGTTAAACGAGGACAGGAAAAAAATAAGTGCTCCAGAGTACCTTCCGCTAGACCGCATTCACACAAAGAATTGTCTCTCACGTGTATTTTGGCCAAAAAGACAGGAGTGCAAACAAACCCAAGTCGGAGTCGAATTATAACGGAGGTAGCTGATTTATTTGAAAATTTAAGTTTGCTGAACCAACATTTAGAAGGAATATATGGTTGAATAGAGCCATAAAATTTTCCCTTCAATAAACGTGAGTTTTGCCAATGGGTATTCCAGCTCTTCATCATCTCTGGTTTAGCAAGACAGCGCAAATCACGGGGATAACAAGATGGACGTGATTCGATCCCATTCCGAGTAGCCGACTTGGCAATCGAGTCCGCATTCTCGTTACCAACGATTCCAGAATGACTAGGGATCCAAGCCAGTGCAATCTCTATACCTAAACAGTGGCATCTATAAAGAAGTTGTTTTATCTGTAAAACAAGAGAAAAATTGTGACGAGAACGGAAAGGCGACTTTAATAAATCCTGAAGGCAGCTTAGAGAATCCGAGAGAATTAGGGATTTGTTGAGTCCATGCGATTCAATGTAGGAAACTGCTTCCAGGAGAGCTATTGCTTCCCCAGTATAAATAGAGCCAAATGGAGAACTACGAACATTAAGGATAATTTTGAATTTTGGGATCCACACAGCAGAACCGACATTGCTATCATCTGACAACTTAGAAGCGTCAGTAAATACCGTGAGCCAATCGTGCCAGTCCTCAGCTAGAATTCTGTTGAGTTTATCATTGGCTGCAGGGTCATGTTTAGAGATACTAAAGTTAAGAATAATTTTTGGTTGGAATAGTAAGGAGTCAAAATCTACTTCAAATAGAGGGTCCGTTTTTGATTGGACTAAAGAAATGTGCATATTATTAAATTTCCTAAAGCTAATAACAAGTAGAGGAGGATTTTTATGGGTCCAATAGGGGGACGTTGGGATTAACTCACAAAGAGTACGAATAAGGGGGAGAAGGGGATGAGATTTGTTCTGGATGACTTTATAAAAAAACCTATCACAGAGAAATTGTCTACGAAGGTGAAGTGGGGGCTCTAAACATTCTACCTGAAGGGCATTTATAGGTGAGCATTTCATAGCTCCCGTGATAATGCGCAAGCCCTTGGATTGGATCTTTTCAAGTTTGCAGAGGGCTATTTTGTTGCACGGTTCCAGGAGAAAGCTTCCATAGCCAAAGTGACTACGAACTATGGCATTGTATAAGATTTTCTGGGAAGTTGGATGAGCTCCCCAGCGTACTCCAGAGAGGGACGCAGGACATTAATGCCTTTTTCACATTTTTTGGAAATGTAGTCCAAATGATTGTAACCAGATAATTTTGAGTCAAGAATAAGGCCAAGAAATTTAACTTTGTCATGAATCAAAATGGGTTCATTTTCAACTAAAAGGTTTATCGGGGGAATATTACGTTTGCGGGAAAAGACAACAGCATTACACTTGGGGACTGACAGGCTTAGGCCGTGGTCAGTCAACCATTGATTTAAATAGTGAAGTGCAGAATTTAAGCGAGATGCGGAATCAGAGAAGGAGGCTGAACTACAGTAGAGAGCAATGTCGTCAGCATATTGTAAAATTTTACAGAAGCAGCTAACTGAAGACTCTAAATCATAAGTGTATAGATTATAAAGAATTGGGCTTAAGACCGACCCCTGAGGTAGGCCCTTCCACACTAGACGGCTTGGAGAAAGGGAGTTTTGAAGGCGAATTGAAATAGAGCGGGACATAAGGAGATTACAGATGATGTTGACCATCCTCACAGGGATACTCAGCTGTAGCAGCTTTTGCCTGAGTATTGGAAGTTGGACATTATCGTAGGCTGAAGCTATGTCTAGAAAAACACCAAGAACGCTTTCATTTTTGGAAAAAGCAATGCGGACGTCAGAAAAGAAAATGCTAAGGCTATCCAGAGTGCCCATACCCCTTCGAAAACCGAACTGAGATCTGGATAAAATGCCTTTGGTTTCTAAGATCCATTCAAGCCGGTTCTTGATAAGGTTCTCCATGATTTTAGACAAGACAGAAGATAGAGCGATAGGGCGATACGAAGCTGAGTCTTTTGGGTCTTTTCCCGGTTTCAATATTGGGATAATGATTTGGGATTTCCATGACTCTGGAACTTGGCCTGTATGGAAAAAGGAATTTATTAGGTTGAGGAAGAGTAGTTTACAGTTAGAAGAAGATTTGGAAATGAAGGAGTAGGGGATTCCATCGACACCCGGAGCAGAATCACGGAGGTGATCCAAGGCACATGTCAATTCTGAATAAGAGAATGGGTCATCAAATCTATCAGAGGAAGAGGGCGAAGAAGGATTTATAGTGGGAAGGCAATCAAAATTAGGAACAACGGGGGGGGCTAATTTAATTATGAAGTCTTCCAACCAGGAACTTGTGTCGTTGGTCGAAATGTCAAGAGGCTGATCACAAGCTTTGCGGTAGATTTTTATTTTTTTCCACACAAGGGAAACTGGGGAACGTGGAGAAAGAGACTCACAAAATTTGAGCCAACCACTTCTTTTTTTTTTGCCAATAACCTACGTGTATTTGCAGAAGTCTTTTTAAAATTCAAATAATCAGTCATGTTTAGACTAGAGGAGAAAGTGTTCTCAGCTACTTTGCGTTTGCGAACGCTATCCGTGCACTCAGCATCCCACCAAGGTGGAGAAGGTAATAAGTGACGGGCGGAGTTCTTCAGGGGTATTGAAAGGTCGGCCGCTTTTATCAAACATTCAACGAAATCGTTGTAGAGGGCAAGGGAGTTGGAAGGATTTATTTGGGGAAAGTTTTGGAGTTCAGAGTCCAGATGGGACGAGAACTTAGGCCAGTCGGCTTGGGGAAGGCGATATTTTTGTAGAGGTTGGATTGGAGGAGAACGAGGATGAGAACTAGGAAATGAAATAAGTATAGGAAAATGATCACTCCCGAAAGAATTAGGGAGAACAGACCAGGAAGCTGTTGAAACTAAGGAAGGAGAACAGAAAGAAAGGTCTGGAACACTAATATTTTGGGTAGGGGAAACCCTACGGGTAGCAGATCCATCATTAAGAATGCAAAGGTTGCGGTCATCTAAAAGGTCTAACAAAAAACTGGAAGCGGGGTCATTACAGTGAGAGCCCCAAAGAGTGTGACGGCAATTAAAATCACCTAACACAATCAAGGGGGATGGAATAGAAGAGAGTATAGAGTTAAACTCAGACAAAAGATTAGCGTTGGGGTGAGGAATATAGGCAGATACATAGGATATGTCCTTGGCTCTTACTGCAACTACATGTAGACCAGGATCATGACGGGGGAGAGGAATTTCGGAAAAAGTGATAGATCTGCTAACCATAAGGGCGCAACCCGCCCATCCGTCATCTCTATCGTCCCGAAGACACGAAAATCCAGGAACCCTAAAGGGAAATCCGGGACTGAGCCACGTCTCCGAAACAGCAAAGACGACGGGTTTATACCGATTTATTAAATAAATTAAATCGTGTTTTTTTCTACGAATGGATCTACAGTTCCACTGAAGAATTTTTTCCTCCATTTTGGCGAGTCCAGGATTTGAGCAGTTGTTCAACTAATATAACGACATTGTGCGGTAATGAGTCACTAAATTTAGATAAAATATTAATCAGAGAGCCATGTCAGGAGCTCTATTAGGTTGTCATTAGGAGTGGGAAGGGGAGTAGTTTCTTCACAAGGAGGATTGAGAGCACAGCCATTAGGCTGAGAAGAATTAGGATTATAAATCATTGACCTATGGGCTTGGGTGTCATATGACTTACCCAACTCTGCTCTAGGCTTAGGCGAGCGATAAACCGTCTTAGAGTATGATGTTTTAATAGGGGATGAATATGGAGAAGAAGTAGGAGAAAAGACAGGGGGTGAGAAGAGAAGGGATTCAAATGGAGGAGCTTGAGATGGTTTGGCTTGGGAGGGACCTGCTGTTACATTTGAATAAAGTTTTTTTGGGTGTGGGAATCTCACTGAAGCCTCTCGGTAACTAAGGTTTTCCTGAGACATGACCATTTTGATAGACTTTTGCCTTGAATGTTCGGGGCACTTGTCATCTGTAGCCTTATGGGTTCCACCATAGCACAAAATACATGTGACATGTGAGTCAGGAACCTTACAGCTATCACCGGGGTGAGGTTGAGCACAACGGTAACATCGAGGGTTAGACCTACATTGCGAGCTAATATGGCCAAAACGCAAGCAGTTACGACATTGAATTGTTGGAAGGTGATAAAAAGAGACAGGAAGGGAAGCATTGTAACAGTACACTTTCTCCGGAAGTACTTGGCCAGAGAATGTAAGCACTACAGTTGAAGAGGGAGACCAAGTTACTGTGTCCTCTTTTTTATTTTTAAAGTTAAGTCGCCTGGCCCTAATGACTTCACCACAATTATGAGGGGTTTCCAGACCATTAACTAATTCCTCCAGGGTCCAGTCAGTGGGAATATCCCTAACAACTCCCATGCGGGTTACATGAAAGCGTGGGATGCTTGCCACATATTTATTATCACTTAAAACAGTGTTGTTGACGAAGTTATTGGCATCGTTAAATGAGGCAAAATCGATGGACATCCTGTTACGACCCAGAGACTTCACACTGCCTTGAATTATACCCTTAAAGCCTTTGCTGTGTACAAATTGGGCGAACTTTAGAGAGTTTAAGGTTAGGCCTTGCTTTGGGTCCGTTTCCACTCTAGAAATAAAAACAGTGAAAGGTGCCCTGTCGCTCTCACTATACAGGATCTTTGAGTCGCTCTCAAAACCCGGCTTTGTGAACACGGATTGGATTGAGTCAGATGGTGGCTTGTTTCTTTTTGCGTCAACCAGAATCTCTGATTCTCTGGGACGCTTTCTAATTTCGGGTCTTTTGCGACCATCGTCGGAGTTCTGAGAGCACTCCATAAAATGAATATCTGGAGGTGTCCCTCCACCCCCATCAGGGGGTTCTTCGGCACTCATTTCCTAAGGAAATGAGTGCCTAAATAGCTTCAGATACAAACCTGAACACAAGATTCCTCCACCAGACAACACAAAACAACAGACACAACACTAAAAACCGATTTTGTTATCAAAATAAACTGTGAGGTTAAGAAACGCGTGCTTAATCTCACCAAGACAATACCAAAAAAAATCCGATTGTCCCTTGTAATGCTGCAAAATTTGCTGTTTAATGATGACACGATTCATTATAAAACGAGATGAAGGATCATTTGTTACGTATACCCCATTTCCGAAAGTAGTTGTTTATTGTAAACATGTATGACCTCAAGAATTCCGAAAGCTCAAACGAAATGCCAAGTCGGAACTAAAACGTTTTATTAACAATATAAATATTTAATTCGTTATTATAAGTTCTATTAAATAGTAATTAAAACTAAGTTATATTTTATTTACCCTAGTAAAACGAGATACAATTTTTTTATTATATATAATTTTTTTACTTAGGTTTTTTGGTAATCCAGACCATGGACATCGGCAACACTGACGATTGACGTAGTTGGGTACGACCAAACCAGCTAAAAACCCTATACACGTCCGGATTTGGTACGGAGCAGACCATATCCGATAGGAAAACAAGCGTAATGAGACGGACTCAATTAATAATAATAATGTCCGGCGGACCACTTTACACGCTCGGATATGGTACGGCCGGACTAACTCCGCCCACAAATCCGTGGTCTTAAGCACTATAAATCTTCTGTACATACTCATCATGGTCGTGGGCAGACCATTGAGGCTATTTGCCCCCATAGTGCTTCTTACCCAGGTTTTTAGTCTCCTGAGGACTTATGATTTTTAACAGACGAACTGTATTTGAGTGGACGGTGCAGTCGTTAGCAGTTTCGATGCAGTTGTTCAGATCTGTAATGTTTGCAGTTGTTCTGATCAACTGCACATCAACTGCATCCAACCTGCCATTTTGTAGCTAGCGTGTAGTTAAACAGACAATTTCGCAGTCCATCAGTCTATAGCCTGACCTCAGCGAAGCTTACTTAAAAGGCTGCCTCAATAAATTTTCTGCTTAAAGGTGGAAACATACTATTAAAACCCATCGCGACGTGACGCCACGCGACGCCTTCTGACACATTGAAGTACCAATCAATCCCATATATTTAATATAGTTAGAAAAACATTGACTGTCACGTGCGAAGAGTCGGGTGGCGTGTGTGCCCCCTCTCCCGGCAACACGCTGATCCAAACCGACTGGATGTTACCGCGTGGGAATGCGTGTGATCACATGGCGTGTTGACTATGTGTTTCTGACCATACATACGAAATATATAGAAATTATTAGTACTTCAATGCGTCAGAAGGCATTGCGTGGCGTGTCATCGCGTGGCATTTTAATAGTATGTTTCCGCCTTAAAACTCCAAAAAACATTGGACTCAGAAATATGGAGCATTCAGTAACAGCTTTATGAGAGCGTTTGTTTCAGGGTCCAGCAGTGATCTACGCTCATCATCATCATAATCAGCCTTATAATGTTCCCACTGCTGAGATGCAGGCCTCCTCTCTGTAAGATAAGTAATGGGCCTTAATCCACCACGCGGGCCCAGTGCGGGTTCGTGAATGCCACAAGTCTTCGAATTTTCGGTTCTAGGACATGCCGGTTTTCTCACGATGTTTTCCTTCACCGTTTTAAGAATAATCTCTAATGTGCAAAACAACGTTTTTTCCATTGACTATATCAAATAAACTAAAGACGGTACTCAAAGGCCTTACAAGCCAGGTCATTGAATTCCAAAATAGTTTGTTTTCTCTATTCTATCTATTATCTATTCTTTGATTTCAATATGGCGGTTAGATAGTCACATTTTGCATTTTGCAGTTTTTTGTAATTTTGTGTGGATTGTGCTGTAATTGATATAAAATGTTCGTTTATTTTCAGAAAACAATATTTGATTAATACGGACAATTATAGTTTCGTGTTTTAAGAGAATTGGAGTGAGGACGACTTCGGCGTCCTCACGCCTTGGGATCTTCGCCCGAGGCCCATCGTGTGAATTATTGATTTTATATTTTCAACATAAAAATGATGATGTATACGGTAAGTCAATCGAAATTAATGACATTTTTTATTTCTAATGTGTTTGCATGCATGTTTAATAAGTGATTGACTGCGATCTTCATTTAAATATTCTTTTTGACAATACGGGCTATACTATAAATGAGTTCAACCTAGCTAGATGCTAACGCTGTCCGGCTTGTTTAGTAAGAAAATGGTACTTTCTACGAAGTGTGTCTTCAATGATCACGGCCGAGATCTATATTTTCAGAAATTTTCAAGGCAGTAGTCTAGGAATCTAAAGATAATTTCTATAGATTGGTTGATAACAGGTTTTTTCATTTTTGCAAAATTTGCTTTTTAAATGTGCCATAGTCTTTTGTACTTGTTTTGTTATCGTGATCACACTTCGTGTATATCTAAATATCCAGTAGAATCTCTGGATTTTTAAGTTCATAAATAAAATCTTGTTGTTAGAATTCTAACCTCAATGTTGCTTCAGGGAACAAGTACGGAGCAGGACACCCGCTTCAGCGACAAGGAGAAGAAGCTGATGAAGCAGATGAAGTTTGGTGACTGTTTAACTCAGCAGGTATATTCGAAACTAAATAATATTTGACTAAAACAACTACACAACAAAAGTTACAAAAAAATAATGATTTGATGTGAAAAAAAAACAATAACATGATGACAAAACGATTTCATGTTTGCTTACTGTATTTAAAAAAAAATGTATTCAATGCATGAAAGTAAAACAAAACTTGTATCAGTTGTAACAAATTAGCATTTATAGTTCTCGCCAAACTTCTGGGCCACCCTGAAGTTGGCTTTCCGATGCGCAGGGCTCGAAACAGTGCTGTCTTTGTATAAGATTTACTATTGCGTATCCATTATAGCCAACTTCAGGTCGGCCAAGAAATTTGGCGAGAACTAGTTGCATATACAACTGATTCCAAATGATGGTGTTACTGTAATTAATATTTTAATAATTTTATGCAAATTCCTATAATAATAAGTTTTTGTATGTAGGTGGACATGTCCAAGGTAAAGCTGGATGTGCTGAAGCCATGGATCACCCAGAAGATCACTGAAATACTCAAGATGGAAGATGATGTAGTCATTGACTATGTCAACAACCAGCTTGAGGAGAAGGTGAGTGACTATCTTTTATTTTCTTTGTTGTATATTTCTATTCATAACAAAATGTAATCATTGCAGTTTCTTTACAGTAAGACTTTAGGTTATATTACTTGATTAAATAATAGGCACTTATGCAGGAAGTTTATATAATCTATCACTGTTTAAAAGAAACTGCAATTGAAGTATGATGTCAAATGTATATTGATTGCGTATGGATATTTTTATGGTCCACACCGGTTAGTGCGCCGTCGAAGCCGCCTCTGCCCGCTGCCGCCAGCTCCCGCCGCCGCCCGCCGGCTCCGCTCTTTCGGAGGCCCTTAGCATTCTCAATCGGTATTTACGGGGAAATTAAATACTATAACCATGCTAACTGTAAAGCATCATACGCAGTGGAGTTCCCTTGTTTGCGACATTTAAAAAGATCAATGTATTGATAACAGTTTTGTTAAAGCCGTTAAGAGATTAGTTGATTTGACTCGAGGTATGGAAGTCCCAAGTTTAGGCCTTGCGTTCAGCATAATGTGGTTGTGTTCGCAAAACCCTTACAGGTGCAAGTGATTGAAGAGAGAAGAAAGAAGCCTGCGCTGCATCGTCGTCCGGCGGCGCTGCGTTCGCAGAGCCTCGTAGCAGTCAGCGCGCGACGCGGCGTCTTCTCGCTGCCGCCGCGCCGTCGTCGCTGATCCGGCTCCAGCACTAATGAAAATTAATATAACACATGTACATACCACTTGCTTCCTTACCCGAGTCATTTCTATGCTGAACATTTAATTCAAATTACCTAATTGCGGCGCTCTTAACGGCTTTTCAATTTATTTTTATTTTCCTTAAAACTTGTTTTTTTTTGTGCAACTGAGAAAACATTAAGTGGAACATATAGAGTTACTAAAATGGGCAAAACAGTAGGGTGTAAAATAACGAATTTGATGAAGATTAATAATGCAAGCTCTTTTCTTTCCCGATCCTGTTTCCTCGACTCCTAGTTCCCTTGTCCCAAGAAAATGCAGATCAACTTAACTGGGTTCTTGAACGGAAAGAATGCGCGTCTCTTCATGGGAGAACTTTGGGAGCTGCTGCTGAGTGCTCAGGCCAGCGAGAATGGTATACCAGAGTCATTCACGCAGCAGAAGAAAGAAGAGATAAAGAAAAGAATGGTAAGTTAATAAATTACTTCATCTTTTGGTTATGTAATCAGTTTATAAAATAAGAACTCATGCTCGTTTTGAAAAACATTATCTGACAAATGTGTAATGACAACATTGTAACTGTAGGAGGAACAGCAGAAGGACAAGGATAAAGACAAGGATCGTCGCAGGTCGCGCACTCGGTCGCGCTCGCGGCGCCGCTCCCGGGAGCGCCGGCGCTCGCGCTCCAGGTCACGAGACCGATCTGCTGATAGGAAGTGAGTCACATTTTTATCTAGTTTGGTTAACTATATCTTTGTAACAGCCCTTCTCCTGTTAAATATTTCGATTTTATATTTACAGTTCTTGCTGCTTTTGCTTTGCTATAATAAGCAGTGAGTGTAAAGAGCTGTCCACACGTTTCCAGGTTCCCATCCCTGAGAGAACATGTCAGGAATCATTTACATACGATTTGTAGGTACTTGTTCACTCATCTCCTTATCAGGGGGATCCGGATCGTTCATACAAAATCCTATGTAAGTGTTTCGTCAGGGATGGGAACCCTGAAATGTGTGGACAGTGCTTTAAATCTTAATATAATAAACATAGCTCTATGTTGCACATAGAACGCTGGGAACAGTCCAGTCCAGTCTCGACTCTAAACAAATGAACCTAACCTAATTTTACCTAACAGAAACAGCGAGCATGCTGTGGCCATTGGCGATTCCCATTCATTAGGATTAAAGAAACATAAACAATGAAAACATTTTCTATTTCATATATTATTAGAAGAGTAAATGAAAGTTTCATTATTCTTTAGCTAGTCTGTTTTAATAACAAATCCTTGGTTTAAGCTTCTTATGCTTCAATTTGTTAATGTCTTGTATTATTTAGGCATCGCAACGGAGGCAGCCCGCGACGCTCGAGGAGGCGCAGTCGCGAACGAAGCAGCCCGTCGAAGCCTTCACATGTAGAAGAGACTAAAGCAGCTGAACCTAAAGGTATGGACTTTTTCACATTGCAACAATAATAATTGGTGTTGTGTATTTATTTTACAGTTTTGAAACAAAGCCATGTTTTACTATATCGCTGTTGTAATGAAACATACAAATAATAAATATCAATCTCTGAAACAATAAAAATACTGTTACTTGCGATATATAATTTGTTTGTCTTGTATTTTTCTGCCATACTTACTATGTGTTTTTACTGTTAGAAAACGGAAAATCTCCAGAGAAAGAGAAGAAAGAAGAACCGGAGGTAAAGGAAGAGGTCAACCACAACACTACAAATGACACAAGTAGGGATGAGAGTAAAGAAAATATCCCGAAAGAAGATAAACCTGAAGAAGAAGGGCGCAAATCTCGTTCTGCGTCACCTGAAAAGTAAGTTTTCGATGCCACCGTGAACTAAATTCTTAGTTAATTAATAACCGGCTTTTATGTAATAATTCTGAAAGAATTATGAAAATTTGGTTGTTGACCATTACGTTTTCTTCTACAGGTCCACCGGAGACAAAGTCGCCGAAGAAAAACCAGCTGAAAAGGCCAGGCGCTCATCCAGCGAAAGAAGATCCACATCTGCTTCATCACGTAAATATAATTCGTTTGCTAGACTTGTTGGGGGCTCTGCTGTGTCCCCAGATTTAAATCTCCCCTAGCTAATTGTTTTTAGTACTAGATTTGTATTTTTATTCCTCACGTCTCTTTATGGCTGAGCCCTCAGTCCCCAGTGGACTAATATTTTGTTCTTATGCTGTATCAGTAAGTTAGTAAAACGTTTAACATTGTTTTAGGTGGTAGTGCTAAGAAAAGATCGTCACATAAGAAACGCCAGTATCGCTCAAACCGCGATTCGTCGACTAGCGTGAGTCCACGCCGCAGTTCGCGCAGAGAAAGGTAAATAAGCGGAACCACTATATTTTTTGTTTTATATTTTTCGGGGGCACCCGATTAGTTTTATAAACTTAGAGCCTTTACTCATGCTCTTACGCGGCTAGGTCGCGACCGCGCGAGAGTTCGGCTCGTCCTCCGGCGAGTCCGAAACTGTGAGTATAGCTGTACAAGGAAAATATGCTAAAAGTACACTTTTGCAAGTTTTCTTCTAATCAATTTTTATGAAATATACAGGAGTAAATCTCGTCGGCGCAGCAGTCGGCGCCGCTCGCTGGAGCGTCGTGACCGGGAGCGCGAGCGGGAGAGGGAGCGCGAGAGGGAACGGAGGCGGCGGGAGAGAGAGAGGAGAGAAAGGTAGTTCGCCCAACATTTCTTTGAACTCATACAAAAGGCGGATACTTTTTTGTTACATATTTTCAATATCTAGTTATGTATAACGATATAACCTATTACCTAAAACCACTCGTGACTCGAATGTATAATGTACCCAAATTAATGGATAAATGTTTAATTAATGCTTAAAATGTTGGTATGGCATACCTAAAGTGCTGAATTAAAACTGAACACTAATAAAACTTTTAATAAATTATATCTGTACTTATCATTTAAATCAAGAGAGCCATACTCTAGAACACCTTTTCTACTAATACTGCATTGACTAGGTCACAAATATCGAATCTGACGCTCACACATTTAATCAGCACATTTTTTACTTCACAATGCACAACACCAGGTTAGATTTTCAATTTAGTTTTCATATTTCTAATCTTGTCAATTTTCTACTAGGTCCCGAGAACGTCGCCGCTCGCTGGAGCGACGCAGGCGTTCGCGTTCTCGCTCACGAAGACGCGTCACCAGGGAGAGGTAACGTATTTCGGTATTTTTCAACTCAGTTGAGGTAGCTTTATGGTGATTAGCTAAGTATTCACTTGAAAGGGTTGAATGTATGAATTCGATCGTTTGTGTGATGAGGTCTCGTGATCGTCGACGTTCCCGGTCCCGCAGGAGGAGCCCTTCTCGGTCGCGGCGACGCTCGGGCCGCGGCTCGCGCGAGCGACGCTCCAGGGACCGACGGTCCAGGGATAGGCGCTCGAGAGATAGGTCTAGGTAATCACTAATTGGCTTTCCTTTTATCATAATCTATGTCAGTTTCGTTTCAACTGCGTAAACAATTTGTGATTGTGAAAAAATCATTATATCACAAAGTTTTTAATCTCAATCTTTGTCATTTTGAATAGCATTCTGAAATTAACCTCATCTAAATTGTAAAATTGGTATTTGTTTAAGTGAAAATAACATCCATTGGAAACAAGAATAGAATTCAAGTGTCTGATATATTAATCTTAATTACCACAGGGAGAGGAAATCCAAGGACCGTACCAAGGAAAGAAGATCGAGAGACAGGAAGTCACGCGACAGAAGATCCAGCGACCTAATTAAAGAGCGATTGGAAAAGTCTGTCTCCATACCCCGTAAAGGTTTGTTTAAAATCTAGCTATATTAATTGTATCCTACTTATGAAACCAGTAACATCATATTTTTGGGTGGGTCTAGCTAGTGATACTACTTCCCGCCTACAGACATAAGCCTTTATTTTATTAATTTTAGAAAAACTTGCAGCTAATACATTCCATATAAAACCAATACCATCCATTATCAAGCCAGTATGAATATAAGAATGATGTTTAATCTATTAATTTTATAGAAAACTTGGAGAAGCTGAGCAAGAAGTCGTCCGAGCGAAAGTCATTGCCGCGCGAGCAGTCTAAAGAACGAGCAGTCTCTAGTTCAAGTAGAGAGTCATCGGTGGCTAATGAAAAGCCTGCTCCACAAAACAATGATCATGCTAAGCCAGCGCAATCATCTGACGACGACGAAAAAGAAGATATCATTGCGATTCCGACGATGCGTGAATTTTCAAAAAGTTTATCACGTACTCCATCTCCATTCTTAAGGAAACACGAAATTGAACACAAGAAATCCGAAAGATCTGGGGATGAAGTGTCAATGAAAGAACATCATGAAGAGGAAACAGCTAAGCCAAGAGAAACAAAGAAGGGCAAACGCAAAACCCAGCAATCGGAATCAGAGAGTGAGAGCACTGAAGAAGTTAAAGCGAAGGCCAAGCCTAAAGTAAAACGCAAAGAAAAAGCTACTTCTAAAAAAACCAAGAAACCCAAGAAGGAGAGCTCGTCAAGTGAAAGTGACTCAGAGGAAAGTTCGTCAAGCGACTCAGAAGATGATAGGAAGAAGAAGAGCAAAAAGAGCGCTAAAAAGAAATTGGCAAAGAAATCGCGTAAAAAACGAGCGCGCTCATCTAGTTCAGAGTCAAGCTCAGAAGAAGAAGTTAAACACAAGAGCTCGAAATCTAAGCAAAAGAACATTCCAGAAGAATCTGATGTAGACAAGAAGTCGAAAAAACGTAAAGATTCTACCATTGAACACTCGAGGTCAGAAAAGAGTGACGGAAAACAAAGTAAGTCAAAGAAAGTAGAAAACACCGATGATTCACGTGATGAAAGTTCTGATAGTGATGCTAAGTCCAGCAAGAAGAAAGTTGTAAAGCGAGACACAAGTTCTGAAAAAGAAACTAGACGTTCTAAAAAGGTAGAACCTTCGAAGGAACGTGCAACATCACCAGATGGTGGTGGTAAAAATAGAAAGGCCGAAGAGAAAGTTGTTAAACCGAAGCATTCAGAGGAGGTAAAATCCAAATCGCGCGACGATACTGAAAAGAAAGCTAAGAAGCGGGAGAAAGAAGAATCTTCTTCAGAAAGTGACCAGGTGTCAAAGAAGAAGGCCAGGAAGAAGGTCTCCGAATCTGATTCAGAATCTGACAGTGACGAACCTAAGAAATCGAAGAAGACTAAAAAACATAAGAAGCATTCTAAGAAGCACAAAAAACACAAGAAGCATAAGAAATCTTCAAAGAAGAAGGATGACTCTTCAGACAGTGAGGAAGCCGAGGAGGAGGAAGAGGAGGGAAAGGTGAACAACGAAGATTTGGAAAAGAAACTTCGTGAAAGAGCATTGAAATCGATGAAAAAGCAAACAAGTGTTTCAGGGTCCGACTAGCCCATGTGTTTTTTGTCCACCGCGATTACAAAACTGACTTTAACTTGAGTTCAGTGGCTTAGAATAATATTGTCTTTACTTTATGGTATGTTACGAGTTTTAACATGAAATAGCATGTATGATTTTAAGATAACGTCACATTGTTAGTAATAAAGTTTTAAATTGTGCATCCTTGTTTTATTTGTAGGTGATTACAAGTTATACTGGTTACATTTATCCTGCACACAACATCCACTCATCATACAATTTAAATGAAACACATTTAAAGATTGTTAGAAATAACGAAGGTCACTTTAATAAAACAATGATTTGTATTTTAAAGTACATAATTTATTATGGATTAGGGCTATAGGTACAGTTGGTAATAAGACTGCGATGATTTTCTTAAATATAAACTTTGGATGTACTTTGGTAACTTACACTGAAAATAAATAGTTGAACCTTTCAAAAACGTAAATCACTTCTTGGAGTAACCCCTGTAACCGGTAACTAAGCTTGGGGTAATACCGCTGTTGTAAATGTTGCCGTAACCGGGCCTCCTATTATAATAGCCGTATCCTAAGTGGTTAGCTCCCTGGTACGATGGGTTGTTGTACCCGTAGTAGGAGTTGAGGCCACCACTGCCGGCGTAACCGCCGTAGCCTCCATAGCCCCCCTTGTACCCACTGTATCCTGGATTCGCTGCATAACTGCCGTACCCGGAGTTGCTTCCGTAACCCGCATTGCCGGCGTAACCCCCGTATCCTGAGTTGCCGGCGTAGCCTGCACCGTATCTGGAGTCGCTGTCATAACCATTGTAGCCGTAAGGGCTTTCGTAACCGCTGAATCCTCCATAGTTGTTGTATCTGCTGTCTACAGATCCGTATCCTGTTACTCCTTGAGCACTCGGATACCGACTCCAGTCGGAATACCGATCAGCTCCGTCTGAAAAAAGAAAACGGATTTTTATTTCTATTCGTTTCTGAACTGGATATGTAACTGATAAGGAACATTGTAAACCGCTACTTAGGGTTTGGACTTAAAACATCATCAACATTCTCTTTCCTCCCTGGAACAAGGCCTAATTTCTAATGCCGACTTACATCCACTGCTCGCAGCAGTTTTCAGGTCATCTTTCTCATCATTCAGCCCCTGAGAGTCAGCAACAGATTTTACTGATGCGGAAGCGTCGTTAGCAGGCGCTGCACACGAGACTTCAAATAACACCACAGCCGCCAAAAGCAGAAAGATCAGCGACGACATCTGTGGACAAAAGTACCTTATCATTGGGTACCTACATATGAAAGTTCAAATCTGTTTGTCCTGTTCCTGCTGTAGGTAACCTATACCTCTTTTACCCACACACCACCAGTCTACTACCCAGTATAATATAGTAATCTTTGAGTCTACCAAAGGCTCTTATTAAGCTGCAGTGTTATAGTGTACCTATTGACTAAATACACTCATCATAAATCTTAACGTCTCGATCTCGACTACTTGACACTTGATAACTATAAAATCTATCTTCCTTATTCCTTAAGCAATTCGTATTTAAATATTAAAAATATAAAGAACGTGATGAACATGGCTAATGAATGAGCCACCGTATATGTGCATCAAATCAATGAACGGCCTTATATTTGTCAATATAATGGCCCGCCTTTGTCAGTTGTGGACATTACCTAAATGGTACATCACTGCCAGAACTCTTGAAAATACATGCATGTGCATATATACCTCTTATACCAAATGTATTTATATAAATATTACAGCGGTATCTAAAGAGCGATCTCACCGCAGGGCTACCGCCTTTTGTGTAGAGAAGGAAAGAGTATTATGTAACACGCTTGCTCAATTTAAAATAACACATTGTTAAGGCTTTGTTATTTGTAAGGATTCGAACCCGCAACGCAACCTCGCGCTTGAGTAGCGACCGCTTCCGGGACACCACGACATTTTTATGTATAATTATACTTAGGTAGGTAGGTATATAATATATTATATACGCATATAAATCAAACGTAACATTTTTATGTATGTTTGTCGACATAAGTAGAAAAGTTTGAGAACTGAATAATTATGCAAGAGCGAGCGAAGCGAGCTCGAAATTTTTTGTAATTTGTATTTCGCCTCGTTACGCTAGGTTCTCTAATATGATACCCACTTTTTCTAAATACTTGTATTTTAATTTGGAATGCTTTTGTAGGTACCTATATTTTATTTGAAAACCAGGAGGATGCATTTGCACCGTAGACAGAGAAACTAACGCTTTGTACCTCCTTGCACGTCGCTCCCGGCGCCCATGCGTATCCCTTATTTTAATTTAGTTACGAAACCTCACAATATCTTAAAATAATTTCGGTAAGTATTTAGCGTATCGCTCTTACAATAACTAAATAATAGTTCCGTTCTTCCCAAGTTCCGCTGTATTTTAATTAGCTCTATGCGAAGTTATTAGTATGCACGCCTTTGACCCTCGAAACAATAATGACCACGTTGTTAAACCTATGGTATTCTCACGCAGCGTTTACGGGTAGTTTCAACAGTAGTTAGATAACCTACTCAATTATTCATTGTCGAGGTTCAAGTTCGGACGCGGACTCGGCTCTGTTATGTAAGGTAGGTATGTCTATCCGTAATGTGCATGATTTTAACCGTCACACTTAATATTCTCGATAGGGTTGAGGTGCCTAGACCTACTTAAGATGGTAAATACGAGCTCTTGGTGTGGTAAGTACCGTCCCTGTGTTAAACCTGTCTCCATAAATCAACTACAGAGGGGTGACCACAAGCTCTTAGAGTAATGTTATTTTGAGATCGAGTAAGTGACAGATGTATACACGTCATATACATCTGTCCCTTATTCGATCTCAAAATAACCTTACTCTAAGAGCTTGTGGTAACCCCCTGGGCACGAATCGTCAGTAAAGATATCTTAGAAATAGTATGGGTAGATATTACCTACCTTCTTATTTTTTTTACAGTGAACTGATGATTTCAGATCGAATGATTCAGCCATTCCATAATAATATGGTACAAACTAAGCCAAAAAGGAGCTTATTATTATTATTTATAACGATCATGGTGCGGACTATAAAAGTTAGTTAGTTTTACAAGCACCAGCTTTCAAATAAAAAAAGAATCATCAAAATCGGTTCACCCAGTAGTAAACAAGTTCTAAGGTAACACACATAAAAAAATAAAAATAAAACCGTCGAATTAATAACCTCCTCTTTTTGGGAAGTCGGTTAATTATTTCGATAGGCGATATCGGTCGGAAATCGCGTAGGTACACGTATTTAATTAGACATTTTTAATTCATTATCGGGCTAATAATGGCTACCGTTTATGTGCCCACCAGTTGGCGCCACTGGCGAGTAAGGTCTTTAAAAATAGCTGTTAAAAGTTGTTATGACGGCCACGGCAGCAAAATTTGAATTTAAATCAATTCTAATGCCGTATATTGTGCGATTATAGTACATTATGGTAAAAGTGTGTAATGTTGTTGATTACCGCTGAGGAGTCATTGAGATCCGAGCCGTTAGGTGAGGGTCTTAAGAGAGCCGAGGACGGTAATCATCAATACACACGTGTATCATACGACGTTTTTCAACACACTTGTGAAGAAAATAATAAAAAAACATCATTTTCAACAGTGAAAACGAGAACAGTTGTGAAAAAATTCTCGCAATGGCGGGAAAAAAAATATCAGTTTTCCTATGCACGCGCATCTAACAATGGCGATCGGCCATAGACTAAAAGAATGAGGTTTCTTTTTTTTTGGCTTTTCGCGGATAGCGTTTTAGCCACGTACAAAATGGGGAATTTCAAGTTTTCATTATTATAGAGAAAAACAAAAGTTATATTTGAGTGGGAGTTTTATTTATTAAACACGTACAAGTTCGAAATTATCTATTTAAATACGAAGTTGCATGAAATGAGCAAGCAATAGGTAGGTACATCAATTTATTTGTACTATTGAGCACGATATTTTTTGTATCGAAACTTTTTTAAAAACAAAGCAACTTAACCAATAAATAAAAAAAAGACTATAACTCACTTGTGAATAATAGCAATGAAAAAGTCACAGTTTGATTACAGGTGTCATTATGTGCCTAATTGCGGTGAAATCAGAGCCACTTTATGAGCAAGTTTGTTGAAAGTAAATATCCCGCAGCTTTGCACAGCCCCTTTTTTTTAAAAAAAAAAGGGGGGAAAAAAGTTTTCCGAAAAATAAAACTCTATTATAGTGTGTTGTTGTGCAGAGGTTGGTAAAACCCGTAAGTAATTACCTATTTTAATATTTGAAAGCAATATTTGAAAGAAATTCACGGCAATAAAAATATACCTACTAAATAAATTTGCCTATCAGTTCGATAAACATCGAATCACGTCGAGCCATTTTCGAGGTAACTTAAAAGATGGGTCCTACCTAGGTTAGGAACCTACTTGGTGCTGCCCAGCCAGCTAACTACCTACTTGTTATTAGAAAATATGTTAATATATTGTTTCAGGCACGTACAAAGGAATGTCGATTTCAGTAAAACTTTCTTCAATTAAAATACTTTATGGAAGATTGAAAGCACAGACCACAGAAAAACTTACTTATACGGATAATTGAAAGGTACACATGTACAGTCCGCGAAGTTTAAGTCGATGATCAGAATTTTCATTCTTGAATATTCTAGTTAAGTATTCTCTATTCTTCAATAAATGGTTACAAACACGCAATAACTTTAGATAAACAGGATAAACTATCCAGTTAACATTCAAAATCTTTCAAAAACTCTTCGGAAAATTGTAGACACTGTCATCCATCACCGACTTAATAAGACCGTCCATGTAAGTGAAATCCCAGTAAGAACAAAGAGTAACACTAAACCATTTAAGTCTAACAAAAGCATTAAAATCATTCAGGTAGGTATTCATGTTTGGTAGGTAATGTAGGTATTAACAACAACTGCAATGCACGTCGCGGCGCGTTGTCATACAATTTTATTGCTCGAATGAGCTTGCAAAATTATAATGTACATTATACCTACCTAAGTACCTACCTGCTGCTTACAAAAATAATGATAATTTCTTCTAGCTCTAAGTGCCTATTATTCTATAGTTGTATAAGAAATGTAATGTAAATTACATCATGGATTTAAAGTAAAAGTGAACTGGCCAAGTGGCCATTGCAAAAAATAACATTCATTTGAACTGCAAACTTTCACTGAATTGAATATGAAATTGCAATTTGGGGATTAGATAATAGAGCTAGATACAACAAGTAATTTGATTGACAGGTCCTTTTATTAGGTAATATAGTGATTTCGAAATTGGCGAGCAGCAGAGCTGTTTCGCGACCAAATGTTTTGGGGTTGAATGGAAACTCAAAGATACCGGTTTACTCTCACAGTTTACCGAATCTGGTACTGGAACTGTGAGAGCAAGTATGTCACACCAGCCGACTACTCCTGCAAAATTTCAGCCATACAAAGGATACAAATAGAGATAAAAAGCACATTCGATCCGTTTTAATGTTGTGAATTTAAAATATTCATTAAGAACACAAACAACACACACACACACACACACATCCCATTCATTAACACAATAACTAATCAATATCAAATTATTATTTTGAATTTCAGTCAACTCATTAGACATGATTTTTTTTAGCTAGATACCTATATGTTTCAAGGTATATTTTCGAGAACTCTATTTAAAAAAAAATCTTTTAAAGTATCTATTTACGTATTAAAAAAATACTAGTACTCCTAAAAAAATCTAAAAATGATCTCTAAAAAAAAAGTAAAAACAAATTACTTACGGTAGCAATTTTTTTTCAGGAACAAACTTTACTTAATTTGAATTTCACGAACAGTTTAGAGTAAATCACAGACACAGGTAGTGCGTTATAGGTGGAGATGCGCTCTGTGTTCGTGTGCGTACGTTCCAACCTTTATAAACCGTGGGAGTTTTTGTCTTGTCACTGACAATGGTCACTGGGGAGGTAATGAGTCCGTTTGTAGGCAGCTCGTCCTTCTGTCAAGAAGACTCTATGACGCATACGCACGTAAACGTAACACAATCATAATCGCTAAACATAAATAATGATAGCTCTGTACTCCCAGGAGTAGTGCGGTCCCCAACTGCATGCACGACAATATACGGAAGCTCTGCCACTAACCCTGAAGCTGACTATTCGCATCGGTACTACGAAATGGACAATGGCGATGTATTAATATTTACATTGTCAAGTTCGTGACTCTCATAAAATTATAGAGGGAAAAATTAATATGATTGTATTTTTCTGAATAAAATTTTACATTATTTTGATGAAATGTATAAGTTTCCTGTTAGCAATAAATCATGATTATCTTAGGAAATAGATACTGGTACTATAATATCCTCCATGATGCCATTGTCTGGCGTTCGCCAGCTCAGTTGCTCTCAAGCGGTGGTTCTGGGTGGGACTCTTCTGAGCAACCTTACATTTTATGCTTTATCTCTTTTTTGTCAGAAAAAAATGCTGCTGATTTTTTCAGAGCAAAGATTCAAATTGATCGCTATGATACTCTGATATACTTACTTCAATTATCTTTTATTCCACTACTTCATAGTATACCTTACTAATAAATTGTGAACTATCATCCATACTTCCATACTTAATATTATAAATGCGAAAGTAACTGTCTGGCTGTCTGTCTGTTACCTTATCACGCTTAAACCACTGAACCGATTTAGATGAAATATCATACGGAGATATTTTGAGATCCTGGGAAGGATATATGATAGTTTTTATCCCGGCAATCATCCTCTAGGGGGTGGACAGGGGGATAGAAGTTTGTATGTAATTTCTCAAGTAAGGTGGCCCACACACCTATACCTAATATTAAGGCGCGATATGAAAAAAAATGGCTATTCTAATTAATAATGCTACGCAGTTGAAGTCGCGGGCAATAGCTAGTATAAAAAACTTTATCGTGAAGACTACTAGTAGGTAGGGAATATTCGATTACGTGCTATTCAAAGTCGACTATCTGTTTTCGTTGCCCAGATTATGGAATTTATGGAAGTGAGAAACAAAGATCTAAATGATTGAAACCTATTCTCACGTAGTAAACATTAAATTGGTACTTACAATAATAATTAACGAAAATAATTGGTGAAATGTGTATGGGACGTGATGTGCTCTCACGCTTGACTGGCTGGGTTGAAGGTTGTCTCGCCAAGGTTGCACTCATCCCTTCGTTGGACACACACCTTTTTCTAACTATTCGTCATGTTTTGGCTAAGTAGGTACGAACGTCAGAAATGGGTCTAATGATCTTTACCTTAGCGTGAACAAGCAGGCTTGTTTTAATTTTCAATGTTAATGAGTACGGGCGTAACACTTCCTCTTAAGGATTGCCCAATGATGTACTTCAAACATTGTCGTTAAATTAAGTAGTAGGGAAAACCGTTTTCTTGTGTCACATTTACTAAGTTCACAACACAAACTCTGTGTTGAAATTGTAGATTAGTCATCCGTGTTTAGCTCTTAGTCAGATTAGGTACCATTACAGTCATAGTTAGTACTAAATGGAAGCAATGCTCTGGGAACAATTAGGTATAATTAGACATTTATTAAGTTCCATAAAGTAAGTAACAATACGTAGTAGTGAGCCATTATGCCATTTGTCATCTTGCTGTCTGGCAATCGGTGATATAAGGCTTATTTCCTGGTTGTATAAAAACGGACACATCGTGTGAATTCTATATTTTATACAAAACTGATCTCTTGGACAACAGCTATGCAAATTCAAGCCTTATGAAAGCCTAACATAATTTTGCCGTCTTTTGTTTTTTGAATTTAGTGCACACAACTAAAACTGAGTCATGACAATCTATGAAGTCGGCTTTGACAGCTATAAAAATACTTACGAATGATACTCGTGTTTACAGTGTACTAGCTTCTGCCAGCGGCTTCGCCCGCGTGTATAATACGTAATGCGTAAACCTTCCTCTTGAATCACTTTATCTATTAAAAAAAACCGCATCAAAATCCGTTGCGTAGTTTAAAAGATCTAAGCATACATAGGGAGAGACAGCGGGAAGCGACTTTGTTTTATACTATGTAAGGATGGGTAACATAGTTATTAATTAGGATTATGAATTTGATTTTTCAATTTCTTACGTACAAAGTTATCGCGGCATGTAAAATGAGAAATGTCATCGTTCTTAGATTGCTACGATTACAGTTACAAGGTTTGTTCTCGGAACCAGTAAAATTTTCATAAAGTATTCAACTGCAAGATTGAAGCGTTAACACTTATAAAGTCCTTTGAATTAGAAAAGCTGCTACCGTATTCTGCTTGGTAGATATAAAAAAATACTGGCTGGAACATGTTTCTTAAAGCGCAATATGCAAAACACTAATGTTTTTTGGCACGGGTAGCAGACCAGCATCTCTACCGCTCTTCGTACACTAACTACTTAAGTGTAGTGTGATTTTGAATTTAAATACCTAAGTCTAAGTTTATTTAAACAAAATCCTCATCTTTTCATAAGTTGTTTAGAAGGTAAGTATATTATCTAATATATTTGCAATTTTTTGCAGGCTCTGTAGAATTGTAGATGTGTGGTGAAGATGTGGTGTGATTTAAGTTGTGTTCTTCATTTTGATGCCAGCTATAATGTACTAACTACCATTATTTTGATAAACCTTCCGCATATAGTACGAGTATGTATTCGAAGAACATAAAGTTATTAATATTCAAGCACCTACAAAAGCCATTATAATGTTGTCATGAATTCCTCAAAATTGTCTTTTTTGTACAATTTGTGTGACAATTACGGTGGCTATGCGAGTATAAAGTTGAAAACAGTATGGCCGATGATTTAGTATGGTGGTCTCGGCCAAGGACATGACTCACATAATATTGTAATGGTCATGACTTAAAAAATACAAGATTGTCGTATTTACGACAGCAATTTTTTTAATGTACCCATGAAAATTTTGAGATTTTTCCCTGGTAGTGAGAACGTAAATCTTATTGTTCAGAATAAAACTATCTCATCTGTATGTTGTGGCTTACAACATTGAATTATTGGCGATGTCGCTAGTTCATGTCGACTCTTTGAAGATTTTGTTCAATATTTGCTGTACATTCCCTTCCATACAGGATTGAAGTCTGGATATCTCTGTGAAAATACTTGAAGGTATCCGATTTCCAAGCTATACAAATTACCTAAACAATACTGCACATAAAGAAATACACATCTCATCCATTTGTCAAATGTATCTGTCTATTTTGTATCGTAAAGTGTATTTTATTCTATATTTTTATATGGCAAGCAAAGCCGATGTCGACTATTCAGCCAATGTCGAAAGTAATTGGAAAACAAGTGTGTCTGGTATCGTAAAGTAATATCATGATTATGCGAATAAACACTGTCAAGACATTGTTAACAACCATCATCTCATTACCATTTGCTTGAAGTTGACACTCATTTATTAACTACGGAGGTTCGTTGCAAACATAACATAAAAAACACGGAGTCTGTTCTGCATTTAGTTCATTCATGGATTCGAGAACAAGGTCGGCACTAGGCACGTTATATCAATGTAAAGTTTGTCGTTCACTGGGCCTTAAATGTGGTCCCTGTGGCATTCCCGACACCACATGAGACTGTTGCATTGTTGCCTGTTGCATCGTTAATAGTTTAATAGAAGTCAGAGATAAACTAAGTACTTCCTTAAAAAGGGCCTTTTGAAAAGTTAAAATACCGATTGGATGTAAAAAATTCAGATTTCATAACTTTGATAGAAAGTTATCGCAAAAGCTAACGAGATATCTTATGAAAAGTATTCTAAAGTTACTTATATATGAAACTAGCTTTTCCACGCGGCTTCGCTCCCGTGGCCACCCTACAGGAACCGTTTTCGGGATAAAAAATAGCCACTCAGGAATAATGTAGCTTTCTACTGGTGAAAGAATTTTCATAATCGGACTTTGATTTTATCCATCCTACGGCCTCGGCTTCGCATGGGTAGACATTTATTTAAATTAAATTAGATTTATATAAAATTAATTATGTAGTTTTGAAAAGAAGTTTTAATTGCAAAAAAATGTGAATTTAAAAGGTCCAAAAATATTCAATTTTCGTCATGTCCGCTGCAGTTACCAGTCGCCTCTCTCGCATTTTGGTATCCCCTCCGTCGCCTATTGCGCGTATCTTTCTAGCAATTTGTTCAGATTACATTTTTAAATTCATAATATATTTTGAATGAAATGTCCGATTATAATAATTAAAAAGTATTTTACGGGTACTGAAACAGCCTTTACTAAAAAGGTATTTATTTGGGTAAATACCAAGATAAGAATAACGTGGTCTGATTTTGGTTGGTACTCTTACTAACTTTTTAAACTTAAAAATGTTGTTATAATGATATAACTACAATAGTAGGACATAACATACTATCGCAAAGTTTTGGGTAGATATTGATATGTTTTTAATATTGTAGTACATTTTTTTTGTTCTATCATCAAAAGTATTCGTAGCGCATGCGATGTATGGCGTTTTTAATTTGTATACTCCTTGGCTTACATTATTGAAGTTTTCCTAAATATCCCTAATTTTACTCGATTCCTTTGTTACTCTGTGATAATGTAGCTTCCTATTGGTGAGAATTTTAAAATCAGTCTAGTAGTTTTTGAGCTTATCCATTACAAAACAAACTTACTAACAACCAATCTTTCGTCTTTATAATATTATTGTAATAATAATAATTATATTATATATATATATAGTGTAGATAGATTTTATTCTATCTTCAGCGGCTTCACCCGCGTGTAGTGTTTTCTCATTCCAAGGGAACAATGTTCCTACCGGGACAAAAAGTAGCCTATGTGCTATTCCAAACTATAATCAACCTCTGTGCCAAATTTCATCCAGATCAGTTCAGCAGTTCTGGCGTGATTGAGTAACAAATAAACACCCATCCATCCAAACATTCGCATTTATGATATTAGTAAGATTATATTTACTTGTATGGATTCTTATATTTCGTTGTATGGAAGCCCTGTGAGCTGTAGGATAATGTCTAGAGCCTCGCAGTGACCCGTGACGACGCATTAGAGTCACGGCTGTTGTGGTACACAATGCATGATACGTAGGTAATTTACTACTTACATGCATATATGCGAAACGTGCGATAAGAGGATTTTGTATATAAAAGGTTTTTATTCGGCAATGTATTCTAAAGCGATTATATTCCCAAATCTGTTCATTGAACCGGTTAAATGTTTAGCAGCGAGCGTTGACGCTGATTTGAAAGTAATGTGAATTCTAAATTCCTATTTCTAATCGAATATATTCGTGATTCGCTTGAATTTCATATTGCTCACTGTTTGTTGATTTGACATTAATATTATTCACTCGACTGTGTCAGTTGCACTGCAAAGAAACCTATAATGTCTTCTGATTATTGTAAATACCGAACCTACGTTTAGGTATAATAAATGTTGAGAGATTTTAATGTCTCGATATAATGTTGTGATTTTGTGAACAGATCATTTTAAATAGATACAGTAAATCCTATCCAAATTCGATAGGTTGCAATACACACAAATTATTTGAAACTTATGGTGTTTGCAATATATCGGTGACAAATCCATTAAGTTTTGCTTGATTAATTATTTTGAGTAGAATAAATTATTTTCTACGAAACTCTGACAATTTACTTTTACTTAAGAGTTGATGAATGTTGTTGTTGGTGTATTTATTTCCTCATTTCGGTGTGGCATTCAATTATAGCTGAACAAGAGAACCTCAAAAATACCACTGTATAATGTAGATAATTTAGCGGTTGTACGATGGGAAGTATAATAAGATTAGTTTGAAACTACAAAATTATTTTATTAAATATAATTTATTATTTCTTCACATTTCGCATAAATGATGGCGCTAATGATGAAATTCAATTAACAACATAAATGGCAACATTGAATTGAAAATTTTAATTTGTAAATATTACATACAGAAGCGTATCATGAAATAATAAAATACTAGATAGTATACTTAAATATCATACAATTTACTATAATCCTATAAAATAATGACGTATATATTTGGGGGTAATAAATATTGTACTTTACGTCATCTTCCAAATTTTGAGATCGTCCAAGAATTTTTACCATCGGACAGTCTCAAAATTATTTAAGTCGTACGGAACCAAAAACATAAAAAAATTCTTGGCGTACAACCTAATACCAACCAACCTACTTAGACTTAAGAACCTTCTTAGTTTTTCTTGACCTTAGGACTGGTTTTGTTTTCGTTCTTATTTTCATTTTTAGTTTCATCATTATTCACATCCTTCTTTTTTTCATTGTTTTCGTTCGTATCGTCGAGTATTCGCGGATGGGCAGCAATAGTGTGTATACTCTTCTTTAGAGGTTTAATTTGATTTCTTAGAAGGTCATCTAATTCAGAAAGAGATTTAATTTCTTTGAGATCTTTGAGGTAATCTTTGCCTGAGCTACGTCCCCTGTTGAGTCTGCCGAAGTACTGGTAGATGTCTCTGTTGGCCTGGCATTGTGCACAGTTGTATTGCACAGGTACAGCATTCGGGAAGTTTTGTTGGGCGTTGTTCATGCCGGCGCCGTTTCCTGGGCAGTATGGTACGAAGACCACGGGAACGAATCCAATGATACCGTATGGTGGGTACTGTGGCTGGTTTTGGTAATATGGCGGAGCTGTTCCCTGGGGCCCCTGTCCTGGTTGTACTTGTGTTGTGTCGTTCTGTCCAGGTTTCAGCAGATAGCACGGGCATGACGCCGGACTAGGAACGATAGGCAGCGGATACGGAATGACGTAGATGGGGAATGGTGGCGCTTGACCAGATGGTACAGTTGCAGGAGGCTGGACTCCAGTGCCTGATGGTGACCCTTCGGAATCTATAAAAAAGGAAAACAAATGATTGGTTTGAGTGATTCAGTTTACATGAACAATAAAAAAAAAAACTTTCTTAATTTAGATTACAATAGTTACTTTTGAAGAATAATGTTAATAATACAAACAAATTGAATGATGAAAAGTTATTGTACAATGCAACATACCTGGGTATTGTCCTGGGTATCCTGGCTGTCCGGGTTGTCCTGGCTGTCCTGGGTATCCGGGTTGGCCTGGTTGACCTGGGTATCCTGGCTGTCCGGGCTGTCCTGGATGACCGGGTTGTCCGGGCTGTCCTGGGTATCCGGGTTGCCCTGGCTGACCTGGTTTTCCAGGTTGTCCAGGGTATCCTGGTTGTCCGGTCTGTCCTGGACCACCAGGTTGTCCAGGTTGACCTGGTTTACCGGGTTGGCCTGGGTATCCTGGCTGTCCGGGCTCTCCTGGACCACCGGGTTGTCCTGGCTGTCCTGGTTTACCGGGTTGACCTGGGTATCCTGGTTGTCCAGGTTGTCCGGGGTATCCTGGTTGACCTGGCTCGCCGGGCTCTCCTGGGTATCCTGGTTGTCCTGGCTGACTAGGGTATCCGGGTTGGCCTGGTTGATCTGGTTTTCCAGGTTGTCCAGGGTATCCTGGACCACCGGGTTGTCCTGGATGGCCAGGCTCTCCGGGCTGTCCTGGGTATCCTGGTTGTCCTGGCTGACCAGGGTATCCGGGTTGGCCTGGTTGACCTGGTTTTCCAGGTTGTCCAGGGTATCCTGCACCACCGGGTTGTCCTGGTTTACCAGGTTGACCTGGGTATCCGGGTTGTCCGGTTTGACCTACCTCGCCTTGAAAAAGATAAAATGTTATTTAAAATAACTTATGAGTGTCTCTACTTCTAATGAGAAATAACAAATAATAAAAACGGTACAGTTTTGATTATTTCTACTGCATGACGTGGGCCCGGTCATATATTCTTTTAATATTGAATGGAAGCTCTACAATTCATACAACGTTTCGTAATATTTGTTAGATAGACTTCGTGAATTTGAGACGAATAAATTTTTACCTGGCTGTCCTGGTTGTCCTGGATATCCGGGTTCGCCTGGTTTACCGGGTTGTCCTGGGTAGCCTGGCTGTCCAGGTTGTCCTGGGTATCCTGGTTCTCCCGGCTGTCCTGGCCCACCGGGATGTCCTGGCTGGCCTGGCTGTCCAGGTTTACCGGGCTGGCCTGGGTATCCTGGTTGTCCAGGTTGTCAAAAAAGATTTTTAATTAAACAATAAAATATACCTAACCTAAATACCTACATTGGGTATTGGGGATAGAGGCATAAGAAGGCAATGAAAGTACAACAGTTATTTTTTTAAAATACAGAATAAATGAAATGATAAGACAAAATATTTATGGTTGTTTTTTTTTGCACGTGGAACGCACCTTCAAATACCGTTTTATTAATAAATAGAAGCCATACATAGAGTGTACAACTCATTATTTTACTACTAAAATACACGAAGGACTAAGCCTAGTCAATTATTTTTTTACGCTTAATAATTTGAAATGTACGCAAAATATATTCTTTACCTGGCTGTCCTGGTTGTCCGGGGTATCCTGGTTGCCCTGGTTGTCCTGGTTGCCCTGGTTTTCCAGGCTGGCCTGGGTAACCTGGCTGCCCTGGCTCGCCTTAAATAAATAATAAAAAGGGTTTATAAGCAAAATTATAAATAAACGTTAGTGTAATTGTCCATCGGTTTGCTAATAAACGGTAGCTGTACAGCTAATTATTTTACAAAAAATTATATCTCTTGAGGTATCTTAGGCTGCTAGATTAAAACCTTAATAATAAATTAGATTATACGTTAAGATTTAAATATATGATACGTTACATATTGTAATGCTACGATATTTAAATGTTTGATATATGATACGTTAAGATTGAAATATTAAGTAATAGATTGAACTGCCCAATGTCGTAACACTGGATAGCGACTCATAGAGCGTCCTTAAAATATGTGAAATGAGTTGTTGATTTCATGCACTTTTTTAAATAAAGGTACACGAAAATATTAACTATAGCTATTCAATGTGAGTGTTTGTAATTTGTTTGTATATATGTTGCTTTTTGTACTAGGGACTACTGGTCTGACAATTTTTTTTATTATTATTATTATATATAAAAACTATGTACGTAGTGTGTACTTTCATTTTGAATGAAGAGTACAAAGAAAACGTAAACATTGTTGTTTGAAGGGCATTTTTACCTGTCTGTCCTGGGTATCCTGGTTGACCTGGTTTACCGGGTTCACCTGGGTAACCAGGTTGTCCAGGCTGTCCAGGTTGACCTGGTTTGCCGGGTTGTCCTGGGTATCCGGGTTGTCCCGGTTGTCCTGGGTATCCTGGTTCTCCCGGCTGTCCTGGTCCACCGGGATATCCTGGCTGGCCTGGCTGTCCAGGTTTACCGGGCTGACCTGGGTATCCTGGTTGACCTGGTTTACCGGGTTCACCTGGGTAACCAGGTTGTCCAGGCTGTCCAGGTTGACCTGGTTTGCCGGGTTGTCCTGGGTATCCGGGTTGTCCCGGTTGTCCTGGGTATCCTGGTTCTCCCGGCTGTCCTGGTCCACCGGGATATCCTGGCTGGCCTGGCTGTCCAGGTTTACCGGGCTGACCTGGGTATCCTGGCTGTCCTGGTTTACCAGGTTCACCCGGCTGTCCTGGGAATCCTGGTTGCCCAGGCTGTCCTGGTCCGCCTTGTTGTCCAGGTTGTCCTGGGTATCCGGGTTGACCTGGTTTGCCAGGTTCGCCGGGCTTTCCTGGTTGCCCTGGGTATCCAGGTTGTCCTGGTTTGCCAGGTTCGCCGGGTTGTCCTGGGTATCCTGGTTGTCCTGGCTGTCCTGGGTATCCGGGTTGACCTGGTTTGCCTGGTTGTCCTGGGTATCCAGGCTGTCCAGGTTCACCTAAACAAGAAGGAACAGAGTGAAAAACTACTTAAACTGACGTTTTAGATAATGTCACGCCTGAAATCACCGTAGGGTTATGCAGAGTTGTATAGTCAAGGGTCAAAAGTGCAGTCGTACTCTACCAAAATTAAAGAGTCTAAAACCTTTCCCTACCTTCCTACCCTACTTGTAAAGTTAATTGTACCTATACTCTGTAAGTTGTACATCCACATTTAGCCATGAAATGTTGCTACTCGCTTTTTGCCGGCAATCGGGCACAATACCCGTCCAGACAAAATATCAATTTACCAATTTCAGATTCCGGGTCGGCAATTTCCCGAGCCCTCATGCACAGCAGTAACGCTTGCGGCCGCTATCCTACACAGCAGAACCACATTTTGTTGGCTGATTTTGTGTGTGGTAATTGTAGCAATAACCTATTCTTGTTTTTTTCTTATAACATTATTAAAGTCTGTATCACAAAAAAAAAATATTTTTCTTTCTATCACCGGCTTTGTGAAAAATAATATTAACACATTTTGTTGGTTGGTTAATAGGTGAATTCTAGCTAAGCGGCACCAACAACCAACCCGACTTGGGATAGAATGTTTATATTTTATGACAAAACTAGCTTCTGCCAGTGGCTTCGCCCGAGTGAAAGTCGAAAACTATCCCGAGGGAATATATTCCAGGGATAAAAGTATCCTAAATGCTATTAATCCTGACTAAAATCTATCTCAGTGCCAAATTTCATTTAGATCCGTTTAGCCGTTCTGGCGTAAAGAAGTAACAATACACACTCTCAAATTTTCGTCTTTATAATATTATAGTGTGTTGTGATATTGTGAGTTTTACCTGGTTGACCTGGTTGTCCTGGTTTGCCTGGTTCTCCTGGTCCACCGGGGTAACCGGGCTGTCCTGGTTCTCCGGGGTATCCGGGCTGTCCTGGTTGTACCGGGTATCCGGGCTGTCCTGGTTTGCCTGGTTGTCCTGGTTCTCCGGGGTATCCGGGTTGTCCTGGATATCCGGGATGTCCTGGTTTGCCTGGTTGTCCTGGTTCGCCGGGATATCCTGGCTGTCCTGGTTGTCCTGGTTTGCCGGGTTCTCCGGGCTGGCCTGGGTATCCTGGTTGACCTGGTTTGCCTGGTTGTCCTGGGTATCCAGGTTGTCCAGGTTCACCTAAACAAGAAGGAACGGAGTTAAAGTAAAACTACTCAAAATAACATTTTACATAACAATGACACGATTTGGCTTGTAATTATTGTGTGTTCTGAAGAAATTACTCATTGTGTATTTCTTTCTTATTTTTTTTTTAATCAGGTAAAAAAAACGGTTTCACCGCCTAACTAATTTTTTATTCAAAGTGAGTTTGCTTTTGACTCTAGCCTAGGTCAGAGGTGACACACACAAAGTCGACGATGGAGTGAGCTTACCCAGAAGGAGCCTGTTCACTCTAACTTTGAAGAAATTCGGGTTGAAAGAAAGAAAGAAAACAAGTTTATTTGGCATACACAGATACACACAATGTTGGTAGTGGTACAAATAAAAGGCAACTTAATTTTAAAACAAATACATAGTGTGCCCCACGGCTGCGCCAAAAAGGTTCAATTCAGCAAAACGCCAGGCAACTAGGAGTTGCCTGACGCTGGTTTTCAACTGAACCTTACGTTGAAGCGTTGTTTACGTTGTTGCGTTGAGCGATGACCGTTTTGCGTGGTTGTGACGCATATTTTGTATTCAATCTTTCCTTTTTTTTATGGTATGCGTCGTGCCTGGCGCAAAAAAATTTTTTTCTTTCTTTCTTTTCTTTTGCAGTGTACGGATGTGAAACACACACGCAGGTAGTGAGTTCCCTTGGAGCGAATTGGTGAAATGGCAACCAGGTAAGGATGGTAACTTGCAGTACGTCTAGAAGTCCGATGGTAGAAAAGGGTCAGCGGATTCCATGGTCTAGCTAAGCGGAAAGCATACGTATATTGAAGATATAAAAAAATGGGCTTTACCTGGTTGTCCGGGGTATCCTGGCTGTCCGGGTTGGCCTGGTTTGCCTGGCTGTCCTGGGTATCCTGGTTGTCCTGGTTTGCCTGGCTCTCCTGGCTGTCCGGGTTGGCCTGGATAGCCAGGCTGTCCTGGTTTGCCAGGTTCGCCGGGCTGTCCTGGGTATCCAGGTTGTCCTGGCTGTCCTGGTCCACCTTGCTGACCAGGTTGTCCTGTCTGTCCTGGGTATCCGGGTTGTCCTGGTTTGCCTGGTTGTCCTGGGTATCCTGGTTGTCCTGGTTGTCCGGGGTATCCTGGCTGTCCGGGTTGGCCTGGTTTGCCTGGCAGTCCTGGGTATCCTGGTTGTCCTGGTTTGCCTGGCTCTCCTGGCTGTCCGGGTTGGCCTGGATAGCCAGGGTGTCCTGGTTTGCCAGGTTCTCCGGGCTGTCCTGGGTATCCAGGTTGACCTGGCTGTCCTGGTCCACCTTGCTGGCCAGGTTGTCCTGTCTGTCCTGGGTATCCGGGTTGTCCTGGTTTGCCTGGTTGTCCTGGTTGTCCTGGTTTGCCGGGCTCTCCGGGCTGTCCTGGGTATCCAGGTTGTCCTGGCTGTCCTGGTCCTCCTTGTTGTCCTGGTTTGCCTGGCTGTCCTGGGTATCCGGGTTGTCCGGGCTGACCAGGTTCACCTAGACAAGAAGTAACAGAATTTAATGAAAAACAACACGCCGTCTTATTAAATTAATGGATAAACGCTAAAAAACGACTTCTACTCGTATAATGTATGAACAGCAAACCTAATAGGTAGAGTCTACACATTAGAAACAATTGGTATAAGTGTAATAAGCTTGTATTTAGCTCAGACTTACGCATCTAACACTTATACAACAGAAATGAAAATAAATACTTGATATTTTAATTATGAATTTGGTTGAATTTAAAAATAATACTAACACTTCTTATTCCTCCTTATGTAATTCTGCCAGGTCTCGTTCTAAGTATAACGAAATCAGTTGACTTGAGATTGAGTGTTATTGTATTGTTGGATAAATATTACCTGGCTGTCCTGGGAATCCTGGCTGTCCGGGTTCACCAGGTTTGCCTGGTTGCCCTGGGTATCCTGGTTGTCCGGGCTGTCCTGGTCCGCCTTGTTGTCCAGGTTTTCCTGGTTGCCCTGGGTATCCTGGTTGTCCTGGCTGTCCTGGGTATCCGGGCTGGCCTGGTTTGCCAGGTTCTCCGGGCTGTCCTGGATATCCAGGCTGTCCTGGCTGTCCTGGTCCACCTTGCTGGCCAGGTTGTCCTGGCTGTCCTGGGTATCCAGGCTGTCCTGGTTGTCCTGGCAACCCGGGTTGCCCTGGTTTACCAGGTTCTCCGGGCTGGCCTGGATATCCTGGTTGTCCTGGTTTGCCAGGTTCTCCGGGCTGTCCTGGATATCCTGGCTGTCCTGGGTATCCAGGTTGTCCTGGTTTGCCTGGTTGTCCTGGTTTGCCTGGTTGTCCTGGGTATCCGGGTTGTCCTGGTTTGCCAGGTTCTCCGGGCTGGCTTGGGTATCCTGGTTGTCCTGGGTATCCGGGCTGTCCTGGTTCTCCAGGCTGTCCTGGTTCTCCAGGCTGTCCTGGATATCCTGGCTGTCCTGGCTGTCCTGGGTATCCAGGTTGTCCTGGTTTGCCTGGTTGTCCTGGGTATCCGGGATGTCCTGGCTGACCAGGTTCACCTAAAAAGGAGGAAAAAGTTTTATAAATTGAAAAGCCTTACAATGACATTTCATATTTGAGGATGAATACATAATAATTTTATATCGGGTAGAAGACACTTCGTGTGTGTTCGTGTGAAAGAGAGATAGCATTTATTTACGAATAGCACAGTTAATCTGTATCGGCCCGCAACATTTAATAAGCGACCAGTTTATACTTTTTATTTAAACTATATTGTGGGCTCTATCAGAATACCAGTGTGGCATTAATTATTATTTTTTAAATATAGCGATATCACATCCTTTTAGCTCCCACACCGTGCAGCATTTTTTTGTATTAAAATATTAATTTTAATAAATTCTGAAGCCATTTCAATTTTAAATTAGTGGTACTGCTATCTGAAGATAGCCATGTTAAAAATAAAATTGCCTTGTCAAGGCAAAATCAAATAAGTTTGCTCGAGATTAAATGTTCTAAGTTAGAGTAAGTTGTACCTGGTTGACCTGGGAATCCTGGCTGTCCTGGTTTGCCTGGCTGTCCTGGGTACCCAGGTTGTCCGGGCTGCCCTGGTTGTCCTGGTTTTCCTGGGTAACCTGGCTGTCCTGGTTCTCCTGGTTTGCCTGGCTGTCCTGGATATCCAGGTTGTCCGGGTTGTCCTGGGTATCCGGGCTGTCCCGGTTTGCCTGATTCTCCAGGCTGGCCTGGGTATCCTGGTCCGCCTTGCTGGCCAGGTTGCCCTGGCTGTCCTGGGTATCCGGGCTGTCCTGGTTTACCAGGTTCTCCGGGCTGTCCTGGGTATCCGGGTTGTCCTGGTTTGCCTGGTTGTCCCGGGTATCCGGGCTGTCCAGGCTGTCCCGGTTCACCTAAACATAAAAGTATATAGTTTAGTTGATAAGACATAATACGATTACGACCACCCGACATTCTGGAGGTAAAATTACATTCTAACAAAACCTGGAGCTAGTGCGTTCGGTATGTTTTGAGTAAAATATTGAGCTTTGTGATCTACAAAATATTTTTTTACATTCAGTAAATTTAATACAGCGACATGTAAAAGTGTTTGTACAAACCAACATACAAAAATAAAATCATTTATCATTTATTACGTTTTTAACACCATAAGTATTAATAAAAAAACTCTAAATAAGCGGCACATCACACGGACGTGTTCTTTAAAAAAATAAGTTAACTAAGATTTACCTGGTTGTCCTGGGAATCCTGGCTGTCCGGATCCACCTTGTTGATTCTCTGGCTGTCCGGGGTATCCTGGCTGGCCTGGTTGTCCTGGATATCCTGGCTGTCCTGGCTTACCAGGTTGCCCTGGTTGACCTGGGTATCCTGGTTGGCCGGGTTGACCTGGTTGTCCTTCTTCTCCTGGATATCCTGGCTGGCCGGGTTGTCCTGGCTGTCCAGGCTTACCAGGTTGCCCTGGTTGTCCTGGGTATCCTGGTTGGCCGGGCTGACCAGGTTGTCCATCTTGTCCTGGGTATCCTGGCTGGCCGGGTTGTCCTGGGTATCCTGGCTGTCCAGGCTTACCCGGTTGCCCTGGTTGACCTGGGTATCCTGGTTGGCCGGGCTGACCTGGTTGTCCATCTTGTCCTGGGTATCCTGGCTGTCCAGGCTTACCAGGTTGTCCTGGTTGTCCTGGATATCCTGGTTGGCCGGGCTGACCAGGTTTTCCATCTTGTCCTGGGTATCCTGGCTGGCCAGGTTGTCCTGGGTATCCTGGCTGTCCAGGCCTACCCGGTTGCCCTGGTTGACCTGGGTATCCTGGTTGGCCGGGCTGACCTGGTTGTCCTTCATGTCCTGGGTATCCTGGCTGGCCGGGTTGTCCTGGCTGTCCAGGCTTACCAGGTTGCCCTGGTTGTCCTGGGTATCCTGGTTGGCCGGGCTGACCAGGTTGTCCATCTTGTCCTGGGTATCCCGGCTGGCCGGGTTGTCCTGGATATCCTGGCTGTCCAGGCTTACCAGGTTGCCCTGGTTGACCTGGGTATCCTGGCTGGCCGTGCTGTCCAGTTTGTCCATCTTGTCCTGGGTATCCTGGCTGGCCGGGTTGTCCTGGGTATCCTGGCTGTCCAGGCTTACCAGGTTGCCCTGGTTGACCTGGGTATCCTGGCTGGCCGGGCTGTCCAGGTTGTCCTTCTTGTCCTGGGTATCCTGGTTGGCCGGGTTGTCCTGGGTATCCTGGCTGTCCAGGCTTACCAGGTTGGCCTGGTTGTCCTGGGTATCCTGGTTGGCCGGGTTGTCCTGGGTATCCTGGCTGTCCAGGCTTACCAGGTTGGCCTGGTTGTCCTGGGTATCCAGGCTGCGAATCTGGTTAGAAAAATGTAATAATATAAAAGTCGCATTTTAGAAAAGAGCCGTCCAAATCAAAGTACTTGCGTTATTTTGTTTTTATTGTGCTGTGTCAAATAAATGCTTTTCTTTCTTTATTAAGTATATCTTAAAATGTTTCCAGGTTCATCTACTTGTAAGTATAATAAAACTAGTGTGGCTGTTTAGTAATTCCTGGGACCGCAACGTACGACGCTAGATTGCAATCGTACCTCAGACTACATAATACTAGATCGCATTGTGTCCTTTATGTGGTTTAAAGGTAAGAAGCATTATTTCTTATTACCTGGTCCACCTGGTCCTCCTGGTCCGCCTGGTCCTCCGGGTCCGCCTGGTCCTCCTGGACTTCCGGGGGATCCCGGGCTGCCTGGTGTTCCGGGTGATCCGGGTTGTCCTGGGTAGTAACCGCCAGTAGAAGGACCACCGGGGCCATTAGGACCACCGGGGCCTCCTGGTCCTCCGGGGCCGCCTGGCCCTCCTGGAGTGCCGGGAGAGCCTGGTGATCCGGGTTTGCCGGGTTGTCCGGGATAAGTTACGCCACCGGTGGGGCCACTGGGTCCGCCGGGTCCACCTGGGCCGCCGGGACCACCTTTACGAAATTAAGCATAGGATTAATAAATTATGGAAAATAGTTTTATCGATTTGAGAATGATACATACCACAAATAAAATATAAATAGATAAATTAAAGTTACAAGAACGGGGCAAAAATACGTCTCATCGACCATCTCACTCAGCATAATGCTGGTGGTCGTCAGTCGTGTGCGTTATAGAGAGTGGCGCTGGTTTTTAGCGAGTTATTATTAGGTGGGCTTTTGCTGTTCTGCTCGATAATTTTATAGAGTTTACTTCGATAACTTTTGATTGAAGGCATTTTAGCAACAGACAGATAGACAGACAGACGGACAGTGGAGTCTTAGAAATAGTGTCCCGTTTTTACCCTTTGAGTACGTAACCCTAAAAAACAGCTCTGCCTAACTGTGGTCAATCCTAACAAAAAAAAATCGAAACAATATTTTGTCAATCCAATGAAATTAATATCTACCAATGACAACAATTAACGTAAAATCCGTAAACTGAGTAGTCATAGAAGTGTGTCTGTCAAGTTCTTTGGCAAATAATATGCTTGATAGGAGCTTTTCGGGCAAAAATAATTTAAAATCTCGAAATAGTAATCAGAAAATTATAATAATAGTTCAAGATTCATACTTGAATGCTTTATTATCAATACGCTGTCTAGAAATCTCCCTTATCTGTAATCACATGCCTCTCTGGTGCATTTTTATTGTCATGATGTATTCTTTTTAATTTATTCTCACACTGGTACGCCTTGCAGCTTATCATAAGTTTAGATTTACACTAATGGAGCACAAACTTATGATAACTATTTGTCTAGGTGGGTGACCACAAGCACTTAGAGCTAGCTTATTTTTAGAGTGCGTAAGGGGCAGTAATAAGTATAAATATAAAGTATAAATCTGTCCCTTTTTCACAGTCGAACCATGATAATTTGACACGTCATGGTAAGGTGACAGATTTTTTCATGTTATTTTCCTTCACCGTTGTCAGCGATGTACAAGATAAACTTAGCGGTTAGTGCCCCTATGCTTCAGTCCCAATAAGCTTGACTAAAAAATATCTACTAAAAAGTGCCGCTATGCACGAAATCAAGATCGCGGGCAGTGATGAAGAAAACTGTTATAGTGTAATATTTTGTTTAATCATTTAAAAGGTAAATTATGAAAATTAAGTATGTGAATCCCGCACTTTCGCAAAAAAATATATTAATAAACTGCCGTTTCATCATACTAACGCATACTTGCCTTGCCGCCACTCAACTCATTTCACATTCAACTCATTCATTTTAAAAACTTAGTGTCCGTCCATTCCATAGAACTGTGAAAAACGAAACGTCTTGCCGTAAAAGAGAAACCTAAACTAAAAATATTTCGATTTAGATATTTTTAGTTTAATTTAAATAATTTTTCAGCTTCGTGGTAAATTTAACACTTTTCTTTTCAACTGTACCTTTCTATCTTCGAGGTCTAACCTCGCGAGTGTGTATATTAAATATTTTTTCGCGTCAATTTTTAAAATTGGTGGTCCAATATTGAAAATTTCAGAAAATTTAATCGACAAGAAATTACCATATAATTATCGTACCTGCTCATAAAATATCACGAGAATCGGTTGAGAAATGCGACTTACAGAAGAGAACAGTCGGACATCCGGACATACGAAAGAATTTTTGCTCAAGTTAATACGGAGACGCTTCGCTCGCGCTTTGTTTCGCTTGGTCAATAATATGTTATATATCCATGAATATATTATTTTACCTGGGCCTCCTGGTGTTCCTGGGCTTCCTGGACTGCCTGGGTAGCCTGGTTTTTCTGGGTAGTAACCGCCAGTAGAGGGGCCGTTCGGTCCGTCTGGACCACCTGGGCCTCCTGGGCCTCCGGGTCCCCCTGGGCCTCCTGGTGTTCCTGGGCTTCCTGGACTGCCTGGGTAGCCTGGTTTTTCTGGGTAGTAACCGCCAGTAGAGGGGCCGTTCGGTCCGTCTGGACCACCTGGGCCTCCTGGACCTCCGGGTCCCCCTGGGCCTCCTGGTGTGCCGGGTGATCCTGGGCTGCCTGGTGTTCCGGGTTGTCCTGGATGACCTGGGTAGTAACCACCAGTGGTGGGTCCACCGGGGCCATTAGGTCCACCTGGGCCTCCTGGTCCTCCGGGACCTCCTGGTCCTCCTGGGGTTCCGGGTGATCCTGGGCTGCCTGGAGTGCCGGGTTGTCCGGATGGTCCTGGGTAGTAACCACTTGAGGGTCCGCCAGGACCATTAGGACCACCGGGGCCTCCTGGTCCTCCGGGTCCTCCTGGTCCTCCTGGGGTTCCGGGTGATCCTGGGCTGCCTGGAGTGCCGGGTTGTCCGGATGGTCCTGGGTAGTAACCACTTGAGGGTCCGCCAGGACCATTAGGACCACCGGGGCCTCCTGGTCCTCCGGGTCCTCCTGGTCCTCCTGGGGTTCCGGGTGATCCTGGGCTGCCTGGAGTGCCGGGTTGTCCGGATGGTCCTGGGTAGTAACCAGTTGAGGGTCCGCCGGGACCATTAGGACCACCGGGGCCTCCTGGGCCTCCTGAAAATAAAATAAGCCCTCGATGATTTTCTGACTGATTTTTCACCATTTATTATACACTTACCAGCAGTGCTGTCTGCTTCAGAGACCATGAAGGATCTAATAGTATTACTGACATTGGCATTGTCAAGAACCATACAGTATGGGGACGATAATGAGACAATAAATGAAAACACTTTTACGGACTATGAAATAAATCTTACATACCAACTTTTGAATTACAAATAAAACATAATTTGCAAACGATCTAAGAAAACAGTGATGGGCTGATTATAGATATTGCCGTTCTTTGGCTTGCAATCTATAGTTACTAAACTTTTGGATTTATAGGATTCAATTATTGTAAGAGGCTGGGTATATAAAAAAAAAATTGTTTAGTCATTATTATTGTCATATCGTCTGCCCGACATTGTATTATTTATTTACCTGGTCCTCCGGGGCCGCCGGGGCCACCCGGTCCTCCTGGTGTGCCTGGAGAGCCGGGAGTTCCGGGGGTTCCTGGATAGCCCGGATAACCTGGATAGTAACCCCCTGTCCCATCAGGACCTAACGGTCCTCCTAAAGCCACACACAGTGATTGGTTAGACACACACGGTTAATAAGCTGTTTGTTGTTAAATCACAGTTGTTAGCACATAAATTAGCAGATTAGAACGCACTAGATTGTTTTGTAAAAATTTGTTTTGCTGAACATAAAGAAAATGAAAGGATAGCGACAAAATAAGTTTTACCACCAAGTTTGGGTTTCTCATGTGTATCTGAATCTCATTTCCTTATCATTTAAGATCCTGTACTCGTAGTTCAATCAACAGAATTGGAATAGATTAAATTAAGAAAAGTATGAAAAGAGGAAGAATATCCTATTTCCAATATTAAACCGACGCTTGTTCATAGTGCGTTCTAACCTAACCACAACATTTCACATGAAAAGCATACTGATAGATTGACGTAGCGTGATTTATGATACCACCCCAAAAGGTTTGGCCGCATCACGTCATGTCAATGTATGGCGGAGTGTCATAAAAATGATAAGTTCTTTTTATATCGATAACAAAAATATGTGGAATTTTCATATTTTTGCTAACTTCGAAAAGAATATTTGTTTTGAATTATTCTAACCGTCGATTTCTAAAATTAAGGTTTAAAAGTATCTACTCATTTAGATTTACTTTTGCCTGAAAACTTGTCAATCTTTGGTATTGAAGCTTTCAAGGTTTGCACGTTCTAACACCAAATTCTTATTTTTTTTCTTTTTTGTTTCCATACAGGGATAGATAATAATGAGACAAATTCATATCATTTTTATTTTGAACGTACAACATCAAACAGTGGAGTTAATAGCCATACTACGTTTGTGTGAAAGACTGACCGACTAGGGAGGGCTTAAGGACTGTTTCAATTTAGACGTTTTGCGCGGGACTGCTGTGATTGTCGTACTGCGCACGACCTTTGATCAATCGGTCATAAGTCCCGCACAAAAAGTATAAATTGAAAGAACCCTAATTATTTTTAATTATCAGAATTGTGATATTATGATTTGTTTAGTAGTTGATATCGTACCTGGTCCTGTAGGTTGTCCTGGGTAATATCCTTCTGAGCCTGAAAGAGTTAGCACAAATGGATGCGTTAGCGACAAAGCTGCGGTTCGTTAAGTTGCGTTACAAATGTTTTAGGCGCTTTTGTAAACGAAACATGAATGTAATTTGATTGATTACTGATGCGAAATAAGGTAACTGAATGGTACTGATATGTTTGAATCGATCACAAAGTTGACTGTAAAATTAAGCTTTCTAACAAAACGAATCATGGAATGTTGTGAAGGCATTTTGAGAATGAAACAAAGCGCCTTGTATATGGGTTTCCCGTGTTGAGAATGAACGAGTTACTAGAATGAACCCAACATTGAAATGATTAGTTTTAGTCGGTATTAGATCTGCTAGAGAAAACTTTGGTTTCCTGGGTATTAATGAGTGTTAGTCACGTCTTACCTGGGTAGTAGCCGGGTGTGCCAGCCGTGCCTGGGAAGCCGGGGGTACCGGGTGTACCGGGAGTGCCTGGGCTACCGGGTGTACCTGGGGTGCCTGGATATCCTGCGGTGCCTGGGGTGCCGCCGCTGCCGGGGTAGTAGCTGCCTGGGGGCCCGCCGGGGCCACCTGGACCACCTGTTACCAAGATATGTTAGAATCATTGTCATTATTGATTCTAGGAACTCATGCCATCTGACATTATGGGTCCCTTTTGGTCCTAGTAAACTATTGAATTTAAGTTTACTTTCAATTTAAATGTGTTTAAAATAACGCAGTTTCTTTTTTCTGCATCTGAGTTTAATTGAAGAGGAAAATAGTAAATGCCCCCTGAAAGATACGTCATCCTGTAGGTATAATTAAATTTTACTTCCTTAAATTTTACTTCCTTCCTGGTGGTACAAGGATTGCGAATGATTGGAAGAGATACTGGTCACTCAAGGAAATCATGAAATGACAGGACCTGGGAATGGCAATTAAAAGGAAATCCTTCAACACCTGCATCCTTCTTACGGCTGCGAAATATGACTGATGACCCAGTTTTACAATGAGAACTTGTTAGCTCTTGAAAGGCACAGATATCTTATAAATAACTACAATGTTATAAGAATGGTTTTTCACTAAAATAAAGTATTTTGAGGGCATCGAACTAACACTCTGGACTGGCTATGCATTGTGTCTAACTAAGATATTTACCTGGTCCACCTGGTGTGCCTGGTGATCCGGGTGTGCCGGCCGTTCCTGGGGTTCCTGGAGTGCCGGGAGTTCCTGGTTTACCGGGAGTACCGGGTTTGCCTGGCTGGCCTTGCCCTGGAAAAAATAAATAAAAAATAAGCGAAACGAGGCTAAAAGTTTTAAAGCATCAAAACCTTGCGTAAGTCAATTTAAGCTTTCTTCTGAAGGTAAATAAATAGATTACGTGACATAACTTCAAGAAACATTTGTCGTTCAGAATACATTTTAGAAAACTTACATGATCCAGGGCCGTAAGGTCCGTTGGGTCCTGAAAATATAGGAAAATAAACTTTGATCAGTCTCGGTATCTAGTAGGCTATTTTGTGCTAAAAGCTCACTTTTTTGTCATTTTATTGAGAAAAGTTCTTGTAGAAAAATGTTATTAGTAATTTTATAACTTCTTCGAAACGGAATGTGACTGAGGATGGTCTATTTTCTGTAGCATATTGGTACAATTAGCAGAATAAAACACAGAAAATATTTAATAGACCTTACTTAAGTTTGCCAACCTAAGTAAAATAAAACGAATTATCAGATCTGAGCGATCAGCGACATGTGGAATCCTGAGTGCTGTGGTGTTCTGTAATAGGGACTTGTTAAGATACTGCTATTACCGACCTACTTTGACGTTAATGGTTCCTAGGTAAATTATCTTTATGTCCGTACCTTGTCCAGTTTGTACGGGTTTGACGTTGCTGGTTTCGCTGCTGCTGTCTGTGGGACGAGGGGGCTTCGGTGTCGGTTTCGGTAAAGGCTTGGCTGGTATTCCACCGGGAGTTCGACCACATCCTTTGGGGAAGTACAGTTTCTTCCACGGGATGGTTTGACCTGGCTGAGTGTTAGCCGCTTGGCCGGTTCTGAAAACGAATTTTTAAACTTAGAGTTACGTTGAATAGGTTTCTTCTAAGCTAGCGTGCTTCACCGTCAACCACATCATCGCACACCATCAGGCGAGGTAGTGTTCAAATACGAGCCTATCGGTAATAAATAAATCAAAACTTAGCGTCTGGCATTTACAAATAACCTGATATCAAAAGATTTATTTTTACTTCTCTGTATAAAAATAATAACTTTGTAGCATAGCTTCAATGATATTCAAATAAACAGATACGTTATACACTCACAAAACAATTGAAAAAAGTGTTCCGCGCAGCAGCGGCAGCACACATACATACTTTTCATTCTTCTAACATTAAAAAATATTTATTTTAATAAATAAATTACAAATACACACGACCGCATTTTTTTATTTTGTTTTTGTTTAACAAAGCCTAACGCTCTTCGCCATGCGTGACATAAACTAAAGACCTAAAGGTCACAATTGTGACCTATTCGAGTCTTCACAATGTGCACGCTCATAACATATCTGTTTATTTGAATATCATTGCATAGCTTATAATAATTGTGACATCATTTTCAGGCCATTGATCGTCAAACAAATAAAAATAATAGTTACTACAAGCAACACAGTTATGGCTATTGTGCAATATTGTTAACGAGGTACTTACGCTTCATCGTATTCGTATTTCTCATCAGGGAATACTTCGACTGGTTTCTCTGGCTCCACTACTCTGTACCCGTGGCTGTCAGCTACGTAGTGAGTAGCGCGGAGGTAGTTGTCCGGGTCCAAGTAACCATAGCAACCGTAGGTGACGCCGTCCGGACCACGGTTCTCGTGGTGGAACTGCCCGTTCGGACCGACGTCATAACCGAATCCGTATGCACCTGGATCAAGCAAAAACCAGTTTAGACGAAATGACATAAGATATAAAATTAGCCACAGCCATGTCGTGTAAAACCTGTCTTATCTGTCTAAACTGAGCAACAAACATTCCAACGCGATTATTTCGCGGATTGTGCTAAAATATTGTGGCTATTACTTTTTTTTTGTTACAAGGTTTTTTCAGTGAATGTAGGGACGTGACGAATTTGTAACATTTATCGCACCAGGCGGCGCCACTATGATAAATGGCAAAGTTTGTTACTGAAAACGGAAAACTAGTCTTTGTTGAGTCGTCGGGCAAGGGGAAGTTCTTAGTAAATAATAACTTATCATTATTTATTTAAATAAAAACATACATTAATCAATAATCATGGGTTATTAAAATCATAAATCTTTGCCGAATTGGATAATAACTTTATTAATTTTGTGTCAATCTGTTGAGGAAGTATTTAAATTTTATTTACCAACTAAACGGAATAAATATTTTTAAGTTAATCACACGACAGTGGCACACACAGCTTACCATTTATAAATACATTCAATATTATAGACATTTCGTTACTGGTTCTACAGGTTTTAAAATACAAGTTTCGCGACAAATAAATAAATGTATACCTACTGTAAGAATTTCCTATTTTATCGATTAAGACAACGTGTGCGACACTTCCGAAGTATCTTAGGTATATTTCTACAATTTAAAATGTTGTTATAAAAGTAGATATAATACTCACAACGGATCTTTGTGTCTCTGTATTGGCTGACCCTGCACAGTAGCTATTTTTGTGTCAATGTTGAAAGTGAAGAAGCATTGTATAATTGTCTCTTTCACTCGCTTACTTTGTCGCATCGTCCTATCTGGCTTACTCTATTCAGTATACTCGATGACAAACTGTTTCTTGCGCACTGGTTGGCAGAACCAACTTCAGGGACACAAAGATCCGTTGTGACTATTATAGTTGGATACTCTAAATCTTTGGTTGAAGTAAATTTTGCCAGCAGATTTTCCCGCGCGAAAGTCGTAAATTACAACGAACGTCCTACCAGGATACAAAGCAAACATTCAAATCCGTTTAGCCATTGAGGCATGATGGAACATTCAAACATAGGTAAAGAGTTTTACATAGCTAAAACATATCTACAGATGGATGTCAGGGCATTACAATCGTAAAGGAAACATACTGGAAATGTTGAATCATCTTTTAGTAATAAAACGTGTCTAGATTAATACGAAAGTTACAAACGTGTCTCACGAAGAGTGATTACAAAAGCAGCTGTTACTCAAAAACAAGGAAACGCGACAGACGAGGGTAAATTCGTAATTATGTCTCTCCTCATGATAGTACCTTTAATTTTATGAGCCATATTCTAGTCTCTATACGTTTAATACAGCGTCATATTTACGGCAAATTCCACAAAGATGACGTTGTAAAAGAATCTCGGTTGTACTTAAAAATATATATTAAAATACTTGAGGCCATTGATGTTCTTTCTTTTGGACTAAACCTGCTAAGGATTGGGCATTTTACTTTAGGAATAAAGCTCCCACAGACAGGTACGACACAACAATGCGACTTAGAAGTGATGATTTTTCAAAGAGCCGTTTTATGTGTTTTGTGCTTTGGTTTCTTGCCTTATCAAAACAATGGTGTGATCATGATATCACAGATAAAATAACGTTCGATAAAAACGGTACATTTGCATAATATCAATCAGGTAATGCTATTCAAGAGTATAGGTAACCAAAAATGCGAAAGAGTTTCGAAACAGGTTTGATTCAATTCTAAAATATCAAATGAAACGGTGTTGTATCTCTAAGTATAGGTTTTCTTGTGGAATTTATTTTGTGTTAGTTTGCACCTTATGTAGGCATGTTTATTAGGTACCTCTGTGGGAATTCATATCCATTTCAAGCTGTCTCATTAAAATTCACAATACGAATCCCGACCACAATTAAGTCCTGAGTGTGCAGACCACCTGGGACAAGCCATTAAAATGAAACAGGTAGGCGGTGCCGATCTACTGTGTTGTATGCAGCGACATTTATTTTAATTCCAAGATTATTATGTCAACAAATTAATGTTCTTATTATGATTTTTATTCTTACCTATAAATATATTGAGTAGTAACTAATTTTCACTGTAAGCGAAATAAAATCTATTTATATCTGGTGAAATAAATATGTTCTGGGCCATTGTAAGTTTTCTCAAAGGTAATAAACATTCCTGGATCGACTTATTAAGTACTCACTATTTTACTTCTAGAATTTGAATTTATGTGGCAACACTGGCAACTACATACAGCTTCGTAATTTCTTGCTTTATGTATTTCTTACAAAAAGCTAGGGTGTGCCAAGTTTGCCAAAAATAGAAAAAAATGCATTTGGCATCCTGCGCGTGTAAAATATTTTCATCAAAATGCGTTTCGCCTAACGATTATTACCTTCTTATTTTCGTAACTTTTAATTAAAATTCTTTTCAAACACCAATAATTAGTGAAAGATCAATCATCCTTCTTCAAAACTGAGATAAGTATTAATGTGTTTCTCGTCTGAATAGGATGTTAGAATCTGCGGATGATCGATAGTAGTATTAGAGACATCAATGTTGAGTGCCACACAGGGACGGAGAGAGCCGGTCTCTACAATGACATAATAATATGGAATCAACACAAAACTAACGAGTTGTCCAGAGGTACATCACACATTTAAAAGAATACCGGTTTAAAACGGATTGGACCATTTTGTAATATGGTCGCGTGAATCGATTTAAGCGTGATGAAGTATCTAACTTAATTGCCGCGTTGGTTTAGTGATCAAACGGCATAAAGCAAATCTACTGAGCAGAGTATTGGACCTAAAATCACTTTTACCAACTTATTGGTTAAAGTGATTTTAGGTGTTTCCAGTAGGATTTTTTTTAGTAACAGCCCGGAGATTTGATTCATTCTCGAAATAGATCAAAATGCAATCACACACGTGACACGTCTTCGAGAAATTCAGGCAGTATATTTTGTAATTTTAAAAATGACTCACTTGTGTCGTAGTTAGTTTCGTAGTACTGTGACTTCTCTTCGTCTTGGATGTCCACAACCACTTCGTTATTGTCCTGTCCCTGGTACGGGCCGTACTGTCGTGCCTCTCGCGCCTCTTCAAATAATGCTTTCTCATCGTCTTTTGGTGGTGTCTTTGGCGTCACCTCACTGGCATGTATTACTGCCAGTGCGGCCTGTGAACAAAAGAAAAAACACATTTAAGTAAGTAGTTCGAAGAGTTTGTTTTCAAGTCTTATGTCTTAACTAGCTTCTGCCAGCGGCTTCGCCCGCGTGAAAGTCAAAAATTATCCCGAAGGAACATATTCCCGGGATAAAAAGTATACTAAGTATACTATGTGCCTATTCCTGACTATAATCTATCTTAGTGCCAAATTTCATCCAGATCCGTCCAGCCGTTTGAGCGTGAAGAAGTAACAAACATACACACACACACAACCTTTTGCCTTTATAATATTAGTGTGATCTGAGATGATTTACTATCTAAAACTAAAACATATTCATAATATTAAGCTAAAATAATCATAAAAAAAATATAAATGCTATAAGCTGTAAATGGAACTGAGAGCAATGCTCATGGGGAATCTATACATTCGTCCACATTGCGGTTAACCGCAATGTGGACGAATGTTATGAATTAATGCTGCAGTCTTTTGGGCATTACTTCCATTAATGGAAGTAATGCCCAAAAGACTGCAGCATTAATTTGAAGGGCATTCTAAGTCTTGAATTTTGTCACCCTTAATATACTGCACATAAAAATCTCTCTTGTGTAATTACTTTTCTAATTGCTAGCTTCAAAAAGGCTGTCAAATTAGATTTATCTTTCGAATTTAAAAGGTAATCCTTTCTCTCGTTTGTATTTAATTATCGTGCATTAAACTGATCTACAAACATACTAGGTATGAGAATTTTAATATGCTTAAAACAAACGCAAACACTCTTATTTATAAGAATCTCGACGATGTTAACAATTGACAAACAAATTCTAAATTCAAATTTTGTGTTGATTTGAATTACTAAAACATCTGTTAAGAAATTGCTAAACACCTTCGAGATTTTTGGCCCATTTTATTTTATATAAGTTATTTAAGAAATATATTGTCTGAATGGACTAAATTTCGGCGTGGATATTGGTAATGCCCTATCGGTCTAAATTTCACTAAAACGACACGTGTCGTGTATTTAGTAACTAATCACTAAAACTGGGGTAATTATGTTTATCTAATTAGCCGGTGTTCTGTTAATGTTGCAAGTATCAGAAGATAATTAATTAATCATCTGTGAGTTAGTTAATTGCTTATATAGCATAAAAAAGTTAAAGAAAAGTAGAAGTTACACTAAAAACGCGAAAAAATTGCTTCCTATACATGTTTGCATAAATCGACAAAACAGAACAGAATATCGGCAATTCATCCTCACAAACTTTTACGTTTATAATTATAGTAGTAGGATTAAATAATTGTAATAATAATAATTTAATGATGATGTTAATTAACAAAGCAGAGATATTATAGGAGGTTTAATTGAAATTAATTGCTAATATTGAATTCCTACATTATGAGTTCATATTTAAACTGTTACATCCATCCATAGTTATAGTAGTTACAATAGTGATTTGATTACTAATTGCTTATTTCAAACAGCGATAGGATTCTTTTTTGAAGGACAGCAGGGTCTTTAGATAAAGAGCACTGTGTCAGCGATGACGTGTATCAAAACCTTTTCACAATCAGATACTATTAAAAAACCCTTTGGATTTAATCTTAATAATTATTATTTTAGAATCATATTTATGATTCTTGCAAAAAGGAATCAGAATGTCTAAGTGATTATTCAATTTGACAGCGAAGGATCAGTTGAGTGATATCAACCTTACCTGTTTAGGTCATATTGACGAACGCAGGCGCCTGACACGACAGGTTGCACAACAAAACTATTGGGCGAGGCTATATTGCAATCGTTCACAAATATTATTGTCTAGAGGCACTTCTATTTCATCTCCACATCTTTCAGTCTACTTAGGCAATCTATGTTACTAAATGTTTAGCACTAGAATATTTTGAAAAGCATTGATTTCATCATATCTATAGACTTTCACTTAAAATCATTATCCTTAAATTTCAGGGTCAGAGATCCAAGGATACAATCAAGGATTCATGACGTCAGTAAATTTAAAGGTTTTTAACACCTTTAAAATTCTTAAGGCACATGAGTAAGGTGTGAAAAGCAGGGCGTGTAACTGAAAACATTATTGTTTGCTCCTTGATTTAACATGAGACGCGAGACAAGGCAATGTGTTGCAAAACTGTCAAGGAGCCACTCCGCTGAGTACATCGTAAATACCAAATGTACTAAATATACTCAACAAGTTTTATTGATAATAGCAACACATGTTGGTAAATTGAGCGTCACTTGAGGCATCAAACTCATTGCGTGTGTAACCATTGTATAAATCGAAGTATTTAAGTAAAGGTTACCTTATCAAACGTACATTAGAGTTGTTATGGTAATTTTATGAACACATTTTATTGATCGGATTACAAAACACACACAAGATACTTGCGTGATATACCCATTACAAACACATTTGCAAATTTGCAGTTTAGTGCATATTGACAGTGCATAGAGTTTGCGTGAAGGGAATATTGAAGAATGATAACACGGAAGCCAAGACAGACACAAGGACAAATACGGATGATGTTTTATTGAGTTTCGTCAATGACTCATCATGGCCTGTCAGTACAATTTGAATGAAATGGTTTTGTTTTATGCCAATCCTATTTTCATAAACAAATCTGTTCCAAGATTACAATCAAGTCGGTCAAAGTAAAAGAAGTATTCAACTAACGTTGGGGCTTTGTATAAATTCATCCCATTGTGACGCTGAACACGTCTGGTTCAAAATTTTGCAGTGTCCGTCAATGTCCGTGACCGTAACCCCTTAAACTGTCGCCTTATGTTTCAATCTCACGTACAGGCGAGACAAGCATCAGAAACAAATTGTTTTTTGATCTGGGACATAAACGTGTAAGCATTTAAAAAAAGAATTCGCGGGTCATGTCGACTTGTTAAAGAGAAAAATTGCTAAACAATGGAGTTGACACATAAACCTAAAATAACTTCTGATCCTCTGAATGGCGGCGCGTGGTCTAGAGTGGAGCGATTAAACTTACGAGTTCATAGACATTTATAAAGTTAGGTATTGATCTCAATCTACAGTCTAACATTATTAGAATTTGGAGTTACAGAATGCTAAGGAAAGTTTAAGTGGGGCCTGGATTTGCCGTAACGGTTTGTTACTTCTGGTTTAAGCGACCGACGGCGCCGCCCGCAAAATTGTTTTCATTTACTTCGGCAACTTTGAGATGAATTTACTTTCGGTTGCTCCGAAATCGATTGAATGTTTTAACTTATATGTTTAGTCTTTCGTTGAAGACTTAATTTTTGGTACCTATTTAAAGGTTTAGAGATTTCAGTTTTGCCACCGAATATTTTTAACTATTTCAGCTGTGATATCAGTTTGTTGTTTCCTTTGGTCTATGTTACGGATGTCGCATTTGTATAATAAAGCAGAAGTTTCTATGAGATCTATGTAGATATTGTCTGCACTATTGTCGTATGTAAGTACTTAATATATGCAGGTAAGAAATGTTTCACGGTGAAGATGTCGCGTTATCCCTACATCTTTATGGCTCAGCGGTTGCTCAGGTTTTATTTCCAAGCGGATATCTTTGGCACGCGCGCCCTTGCTCATCGCTGTTAAGTATATATTTAATTGCAACTTCAAGCAGTTCATAATGCAAACATCTATTATGATTCTCCAGCTCAACGTGACATTAAACAACGTCATTATTTTAAACATCATTAATAATCTGATGTTGCTAAGTATGCGTCAAACACTGAGCAAGTGGAATTACTAACTACTACCTAGTAATGCTAAGCTTATTTTGTTATCCAATACCGTATTCTCATTCGAATTTTGTTTCAAAAATTCTCCTGAATGATAAAATATCTCCGAATCAATCGCGATTTTTTCTTTCACGTAACGAGTTGTATTGTTTTATTTCGTCAATAGCCCTTCAGTGTACACTGTCTGGCTGTTAAGGATTTCCATACTTTATTGCCGAATACGGCACACGATCCTCGACATAATTCGAAGCTACAAAAATCTTGTGTTGAGGAATATTACGGGCGAGCGCTCAATTTATTGTTAGGACTTTCTGAATTTTCATCACATATTATCTTTTATCGAAAAGCTGGTTTATATATGTATTCTAAAACATTGAATTAAAATCAGAGTCATTAATATATGTAGAGTTTTCGTAGTTTGCAATAATTTATAGCATTTTCGTGGGAGTGTTTAAGGCTAGAGTTCAAATGTCAACACTTGAGATAGTGTAATATTTTCGTCTAGTTGACGGTATTCGTTATTCAAGGACATTCCATAGTTGCCATATATAACTAGTTTGGCAAATCAGCCTGGCTTTATCGCGACAAATCAAACTACCTGGGTTTTTGCCGCTGATTTAGTATCTGGAACTTTTGCATTATATGACAACAGTCAAGTTAATGAAGAGTTCAGGTAAAACTCAAACATAATTTGGGGATATATTAATTATTATTTTTTGAATTCAAGGCAAAAAGATTAAAATTATAATCATTTTAAGTCAAGGCAAATAACACGCAACTAGCTTGACCCCTTAATGCATATTCGTTTTTATATATATATTTTAAAATAAGACGTCAAATCTACCGGAATAATCATAAATAAATTTTCGATGAGTATACGTTAACCAGTATGTATATTATGTCAAGGTGCGGTTGGGTGACGCCAGCGGCAGCGGGTTATGTCACACACTCTCCGAAGCTCGCTTCTAATCTAAGCGCTAAGTACGAGTGCAAACAGTCGAAGGTCGCTTGCATCCGGCACCCATAGCTCTCTGTGCTTATTTACTTAAACCGTGACTAACAGTGAAAGTGTTTGGACTCTCTTAACCTTTGCTATTGACCACTTTTGATATCAATAGGTCATAATTTTTGTATTATAGAATATATAACCTACATTTTCCCATGACACTTGCATCACAGGTTGAATCAAACATTGTATCGTCAATCAAATCACCGATGTCGTCATGATCAGAGAGGTCACTAGTGGTCTTCTTGATGTTTTATTCTTTGAACTTTAATTATGAAGTCATCAACAAAAGAGATTTATAATCTGACATTTCACGACGTTTTAGTGATTATTTATAAGTATGTTCAACAGTTAAACATTATGTATAATAAGTAAAAATCGATATTATCAGTGCAAGCTTTCCAGCTATATTTTTCTTATGTTAATACTGTCATTAACCATATTTATAATTATGTTTGTTAATTAATATGTACGCATGTACGGTGATCTTAACCTTGTATGCCTGCTCATCTCATTAGACTTGATTTGTTCATTAAGAAGACAATTAGAATTTCATAAGAACGGTCAAACAGCGTGTTTTGCTCGTGAGAATTGGACGTGATTGCTTCATCTGCGGGATCACGATAAAGCTTGCGACGTTACACGGATCGATGTCGAGCACACTTCGGCTAGATTAGTCCAATTTTCCTAACATTGTTGTCTAGTGTAGCACAATCTATACAATCCGACCCAATGGGTGAATGGAGCAAAGAAAACGACCTAGCCATCGTCTGACATCTCTGTGCGTGCCGTGAGAACTAGAAAGAGTTGCCTAACTGCGCCTATTATACCTGATAATACGTTCATCTTCAGCTTTAGTTATTACTAGCTTCTGCCAGGGGGTTCGCCTGCGTGAAAGTCGAAAACTATTCCGACAGAATATATTCCTCTATATACTATCTCTGTTCCATATATCATTGAGGCTGAAATTCTCAATCATGCTATTATATTAAATAGCATGCATGTTTGTTATTAAGTACTACTCTCATTTATAGCATGCACTCAGTGTGTGATAAATATGAACTATAAATATGCACATTGCTTATACATTTGCTGTGAGCTACTAGGTAGCATCTGCTCCAAACCAGCAAGCTATTGTATATATATGACATATGGCATATATTTACTATATGGCATATGTTTTCCAGGCTTCAAATAATAAAATCAAGACTTCTTATACATACTCAAAATTTTGAACTTCAAATCTTGTGCATCCTCGTATTGAGTTCTATTTCATTTTGAAATCATAAAAATATTTTCTATGACGTTCTAATTTGGTGCAGTTATGATGCAAATAAAAGATGACCTATTGCGTTTTCTTGGAATTACAAAGCAGACGTACACTTTAAATTCAATATAAATATTATATTTTGTTTAGTAACCTCGGAATACGTTTGTATTATTCTCTTTCATTTGTATGATTTAGAGATTCACTTTTGTTTAAACTTTAGTCATTAATATTTTGCCTCCATCTTTGAAGACCAACATTCAAAAGTTTTATTTGAAAGCTTTGTTTAGGGATTATAAAACTTAAGTTTTTTACTAAATTGATGGTCGACTCGGCAGTCATTAAAATGAAATATTGAAGAATCCTTCATGATGTAATTACTAATTACTAATTTCTAATTACTAATTTCCGGATATACCAATTTTATTATTTGTCCAAAAGATTTTCAATCGAAACAATAATACTTATATTGGTTTAAAAAAAAATATTTAAAATATAATATCGTCCTGGAAACATTTCCTAAATAACAAACATAGTTTTATTGCTGATAGTCTAATAAAAGCTTTGATAGATTTTGAAATATATTTAAAAGCCCAAAAAGGGTAGAAGTATTTATATGTAAATATTAAATGCAGTACCTAACCACAAGCACTTATGTAGTCGATTGTTGCAATAAAATTGTAAACGGCCTATAGTTATTTGATTTAAAATTCATTTTCTGCAGCAAGGATACATACTGTAAAAGTACTAAGTAAATAGGGTAAGTGGTGTATAATAAAGGTATGTTATGTAGTCGTTTCTGTTAGTTCATGATTGATGACAGTAAAAACATGTTCGATAGGAAACAACATTTTGTATACAAATGTTTACTTAGCTAAGCATAATAATTTTCAAATTTGTTAAGCATCCTTCATCGTGTTAATATGCACCTGTCAGACTGTAAACAGGTGCTTGTGTTGAGCCAAAACCTTCAGATATTGATATTTTCGAAAGGCCGCTGTAGTCGCATCAGCAAGAGCCTTACGTCATCTCATGATCACCGGCTTGTGAGGTGACTAGCAAACATCCTCAACCTTTAAACTATTTGAATCCTCCTGTACATATACCTACGACATCACTTCTCCATGATCAAAACAACCGGTATCTCTGTATCAAAAGAGTTTAAAAGTGGAGATGACTCACATTACGCATTCTTAATATGGTAATTGAATGCCAGTGACAGATTCTTGTTTTATTAGGGTCCAAATTTAAAATAACTTTACCCAAAGCGTGATCTCATTTATACGAAATATTTACGAGTAGCTTATTCATCGGAGAGAGTATTTTAGTAACGACAATATTTTGTTTGCCTGTTATAATAATAGAATCTTTAACACTTTCATGAATATAAAAGGCAAAGTTCTGAAGGTTGTGCGTTGACCTCTCATAATTTATAAAGATTCTCATTTGATGACCTTTTAAGTTAATAATAAAATGTGTATTTAAATATGTTTATATGACATCATACACGTCTAAAGATCGGTACATAGACAAACAACCGGACATTTGCAATAAAAATAGCATTCATATATCACCGTTTGAATTAAAATAAGATAACAAGGAAGAGCACTAACTAGGCAGACAGATAGTAATAGGAGGACTAATATAACCAGACTTTTGAAATATTGTAAAAAATGCAAAAATATGCAGTACAAAAAAATATTATTATGAGGACTGTTTCTTTCTTTCATATGAAATTGTAATCCGATTAAAATGAAGACGTGAGCTTGCGTTTTGTTGTGCTGAATAATATTGACGTCCGTGGTAAATAAATAAGGAGTTTATGTGTTAACGATATTACGATGGATGTGTCCGGTGGTAAACGGGGCTTTTAAATCCTGCCAGATGTCTTTGACGAAATGATTGACAGGACAATGGACGAGACAGATCTCCATCGACCGGTATCAGACCGCCCATCTTTAGTTCCTCGCGATAAAACAATGTCAATGTCCTGTTATAAGATCCCGTGCGAGTCGTTAACCTTCTCACGTAAACCAAGTAGGAAACTTAACGCGGTCGTCCCTCCCAAAACTGTATTTGTGGGGTTTCTCTTATTTCCATGTCTCGTACAAAAATATCTCAATCTTATCACTGGTTTTACAAAAACGTTGGTCGTCGCGACATGGTGTGGGCGAATCGCCGTCGCCAATTTTTTTAGATATATATAATTAACATTCTACTTGTTATTATAAATAGATTTGATTGAAAAGATTTCTCAAGTATCGGAAGTTAGAAGAAGCAAATGTTATGACCGATTACAATCTATATTCTAGGGTCAAGCGTTTCCGCACGACGCAAGAGGTCGCGGTCGTGGGGGAAGCGGAAATTGAGAACATCGGACGAGAGCATAAGAAGTTCTGAGTGCCTGGAGACAAGACAAGTGTAGACTGTGAGTCAGACAGCCAGTGTAATACACGTCAGTCATCACCGACGACGTCGACAGTCATAGATCTCTTAACGGACCGCTATTGTCGCAGGTCCCGACGCCACGCTCCACTATCCAATCATTTGTTATATAAACCTAACAATGCCTTGTAACGTTTAACTTAATGATGTCTGCCGGTACACACCATGTCAAAGAAACCAACCCAGTTCTTCCACTTTTGTCTTTTAATCTATTCATGAATCTCGGTTGAATGCCACTGAATGGTCTGACTCCAGTCGAGAAGACAATGCTAAATTAATATTGCTTTGGGTTTAACCGTTCAAATATTGATCTCTATTTTAATGCGAAATGACAGGATAATTAGGGAGAGTAGACCATGCTAGAAAGTTTGCTTCTACAGCAGATTATTTTAATGAATGGAGCTCGTTTACCATTTTGTATCTATTCAGAGCTAATGACACTACATTTATTTAGTTTGTTGGTAATAGCTGTTACTGTTAAAAAGACAATTCTTGTTATATCTTTAGTTTTGTGTGAAAGTCTGTTTCATTAAATTTCGATTTGTTTTAGCTAGTACTGATGATGAAATTAGAATTTATGCAACACACGGGTCACATCACTAAATGCTTGCACATATTTATAAAAGTTGAACAATAGAATTGGCACGAAATAACAGATTTAATTTGCAATAGCCGCAACTAAATCCTATATCCAATCAACTTGGTTTTAGACCGTCGTATGGAATAATAAAAAGTGCCAATATTTATTGCAGTTCTACGAGCTTTAATTGATTTCGAACGCTCGATATCCACTCGAAAAAATCAAATTTATAGTTTGTCAGTGAAAAAAGAGGCGTGGGTCGAAACATCCCTAATTTGCGCATAGCGCTGATGTCATCGCTCCTCCATTGCTCTGTTTCTGCCAGAGAACGTTCAACTTTACTCTTTAATATGATATTCTAATGTCACTCTGATCGATGATGTCCCTACTGTAAGCGTAGACTTAAAGAAAAATACGACGTTAATGCAGATGGCAGATACAATTCAATCCAAAAAGATGAATGATTACAATACAAAAGCTGTGTATCTCTCATTTTATTCAAATGCTAGTTACTTATATTTATCTACATCTGTTAATGTTACATCTGCTAAAAACAGAATAGGTTTGATCTCCTTATTGAGACATCCTGTGACGGTATGTACCAACGAATCCAAAAAAATTGCTTAACAAATATTTTCCTCGAATTAAGGAAAATTTAATCACCCATGAGCTTATGATCTCCTGGTACATAATCTGATTCTGAAGTCGCCTAGTAACGAATTGCCGAGATATATGATTTTTGTGTTTTCGCAGAAAAATGCACAAAATGTTTCGACAATAATATTAAAAACAGCGAAGCTTCAACCAAATTGCAGTAACTGGTTTGTTAACATTTGGAAATGCCAGATTTCCAAGAACTTCCGTAGAAACCTTTTTACTAAGAGGAGGTATAAATAGGGTTTCAAATTAATTTTGCTTATGAAACATTGAGATCGAGGAGAAAGAGTGGGTGACTTCACACGCTTTGTTGTACGTCGTGACACACGAGATAAAAGATATGATCATTAATGACAAGATACCAGATCGTGATTGAACTTTGTACGACCCATTCAATTGACAACTTTCTAGAAACAATAATTAAACATTTGTCTCTTATTTGCTATTCCTTCATAAGGGATCCGTACCAAAATGGTAATAAAAATATCTTTAAGTATGGCGTGGTTTCTGCGTATTTCAGGAATTATACTATTGAAATGAAGTTTGTAACTATTCGCTTTAAATTCGATATGCTTATCCACTTGCATATCAACTGAAATAATTTATATTTTAATTGCAATAAAAGCCAAATGCGAGGATACAATTTTAGAGAGTGGTAATTGGGTCAATCTCTATCGTGGACTTTATTTGCACATTCCAATCATTGTAATTTTTGCCATTCACCTTATGATGAAAATATCCGTAAACATTTTAGCTCCGCTATCGTTAAAACCTCTGTTGCTTTTGTAATGAAAAAAATATCATAGTAACAAGGTACAGAATCCTCGGTGGGTGAATCTTACTCGCTATTTGGCAGTTTTTTTTCAAAGCCTTTTCTAAATTTTGATTCGTTACATACGTTTTTTTACTGATTTGAATATTTTTATCATAGAAGTTGGACTTACACACATAATGTTTAATTTATTAGTAATAAGTGTCATATAATACGCACACATTTATAAAATTTGCTCACGAAAAGTTCAAGGACGCGATATAGTGTTTATTCTTAAAGGAGAGGTAACACAATTGACCCAGACATCGATACAAACGAACTGTATGGCGAACGATTGCTTAGAACGATCGAAATCACCTTACCCATGTCACATACTCCTATAGGCTGACAAACTATGCAAGAAAAATCATTATCTGCTAAAGATTTTCTTAATTATAGTACCAAAATCAGAGGTGTGCTTGACCGTTCTATTCATTTAAATTGTTATTTATTATTTTTAGCAGGGTGGCTGATACCAGCTGGATGACAATTGCCGAAAATCGAAGCAAATGACGTTCAATTGGAGAGACCTATGTCCACCAGTGGACTGCTATAGGCTGATGATGTTGACGAATGTACTTTAATGTAATCTGGTACAAATGTTTGACCTATTATAAAAGTGTACTTGAATGAAGCTAAGGACTCGTTTTCTATTTCCATAAACCAGTTGAAATTCAAAGTAGGCCTTGTTTTATCGAGGCGCGATAACTTATTGAATCGGATTGTGTTAGTACGTCGGTCACGTGTTGCAAGCTCGTAAACGTCCAAATTGTCATCCTGAGTTGAGATAAAGTGTGAACATATTTTAACTTCTGTTTTGTAGATTACTTTACCAACATAAAACATTTTACTGTCTGCTCGGAGCCTCGTACAGGTTTTATGATTGTTTTAAAAACTACATTGCACAATACTTTTCTAAGGAGTTTACTGGACATCATTTTATGATTGTTTTACTTTTAAGTATGACAATATGAATTACGGTGTTTATATTTTTGTTAGAGTATCACCTATATTCCAAGTTATGTCCTCGCTCCCACCTTATTACATTGACAGTTATTTGTTAGTTATTGACTTGATTATTAAGGATTTTTCCGTTGTCGTGGCGACTAAGTCGAGTGAAGGCCCTTCAAACTCATTTGAAATATGAGCCTAAAACTAAAACCTCTTTAAAGCTTCTATATCTATCTCTCTAAAGCTTGCTTGAACGAAAAACGCTTATTCATTTTGAATTTAACAGTCAGCAAAACAATACGTGTGCATAAAATTACCTTAATTAAGCACTTAACACTAAACGCGGCAATTTTTAATATTTCAATTTTAGTTGGTTGAGGTTATCTGTGTGGTGGTTGCAGTACTAAAGAGAGTTTAATACTTGAAATAGACTAATTATCTGCCAACATTAGCGTTTTCAGGGATCGGTTCATTCATGAAATAAGAACAAACGGTAACAATACTGCGGCTTACGATGATAAGCCCAAAAGTCGAAATGCATAAGCTATATTTTTGATTTGTGCGTCTAATGACATAGGTAGGTCAACTTAAATATGTATTGAGGAACATAATTTATAAACAAAATTTTAGTTGCCAAACATTCAGAGAATAGAAAACAATATTATGTAACCGAATCCACAACTAAGAAACACTGTCATATATTTTACTAATAAAAGTTGTGAAACACTTGAAAAATAGTCACTTTTCTAGAAGAAAAAGCAAAGCAAGGTATTTATAAAACAAGAAACTAATCTTGTCGTTATCGACAAGTCATAAAATCAATATTCAGTGAATACACGACAGCTAAATATTCTATTAATATTTAAAAATACAAGCAGAAAAAATAACATTCATTCAATAAACATGAAATAAATAACCATAATTCTATGAATTATCAAGAATTTATAATGATTTAGAACCTATCCTTCACATAAGTAATATTATTCAAAAAAAAAAACTTACCAATAAATAGAAAAGTGTTCCCGGCCCCATGGCACGGGATGCGGCCGTTCAGGCCTGGCTACGACCTTGACGCGCAGGTTGTTCCACAACCTCAGTCCCGACAACACAAAGAAAAGCCTATAAGGCGCCAATCAAGCATGTATTTTGCTTAAATTCGCTAACATGACCCGCTCTCCAACGGCCGGCTTTTAAAACTAAAATGTGCAAACTCAAAGATGCGCCTCTTATATTACCTCTTACGTTAACGTCGGATACCGCAACGTATTTGGCATATAGGTGTAGTCTCGCGGACATGTGTGGGTGTAATTCGGCGATGATGCCTCTGATTGCCCGCTTGTGTGCGTGATTTTGGCGACACACGTGATAACACCGCGCCTGTGTGCGCTAGGGAATGTGTCCTTTTACCATATTTTAAACTAAGTAGAAACGTAAATCTCTTATCGCCCTAATTAATTTATTATTAATCCCTTTGTAACTTTGCATTACCCTGATTTATTTCATAGATTAAATACATTTTGGATGGAGGTAAAACATTAAAGCTTCTGTTTTATTTTTATGGAGATCTTCAAGTATACCTATTATAACCGAGGTGCTATGTTTGGTTCGCGGCCGGTTAAAGCAGATGTTTTAAATTCTAGTAGCGTTGGTACATAATATCATTTGAGACGTTAAGGTATAAAAACATTGTCCGTCGTGTTATGGCATAGAAAGAAGTTAATTAAAATATTGTCAACAACCCACAAGGGAATGACAGGCCTGTTTAGTGGTTTGCTTTAATTTGAGCACCACAAGATAAGAGCAGAAATAAATTCCCACGAGTAATGTTGTAAATAACTTAGATTTTACTTGTCGTCATACATTTTCAAGAAAGCTCTTTAAGCTTTCAGTGAAGTTATGGTCTTAAGATAAATAACTCACTGTAATGTATCTTAACCTGGGTTCAACCTGTAAGATAGTGTGTGTAAGTTAAATAAATAAATAAAATGTACCTTTCTTATTTATTTACTAGCTGACCCTCGGGGCTTCACTCCCGTCAACTGGCTACCTACCTACCTACCCCGCCTACCCGGCCTACCCTGCCTACCCTGGGTACCCTGGGTACCCTGCCTACCCTACCTACCTTCTTACTAAGTTTTAGCTATCATCAATAGTTTTCTCAGCGCACACCAAATAATGTATTTTACAGGCAACATTTTGCTACCTCGGGTTACATTATTGCAATTTTTATAAGGATCTCTAATGTTTTTGAAAATATATTATAGCCTATGACCCTCAGGCATAATGTAGCTTTCTACTGGTGAAAGAATTTTCAAAATCGGTTCAGTAGATCCAGAGAGCATTCTCTACTACTTAGCTAAGGGTGGTAGAAGATAACATGGAAGGCGAATAAAAAAATTGTTTTTTTCTATGCTAGAAACAAAAGCATGATGTACCGTTTTCTCAATCTTGTGATTATTATAATTTCTTGATTCGTGACGCAGATACGACACAAATATTTAGGGGAATGTCATTGGTTTCTTGGTGAAATTTGTTTATTTGGCATCGTTATAATGAATCGGTCTATTGAACTTGGCCAGTGCGAACATAACGCGGTCGTGCCGCCCGCCGGCGCGGACGCATAAATTAATACATATTTTTAACAACCGTTTAGCTGTTACTGTCTAAGTCTAACATGTACAATCGAGTCCTTTACATCTACGCATATTTTCAAATTGTTTTCATTATTAAGTAAGGATATATAATAACTTCTGAAGGTATAGTACTGTGCTGATTAATGCATGGAAATTATTTAAAAGAACTAATTATATAAATTACTAGCGGACGCCTTGCGGTTTCAGCCTGTTAGTTCCCGTTCCCGTGGGAATACAGGGATAAAAAGTAGCTTATGTCACCCGGGGATAGTGTAGCTTTCCAACGGTGAAAGAATTTTTGAAATCGGTCCCGTAGTATTTAAGTTTATTCGTTACATACAAAAATACAAATCTTTCCTCTTTATAATATTATGTTTTATGAAATATAAATCAAATCTGTTTTATTTAATTGAAAATGATACATATTTAATTGGAAACTGAGTGCCGTTATTAGATATTGACATTATGGCAATTCTGAGTCAGTAAAGAAGATTCTATCGTGAAAGGAGAAATGAACACAGGCGTTATGGTGGTGAATCTATTTTTACCGTGACTGTACTTTTAATATACTTTGACAATTTAATAACATCCTTTAGATAATTATTTGACGAGTATCAAAATGTAATTGCATCTTCATCTATCAAGATATAAAAAGGCGCCATCCGGTTGTTGTATTGCCGAATTAAAACTTTATAAGATACATTTTAGATCCCATAAAATATTATTTTATCTCAACATGTTCTGAATTTCCGGTTTACTCATGAATTCACTGGATTTTAAATATTACTTGTGGTTTTTATTTTGTACCCTACTGACGTTAGCTTGTGGTTAACATTTGACACCGCTAACATTTTCTCAGAAACTTTAGAAATAAGTGGCATAATTTCTACGCAGCTTAGGTGCTTGCCTTGTTTTATGGTTTTTCTTTTTTAACAGTTTCCCTGTCCACATAGCTAAAAAAAATGTAATCCAATCACAAATGCCATATGTGCGTCATGGGACTGTAAACCTGTTAAGTTTGTCTTTTTAGGGTTCCGTACCTCAAAAGGTAAAAAAAGGAACCCTTATAAGATCACTTTCTTGTCCGTCTGTCTGTCTGTCCGTGTGTCACCACCGATTTTCTCAGTAACGGGTGGACCTAGCAAGTTGAAATTTGTACCAGATACTGAAGTCCCTATTAGGTGTATAAAAAAACCAAGGTCCTGAGTCACCACGATAAAAAGATATAAGCAAATTTAGTTTTTCGCGAAAACTTGTAAGTACCAAAATTGACCTTAATTTTCAACTTTTTTTATATTTCGGAATTTTCCCTTTACTTGTGCTGTAAGACCTTGCTTTTAACCGAAATTGACAATTCTATGTCAACCGGAAGTACTCTATAGGTTTTGGGTCTAAAACCTATAAGGTAGTTCCCATTGACCTAGAATCACGAAATTTGGCACAAATAAAGCGAACATTCCGAAATATAAAAAAAGTTGAAAATTAATGTAAATTATGGTACTTTCAAGTTTTCGCGAAAATCTAGATTTGCCTATATCTTTTAAACTTAGCCACCAATAACCAATTTTATTATGGCGATAAAATTCAAATTCAAAATCTTTATTTCGAGCGAAGACTCTTAAAGGGTTAGTAACAATGTGCATTAAAAGTAAGTATTGGTAAACAACACGATACGATGACATATGTAACTGAAAGCAGTGAACCTTGTATATATACGAACAGTCCACTCTGTTGGCAATCATTTTCAGAACCCTGTTAGGGCTGTCCATAACTAGGGCCACCGTTGATGTTGCGCGCTTGCGCATTATCGCGTAAAAACAAACGCGCCGCCGCAATCATCCCTGACGCACTACAACGCCAAGGCAACCCCATCAGTTTTCTGAACGCGTTATTATACTGGACACGAATGCCTCCATACGACATTACATAGGCTGCAAGTGTAGATGGTGGTACAGAAAGCTCTAAAGAGGATATATACAGAAATAGGTCTATAGTATCCCCTATTCGAAAGATCACCTGTTTTACTTTTAACAATGGGAACCACGATCGTCCTCATTAGGCAAGTATGAATGACCAATACATCAATTGTACAGCAGTGCCAAAACCCTCGGTAAGTAAGGACCGGCGTATTGCAAACGCTCTAGCTACTGAGCCCATCATGTCCAGGGGACTTACCTCTAGACGTAGACCTGATGACCCCGGCCACATATTTGGCACTGAAACGTGTGCCCACCTTGCCACAACGGGGCTCAGCATCCAGCATCTCACAAGAGCTCCCTATCGATGACAATAAAACCAACCGATTTCTAAAAAGGTTTGCAATATCCTTCACACCATTCACACTAACAGGATGCCTGGCCGAATGCTCATTTTATTAGCGCTCTTCCAGAAACCGCGAAAATCACCCTTTGAATTCTTAGAGGCAATTATGTCCATCTTTATCTGTATCTTCGTCTGTATAACGGGTTGGTACGGAACCCTCGGCGCACGAGTTTGACTCGCACTTGGCCGCTTTTATTTTATAATGCACATTTAGTAAAAATATAATAGTACCAGTTTGCTACTGACCAACTGCAGGGCAAAGGCCTCTTCTCATACAGATGCCAATGTCAATGTCAAGTCATGCATCAAGTGCTTATTTTTTACTTACCATATGTTGCCCCACAACTGGGCAAACGTCAACTCCATATTTTTAGGGTTCCGTACCCGAAGGGTCCAAACGGAACCGTATTGCTGTCCGTCCGTCTGTCCGTCTGTCTGCCTATCTGTCTATCTGTCCGTCTGTCTGTCCGTCTGTCTGTCCGTCTATCTGTCCGTCTGACTGTCCGTCTGTCTGTCCGTTTGTATTTTTTAATGTTGAGGGATATCGTTATTTAGTGCTAGGTTTGTAAATAAATACTGTATTTTTTGTTATAAATAATATTGGAAAACAAAGGAATGAGAAGCCACCAAATTTGCCTTTTTTTACAAAATTTTGTTCCGAATATTTTTTACGTCAACTTGGAATTTAGTGATAATGTTTATTAATACGAATATTTTACTAACAAATACCAATATATTGATAAATCAGATTTTTCTTTGAAATCCCTATTTTTTTCTTTTAAAACCAACTTGATTTTGCGGTTTGGTATGGAACCCTAAATGTGTGAAGTCCGACATGCCCTTGGCCGGTTTTCCAGATCTCATGTCTTCTTTGACCGATCTGTTAGTAACGAGTCCAAATCCTCATGCCAGACCTTTTAATGCTTCCCACCCGGCTACCCACTGTGTAACGTTCGTGATCCATCTGTCCACATGCATCTTGGTACCCACCCAGTCGCTTTTCCCCACTTCAGTCTCGCAGATTTGACTCCAACATTGGCGATGCCTATCTTGAAGCATATTTATATGTCGTGGATTCGGCCAATCAACTTAATTTGTAGAATGCTACGCTCCATCACGATTTGGTAAACTTTAAATTTAGAGTTTGGGCCTCGGCCGTTGGTCCAAGTTGTCATTTGAATATCTTCGACCGTCGTTAAGGTTATCAGAAGCCAGAAAATCTAGACAATAGTATTGTCAAGAAGTCTAATGCTACCCAGTTACTGGGTTGTGAAGGTCAGACAAGGGATTATTTCATCCGGTTAGACTAGTGAACTATGGGATAGTTGGGAAAAAGCCAGCCAGACCACGTTACTAGGCAGAAATAATTAAGTTCTCACTTAGGACAGCCGTGTAACTTATATTCTCGTTTCTCAATTGAGCAACGACCTCTTGCTATTAAAGCTATTTATTATTTTGTGTCACACATAAATTCCAATTCAAATCTATCGCTGATTCAAAGAAATTCCTTACTGATCACGTAATATAATATGCACATCATTATTATTTTTACAGTTTGATGATTGAATTGATTGTAAATGTTTGCAACGTTTTCATTTGGTAATTACGAGTGCATACGAGTTTTATTTCGCATTTGATTGGATGCCATTTGGAACTGACTGAGACAAGCTGCAGAATGGCAGAGCCTTTTGCAGCAAAAAGCTGAGTCATATCATTGTTTCCACAATTATGGGCATTGCTCGTTTGTATTTTGTTGTTGTCTGAACTATAAAAATATATTAAAGAGACGAAATTGTTGGTTTGTAGGAGGTCATACCTGGAACTACTAGGCGGGCGCAGAATGTTTGCCGATGACTACTCCTCCCGCCAAAACGCACGGTGCCCCGCGTTTGCTTCGTTGAACGTCAGAGTGACATCATGACGTCATCGGCAAACTTTCTGCGCCCGGGTTATACTGATCCCATTAGGAACATTCCTTTCCTGATGGAAACTTAAATTATCGTTGAGATATATAGGTTTACCCCGAAAAAAATCTTGGTTTCTGTGGGATAGGCGACGGGATCAAAGCTGTGGGAAAGACCTTACATATTGGTTATTATATAAAAGCAAGTCCATGAACTATGGTTGTTACAAGTAATGTATACTATTCAACCGGATTAACAGTATGTCATCTGATATACACTTGATTCCATTACTTATGTCTTGTTTAACCAGTGGTACGGCAATTGCTACTTATGTTTTATGGCAGGGATTCGAAATGATCGTAATTATTAAAGAATGCATAACGCTTATTACCATTGATATGTATTGATCGTTTACCTACATAATATGCTTGTTGAGCAGTCCTTGTATAATATTTACCTATGATATTGCATCCGTATATTTGCAGATGCTGTGACTCAGATAATATGTGGTTATTGCAGATGCTAGAGAAACTATTGAGAAAATCGAAATTATAATAATTGCGTTTTGACATAATTGCTGATCAATGACTGGTTAAAATATTTATGGCAACTTAGCGTTGGCTGTGTATGGCTTGTCCTAATAGAAAAAAAACTACTCGCGCACAAAGGGTTCCGTACCGTTATTGCAACAAACGTCAAAAAATCACGTTTGTTGTTTGGGAGCCCCACTTAAATATTTATTTTATTCTGTTTCTAGTATTTGTTGTTATAGTGGCAACAGAATCACACATCACCTGTGACAATTTCAACTGTCTACCTATCACGGTTCATGAGGTACAGCCTGGTGACAGACGGGCATACAGACAGATAGACAGACAGACGGACCGCGGAGTCTTAGTAATAGCGTCCCGTTTTTACCCTTTGGGTATGGAACGAAATTCAAAGACAGTCTTCTTAATTTCGTTGCTAAATATTTTTGGATGTTGAGTATTATGATGTTGTGGCTCTACTGGTTAACCAACTTCTAGAATTACCTTAAATATATTAACTGGTAATTTCTAATGTTCAATTGCTAACAATGTAACTCAAATTTTATTTTATTGATTTGGAAATATGTCTAAACCTACTTTCACTTACTTGGAGGAATTAGTAAGTAACATAAATAAATAGTGGAAACATGTAAACCAGTTCTTTATTAAAACATTTATACAAGATATCGTTAATGCGTAGCGAACATTAAAGTTAGTACACTAAAATTTGTGCTACGAAATTAGTTACGTAGCTATTTATTCCATTACCCTGGATGTCGTAGCCGCGTAGCAACGGTCTACGAAGTCTACACTCCCGTAGATCCCGAGTATCGTAGCCCGCGAAGGCGGCATGGATATTTTAACTACCAGCGGTTGTAAATCCTGAGGAACATTACTGAATTCATTAGGAATGACTGGTAGAGAATGCCTTGCTGCATTAAGTCCGCCTATGTATCACCATTGTACATGAAGTTTAAATAAATAAATAAATAAAGACTCTGCTTAGCTACACACCTTCGGGACTCAGGTGGGTGTTACCGTCTTGTCTTCTGATAATGATGGTACTTAAACTTACCACATTAAAGGGTTGTAATATTGCAGTTCGTTTTCCTTATTCATTTAAAAGATGCTTACAAATTAACGTACTCGTACCTACGCACTTTACAGCTTACGTATTGTCTCTATTCTCGAGGTCGAGGAAGCAAGTAAGAATTCTCAAATGGGACATTAAGAGACAGACATTCGATAAGATTAAGGGTATTCCTTTTCAATACAAACCAGTCGTACCATCCTAAAAAACAATGTCCTTATAAAGCGTGCGTAATGTAGCGTAACATTTATTTTGAGCCCAACAACGAGGTAGCGGTATATTTGTGAAAAACACGCGGTGAATTTGGGTCTCCGTCCATTCTTCGAAGCCAGAGGACGAGAATTTCAAGATTCGATAAATGGAAGTTCTTTTTTTCCTCTTGATTGTTTGGGTCAACGGCCTAACGTCAGACCCGCCCTCTTGGCAAGAAGTTTCCAATTTAAATGCGGACATGAAGCGAAATCTCACCTCAATAATAAAAATAAAAACAAATCCACCTCGTTTGCTTCCCCTTATTCTGTAATTTTACGTAGAAATTGCTACTTTAAGTGTACCGTCCTCTCATTAGTATTGTCAAGCTGAGTGATCAGAATAAGGGTCTTATTTACTTATCAAACTGTTAGCTCGCTTTTATTTTTAGCCTTGCTGAGCCAGGTTTGTTTTAGACATCGTTACATTTACTGGGTATTCATCTATTCTGTTTTCAAATATATTATTATTACCTTTTTCGACAAAGGTTACTTTCGTACATTGATATTCTTGCAACGTATTTGAAGTCGAAATCGAAACTGATTCTAATACTTTATATTTACGAGGGCAATACTTTTACATTCTAGGTCTACATTATCCCAGTTTGCTGCGCTAGATTTTGCGCAGTTCTTTGTTTTTTGCAACATTTAAAAACAAACAACGTTTTAAGGACACTCGGACAAACAGTTGTGAACAAAGTAGGTGGTATACAGTAGTCGATGTTTGTGTGCCTACATACTGTATGTATTCTTACTTTTAAAGTGAAGAATGAGGAATGCGCTGGCTGTACCGTTGCAGGCACAAATTATCTGTTTGTTCGGGACACCTGTATCACAATTTCGCTGAACATACACAAAACAAGAGTTTTATTATTATTTTTCGTTAGTCTGACGTCTGAGTCAAAGTCAAAATTATTTATTTTAATTAGGCCACTAAGCGGCATTTTTGAACGTAAAAAGTAAAATTTATAAGTAATAATAATTGATTGATTCTACCGTCCATTCTACATTCTAGCTTGTTATGGAGAAGAACGGACAAGAAATTCTACACATACTCTTTAAAAAAATGTGTTTCTAAATACTTACATACATAAATTCAGTCATATACGTGAGGATGATGCACCTAGAATAGCATTACATACTAAACTACATTTAGGTATAAAGTATTAACAAGTAAAATCTCCATTCATTTTAAAAATAGGAACATGGTTCTCACATACTTATAAATATTACAAACATAGATAATATACGTAACTATTATCAATGACAGATGACCTAACGTATCCGTTATACATGACCCAAGTGTTATTAAGTTATTGGTGATCCTTTTTCTGAGATTTCCCTAAGGGTTCTGAGCCTTATTTGATCAAATCCCTGATCGGTGAAGTGGACGAATCTCGTATAAGTTGATCAAAACGTTAAAAGGAATGATGATGACACTTGTAAAAAATGTTAAATTAAATTGGAGTAAGAGCAAGACGATGGGATTGATGAAGCACTTAACTAACCTTATCTCTATGGAAGTTGTTTTAACAATTTAAACTGTAATTACGTTTAAAGTCATTAATTTAAATTTAAATCACATTTGTTTGTAGCTTCGTTGGGGAAAATTCGTGAACAATAATAGATGGAGTTTTTTATATGATTGCTATTACCTCAATTTGATGTGATAGAATGGTATCCAATACAAACGTAAAGGTATTTACGTTTGTACACGTAGACGCGTTTTAGAGATACTTTCGTAGAAAAAGCAAGTAAAAACCTGAAACAGTTTTTGTTATTAGCAATGCAAATAGAATTGAAGATAATATAATTATGCAAAAACTTGTGATAAACTCCGGGAGTTCCTCGAAACAGGTAACCAATCTGCTGACTCTCAGCACCCATTAAAAAGTTTGTGCATTTAAAGTTTGAAATAAACGCGACGTCTTCTACGGGAAGTGAATTTAAACAAGAATTAATTTGAAGGCAGGTTTAGGCAAAACATGCACAGTATAATATGGTATCAGAATCTCAGTGCACTGGTGCATAATAATTTGTGGGTTCGTTAATTCTTTTAGTTAGTCAAAATCTAAGGCCCTTTTCCTGATAGCGCGATGCAATACAATTTATATCTCACCGATAAGCGATATTTAAGAAGCGAAATAGCAAGCATATTCACACGGACGCAATGCGATGCAATGAGGATGAACTAATTAACGTCAGTTTAAACTTGGAATGTTGACTTAGGTCCAGAAGTATAAAGTTCGTTACGTTCCTATTACGGGCGTAAAAACCAAGTTTAAATTTAAATCATATTTAATACCTTAAAGCACTGACATTCATTGACCCTTTACTCATATTTGCCATAACTAAACTGAGAATAAACCCGCCCACTCACAACACAAACAGTGGAGTTTGACATATCGAAGATCTTAAGCTACACCAGCGCCTCTAGCGGCGAATTTATACCCGGTAGCCCCCATTCAACCAGTACACACCTAAGGGCCTACATCCGCTTTAGTGCCTCAAAACGGTAACTTTCTAAAGCATACTCCTTATGTTAAAAATATATATTTATTATTGTTTCATGTATTTGTCACAAATGGTTTTTTCGTATAACAAATAGTTTTGCTTTAAAAAAATAATTAACAACACGCTAGTTTTTCGCTACTTTTGGATACACCTCCAAAACGACTTGGCTGTTTAAAAATATTTTACACAGAAAAGATGATGGCTGGAATTTCTTCATAACTAACATAGCATATTCAAATCAAATAATATTTTGCAAACAAAACTGTTCAAAAGGAGGTTCAATATCGCGTATCGACGCAATATAAATTGCGTCGCATCATCAGGAACGAGCCTAAGGGATAGACGGTTGCAGACCAAGAGCTGGTAAGTTTAAGCTTAGCTCGCTTAGCTGAGGTAAAGTATTAAAATTGTGTGCAGATCGCACACTGTGTGAACTAAGCTGTGTTGATTAAAGTCACCTCAGTGAAATGAGCTAAGCTTCTTACTTAGCGTAGCTTTTGTTCTGCAGCGAGACCCCTGTCTCCTCCGTCTCTAATGTATCACTCAAATTGAGTCGCCAAATTATGTTTCAGTCGGTTTCGCGCCACATCATAATTTGCCCTGCTAAACTCAAAATAAAATAAATAAAGACTTTTTATTTACAAATAATATAAGTATGTATGTAAGTTCCATATATACTCTGAAACGGCTAGACCGATTTCAAAAATTCTTTCACCGTTGGGAAGCTACACTATCCCCGGGTGACATAGCATCCGCTAGTAATATATACAATTGAATATTTCTAATCTTATGATTAATAACAAAACAAACTTATATGCAAAGAGGACAGGGAAAAGGTTAATTGCGCATCAAAAAATTCGCCCACATGGAAAACATGCCCAGAAAGCTGGCAGCATTGCCACGTTGAATCGAATGACTGGTCAGCAGCAATACGTCGAAGCTCATATTTTGCGTGTGGGCAGTATCTAAGGTCTTAATCTATACTAATATTATATAGAGGAATGATTTGTATTTTTGTATGTAACGAATAAACTTAAAAACTACTAGACCGATTTCAAAAATTCTTTCACTTTTGGGAAGCTACACTATTCCCGGGTGACTAGGCTACTTTTTATCGCTTTATTCCCACGGGAACGGGAACTACGCGGGTGAAATCGCGAGGCGTCCGCTAGTGTAAGATAAATTCACCAACAAAATTAGCTGCTTGTAAATTACGTCAGGTTACGCTCGCCTGGTCAGATCCTAAACATGCGTCAACTCAATAAAGTTCCAAGTTTTTTGTTACCAGCTTCTTTGTTTCGAGTTTGAGCTTTTTATTATAATTGCTTTACTGATATAGGAAGTGAATGTTGTGACTAATTTTATAATATCTCTATCCACGATTCTTATGTGTAAAATGAATATCTAGAAGATTTTTAGCAATTAATTAAGATTGATAGATCAGCGGTTTAGTATCTATTGGATATTTTTTTAATTACTCCAATTGAGATTATTCGGTTTCGTGAGTAAGTAGGTAACCGTGTTCTGTCTCAAAGCTGTACCAAACCCTAATGTTTTAAATCGCATTAATGTAATTATTTATTTACAAAGTTAAAGCATATTTTATGTTCACATTATTTATACATATTGCCAAACAATTCTACATTGAAAAGGGACAATCCCAATCCCAATAAAAACAAGAGTGAAATTTCTGAATTCAATGCATTCAAAGAAACAGAGATTTGCAAAAAGCGCAATGCAATATTTTTTGGAAAAAAAGGAACAATGCGCAAACTAAGAAGACTTTTGAAAGTTAATTATTTTATTAACTTTTGGCTATTAAAGGTCGATCCACACATATCAGGGCCGTGCCCGGGACGTGACAGGGCCGGGCCCAATCATTGAAGTTTCGTCACTGGCCCGTGCACGGGCCGTGCACGTGACGTGTGTGAACGAGTTCTTATAAAATGTACGCACCGATATTGTTTTGTGCCCCTGACAGGGCACGTTCCATCCACGTCCCGGGCACGCCCCTGATATGTGTGGATAGACCTTAAAGGTTACCTATTCCTTTAGATAAGATACTTTGTAAGGTTCGAATAACTATAAATAAATATTGATATCACAAAATAAAAATCTACAGCGGATATATCGCATGGTTACAGCGGCCGTCGATTGGTTTGCGTGCTTCATGTTCAAATAAAATCAATTCGCGACTGTCTCTTTTTTCGGCTAATTTATTCCGTTCCGTTTACGCTTTATTTATTAATCAGAAACGTCTCGCGAGTAAAACTTAGCGATTAATTTATGCGTAATAAGTGTCTTAAGATAAACGTACATAAAGTTTTAATTGTCGTTAAGACATGTTCAGAAGCTACAGACTGATTCATACTTCAACGTGTGACTTGAGACGTTTTTACTCTGATGTGATTAAAGATTCATCAGTCACTTTACGTATTAAATGAATGGAAGAAATAATGTTGTTTGTTGGCACATCCAAACTTTGAAGATAGTCATTAATTTGTTTAGTAACTTCAATAATGTGTCGGTTCAATCATTATTAAAATCTAGCTGACCCCCGCGGCTTCACTCCCTTCAACTGGATATCTATCTACCTACCCTACCTAGCCTACAAACAAGCTCTTCAGCTTTATAATATTAGTATAGATGTTGATAAAATTCCTTCGCAAATGAACAAATTTGATTACCATAAAAAAGGTTATAGTCTTAAAAGATAGAGGACTTTTTTTTGAACTTTTAACGAGGAATAATTCCATTTTACATGATATTTGCGTAACTTAAACCGTTTATGCAGCGCACGCAAAGGAAGCTCTTAAAAGGGAATATTTTTTCCTGTCTTTGCAACATTTTTCATTTATTCGCCGCTCGTATTGATCTTAGCGTGATGTTTTATAGCTTGTAACCTTCCTCGATAAATGGACTATCCGACACAATATTTTTTCAATTCCAACCAGTATATCCTGAGATTAGCGCGTTCAAACCAACAAACAAACAAACTCTTCAGCTTTATATTATTAGTAAGTATAGATAATATGCCTATTTGCTAATTTGAACACTGATCCATGAGTCAACAACACGTCAATTCATAAAAACAATTAAATAAAACTTTCAAGGGTCATCAACACGAAACATCGCTGCGAAAGCTTAATCCTGAAGTCGACGTGATAAATGAGGATGTTGCTTATAAACTGTTCTCCACAGCGACGTTTTATTGTGGTCAAAATACCACACAGTACCATCTCAAAAAGATACCTTATCCAATAATTCGATTTTTAAATAAATGATGTGGTTATTATTGTCAATAAAGTTTGTATTTATCTCCAATATAAATTATCATGTACTTTGTCTTAATACACCTTCTTTATTATTCCAATTTGGGATGATGTCAACGGGAAGTAATTCCGAAATAATAATATTCAATCTTTAACACTCAAAAGCTGAACACACAGAGGGTATATCTATTATTTTTATCTGAATTGTTATTCGATCATTAAGCCGATCTCCTCATTCTCGTTTCAGTTCCGTTTTGAGCGGGTCTTTAATAGTATGGCGATCGATTTATATGATAGAATCAAATGTTCTGCGAGTGTTCACCGGTTGATTATGAGGGTGAATGACCCAACATGTGACAACGGGGGTATCCACCTACATACGACTATTTTGAATTGTAAATTCATCGCGGAAAGTTGTGATTCCCTTATTTATGACTTTATATGCTCATATAGAGGTATTTTAGACATTATTTTTTCGGCACAAAACCACAAACTCCAGGATGTAGACCGTTAGCAATTTTAACTGCGGCAAGATTTTAATCTAACAGGTAAAACTGAAAAAAAAGCAGTGTATAGGTCATCTTGGCACATTATACATATATGGGTATATGGAATCCTGTATGGAGATTCAAGATAAAAGCCTGACAGGTACCTAAATGTGTCTAAAATAAAGGCAAAACTCAACTTATCTCCACTCAACGTTTTGAGGGTATTTAAGGTATCAACAAAGTAGAGCACTACTATTCTTTGATGTTGAACAGGTTGTGACAGGCTCTTTATATTCCATAGATAATACCCTACTAACATTAATAAAATAAGACTGTTGATAGTTGTAAGACTGTTGTTAATTTTAATGTGTTTGCAAGAACACACTAAAGGAACTTAGCGTGACGTTTGCCACCCTTTGAACTGTAACCTTGAAAATAGCTGTAAAGATTACTTTTTATAAAGAGCTTAGTCTATACTATACTATATAAATAATATATTATAATATTATAAAGAAGAAAGATTTGTATGTAACGAATAAACCTAAAACTACTGGACCGATTTCAAAAATTCGTTCACTGTTGGGAATCTACACTATCCCCGGGTGACATAGGCTACTTTTTATCCCTGTATTCCCACGGAAACGGGAACTACGCGGGTGGAACCGCGAGGCGTCCGCTAGTCATTCATAAATATCTTGTTTGCTACACACGTCATCATCATCATCATCTTCCTGCCCTTGTCTCATGTTACTTGGGGTCGGCGCAACACGTTTTCCGTTTCCATACCGTCCTGTCCCCAGTCACGCTATCACTGACTCCCTTTTCTTTCATATCACTCCTCACACAGTCCTTACAACACACGTACTGCTACACACGTACTGAATCCTTTTACGCGGCATTATTTTAGAAACAACGTTAAAACCGAAAACAGCTTTAATTTTTCTCAATTTTTTTTTGTTACTAGAATTGCGATTTGCGTTGTGAAAATTAGAAACTATATATGATTATTCCACTCCTTGTCTATTTTATTGCTTAAACTGTTTTTATATTTCGGACTTGCCCCAGTCAACCTGTTACGGTCCACTTAACGGTTCCTTATAAAATGTAATTTATACGTAATTTTTTTGCCAACTGTTTTAAGCTATTATTTTAAAGATTGGGTATGTTTGACTTTGGTACCGCTACAAATTCTTATTTAATTATTGGGCTTTAATCATTTAATTATGGATTACATTTATTTAGCAATTTTAATTCTTATCATAACGATACTCGTATATCTAAAGCGTGATTCTGCTTGCAGTAAAATAACATAGAGAGTATGTTAAGTTACTTAGGTAAGTTATAAACAATGCACATGGCAATTTTCAGGTCATTCACTAGTATTATGCAAAGTAGGTGACTGTTAGTTATTTTAGAAAGATTAACGTTAGTTTCTTCTTAAATTGAAGGCGTAAATTAATTTAAATGGCTTAGAAATACCTGCTTATGTCAGATGTTGATACCTATGCTATAAGATATTTGGATCCTAACGGTAAAGTCTAGAAAAGTTACATCAAACTCGTGTATCCTGTCGGTTGAACTTGTAAATGGTTTTCTGTTTATGCAGGCAAGATAATAAATGACAGGAAAATTAAGTGAAGAATATTTTAAAGGAAAAACACGACAAGAGGCGACGTGTAAATGTTGCTAATTTTGTCGATTGATGTCAGTTTATCGACAAACCACACCTTACGCCGACGAAAGACTAATGGCTTCTATTAAATTTTCTATTAAATGCCGAAACAGTAAAAATATTTATAATAATACTAGCTTCTGCCAGCGGCTTCGTCCGCTTGATAATCGAGAATTAACCTACAGGAACGTGCATCGAGATAAAAAGATAGAAAATGATCCGAGTGCCAAATTTAATCCAATAAAAGCTGTTGAGTTAGGGATGATTGAGTGGGGGATCCCCTCACAGCGCTTACGTCCTAGTCGTATCCCCCGGGCAACGCCCCAGTTCTGACCACCGTAACGGAGTGGCAGACTGGGTGCGGCAAAAGTGCGCTGTGCGATCGTAGCTATCATTTGCGGAAACTGCGATCATTGCTGAGAATTTTAATTTTATCATGTCGGAACCTGCGCGGGATGCCCGCGGGCGATTTTTAAAACCCAAAGGCCCTTCTCAGGGCCAACCAAAAGGCCCTTCTCAGGGCCAACGTGACGCTTCAGCGTCAGCGGAGGAAGGGCGGACCTTCTACGGTGGAAGGGCGGACGAGTCGGATTCCGACAACGAGTCCGTAGTGTCGGGAGCGAGTTCGATGGAGGTTGAGCAAGGTTGTCGATCTCAATCGCGGAAGCGGGCCTTCCTAAAGGACGGGTCCGATGGCTCTTCGGCTTCGGGTTCGGCAAAGGAGCCCAAAAAGCGAGCAAAGGCCAAGAAGATGGCACTGGATACCCACGACGTGGGTCTGGCAGACGCTCAAGGCCAGTTGGACCTGGCTCGGCGGACGCAGCTCCAGCAGGAGTTGGAGGAGAGTGTTGCGGCCAAGGAGGAACGGGCGCGCGTTGCTCGTGCCAAGTCCGGGTACGGAGCGTCTGTCGTTCTGTACGCGGACCACTCCTTGCTGGAGCTGGAGCGGATGGCTGAGGAGGACGAGGAGGGGATCGTGGAGGTCGCCTCCAAGTCCTCTCGACTGAAGGGGACCTTCCAAAAGGCCCTCAAATGCCGGGCCGCGAGCATGCGCGGCATCGTCGGGGAGCTGGTGCAGCGCCAGGCGACCGACGAGATGCGGCAAATGCAGGCGAGAATTAATCGCCTGCAGAAGGAGGTCAGCCAGCTTCATCAGAAGCTGGCTGAAGCCACGGCCCGGCCAACCACAACCGAGCCCAGACCTGCGGCAGAGGGCCCTGCCTCCTTCGACCTTGAGGACACACTCCGAAAGGTTATGCAGGAGGAAAGGGCCTTCGTGAGAGCCTGCCTAGCAGGCATCGAGGACCGGCTCCTGCCGGAGAAGTGCCTCCGACCGCCGCTTGCGGCGGACAAGAGACAAGGCGAGGCGGGGCAGGCCTCCCAGAAGGAGGACGCCCTTTTGCCGTCCACCACCCCGACCAACCAGCAAGGCTGGACGAAGGTGGTCGGCAAGGGGAAGGGGAAGGGGAAGGCCACAAAGGCGGCAGCGGTCGTCCCTGCCGTCCCCACCACCACCCCTCCCAGCCAGTCGCAATCGACTGCACAGGGAAAGGGGAAGGGAAAGGGGAAAAAAAACGCCCTCAACCATCCCCGCCAACATCCCTCCCAGCAGCCAGTCGCAGTCGACTGGCAAGGGAGGGGCAAAGGGTAAGGGAAAAAGTTCCCCCCCAGCCGGCACCAAGAAGAGGCTCGTTCCCCCGAAAACCGCGGCCGTTGTGGTGACTCTCACCGCGGAGGCTGCGGAACGGGGGGAAACGTACGCGTCCGTATTGCTACGGGCGCGTGCCAATGCCGATCCCACCCAACTGGGGATCGGCAAGGTGACTTGTCGCCGGACGCAGGCTGGGGCTCGTATTTTCGAGTTCCCAGGGGCGGAGGGTGGTAAGAACGCGGACCTCTTTGCGGCCAAGCTGCAGGAGGTAATTGCGGACGCGGCCAAGGTGGCCAGGCCGGTGAAGTCGGCGGCCATCGAGGTGACCGATCTGGACGACTCGGTCACCAAGGAGGAGGTGGTGGCGGCAGTCGCGGCCATAGGGGGCTGCGATGTCGCAGCGGTGCAAGGCCGGGGCATCAGGCCCGGCCGCGGTGGCATGGGCACCATTCGTCTGGAGTGCCCAGTCGCCGCTGCCAAAGCCGTCCTCGACAAAGGACGGCTTGCCGTTGGCTTTAGCTCGGGTGCAGTCCGTGCCCTTGTGGCTCAGCCACTGCGGTGCTTCAGGTGCTTCGGCATCGGACACACCCGAGCCCTCTGTCCGTCCAGCGTAGACAGGACGGACAGTTGCTACCGCTGCGGCAAGGAGGGCCATAAGGCCGCGTCCTGCAGGGCCGTCACGCCGCACTGCGCGGTGTGTGCCGCCAGTGGCCGCCCGGCGGGCCACGTAACGAAGGGGAGGAACTGCAGTCCTCCCCCAAAGAGGGGCAAAGCGTAGGCGCTGACCCGGCCTGTCACTGCCACCGCCACTGCCGTCGCCGCTGTCGCCACCGTTCCTGAAGTAGGAACCCCGGCGGCAGCTGGCCTTACTGAGGAGGAGGTTGCGATGTCACTTGATGCATAGAGTCGAACATCGCATCCTCCAGGCGAACACCAACCACTGCAGAGCGGCCCAGGATCTGCTGATGCAGACCGTGGCTGAGTGGTTGGTGGACGTGGCGGTGGTCGCCGAGCCGTACTCGATACCTGGCCGTTGGCTGGGTGATCGGGACGGCTTGGTGGCGTTGGTGTCGCGGCCCGCCACGGACTCCCCTCCCCTCTCGCTCTTAGAGAGGGGGCCGGGATACGTGGCCGCCGCGTGGGGAGATATAGCCCTCGTCGGGGTCTATTTCTCCCCAAACCGCCCTCTAAGGGACTTCGAGAACTTTCTCGAGGTCCTTACGGCAGTCGTCGGGAGGGCGGCACCACGCCAGGTCGCCGTGTTGGGCGACCTGAATGCCAAGTCGGCGGCCTGGGGCAACCCGGCCGCGACTTGCAACGTCCGGGGACGCGCCGCCGAATTTTGGGCGGCTTCGTGCGGTGTGTCCCTCCTAAACAGGGGGAATGTTCACACGTGTGTGCGGCAGCGGGGTGGGTCAGTGGTTGACGTTTCGTTTGCCACCCCCGTGCTAGCCGCCCGCGTCGTGAACTGGCGGGTTGAGATGGTGGAGACCATGTCGGACCACCGTTACGTGCGGTTCGACATCTCCACCCAGGGCCCGCGGGAGGGAATGGCCCGCTCTGGCCAATCTCCCTTCCCGCGGTGGGCTCTCACCCGCCTGGACCGGGAGGCAGCTCAGGAGGCGGCGTTCCTCCAGGACTGGCTCTCGCCCCCTGTGGAGGCCTCGGACGTTGACGCTGCAGCGGTCCGGCTCCGCGGGTCCCTGACCGAGGTGTGCAACTCCAGCATGCCTCGGTCACGTCGTCCACCTCCCCGTCGCGCCGTGTACTGGTGGACGGAGGAGATAGCGGGACTCCGGGCGGCCTGCGTGGAGGCCAGGAGGGCCTACACGCGGAGCCGGCGGCGCACCAGCCGATCTCAGGCCGGGGAGGACCGCCTCTACGCCTCTTACCTAGAGGCAAAGGCGGTCCTCAAGTCGGCAATGTGCGCCGCCAAAGACTCGGCGAGGGCCGAGATGTTGGAGGGTCTCGACAGGGATCCATACGGGAGACCGTACAAGCTGGCGCGGAGCCAGCTGCGGCCCTATGGTCCCCCCCTGTCGGAGACCCTCGAGCCGGCATTGCTGGATGGGGTGGTCCGGTCCCTGTTTCCGCGCGGGACCGACTTCGCCCCACCAGCAATGGACCCCCCGCGGGAAGCAGCTCCGCCGGAGGCGGAGATCCCACCAGTGACGGCGGATGAGATCCGCGACGGGATACTTCGCCTCCGCGCGAAGAAGACGGCCCCTGGACCGGACGGCGTCCCCGCACGGGTGGTGGCCATCGCGGCGTCCCTCATGGAGGGTAGGTTTCGGGACCTCTTCAGCGCGTGTCTTACGGCTGGGAGGTTCCCGAAACAGTGGAAGGAGGGACAATTGTGCCTCCTCCGGAAGGAGGGACGTCCGGTGGACTCCCCCTCGGCATACCGGCCCATCGTTCTGCTCGATGAGGTCGGTAAATTGTTCGAGGGGATCATCGCCACCCGGCTAAATAGCCATTTGCGGGAGGTAGGGCCAGACCTGTCGGACGCCTAGTTCGGTTTCCGACGGGGGCGTTCGACGATCGACGCGTTGGCCCTACTCAGGGGCCAGGTGAAGGAGGCGGTCGAGGCTGGGGACGGAGTGTTGGCGGTGTCGTTTGACATCGCCAACGCGTTCAACTCCGTGCCCCAATCGACCATATTGGAGGCACTCCGGTATCACGGAGTGCCCCAATATCTGCGGGCGATCCTGGCCAGCTACTTGGAGGACCGAGAGGTCCTCCTTGTAGACAAGACGGCTAGGATCAGGCGCTACGGCGCAGAGTCCGGTGTTCCGCAGGGGTCGGTTCTAGGCCCCCCCCTGTGGAACATCGGTTATGATTGGCTCCTGCGGGGCACCCTCCTCACGGGCACGAGTGTCATCTGTTATGCGGATGACACTCTCCTCACTGCCCGGGGGAGGGACTTTGGAGAGGCGGCCTGTCTGGCCTCGGCTGGCGGATCCTTAGTGGCAGGTAGGATCCGCCAGCTTGGATTGAGGGTAGCGCTGAACAAGACCGAGGCCGTGTTCTTTCACGGGCCTCGGCAGCGCTGCCCTCCCGACGCCCACATCGTGGTGGAGGGCGTCCGGATAGGGGTCGGGGCCCAGATGAAGTATCTGGGCCTCGTGCTAGACAGCAGGTGGCGCTTTGGCCCGCACTTCAGCGGGCTGTCGACGCGCCTGCTGAAAGCCGCGGACGCCCTCTCATGGCTCCTCCCAAACCTGGGGGGACCCAAGGATCGATGCCGGCGCCTCTATGCCGGCATCCTAAAGAGCATGGCCTTATACGGGGCACCCATCTGGGCGGACTCCCTCCACAGGAGGGAGAATGCAACCGCCATCCGCAGGCCCCAAAGGGCCATTGCACAGCGGGTGGCGAGGGCCTACCGCTCGGTGGGCCTTTCGGCGGCGTGCGCTCTGGCGGGCACCCCTCCCTGGGAGTTGGAGGCATGGGTGCTCGCCAGAGTGTACGAGTGGGCGGCGAGGCGGAAGGCGCTGGGAGAGCGCCCCGCCAATGAAGAGCGGGAGGCCGTGCGGCGGGAGGCGAGGGACGCTATCGTCGTCCATTGGACGGAGGACCTCGCCTCCGCCACCTTTGGCCGTCGGACGTTGGACGCGCTCGGTCCAGTCTTGCAAAGCTGGCTCGAGCGGCCCCACGGTTTCCTCTCGTTTCGTCTAGTGCAGGTGTTGTCCGGACATGGGTGTTTCGGAACGCACCTGCACCGGATCCGGAGGGAGGAAACCCCGGGGTGCCACGATTGTGGCGCTGCGGAGGACACGGCGCAGCACACCCTCGAGGTGTGCCCAGCCTGGGCAGAGCTGCGCCGTGTCCTTATAAGTGTGATCGGGCAGGACCTCTCACTTCCCGGCGTGGTCAACTCCATGCTGGGGAGTGAGGAGGCATGGGCGGCGGTTGCCTCCTTTTGCGAGCAAGTTATGTCGCAAAAGGAGGCGGCGGAGCGTGCGCGGGAGGATGATCCTCTCGCGCCACCGCACCGCAGGCGGAGAAGGGGTGGGAGAAGGCGGTTGTACGATCGTCTCCTCCCACCTCCTGGTGGTGACTAGCGGGCGACAGGCGCGGGGGCGCCTCTCGCTCGCATTGCACGAGTCACCACCCTCGTTGGGCGGGAACGGCCGAGCACTCGCTGTCGTTCCCGGGCCCCTCCACTGAGGGAGGGGCGTGAAGGGCCTGCCCTAAAAGGCGGGCGGTCGTCGGCGGAGGGCTGGACGTAAAGGCTGTGCCGGTTTCCCAGTCCTCCTCCATTCAGACGATGCGGGAGTGCCGCTGGGTTATTTTAGTGGGTATACCGGGCTAGACCGGGGAGTCCCACATAGCCCCCCATTCCCCCAATGGGTGGGTATGCGTAATGCATTTTTTCCCAGCGAGATCAAAAAAAAAAAAAAAAAAAAAAAGGGATGATTGAGTAACAAACCTCGAAACAACCAGCCTTTCATATCTATACTAATATTATAAAGCGGAAAGTTTTTTTGTTTGTTTGTTTGTACCGAATAGGCTCCAAAACTACTGGACCGTTTTCAAAAATTCTTTCACCGTTGGGAAGCTTCTTTATCCCCGGGTGACATAGGCTTTTTATCCCTGTATTCTCACGGAAACGGGAATTACGCGGGTGGAACCGCGAGGCGTCCGCTAGTCATTCATAAATATCTTGTTTGCTACACACGTACTGAATCCTTTTATGCGGAATCATTTTAGAAATAACGTTAAAACCGAAAAATGCTTCAATTTTTTCTCAATTTTTTTGTTACTGGAATTGCGAGTTGCGTTGTGAAAATTAGAAACTTTATATGATTATGCCACTGTAGAGTCACTCCTTGTATATTTTATTGCTCAAACTTTTTTATATTTCGGACTTGCCCCAATCAACCTGTTACGGTCCACTTAACGGTTCCTTATAAAATGTAATTTATACGTCATTTTGTTGGCAACTGTTTTAAGCTATTTTAAAGATATTACTGGGAGGCGTCCTCTAGTTTATAATATTATATTAGGAACTGTTTTAGTATGATTCTTAAAATAGGTGTCTCTAATGATTACATCATTCAAGAATAAAGTAATGCAGTGTCTTTTATTTTTGTGTTTCCCTGTTGTGTCGTTACTTCGATAGCAATCTTGGGTAATTAAAACACAGATGCAGATGCTTCCTACTTCTTAGTCGTGTCCTCTTTAGGGATCATCGCTCATTTCATGATGAGAGCCTTCTCGTTTCTGCCTTGCCTTGCTAATACAAGCAATTGCATTGACGTGACCGGCCAAAATAAGATCTTATAAAATCATGTAACCATTATTATGCAGTTCAAAATTAACAACATCGCTATGTTGTTGTTTTTGAGAATTTAACGATACTAGCGAATTAACTTGTTACAACGTTATTAAAAAATAGAAGAGAGTTGCCTTAGTTGACCATTTTCTGAAAAATTACCTACTTATAAGTGCGATTTTAAGATTAATAGTATCATACGAATGATTAAATACCTAATTATGTGCAGTTTTATACACTACTTTATCTAATCTCATCACAAAAGTTTTTAAAACTTACTTGTGTGGTGTAGAAACTGTCACAATTTTATAAAAAATGCATATTTTTTTAAACACTTGTCAACAAAATAATGAATACTAAGAGACATTTTTGATTTGCATATTGTGGCCCTTCTAGAGATATATCGTATAAATTCCTTACGGTTCTCTGTCATCTACACGTTGGCTGACTTTTAGCAAGAAACAATGAAAGTATTATTGCATTGTAAAAGTTAAGAAATTTATTATGTTGCATAGGGTATAAAAGCATGCTAAATAATAAAATGTTTATTGTTTTATTTTACCAAATCTATTGATCAAAATATTTTTTCCATAAGTTTTATTTTAGATGTTTGTATACTTTTTATGCAATGTATGTGACCTATTGTGAATTGCTTACGTAATTATTATTTGGTTTAGGAAACATAATAAATTATTTTATTACCATGACAGTGCTAAACTCAATAATTTAGGAATGTTCTATAAAATTAACACATCGCAACGTCCGTAAAGGGAAGACAGAATAGCGCTTACTAACTTGTGAGTACATACAAAGACGTATACTAATGAAGAATCCAATTAAGGAAGCAACAATAAAACATTGGGCTTTTCTCAACAATAACTAAACGGAGCTACTGAGCTGAGAAACATTTATTTACTTACCGTAGCCTTGGATATATATGATGTGATACTTACCTAATAGATACAATTATCACATAGCCGGTGATTCCTTGGTAAAATTTAGAATTGTTTACTAAGCCTCGTATGTTTACGTTGCCATGTTAAATTGGATCCTAGATCCGTTTCCAACTCAACTCATCATATCAGTCGAAAGACATAGGACTCCCCCAAGCGTCGCCACATTGACCGGTCACGTGCATCCCGCATCCAGAGGATCCCCGTAACCTTCACCAGGTCATCGGTCCATCTGTTGGAAGGCCTTTCAACACAATGTCTGCCTGTTCGCGGTCGCCACTCCAGAACTTTTCTGCTCCATCGGCCATCCGTTCTGCGAGCAATTTGTCCTGCTCACTGCCACTTAGGTTTGGCAATTCTTCGGGCTATGTCGGTAACCCTGGTTCTCTTGCGGATCTCTACATTTTTTATTCAATCACGCAAGGAAACGCCGTATTTGCCTGAAATATGGTATTGTATAGATCTTATAATAGACACATAATATAAGTTCTTCATATTCCACCTACTAAATTCGGCATGCAAATTTTGTGATCATAATAATGATTCTAATTTACTCAATTTAAATATAACAATTAAACTCCAATAACAAAAAATACTAAATCAAAAATTATCTACAATACGATAAAAATCAAATTACAAATGTCCAATAAATATAATTAAATTAGTATTTGTATAGACCTCAACTTTAACATGAGAACTAAATAAATTTATCAATTAATAAATTCTAAATTACTCAATTTAAACAAAACAAATTCATTCCAATGTCAAGCGCCGTCCTTCCGAGAAGAACCTGAGTTCTTATAGAGAGATGCGTAATCGCTGTAGTTGTTTGTGTAGAGATCCAAGAGACGCTACTTTCATAATTCTCTTGACAACCGGAACTCCTCTGAAGTCTGGAAGTTTTTGAAAACTGTCGGCATTGGTAAGTCCCCTGTAGCTTCTAGCAAAGGCATTGACGTGTGTGATCTAAACAAACATTTTTACGTTGGATCCACACTTGATCCACACGTCAAATTATCTACATTAAATAAACTTTCTGTTTTGCCAGTGCCGCGGTGTTTGTCTTTCGATTTCAGTCCTTTGAGTGAAAGTGATGTCAAAAAATCTATTTGTGCTATCTCCTCCTCCGCTGTTGGTAATGACGGACTTTGCTCAAGAATGATTTCTCCTATCCTCTCCACATTACTTCCCGTTTTGACCCACATTTTTAAATTCTCCTTGTTTTCTTGCACTGTTCCCGATGCTTGGATGCTAGCCCATATTATTCCACTACCCAAAATCCCTAACCCGGTCACAATGACCGATTTCAGACCCATTTCCATCCTTCCTTATCTTTCCAAAGTTCTTGAGCACATTGTCCGTCAGCAATTGTCTCTGTTTCTCTCTAGTAATGGTCTTCTTAGTCCTTTTCAATCTGGTTTCCGCTCCGGTCACAGTACTGTCCCGGCTCTTTTAAAGGTTACTGATGATATCCGCCGGGCTATGGACCACAAATCTCTTACTTTACTTGTACTTCTCGATTTCGCAGCGCTTTCAACTCTGTTGACTTCGATATCCTTCTTGGGATCCTTAAATCTTTCAATTTCTCCTCTTCCACTATTGATTGGTTCAACTCCTATCTTGGAGGCCGCTCGCAGCGGGTACACCTTGACGAGACTTCTTCGGATTGGTTGTTTTCTTTCTGCGGGTGTGCCACAGGGTGGCGTTCTCTCTCCTCTTCTTTTTTTCTATTTTATTAACTCTGTCACTAGAGTCATCTCGTGTAACTTCCATCTCTATGCTGACGACTTGCAGCTTTACCATCTTTTCCGATTCAAGATGCGGAAGCCACTGTGTCCGCCGTTAACGGTGAACTGGAATTGCTTGGGGAGTGGTCCCGATCCTTTGGGCTGCAAATCAACCCTAAGAAGTCTCAGGCCATGGTTATCGGCGGTAGGCATATGCGAAACAGGCTTGATATTGCGGTGCTGTCTCCTCTCAGTTTGAATGGCGTTCAAATTGAATACGCTAGGACGGCTAAAAACTTGGGGGTCATAATTGACTCCTATTTATCATGGACTGCCCATGTCGTTGAAGTCAGTCACAAAGTGCACTACACTTTCCACTCGCTGAAGTGCCTTCAGAGCTATTTGCCCTTGAACATCAAAATTTCCCTTGCCCAAACTCTTATTCAGCCCATCATCGACAACGCTGACGCCTGTTATTTGGATGCCACCGAGGAGTTTTAAATAAACTTGAGCGTTTGCAAAATATATGTATTCGTTTTGTTTTCAATCTCAAAAAGTACGAACATTTTTCAGGCTTTCGCAAAATGCTCAAGTGGCTCCCTATTCGACTTCGCAGGAACTCTCGGATTTAGTGTCTGCTATTTAACGTCCTACACAACCCTAAAACGCCTTCCTACCTCCACGAACGCTTCTTTTACTCCCGTCCTTCCGACGCACTTTGCAGGTCGCATCTTAAGCATCTTCTTGAAACACCTTCCCACACTACCGACTTTTACTCCTACTCCTATACTGTACACGCGGTGCGGTTGTGGAACTCGTTACCACCTGATATTAGGGACTGCCAAACTCTTGCAGTTTTTAAAAATAGACTGAAAGAGATCTTTCCATTCCGTCTTAGTTACTCGTACATATAATTATGTATTATTATTTAAGTATTTATGACTATATATTTATTAGTTAGTATTTATTATTGTTATATTTATATTTTATTTTATTTATAGGTACATACATGTATATAAGTGTATGTATTAATTATCTATACTGTATTCTTCTTTGTTGTGAATTGTTCAACATATTTTATTTTTATATCCCCTCTACACACGGTGTCTACTTATCTTTTTTTGCAACTCTCCTCTCGCAGGTATGTTGGAAGAGATTTCGTTAGAAATAAGCATACCTTTGTACCTACTTTCTGTTCGTTCTTCTTGTCTATTTACTATGTCTGTGTACATTAATGGTTAAATAAATAAATAATAATACAAATACTAAATCAAAAATGTTCTACAGTACAATAAAAATCAAATTACAAATGTCAAAGAAAAATGATTAAATTAAAAAGTAGAAGTAGGTATGGCGATAAGCAGGTAGGTAGGGAGGTAAGTAGGATAGAGAGGTAGGTAGGTAGCCAGTATACGGGAGCGAAGCCACAGGGGACAGCTAGTTATATCATAACAGTAATCAAATGTATTAGGATGAACGTCGCCACAGTAAGGCGTGAAACAGCAAGTAATTTAAGTTCGTACATTGCACGAAATTTAGCTAAGAAGCTTACAAACTCTTGTAGTGTGGCATAATTTGATGTAACTGCATTTGTAATTTGAACGTAGGTTGCTGCTAAGATCGTTTATGAACTCATTTATGATTACAGTTACCATTTTTAATGTGTGTATATTAAAACCTATACAGTCCTGAATATTTACTTTCATATCAGGTAGAGAGTTTTAAGACTGCATTTAGTAATATGAAAATGAACTCTTAAAATAGAATACTTAATATGAGTTAAAATTATTTATCATTTCTTAATTAATAAATTAAATGGATTCTTAAATAAATTCGATTTGAACACGGTTATTTCACTACAAAACGGCTTATAAATGTTAATTTACCAGAATACCCAGTAGCATCTTTCAGGTTCTGAACGTGGCTAATGAATTACAGCTAATGAAGTTGTTCAAGTAGCCACATTTCATCGGAGAATAAAGTTAAGGACTACAAAAGAAGAAAATTAAACTAACTGTGGACGTGGTGGGTTGATATGTAAGGATAATAAAACAAAAAAAGTAAAGTCTTAGAGAGTTTAACTAGTTAATTTAGTTTAACCCGTATATCCGTAGGAACTACCAGAAAAACAGTTAGTTGTATTTTCTACAACTAACTGTAGACGTGATGGGTTGATATCTAAGGATAATAAAACAAAAAATACTAAATAAAACATTATCTACAATACAATAAAAATCAAATGTCCAATAAAAATAATTAAATTAGAAATTGTGTAGACGTCAACTTTACCATGAGAACCAAATAAATTAATCAATTAATAAATTCTAATTTACTCAATTTAAACAAAACTATTAAATTCTTATGTCAAAAAATATAAAAATACTAAATCATAATTTATCTACAATACAATAATAATCAAATGACAAATATCAAAGAAAAATAATTAAATTACAAAGTAGTAGTAGGTCCAAATCTACTATACTCCATTTGAAATAACATTAGACATGATTCCAAATCTTTTTACCGCCCGTTCAACCGATTTTGAGTTCTATCCCGTAAACATAAGGATGACATAAAAAGCATAAACCTGTTACCAAAACCAATTGTTTACTACAGCTACCATTTGTCGTATCACCAACGCAATAGAAGTCAAAATCGGTAGAACGGGCTGTAAAATGGGCTAATTTAAACGTCTAATGTTATCGCAAATGGAGTTTACTACTTATAGATAGGTAGGGTAGAGAGGTAGGTATAGTAGAGAGGTAGGTAGGTTGGTAGGCAGTTGACGGGAGCGAAGCCGCGGGGGAGAGCTAGTTATATCATAAAAGTAATAAAATGCATTAGGATGAACGTCGCCACAGTAAGGCGTGAAACAGCAAGTAATGTAATTTCGTACATTGCACGAAATTTAGCTAAGAAGCTTACAAACTCTTGTAGAGTGGCATAATTTGATGTAACTACATACGTAATTTGAACGTAGGTTACTGCTAGGATCGTTTATGAAGTCATTCAGGATTACAGTTACCATTTTAAATGTGTGTAAACTAAAATTAATAAGGTCCTGAATATTTTTTACCTTCATATCAGGGACAGAGTTTTAAAACTGGATGTAATAATATGAAAAAAAAATGGAATACTCAATATGAGTTAAAATTATTTATCATTATTAAATGAAAAATAAATTGATTCTTAAATAAATTCGATTTTAAAACGGTTATTTCACTGCAAAACGGCTTATAAATGTTATTTATTGCGACAACAAGAGCTCGAAGATTCATAATATCCTTAATATGTTTGGAGTATTAATCATAAACTTGCTATCTTTGAAAGTACCGTTTTATATTAGTTTTTTGTTAGACTTAGTAGAACTGCCTTACTTAGATATAAGATCAGGAACCAGTTTGAACGGACTACATCCGTTTGATATTAAACGGAAATTATTTTATAGTGGAGTTCTCAGTAAGTACCTTCTTTGCACGTCTTGGGTAAACTTGGAACTCATTAAGAGGAACGGTCGCAGACATCCGACTGAATATCCTAAGTAGAAGTCATAATTCGAGGTTTGGTTCTCGCCCTTTACCTCCTCCAATATTGGATCAATTTAAAAGATATTCTATAAACTGAAAAATAAAGATATATACTGTGCCCCTTTGTTTTCCTTTTTGATGATACGTTATCTTTAAAAGCACTAGAACCTTCAAAAAAACATGCTCAAAATTCCTCAGTCAACAGAGGCCTAGTGAACAAATTCGACATTTATAAATCAAGAAAGAAAAAGATGAAGCACTACAGATCGTAACCTTCGAGCTTTCAAAAATCTACTTCTCCAAATTCCTTCACACCGCACTGGTTTTATGTCCAATTCATTCGCTGTCTCAACAATAAAGCTCTGGAACGCGCTACCCTTTGGCATTAAAAAGGCTGAAAGCAAATTAACTTTTAAAAGAAAGGTTCGTGATTACTATTTGAATCAAACTAAATAGCTCTCATCTAGAGACATAATAATTATTAACAGGTTTCTCGTTTTTTTTATTATTGTTATTTATTAGTCTATTTTATTTGTATATGTGTATTATATTAATATATATATATGTAAGTATATACTTTTTCGTATACAAGTTGTCTTTTTTAATATTATTTTGTACCCGCTCACAACGTTGTCCTTATTAACCCAATGGTTGACTGGTAGAGAATGCCTTGTGGCATTAAGTCCGCCTATGTACCACTATTGTACATGAAGTTTAAATAAATAAATAAATAAATAAATAAATATATTTTTTATTCAATTTATTGAATATCTTAAAAAAAAATCCTATACTTCAGAAGGAAATAGACAAGAGCCAAACCTCGAATTATGACATTTTACTAAGGTTTAGTCGGAGATCTCTGCCCGCTTTGCCTCTTTATGACTATGCATACAAATTCCATGGAGCTTTCAGTTTATGATCGTGTTCTTGGTGTTGGTGTGCCCATGCTATTTCTGTCATCCCCCAATACAAGTCTTAGTCTTTGGTCAAAGAAAGGGTGATATATTGTAAGAAGGAGCAGTAAAACCTTTTGATCTGGCTTTTAATTTAAAACTAAAATACGATTTCATTTGTTACTTGAAAGTATGATCGATTATTTACCACGTTTTACACACTCAATTTGTTTAAAATAATTAGTTTTTATATGGGCCACCTGGATGGTGGTTACGACATTAAAGGTTCATGCAGAAAGACGCAATGCGACTATCCGATAGGATATACTTAATTGTCATCATCATCTAAAGGAATTACAGCCGCAGCTACCTAATTAAGTATTTTATACTTACAGAATAACCAGTAGCCTGCATCTTTCAGGTTCTGAACGTGGCTAATGAATTACAGCTAATGAAGTTGTTCAAGTAGCCACATTTCATCGGAGAATAAAGTTAAGGACTACAAAAAAAGAAAATTAAACTAACTGTGGACGTGGTGGGTTGATATGTAAGGATAATAAAACAAAAAAGTAAAGTCTTAGAGAGTTTAACTAGTTAATTTAGTTTAACCCGTATATCCGTAGGAACTACCAGAAAAACAGTTAGTTGTATTTTCTACAACTAACTGTAGACGTGATGGGTTGATATCTAAGGATAATAAAACAAAAAATACTAAATAAAAATTATCTACAATACAATAAAAATCAAATGTCCAATAAAAATAATTAAATTAGAAATTGTGTAGACGTCAACTTTACCATGAGAACCAAAAAAAATAATCATTTATTAAATTCTAATTTACTCAATTTAAACAAAACAATTAAATTCTTAGTTCAAAAAATATAAAAATACTAAATCATTAATTATCTACAATACAATAATAATCAAATGACAAATATCAAAGAAAAATTATTAAATTACAAAGTAGTAGTAGGTCCAAATCTACTACTACTTATAGATAGGTAGGGTAGAGAGGTAGGTAGGTTGGTAGGCAGTTGACGGGAGCGAAGCCGCGGGGGAGAGCTAGTTATATCATAAAAGTAATAAAATGCATTAGGATGAACGTCGCCACAGTAAGGCGTGAAACAGCAAGTAATGTAATTTCGTACATTGCACGAAATTTAGCTAAGAGGCTTAAAAAACTTTTGTAGAGTGGCATAATTTGATGTAACTACATACGTAATTTGAACGTAGGTTACTGCTAGGATCGTTTATGAAGTCATTCAGGATTACAGTTACCATTTTGAATGTGTGTAAACTAAAATCAATAAGGTCCTGAATATTTACCTTCATATCAGGGACAGAGTTTTAAAACTGGATGTAATAATATGAGAAAAAAATAGAATACTCAATATGAGTTAAAATTATTTATCATTATTAAATGAAAAATAAATTGATTCTTAAATAAATTCGATTTTAAAACGGTTATTTCACTGCAAAACGGCTTATTATTATTACGGCTGTTATTTATTGCGACAACAAGAGCTCGAAGATTCATAATATCCTTAATATGTTTGGAGTATTAATCATAAACTTGCTATCTTTGAAAGTACCGTTTTATATTAGTTTTTTGTTAGACTTAGTAGATCTGCCTTACTTAGATATAAAATCAGGAACCAGTTTGAACGGACTACATCCGTTTGATATTAAACGGAAATTATTTTATAGTGGAGTACTCAGTAAGTACCTTCTTTGCACGTCTTGGGTAAACTTGGAACTCATTAAGAGGAACGGTCGTAGACATCCGACTGAATATCCTAAGTAGAAGTCATAATTCGAGGTTTGGTTCTCGCCCATTTCCTCCTCCAATATTGGATCAATTTAAAAGATATTCTATAAACTGAAAAATAAAGATGTATACTGTGCCCCTTTGTTTTCCTTTTTGATGATACGTTATCTTTAAAAGCACTAGAACCTTCAAAAAAACATGCTCAAAATTCCTCAGTCAACAGAGGCCTAGTGAACAAATTTGACAATTATAAATCAAGAAAGAAAAAGATGAAGCACTACAGATATCTTTTTTATTCAATTTATTGAATATCTTTTAAATTTTTCCTATACTTCATAAGGAAATAGACGAGAGCCAAACCTCGAATTATGTCATTTTATTAAGGTTTAGTCGGAGATCTCTGCCCGCTTTGCCTCTTAATGACTATGCATACAAATTCCATGGAGCTTTCAGTTTATGATCGTGTTCTTGGTGTTGGTATGCCCATGCTATTTCTGTCATCCCCCAATACAAGTCTTAGTCTTTGGTCAAAGAAAGGGTGATATATTGTAAGAAGGAGCAGTAAAACCTTTTGATCTGGCTTTTAATTTAAAACTAAAATACGATTTCATTTGTTACTTGAAAGTCTGATCGATTATTTACCACGTTTTACACACTCAATTTGTTTAAAATAATTAGTTTTTATATGGACCACCTGGATGGTGGTTACGACATTAAAGGTTCACGCAGAAAGACGCAACGCGACTATCCGATAGGATATACTTAATTGTCATCATCATCTAAAGGAATTACAGCCGCAGCTACCTAATTAAGTATTTTATACTTACAGAATACCCAGTAGCCTGCATATTTCAGGTTCTGAACGTGGCTAATGAATTACAGCTAATGAAGTTGTTCAAGTAGCCACATTTCATCGGAGAATAAAGTTAAGGACTACAAAAGAAGAAAATTAAACTAACTGTAGACGTGATGGGTTGATATCTAAGGATAATAAAACAAAAAATACTAAATAAAAAATTATCTACAATACAATAAAAATCATATTACAAATGTCCAATAAAAATAATTAAATTAGAAATTGTGTAGACGTCAACTTTACCATGAGAACCAAATAAATTAAACAATTAATAAATTCTAATTTACTCAATTTAAACAAAACAATTAAATTCTAATGTCAAAAAATATAAAAATACTAAATCATTAATTATCTACAATACAATAATAATCAAATGACAAATATCAAAGAAAAATAATTAAATTACAAAGTAGTAGTAGGTCCAAATCTACTACTACTTATAGATAGGTAGGGTAGAGAGGTAGGTATAGTAGAGGTAGGTAGGTTGGTAGGCAGTTGACGGGAGCGAAGCCGCGGGGGAGAGCTAGTTATATCATAAAAGTAATAAAATGCATTAGGATGAACGTCGCCACAGTAAGGCGTGAAACAGCAAGTAATGTAATTTCGTACATTGCACGAAATTTTGCTAAGAAGCTTACAAACTCTTGTAGAGTGGCATAATTTGATGTAACTACATACGTAATTTGAACGTAGGTTACTGCTAGGATCGTTTATGAAGTCATTCAGGATTACAGTTACCATTTTGAATGTGTGTAAACTAAAATCAATAAGGTCCTGAATATTTACCTTCATATCAGGGACAGAGTTTTAAAACTGGATGTAATAATATGAAAAAAAAAATAGAATACTCAATATGAGTTAAAATTATTTATCATTATTAAATGAAAATTAAATTGATTCTTTTATAAATTCGATTTTAAAACGGTTATTTCAATACAAAACGGCTTATAAATGTTAATTTATTGCGTCAACAAGAGTTCGAAGATCCATAATATCCTTAATTTGCTTGGGGTATTAATCATAAACTTGCTATCTTTGAAAGTACCGTTTTTATTAGTTTTCTTACTTAGTAGAACTATCTTACTTAGACATAAAATCAGGAACCAGTTTGAACGGACTATATCCGTTTGATATTAAACGGAAATTATTTTATAGTGGAGCACTCAGTAAGTACCTTCTTTGTAGGTTTTGGGTAAACTTGGAACTCATTAAGAGGAACGGTCGCAGACATCCGACTGAATATCCTAAATAAAAATCATATTTCAAGGTTTGGCTCTCGCTTATTTCCTACTTCAATAAAGGATCAATTTAAAAGATTTTCCTTTTTTGATGATACGTTATCTTTAAAAGCACTAGAACCTTCCAAACATGCACAAAATTGCTCAGTCAACAGAGGCCAATTGAACAAATTTGACAACTATATATAAAAAAAGAAAATAAAGAAGGACAACTTTCTTTTTTATTCTATTTATGGAATATCTTTTAAATTTGTCCAATACTTGAGAAGGAAATAGGCGAGAGACAAACCTTGAATTATGACTTTTACTAAGGAAATTGAAATGGAAAGGAGCTCTCTGTCCGCATTGCCTCTTAAAGATTATGCATAAAAATTCCATGGAGCTTTCAGTTGGTGATCGTGTTCTTGGTGTTGGTGTGCCCATGCTATTTCTGTCATCCCCCAATACAATAGGATTGTCTTTGGTTAAAGAAAGGGTGATAAAATGTAAGAAGGAGCTGTAATACTTTTTGATCTCGTTTTTAATTTTAAACCATAACAGTCTTATTACAAAAAGTGGTTTAACTAAAAACCCAGGTTTAAATCTCTAAAAACTGTGGTTTACACAAAAACGATATTACAAACAATGGTTTAGCGATAAACCATGGACCAAATCATGGTCTAACGCTAAACCTCGGCCCCTAGTTTAACGATGGTCTAAGTCGTATCTGTCAAGGTTTCTCTTTTAGGTTATTGCATCTTTTTATTGTGTTATTTTGTTTTTACCCGAAAATGGATATTAGCATGGTTGATTTAATTCATATTGAGGATATTAACTACTTTTTCCTCGGTACTCCAATTCTCAGATCGTTTTTTTTTTGTTCGGCCATCACATTATATATATTATTAACAAAGAGGCAATTGTTCTATTAGAGACTTCGATAACTTAAAAATTCCAAAGCTTAATGAACTTTGTTCAGCATGCGATGGTTTTGTTTAATGTTATGGTTTCATATAACGCGCTAGAATGTTACGTTTCGTTACACGTACGTCGATGTATTATTAATAATTAATACGAATTTAAGTAATTTACTTAAATCTAAACAAAACTTCAATCGATAAATAACAAATGTTTATATCCATGCAAAATAACAAACTCTCAATATTTTTAACACTCCTAAACATCATTCAATCCTTATCATATTATCAAAACGTTTTCTTTTCTGGGCATACGGAACGTTGCAATAGAATGATATTATGGTGAACGAATGATATTTGTATTAATCTGTGGTTGATGTATAGACAATGGTTCAAATGACGGTACTAAGAAGACCACGGTTTTTTTGAGTTTTGTAATACGAACAAATTTAGACCATGGTTTTGCAGATAAACCTGGACTTGATAGTACAGGTTTAAACCATGGTTTTTTTCGTTTTTTGTAATAAGACGGTAAAGGTTTCATTTCTTACTTGAGAGTCTGGTCGATCTTTTACCACGTTTTACACACTTAATTTGTTTAAAATAATTCGGTTTTATTACGCCCATTTTTTTAGTGCAATATGGACCACCTGGATGGTGGTTAAATATTAAGGGTTCACGCAGAAAGTTGCAACGCGACTATCCAATAGTATATTCTTAATTGTCATCATCATCTAAAGGCATTTCAGCCGTATTAGTTAAGTATTATATACTTACAGAATACCCGGTAGCATCTTCCAGGCTCTAAAAGTGACTAATGAATCATAACTATTAAGCTATTCAAGTAGCCACATCTCATCGGGAAAAATAAATTAAGGGCTCCAAAAGAAGAAAATACAAATAACTGTAGACGTGATGGGTTTATATCTAAGATTAATAAAACAAAAATACTAAATCAAAAATTATCTACAATAAAATAAAAATCAAATTACAAATGTCCAATAAAAATAACTAAATTACAAAGTAGTAGTAGTAGTAATTATTCAGTAATCTGTGGTAGTAGGTTCTACGGTTGTCAAAGTTGGACACTAACAAAAGCAGTCACAAACAAACTTCGATCCTTTCAACGAGCAATTTTATTTATTTATTTATTTCAGGTTAGCTTACAATTGTTTACACATTACATTCATATAAATACACGATATACATTTATAAGTGCAACAATTATTTACAAACTAACACCACATGCACTTATTTGATTTGATTATAAATATAAATTATTGCAATTAATTATGGATAATAAATGACAAGAAAATAGTTTACGACTAAGCATAAATTGTGGAATTTAACAAACAAATCAAGATTAATTAATTACATTAAATTAAAAATATTATATTGATTGATTACATAATAGCAGATGAATAAATTAAATTAAATTAAACTAAGATTAAATATTTGGTTTACATTAGATAATAATAAAAATTACATAAAGTTAAATTAGCATATAAATTAATAAATTGGCAATCATATTAAGTATTACTTATTTGAGCGAATAGTATTTAATAATTAATTTACAAAATTTGCCCATGCTATCGTGGTGCACGTCAATCAGGTCACTGCAGCTATTTAAGATTTTGCACATTCGCGGTACTGGTGAGTTAGCACCTAGGACAGTTCTACGCAAGGGTGGGTAAAGCGGAGTGATGGGATTTCGAGGATAGCGGGTTGGGGCACGAAACTTGAGGCGACTCAGTAACTGTGGGCAGTCTATTTGCTTTCTGAGGAGTTTGTACAGAAACAGAGCATCCATCACTTCTCTTCGAGTTGATAATGAGAGCATTCTGAAAGTTTGCAGCCGGGACACATAAGAAGGCAACTGCTTGCTTTTCCCTTTGGAAAAAGCAAGGTGCCATAGAAATCGTTTCTGGACCCTTTCCAAGAGAAGTTTATGAGTGGCGTAATGCGGTCTCCACACAACACTACAATACTCCAGTATGCTTTGGACAAGACTATTATACAGCATTTTTTTAGTGCTGACTTGTTTGAAACCCTTGGTATTGCGTATTATAAATCCCAACATTTTGGAAGCTTTTTTAATAGTGTTTTCGATGTGGGGGATAAAAGTAACTTTTTTATCAAACAGAACTCCCAGATCCTTTATAGTATCCACCTCATGAACTTTATGTTTGTCTATAAAATAGCTCGAATGGATGGGGTGAACTTTTCTAGAAAATGACAGGTGGTAGCATTTATTGAGGTTTAATTCCATTTTGTTATTCTTGCACCATTCAATAACTCTGTTCAGGTCATCTTGGAGAAGCTCAATATCATTGGATGATTCGATTTTTCTGGCAAACTTCAAGTCATCCGCGCACAAGAAACACTCAGCAAAGTGAAAGCAGTGGGGAAGATCATTTATAAAAATGATAAATAATATGGGGGCCAAGTGGGAACCCTGCGGGGCACCGGAAGTCATGCGATAATTGTTGGTAGAGCGAAAACCATTTACCACAACATAAAATTCACGGTTAGCGAGGTATGATTCCAACCACTTCAGCAAGGGTCCCGTGATACCATATGTTGCCAGTTTTTTTATCAGTATGGAATGGGAGATTTTGTCAAACGCCTTACTAAAATCGGTGTATATCACATCAAACTGCTTATTCGAGTCAATAGTTTCTATCAAGGACTCCGTAAAAGACATTAGGTTTGTGGCAGTAGACCTTGACGCTACAAAGCCATGCTGGTGATCGCTAAGATAAAGGCTAAAATGGTGTTGGATATGGCGACAGATAATTGACTCGAATACCTTGGCGAAAGTGGAGAGAATCGCAATGGGCCGATAATTTGAGATATTCTCTTTTTTGTCCGACTTGTGTACTGGTACGATTTTGGCTTTTTTCCACTCGGATGGAAAAGTTCCAGTGGCTAAAGACATCTTATATATTTTTAGTAACGGAGAGACCAATACCGATGCACAAGTGTAAACAAATATTGGTGGGATTCCGTCCGGTCCCGCTCCTTTCCCAATGTTCAGAGATTGCTGTTTTCTGAGTAAAGAATCCATGTCCAAGTCTGGGGTTGTTAGACACTGGCTATTAGTTTCAAGTGAGCTAAGATAACCTGAATTGTTCATAAACCCTGTGTTATTTTCCGGGGTATAAACAGATGAGAAGTAATTACCAAAAAGGTCACAGATAGTCGAGCCATTAGACGTTGTAGTCTGTCCGTCAGTCATTGTCAGTGGATAGGCACTAGATCCTCCGCGCTTAGTCTTAACGTGAGTCCAGAACAGTTTTGGATTATCTTTGATTTTTGATTCAATGTTGTTCATATAAAGACTGTATAAACTCTTTGCTAAATTTTGACATCGTTTTGCAATCAATTTCAGTTCCATTTCATCTCGCGGGTTTTTGTATTTCTTGAAGCGCAATCTTAGCTTAGCAATGGAGAGAAGTATGCTAGAATTAAACTCCAAGACCGAAAAAGATCCAAAGGCATACGACTATGCACTAAAATAATAGATGCTGGGGAATTAGCTTGCAAGTTGAAATGGCGATGAGCAGGACACGTAGCCAGAGCCACAGATGGACGTTGGAGTGAGAGGATTCTCCATTGGTACCCACGAGATGCACCACGCACCTGAGGCCCAGACGCCGGTGGTGCGACGATATTGCGGCTGTGGCCGGCCCCACCTGGACTAGAATAGCCCAGGACAGAGAGGAATTGCGCAAGATGGAGGCCTCCTTCGCCCTAAATTGGGCACCTAATAAATAACTTATAGAACATTTTGTAACTGATTTAAACGTATTTATATACCTACATTATAATTTATTAATTGATTATTTTATTTAATATTATTATTTATGAGTTATTTTATGAATATTTTTATTTACTGTAGTAATTTCTAAGCATGTTGAGTTTAATTTATGAATGTTTATTTTTTTTTGATTTCATTTAACTATCTTTTGGGAATAAATGGCTTAATTATAATAATTATTACTAGGTCCATATCTACTACTACTAGGTTTTTTATTTAGGTATCCAGGTAGGTGGGGAAAAAAAAATTGTGGGAAGCGTAGAGAGGTAGGTAGGTTGGTAGCCAGTTGACGGGAGCGAAGCCGCGGGTGATAGCTAGTTATATCATAATAGTAATCAAAAGCATTAGGATGAACGTCGCCACTGTAAGGCGTGAATAAGCAAGTAATGTAAGTTCGTACAACGCGCGAAATTTTGCTAAGAATTTTACAAACTCTTTTAGATTGGCATAATTTGATGTAACTATACGTATGTACGTAATTTGAACGTAGGTTGCTGCTAAGACCGTTTATGAACTCATTCAGGATTACAGTTACTATTTTAAATGTGTGTATATTAAAACCAATATCCTGAATATTTACTTTCATATCAGGTAGAGAGTTTTAAAACTGGATTCAGTAATATGAAAATGAAATCTTAAAATAGAATAACTACTTAATATGTGTTAAAATTATTTATCATTATTAAATCAAAATTAAATTGATTCTTAAATAAATTCGATTTTAAAACGATTGTTTCACTACAAAACGGCTTATAAATGTTAATTTATTGCGACAACAAGAGATCCATTATATCCTTAATATGCTTGGGGTATTAATCATAAACTTGCTGTCTTTGAAAATACCGTTTTTATTAGTTTTTTGTTAGACTTAATAGAACTATCTTACTAAGACCTAAGATCACGAACCAGTTTGAACGGACAACATCCGTTTGATATTAAACAAAAAATATTTTATAGTGGAGTACTCGGTAAGTACCTTCTTTGTACGTCTTGGGTAAACTTGGAACTCATTAAGAGGAACGATCGTAGACATCCGACTATCCTAAGTAAAAATCATTATTCGAGGTTTGGCTATCGCCTATTTCCTTCTCGAATATTGGATCAATATAAAAGATATTCCTTACACTGATAAATAAAGATATATATACTGTACCCCTTTGTTTTCCTTTTTGATAATACGTTAACTTTAAAAGCACTAGAAACTTCAAAAAACATGCTCAAAATTGCTCAGTCAGCAGAGGCCTAGTGAATAAATTTGATAACTATAAATGAAAAAAGAAAAAAAACAACATATGTCTTTTTTATTCAATTTATGGAATATCTTTTAAATTTTTCCAATACTTGAGAAGAAAATAGGCGAGAGCCAAACATCGAATTATGAATTTTTACCCGACTGCCGACGGAGGGTAATGTGTTTATCAGTCTATGTATGTATGTTTGTTCCTATGTTACAAACGCGTTGGCCGATTTTGATGATTCATACGTCAATCGATTCGTCTTAATCCTGCAAGTGTTACTAGCTATATTAAAATTGATTAGAAAAACGGCGGCTTTGGGCGCCATATTGTTGGGCCCAATATTTATTTTTCGTGTAATCCCGTCGTGTGGGGTATCAAAATAAAGAGTTTGAAGAGGTAATTTTAAAAATACATTAACTTATATGTTAAAATGTACCTAATTCGAAATTTTTTTTTACTAAAAAGTGTTAAATAAAAATAAAATAAACAAAAAATCAGTAAACCCGTTTACTTAAAAAGATAACTGAAAAGACGTTAACAAGAATAAAATCATGCTGTGCAGTTGGAGGATACATCTGGTTTTGGTCAGCCAGCAGGCGAATATGTATACTTCGACTGCACAGCATGGTTTTTTTCTTGTTTACGTCTTTTTAGTTCGCTTTTTAAGCAGTCGGGTTTTTTGATTTTTTGAATATTTATTTTTTACTAAGGAAATTCAGTCTGAGATCTCTACCCACTTTGCCTCTTAATGACTATGCATAAAAAATCCTTGGAGCTTTCAGTTTGTGATCGTGTTCTTGCTGTTGGTGTGCCCATCCTATTTCTGTCATCCCCCAATACAATAGGATTGTCTTTGGTTAAAGAAAGGGTGATAAAATGTAAGAAGGAGCTGTAATACTTTTTGATCTCGTTTTTAATTTTAAACCAAAATACGATTTCATTTGTTACTTGAAAGTCTGGTCGATCATTTACCACGTTTTACACACTCAATTTGTTTAAAATAATTAGTTTTTATTTCGCCCATATTTGGTGGTTACGACATTAAAGGTTCACGCAGAAAGTCGCAACGCGACTATCCGATATGGTATATTTAATTGTCATCATCATCTAAAGGCATTACAGCCGCAAGTACCTAATTAAGTATTATATACTTACAGAATACCTGGTATACCCGGTAGGCTGCATCTTCCAGGATCTGAACGTGGCTAACGAATTACAGCTAATGAAGCTGTTCAAGTAGCCACATCTAATCGGAAAAAAAAGTTAAGGACTACAAAAGAAGAAAATTAAACTAACTGTAGACGTGATGGGTTCATAACTAAAGATAATAAAACAAAAATAGTTAAGTCTTACAGAGTTGTACTAGATAATTTAGTTTAACCCGCATATCCATAGGAACTACATATTTCCAGAAAAATACGCACTGCATTTCGCTTCGTTGCTCTTGCCCGTCTATTGTAGCAGCAGCATTATATCCTCCTATGCTCAACACGAGTTGAACAAGTGAAAATCCATGCGATTTCTTATTATCTCGGAGTGCATCCAGCGTTAGCATTATATTGGGTACCCCAGGCACGTCTCGCAACGACTCGGCATCTGATTGTAATTTGCCTCTTATCACAGAAGCTGTCGCTTGAACGAGCTATATCAGCTGTTGAATGAGAGTTGAATCGTAAACACTCTGAAAGGAGTGTGCTTATAAGATAAAAACAATGGACAATTATTTTATCAACATACTTAACAGCTAACTCATATAATCTGCCTTAGCCTAAGTCCAGTCAAATTAGCGATCAACCTCGGAATGAGAGATAATAAATTGAAAATTCGTATACACCCTCATTTTAGCTGTCTAAGTTGTCACAAAAGTCTCATAAAATCTCGTGTCTGCTTTTTCCTGTTATTATTTCTCACATTTCATTTTATTCGAAACTGTTTAATTTTTAGGGTTCCGTAGACAACAAGGAACTCTTATAGTTTCGCTATGTCCGCCGGTCCTTCTGTCCGCCCATCCGCAGCTTAGCTCAGAGACTCTTAGTAAAAATAAAGCTATAATTATGCATGGATATAAAAAAAAATGCGTTAAAAGGGGATGTTTGGTTATAGCTATCAAGAAACAAAGACTCTGGCAGGGAATACCACTCCATAGCCACCTGCTTACACCCGGGGACCACGTGTAGTGTAACAACAAAATGGGTAACTCTCTTACGGACGCGGGTGACTCAGCCCCCAGAATTGTTTATGAACGTTAGTAATGTTGCCTATTTATTTTGGTGAATGTAGCTGTTTAAATACGGATCCCTCTGTGCGCGATCGAGTCAGACCCGCACTTGGCCGGCTTTTCCTTCAGTACTGTCAGTGAAAATCACTGCTATGGGGTATATCTCAGTACCGTATTTTAAGTACCCAAAACTAATAATATGATGACAAAACATACCAGAAAACGTCAATTTTAACGGCTCTCTTGAGCATAAAAACATGATTTAACTATCCTAAATTACCATACGCACATTTAGTACAATATATAAACATACAAAAACTATTTTGGCTCATGTCTCGAAAACTAATGAACATTAGTGAATCTTATATAGGGCTTTTTGTGCACAATTTAACAACAAATAAACTTGCTCTGAGCACAAATTGCAGTAAAATTAATACTTTATGAGAATCAAGCCAAAAAACAGATTTTTGAGCCCTTTAACCTTGAATAACTTACGACGCAGACACGATATTGTACAACCTTTAGAACGCCAAATTAAAGATGTATAAGAGTTTTCAGTTTATTATCTCTCATGCCGAGGTTGACCCCTTAATTAAGTTTAAATGACTAGGCTATTTTCTCAAGTAAGTTTGGGTCTACCGCATGTAGCTGAATTCCAGTTTGTTACATGGAGCGATCGCATATCTAGAAAGAAAACATATTTATTTGTGTCCCGCACAGTAGACACGAGATAAGCAAAACACAAACACAAACAATAATAAAAAATAAAAATAAACCTGAGCACCTGAATATCAATTCATGCTATTTATTCGTCATAATTCAAATCTATAAAATCCACGTTGATTAATGAAAAGTTTTACATGCACTAAAGTTCAAGTTCACTAATTTTATTATTAACAATATTATGTGTATTTGAATTGGAGATTTTGGAACATGATATGTTTTAAATCTACACCGACCTCACGCCACACCTGTGAAAAATATTCCTGAGGATAAGTTTGCGTAAACTTATTTACTTGCGAAGGTACAACGTGTTTGTCATCGTAAATGGGGGATTCACATTTACTTAAGGTAACAGCACCGTAGGTATGTGTCCTGTTCACAGTATGGATTACAGTTTGTTGGACCGATTTTCATGTTTATACGAAGAAAACAAAGTAACTTACTGAGTATCAACATTTTTACTTTCATTAACATCTATCTTGCCCTTATCCTGATTTACCTTTTTGAGGTCAGCGCAATATTTCTTCCTTTTCTATACTTATCTTTATTTTCCCTTTATCATCAATCATTATCATCAACAGCCTATGTACCCACTGCTGGGAAACATGCCTCCTCTCTGTTAGAGGGAATGTGCCTTAATCCGCCACGAGGGCCCAGTGCGGGATGGTGGATGTCACATGTCATTGAATTTGTACATGCCGTTTCCTCAATATGTTTTCCTTTACCGTTTTGAGAGCAGTGGTGCTGGAATAGCGCCTGCCTGGGTTCGAACTCTCGGTCACTACGCCACTTTTCCTTTATAGTATAAGACAAAATTTTGTCTAACATTAGCACTAGAAACGGGATATTTACCATGTTTACTGTTTGTTGCGAGTTTCCGATATTTCGGTGCTGTGTATGTATCCCGTTTCATGTTAATGTTAGTGTTACTGACCATGACAGTTTAAAATTTTGTCTAGTATTAAGTTAATACTAGATATACAAAATTATGTATTTTAAACATATTTATATCGAAGCGTATAACGTGAATATTCAATAGAGTATGATGCAATTATCCTAGTTTGAAGTTATTATTTTGCCTGTTATAACTTTCTCCATTCGTGGAAACCAGTAGCAGTGTGAGGTACCTACATATAAACGCAAATTTGCGTTGATATGTAGCATCTACAGAAAATCAGACTCTTAAGTTATCTGAAATAACTATTAATATTGCTCGTTACATTCTTAAATGTTAATTTTTTAAACAAATTTAAAAAAATAAAATACTTTGGAGCAGTAGTCATCAGTTCTAATTTTTCGCGTAAATAGGATATAGGCATTTTCCTTTTATGAATTCATTTTGAAACTAGGTAAGTAGTAACCGCAGTGCTAAATAGGTTGACTATATACTCACGTAGAAATATTATCGTAAGTTATGATCAAATATCTAATAAAAGGTGATGTCATATTTATTTGGTCTTCTGAAATTCTTTCAAAATAGTAACTATAAACTTATGTAATAGATAGATAAGATATTTTCCAGTTTTTGATTCATTGGCAAAGGTAATATTCTGATGTGTACAGCTCTGATATATGTATTTTTACCGTTAGATTTAAACTTTTAGATATTGGCAATTTTTTGTTTCAGTTTAATAATAGCATCGATGTAATAGTTTTTATTTATACAGTGAATGAGTGATGACATCAATTACTTTCCGTTTTGGAGACGTCTACAATGATAGAGCACTGCTGAATACAACAGGCGACTGGGGGCGTTGTTGATGATCCGTGCCTGCTTTGTTTTATCATCCGTGTTCGAAAATGTCACAGATTCTATCTCAAACTGTGACTTGAATATTAAATTCCTTTAGATATCATTAAAAAACGGTTCACCGGAGGATAACTGTAAATACGAGTTTAGTCATCATATTGCTACAAGTTTGTCGCTACTATGCTGTCAAAAGTTGTTTAACAAGTGAAAAGTTCCTAACGTTTCGCCAACAGCCTACATTCATATCCTTAGAGGTTAATTTTAGCGAGCATCGTTACTTTTAGAACAAGCGAGTTCCAAATAAATTAGACTGTGCTCTATAAGGTCACGCTGACAATAAATTAAACATGACAGAATAACAATATATACGTATAGAATGTGAACGTATTTTAAACCGTTAAAAGAAACGCCCAACGCAATTTATTTATGCTAGCGTTTGGCGGCGGACTATGTTGTGGTCGTTGTATCAACAAATTGATGTAAAATAGTTAACACAAGTTTTTCATGCTCGTCGTTGACACACGACAGTTTTATCAAGTAGGTATCTACAGCTAGTAGACAGTTTATGGTATGTCTGATAGCATCAAGTACCGTAAACAGAACAATGCCTCTTACCGAATTCAGTTTTGTGTGCTATCCATAACTGTCTCTCAGAGAAACTCATAATGATATATCTTTTGATACAGAATTTTATATGATGATTCAGGATGAAACAATTTATACAGAGATGTATAATTTCTCAACAGATTATGGGAAATACAACATTGAAATGATTTAAAAATTGATAAACTATATTTGTAAAAAAATGAGTATCACTTAGAAAAAGTAAAAAAATACATAGTATATAAATAGTTCTTGTACAAATAATTGAGCCTTGCATCTATATATTGTTGTATTTAAAATCTGTATATTTCCAATCCGTCATTAGAGGCGTCGACGTTTGCGGAGATACTGGCAATGTCATCAATGTCACCGTCTTCATCATCAGCATTATCTTCTACATGAATGATCTTCTCAACGTTCTCATTGAAAGTCACCACGGATTTTCTTGGCTTTACGCTAACTTCCCCAAATTCGTCATCCGAGGATTCCTCAGCATCCTTCAATTTGTCTATTGATTGTATGACTATAGGTGCACTAGATTCAGGTATAGGTAAATCAAGAATAGCTTCAACAGGAGCCTCCGTTTTCTTCTTCATTGGTTCTACCGTAACCTCTTCAATGGGAACTTGTAACATTTCCTGCAGTCTCTTTTCGCTTTTTTTCAGATCTTCGATATTAAGTCGCGGTTTTGCAACTTCAGGTTTTGGTAGTTCCCCTAATGACGCATTCCTCGAGGTTATACTCCTTTCATCACTAAATTCATCGTAGTTTTTGTTCTTCCTCCTGGAGAGAAAAGTATGAATCAGTTTTCTATCTTATAGGATTGGCTTATCAGGAAAGAGTTCATTTAAATAACTGTCACTTACCATCTTAGGAAAAACCAAATGGCTACCAGCAAGATAACTGCAAAGAGTAGTATGCTGAGGATTATCGTGGCCACTAACAAGCCAATTTGACGATCTAAAATATTTATATCTTGAAGATGATCTTCCAGTGGGATAGTACTTACAACACTCGTTATTGCGCTGTTAGTACTTATATCTCTGAAAAAGAAATTATTTTTATAAAGTGATTGCACTGGAATAATTATATATTTTTAGCATATTATTATAATTTCTTACGCAGCAAGGTGATCCACGGCGACTGGTTCTCCCTGGTTTATTCCATAAACATAAAGTTGTAGCGAAGCTCTAGGAGTGTCAGTTTCACCTTTATTCCTGGAACCGTTTGCATCTATGTCATCAGATATGACGACTGACCTCAATGTTTTAACTTCATATCCGACGGCATCACTCAACTGAGTCAAAAGACTTGCTTCATCGTCTAGGAAGGCATCTCTTATTGTCACTACGGCTATATGGTCCAAGTCTAACAGTTTTACCTGGAAATAGAAATATGATCATAACTTCAGATTATGAGACACTAAACGGAATTAGCAGGTTAACGCACTGGTTCCAAAGACTATACTAGTGTGCTTATTCAAATTAAATTAAAGTTTAAGGTCGCCAGTTACAGAAGCAAACAGTATTTTGTTGCTTGTGTTGTTATTTTGTTAGTTAAATTATAATAATTTTAATGTTTCTTTATTTAAATATGTAATTTTAATTAATAAATTGTTTCTTTATTGCATGCAGTGGGATTACTTGAACATTAAAAGGATGTTGTCCCATCCGGTATGTTCTGTTGCCCCCGAGCAAGTTTTTTTGCGGTTAATAAATTGTTGATTTTTTACTGGCGTAGATTTATCAAGAGCAATAAATTTTAAACAAATTGTAGCGGGTTTTAATTTACTATGAATTAAACCTCCTTCATGTTAAGATAAAAACAGATCTTTAAAATAATACTTAAGGACACGGCTCATTAGAGATGATTATCATTAACCTAAACCAACGTACCATAGTTAGTTCGTTAGTAGAGCCGACTTATTTTTTATTTAAATTATAAAAGTGTTTGCGCTTGTTACGTTATACAAACGAACTTAAATGGCCAATTAAAGTCGGAAGGTACCTTATATTACTTTAAAGCATGTTTTTCCTCTACGTGATGATAGAAAGTAATTTCAACTCATTGTGGTAAGAGTAAATTTAACTGGAAAGTTTTTATTTTTAACTAAGAATCTAAATATTTTTGAAGGATTGCGCTATTGATGACGATGAAAAGGCAGCTAATTCTATCAATCTTATAGTTTTAAATGAAATATGTGTTAAGGTCATTAATTAGTAACTATGTGTCATAGCTATTGTAAAAAAAAAACTTCCGCCATTTAAGTAATGTTGTCATTGTATCAATATATCAAAAACACAAGAACGACGAAAATAATGACGCGTATTCCTAATTTATAAGAAACCTTATACGTCTACTCTAAATATTTCTCCGTCTTAATTAAAATGGAAATATAAGGCTTTTATAAGTTTATCAAGTTTACCGATCTCTTACCAAATCCGTACAAGTTGAAGGTTCTGGGCTTATTTGATGCTAAAGGAGTATTTTTACTTGTAATGCTTCATCCAGCGTAATTACAGACGCAATAGAAAAACAATTAAATATACACCTTATAAGGTCTCACGCCGGCTGAGGGGTCTATGTTTAGAAAGTCACAAATATAAAAATATTTAATATACTTTCTGTTTTAAAGGTTTCAATGTAGTATGTAAGCTACCTCAAATTTTTCGAGAGGAATAGAATCTTTAGTATTCAGTAAATTTGTTTCCTAAATATTAATTAAAATCTCGTTTTAACTTCTATACTGTAACATAATACACCTACCATACTTTTTGCTACGTCGTTGTCCGTGTAAGCTAACAAAATTTTAATTTTTGGTACTACTAATTTATCAAATCTTAATTGACCGAACGAGGGCGAAACGCGAGCGAAGCGTCTGCTTGACAAGACAATAATGCTTTTGTATGTCTGGATTTCTGGCTGTTCTACTCTACAGGTCGCATTTCTCAACCGATAAACGTAAAGTTTTGTGAGCAGGTTCGAAACTTATATATTTTTTTCTGCCAATTAAGTTTTTAAAAGATTGAAAAAAACTGAATCAACAAAAAAATCAAAAAGAAAGACTCTCGAGGGTTATAGCTCACTAGTTTAATATTATTTGAAGAACACAAATTTTATCTTATTTGTTCCTGGAAGTACTGATCTCATAACGAAAATTTTTCACTGTTGAAAAGCTACACTATCGCTGAGTGTCACTTTTTATTCCGATAAAGTAACCTATCGATTTCTGCGGGATGGGCCACAGGAACGATGCCGTAAGTAAAAAGCTAGTCATTTCAGCCGAAAGATGTCCACTGCGGCCATCCGTTCTGCGAACAATGTGGCCTACCGGCAATGTCGGTAACCATGGTTCTCTTGCGGATTTCTTCATTACTGATTCGATTACGCAAGGAAACTCTGAGCATAGCCTCTCCATTGCCCTTTGGGTGTTAAATATTTTATTCTCTGGGTAAAGGCTAGTACCATAATATAATAATTACCACAAGTTGGATAGTTCCAGAGCGTCCCTCTCCATTCTGGTCGGTGGCGGTGACGGTCAGGACCTGGTTGTGAGTCAGCTGGGCCCCAGTACGGACGTGCACGAAGCCAGTTGTCGGCGCCACAGCTAACACGCTCTCAGAACTCCAGTACCTCAACGCTGCGTTTTCTCCTATGTCCGCGTCTGTTGCCTGTTTTGATAAGCAAATGAATATTTAAGTTAGATATGTTAAGCTTGTATTCGTTAGCTAAGCAAAATGTAACCTACGCAGCCTACAGGTGGCAGGATTACCTAAATAGTGTACAAAATGAAGTGACTATCCATGACCACCTAGTGAAAATCGCCGCTCCGATTTTATCCTGTGGGTGTCCATTTGATAGTACGGTTTATTATTTTCATTCGAAAACATGAACGTACGTCCTTCTCTCGTCCATCCCAACGCTAAACCGCTAGGCTATGGTAGCTTTATTATTAGGTACAATAATATGTCTCGTGTGTATGCAAATGTTTTCGAAAAACTTATCGTACTTCATTAGAGTTGTTTGTTATAGCCTTGGGCAACGCACGATAAGCTTCTACATATCGAAATCACTGTGTAGTGTTCCGACAGGCTTTTAGTGTGACGTCGTTTATTCCCCGCCTGCATTTTTGACTATAGACTTTATTTGTTTAATAATTTCTGTGTAGTTATAATGATCTGAAATAAGGGGGACTAAAAGTCTTTCTGAATAAACTATTTACTTTAAAAAATATAGCGAGATATCACCAAGTCTGTTAGTTTTCAGAGAATCGATAAAATAGAAATGAATAAATTGCCAGTATATTATAGTTGAAAAGTTTCAATTTTAATAAAATAAAATAAAAGTCGTTTATTTTTAGGCGTCGAAGGCCCATAGCATGTTAGTAAAACTTAAACAACTATGTTAGTAGTAACACTTAAGTTCACATGAATACACAGACAAACACAGCCTCCAATTAAAGGAAGATTTATCAAGGCTCATGTCTGACATGTAGCTTGATAAACCTATCCATTGCAGGCACTTCTACCCTGTCTGAAAAGGCCTTCAGAACGCTATTGCTGCTTCCCCTCACTCTGCGCAACACTGATGCCACTTTTTTGCGCATGATCGCGAAACAATCGTCCGTGTGCGTGTCAGCGAACATTCCTGACGCACTACAGTAAGGTGGAAGCCTCAACAGCGCCCTGAAGGCATTATTGTATTGAATGCGCAGTGCGCTGTCTGCTTTTTGGGTATGATTAGCCCACAGACCGCTCGTGTAGAATATTTAACAAAACGCCTTAAAACGTGTTATTTTAACCGGTACTGAACAACCAGCAAACCTGCGTGCCAACATGTTTCCCCTCACAGCCATCGCCCTGCGCTCTCTCTCCATATCTAAGTCATCTTTAAGATCCTCCGTAACAATATGGCCCAAATATTTAAATTGTGCTACTCTACGCAAAGGTGAGCCGCTGAGTACCACGGAAGTAATAGCTAGATTCAGATTTTAAAGAATTTCAAAGAATTGCTCTCGATATTGGAAATGAAAGGTATAAATAACTAGTTGGTACCCGGCACGTTGCTCTCACAGAAGAAATTATTGCCGTCAGCAGTAGGTGTGTTTGGCAGTGCATAAAATAATAAAAAAACGAGCATTGATTTTTATATATTAGATGTTAAGAATATCATAGATTTTGCTATTAGACAGCTAAATGGTAATTGTCTCCAATAGCCACTATTGACCTGTCATCATATATTAAACTTATTCGGCATTGACGAACGCTTGAAATACAAAACATCCTCGTCATTAATAACGTTGGGTTTGGCGGCAATGAGTCAGTCAGGCAAGACAGTCGGTTTTATATTCAAAGATAAAACTCTTTCCAGACGTGAATCATGTTACAACGTGGGAACTTAAAATAAAATATAAATGCAAGACACAGAGTTTACGACGTTCACGTTGGAGATATACAAAGCATTTGCATAATGTAAACTTACCTGTAACTCCGCCAAAGAACGGGGTAATATCCTCTCCTCGAGCTCTTCAGTGGGGTAACCCACCGCAATGGGTTCGTTTTCTTTACCGATGAATATGGGATCATTGTCGTTGATATCGTTCACAATTAGATTCACTAAGCTGCGTCTGGAGTCGTATACGATCGTGTCTGTAAGGATCCATTTGTTGTTACCGTAGTCACCGAGTCGTTCTGTTCTTTCTGAGCGTTTTTGACGGTGTGTGCTGTCACCTTCGCAATGCAATATGAGTTCTACTTGAACTTGTGAGAGTGGCATAAAGGCTATGGATGGGTGTTCTCTATCGATGGATATTGTGTGCAATCCGGTTTCATCGACGTACAGCCACGCCTGGTCAGTGGGCCAGCGGTTTGTTAAGGTGAAGTGGCATCCAGCATGTAGTGTGGAGTCAAGAACGACTAAATTATTGTGAGGTTCTTCTTCATCTCTGTCCAATATGATCAACGGGTCCATTCCTCTGTCGTCACATACCACGACTGCTTGTACTATTAAATGAACCTGCGAAAGGAATTTAATCAATTCAATAACAGGGTTCGAGAAAGTAGCACTTTTGCTACTTTTCTTACAAAATATATAGGTACTATTAAGGTACTTTAAAGGGGTTAATAATTTTGAGATGGTTTCGATCAATGACAATAAAGTTTCAAATTGAATTGACCATGTCTTTTATAGTAAGAAATAATAAGTTACTTGCTGTATGGTGTCTCTCATTAACTTCAAGTTTTACCTACATTAGGAATGGTTATTTATCAATATACAGCAACATGTATAATAGTATCCATACCATAGCTGTACCAGTCGCCCGTGTATAAACTGTAGTGGCAATAACTTGGAAAGTGTAGACACCAATATTAGCCGGAGCAGACAAATACAGTTCACCCTCGTTGTTTATAGAAAGACGAGTCTGAAGATGCGCTGCAACAATATGAGAATTTTATATAAAATCTTAAGAACTTACTAGGTAAACGCTCGCATTTTCATTAAGTTTTCTCTAGTAAAAACACAAATTTGGTTCCCATTTTCTTATATAATCTCTTATACTTCTAAGATGTAAATTCTCATTGTATTGTGTAGTTTAAGAAGGAATTGACTTCGCCTTGGCGCCTACTAAAGAACAACAATTACCTACTTCGCGAAGTAAAATTGCTTTTGAAGAATTTAAGGCGCGCGCTAGAATTTACCGTTTGGGCACGATAAACAAACTTAGAGAATTAAGTTTTAAACTTACATTTAAACTGAAACACTAGATGAAAATACTTTTTTATTCCAGTTGAGTTTATTCTTTAGAACACTTTAGAATTTGTCAAGGATTTTTACGAAAAATGCGATTTTATTCAGCGTACCTGGGGTCTGTACGCTAAAGTTAAAAGGAAAAGATGTGAACTTAACGTCGTTTCGCCACGTCCGTAGAGGACACTGGGGATAAAATGATGTAAGCCATGTGAGAAGTGGGTAAATTTTCACATTTTCATTCTATATTAATCAGTTCATGACGAGGTGCTAATTTTAACATATTTGTGAATAATAATTAAAATGACAGTTGCTTACACTGAACCTACAAGTTAAATAAGGGCAATGATACTTTTAATAGAACCTAGCTATGAGCTAGTCTTTACTTCCACATAATCTTATCTAAGGAAACTCAGTACGTATAAGGATTGGAAAACAGACGCTACTGGCAAAAATAGAAATTATCTTTGATATAAAGTCCTGTTAAAAATAAAGAAAAATAATGTCTAAAAGGGTAATTTTAAGATTGGTTCAAGTTCAACCGCATATTAAACGTGGGTAAGTGCTTTAAACCTGGATAATTAATGCGGTTGGGATGTTCCACCCGCGTAAATCCAGAAGAAAAACATTTTTCACTTAGTGTAATAAATCTCCTGACCGTCTCGGGGTAGTAACAAAGTAAAAGAAATATTAAGAAATATACCAAACAACTTTTGTCTTTTACAGACGGCAAGTTTATTCAAATGCAAAGCAGATTTTGTGAAGTTTGATCCTGTCAGAACTTATAAATGTTCATGTCAACTTTTGTATTATTAAATGTTATTCAAGGTTTTGGGAGCATAATGCAAAATTAAACATACTTTTCCACAGATTGGAATTGAACAAATAAAAGACGGACGTCTTGACGGTCCGAGCGTGTAAATTGAAAAATGTGTTGGCAAAGTTTACATTATATTACCTAAAATTAGCAATATAAGGCGGCATATATTTGTGAGGAAACACGCAGGATATCTTACAGCACAGACTGATAGCTTAATGAGTACCTACTTCTCAGTTTACCACATAAGAATGCGAAAAAATCTGACAATGCAACAGTTTCTAAACAGGCAGATCAGGTAAGATATTAGTTTATTAAAATCATCAGCTTAATACAACATAGAAATGCTTACCATTATCTGTTCCGAGTGAGTATGTGACGTCCTCTCCGTTGTCTGCAATGGCCGAGACTCTGCCTACCAGGCCAGTCTGCGCCATGTCCACAGACACCACATATGACTCCGAGGAGAATGTCACGGTTGGGTTGGTTGGGTCGATTGGTTCGGTTGGCCCGGTAGGCTCGGTTGGCTCGGTTGTCTCTGTTGAATCGGTTGAATCGGTTGTATTGATTGGGTCGGTTGAGTCTGTAAGGTCGGTTGGGTCGGTTGTGTCGGATGGGTCTGTTGTGTCGGTTGGGTCGGTTGGGTCAGTTGGGTCGCTTGGTTCGGTTGGCTCGGTTGGTCCGGTAGGCTCGGTTGAATCGGTTGGCTCGGTTGGTCCGGTAGGCTCGGTTGAATCAGTTGGCTCGGTTGGTCCGGTAGGCTCAGTTGAATCAGTTGGCTCGGTTGGGTCAATTGGCTCTTCTGAGGAACCAAATATATCTTATTCGCGGAGATATAAAACTAAAACTTCGAAGACATGAAACTATCTTTGCAAAATATTCTAAATGGAATCAAAATTATTGTAATGCTGAATGAATGCAGTAGGTACAATCTTTGAGATGTCGAATCCGATTATGCATTTGAAAATAATGGGTAACATATTGAACAATTAATCACTAGGTTTAATAGGTAGATAACGTAAGAAAAATAAAAAGTATTACTAATTTATAGTGTTACAACTTTCATTAAATACTAGTTCACTTAAAGGTAGCTCTGAAGAAAAGCAAAGATATTCCAGTAGGCACGTGTTCTTTGTCTAAAGTCACACTACAATTACCTATAAAAAAAAAACAAAGACCGTACAGCTTGTATGTATGTACCTATGAGTGCGGGCTTTTTGGTATCGAATATAGATAAAATATTAAACTTATCTCCCTGACGTGGTGCCAAGTCGTGTCGTGGAGTAATGGTTTCTTGAGTTTAAATATTGTGTACTTAAATATTCATATCCTATCTATTTAACAATTCTATAAGAGGTCGGTATGATAGCTCATAGGTATAGAATTAAGTCCAGGTTTAGGATACTACTGTAGGTTATTCTCATCTGATTTTACTGACTCACAATAATCCATGAAATAAGAAAGATACGATATTTTTACCTGTAATGATGAAGTGGTCTTTGGTAAACTATTCAGACATTTAAATAACTCTAGGTTAATATTATTCACAGATAGGAAAAATATTGAATACGCTCTGGTGCATTTATATGTTTGCTTTGCTTGCCTTTTCAATCTCATTCTCATGCCCATTGATTGTATCTTTTCTCCATATGAAAATGTTAGCGATTCACGATTCTGATTTTATATACGAAACCAAGTGACAAAGTTGTTGAATCGTACCTACGTTTTGAGTTAATAGTTAGTTAGTTTAGCTACCTTTGAAATAATAGTTGGACATCGATCAAGAAACCTTTTTTTCTGTTTCGCCAACATTGCGGTTGGGTAAATAATACTAATAGTATGCATAAATGCGAAATTAACTCAGTCTATTTGTTACATTTTGTCACCTAAATTACTGAATCAGTTTGGATATTTTTGCGTTACAGGTAATTTTAGTTACCTGGTTCTAAGACCCTTAGAAGCAGCGCAGTTCCGGCTCGACCTGCGCGTAGTTCAAGGCCCACTGTTGTGACTCCAGCCGGCAGATTCAGCGGCCCTCTCGCCATCACTTCCACCCCACCACCCGACACGCTGCTCTCAAACAATTCTTCGAAATCTGAAAAAAACGTTTAAAAATTTTAATATTTGTACAAGAGAAATTAAAGACGTGCTGTTCACAACGTTTCAAACCACAGAACATATTATGTTTCAAATTTCAAACAAAAGTTGTTTTTTTTTCATCGTGTGTTGGAAAGAAGTGGTTTGTGCTAAAGATAAACCGGTTCAAATACTCAACGTCAAAATCATGTAGTAAAGAATATATGAAAATTGATAAACTCCTTTTTTATCTACCTACTAGCTTCTGTCAGCGGCTTCGCCCGCGTGGAAGTGTCGAAAATTATCCCGAGGGAACATATTCCCGGGAATAAAATCATATGTGCTATTCCAGAATATAATCTATCTCTGTACCAAATTTCATCCAGATCCATCCAGCGGTTTGAGCGTGAAGAAGTAACAAACATACAAACACACACACAATCACAAACTTTCGCCTTTATAATATAATATTACATATCCTTATTTATAGTATAAAACAAACACGCATACCGCTGTCTGTCCCTATGTATGCTTGGATCTTTAAAACTGCGCAACGGATTTTGATGCGGATTTTTTAATGGATAGATTGATTCAAGAGGAAGGTTTATATGTATAATACACGCGGGCGAAGCCACTGGCAGAAGCTAGTATATTTATATAGTGTGATGTGATGTGATAAGAGCAATGACATGTTATATTTTATTCTCGACATCGCTCCATCAATGATGATTCCAATTCTTTGGGAACACATTGATGTCTACCTCGTTAAAAATCAGATTAATAGTCTGTTTTGGCATCAGGAATTTTAAAGGTAGGCTACCAACCTACAAAGAATAGAATTATTGATTAAAATAAAAAATAAATGATTGAATTGCGCAAAAGTTCCTTTAACAAAAAAAAAGTCCCACAATGAGCCAATAGGATTACAATTAGTCATTACCTATATAGTAAACAAGGTCCTGTTCCCCAGAGTTAAAAATAGCTGATTATCGAAATAAATGAGGTTGAGTTCTAGTGATCAGATGGCGCCGGTCCCTACCTACCCACTGGTATTTTTAGCAGGCACTTGAATAAAATCAATCGTATAATCGAATGCCAACAAGAGTTGTTTGAAAAGGATGTGAATGACTGAGATGATAAAGAAAATGCCACAACAATGAACGATCCAAGTGACTGAAAGTTCACTGAAGGATATAAAAAATGAACGGCTGAATTTCAAAAATTAAGGAAAACAGAAAAATATTGTCTCTCCTGACGTAATTGGTATTCTCAATAAATTATATTTCAGGATTAATTTGTGCCTAGTAGCTTGCCCTTTCTTACAGAGCCCCCAAAAAATTCTAGGTAGTGTAGGGTGGACCTTATTAACTTTTCATAAATGATAAAGGAGCGTACTATATTACAATTATGTCACTAATTATACCTTTTATATTGGGATCAATATAAGGTTAAAGATGGTTTTGAGTCAGATCAGTTCGGTCGGTCGTTGTTTATCTAGGGCTTAGTGTGAGTTTTTCCTCACGCTCATTGCATTGAAACTGGATAAGCGTCTTCTGGTGACAGTAAGGAGAAACCTCTTTTTTATACAAATTGACATAGGAGATCGTTTACGTTATCACGATCGAATGCGTTAAAAACTCGAAATAAGCACAAACATTACCTACACATAATCTTAATATTTATATGTAATTCAGGTATTGTGTGACATTAGTTCCGATATATTGATTGTTCCGTTGTATTATACAGACATTTTTCTAATGAAAAGGCCTTTAATTTTGCTTTAAACAAGTGGGTGTTATAAATCAGGATCTTAACCTCAGAAGGCAACTTATTAAATATCTCTACAGCTTGGTACTTCGACCAATGCTCTACTATATTAAATTCTGGTGCTATTAGTTGCATACATTTTTTCTGCTTTATCTAATCTCATCTTCTTATTGTGATTCAAACTCATGTAGATATTTAGCAAAACGACTTAAGAGGACCAATATATACAGGCTAGGTACTGTTAATATGCCCAATTTTTTTAAGTTATACTCGTATATGCATGAGACATGTTGTGCAATTCTGACTGTTGTCCTTATGGCACGCGTCTGCAAGATGAACGTTCTCTGCCAGTTATAACTATTTCTCCAGAGCGCGATGCTATACCCTATCCTCAACTCAACCAGCGCATAATAAACTTTTCTATGTTTAATTTATTCCTTAAGGCTCCTGAGTGCGTAACATGCTGACGATATTGGTGATTCAATAACAGCAAGCTCCGGTTTCCAATTTAAATGCAAATCTATGCTAACCCCTAAGAATTTGACCTTGTCCACTAATTTAATCTTGTCTCCATTTATTTGTATTTCTAAGTTATCATTATTACGAGTCATAGTTTTAAATAATATGGGGTTAGTTTTACTCGAATTTAGCAATAAGTTAGTGGCTGTAAACTATTCACATTTTTTGTGTATAATTTTAATTGTATTTAATGTAAATTTTTCTATGTCTTTTGCCCCAATTATGGTTGGGGTGTGTCATCTGTGAAAACAACAAGTTTCTCGTTCGGCTGAGTTTTACTCATGAAGTTGAGTCAGTCATTTGTAAAAATAATATATAGAGAATATGTTCTACAATTGAGGCTTGAGGCACACAACTTTTTTTTTACAAATTAGAATTGATGTCAACAAATAGTCCAATTATTGGCTTGCAAATATAAGAAGTAAGAATACTTAGGTAGGTGCATAGACCCTACCGCCTGACGCAGGTCCTCACCCAACACGGCTATTTTGGGAGGTTCCTGTTCGGGATAAGGTGGGAGTAAAAGCCCGGTTGTCATCATTGTGTGGATTGGAGGACACGGTAGAGCATACGGTGGAGGTCTGCCCGGCTTGGGCGGAGCAACACCGTGTCCTCGTGGAGGCGATCGGCGGTTTCGACCTCTCGCGTCCGGCCCTGGGCGAGAGGGAATGGGAAGCTGCGCCTCCTTCTGCGAAGCAGTAATGCTCGCGAAGGAGGAGGCGGAAGGCGTGAGGGATACGCAATGGAGACGTTCTCACGCCGATTCCCGGCCACCGTATGCGCGGGCCTGCGGACGGCGAGTAATGGGTAGCTCGTCGTCCGATAAGGACCAGACCCGAGTCGACGGCGCGTAGTGTTCCACGCACGCTCCAAAGAGATGTCAGTCAAAACTGACGGGGTCCACTACGGCCGATTCCTGTCTGGGTCGCGGATAAAATTGAAAGAGAGTTACCGCGGCCCTGACACAAGCAACTGAAGGAACACGGGTGGGTTTTAGTCAGGAAATGTCTGACTCACCCTCACGCTTGACCCAGAGCGGGTGAAGTCATTGAATGATATCCCACACAAAAAAGAGAGGTTGGTGTATGAATAGGCATTAAAAAAAATTGTATCGTAACTAATCTAAGCACGGGATAAGTGCATAATATAAAAGACAAAAATCATGCAGCCATTGCTAAAATAAACACATACCTAGGTAGGCACGCACATAATAGATAAAACCTATTAAGTACATAAAATTAATTCTTAATAAGCAAGTTATTATTGTTTGTTTCCTTCGGTATATTGTTTGTAACCGGGACAAAAGTTATGATGAAAACTTTCATTAATAATAATGATATTATTTATTATGATAAATAAAGTTGCCTCGAACTTTTATGAACGTTACATGACTTGAATATTATAGCGCAAAGTTTTAGCGTGACTGAAACTTCATAGTTTCTTATACATTTTTATTGTATTCTTATATTTGCTACCTAAGACAGGTAAGTTGGGTATAAAGTAATTTTTTTTTTTTTGGTTTGAGGTTCTATTAACATTGCATAGGTTAAAAGTTTCCCTGTACCGTTTATACCGCCTTTTTCTTGAGTACGTCTTGAGTATTATATATTTCATGATATTTTCTTAAGTTTTTATCACTATAAAGATAGCATGCACATGCAAGTGCGAGTCGGACCGAGGGTTCCGTACAAACAGCTACACTCAACAAAATAATTAGTTAAAAATACTGAAGTTTATTAACAATAAAAGCACCGAACATTGCTCTAATGATTACAATTCTTGATTTTTTTACTACAACACGCCACTATATGTTGGTTGACTATTACTCATAAACTTGTAAAGCCTACTCAGCTGTGATAGTTTTCCTTATAATTCCGTTATATTTATACTACTGCCGTAATTTTTTTTAACATATCTAAAAGTAACAATTTAGCTAGCAGAACAAAAATTTGCAATACAAAGCTTAATTTTACGCAAATGAATTGAAAAATGGTTTTCACAGACCCGTAATATTTTTGAATGGCCTATCCAACTCTATCCCACATCATAGGACAGAAAGAAACCAAAATTCTTTTTTGTTATGATTTTATTTTACCACTTCGTCGACGTGATTAAAAAAATATGTATAATATGCCAATGCCAAATTATAGTTTTCTAGTACTAAGTGTAGTGTAGTGTGTCAGACGGACATGGCGAAATATAAGGGTGCCTTGTTGACTACAGAACCCTACAAAAAAAATGTAAACTGCCGAGCAATGAAAAAGTACCACCCACAAAATGCCGACAAACACCTTAATATCTCCTAAGACATAAAACCTAGCTTCATAAATTAAAAAGTATAATGAAATCTATTTAATTATGCAAACTTAAACTCTTTTATACTGGTCTTTTTGAAGCCATGGATAAAAAAAGTAGAAAAACGAAATTTTGGGGTTTGAAAATTTCGGTATATATTTGTTTCGTTTTTTGTTTTGCTTTTGATTTCATCCTTGTTTTCGCCGTTGTGAAAGAATTCTTGAATTGTAAAGTCTTACGGCTCTTGTACCCATAAATCATGCCTCTATAACCCGAGGATTGTACGAGAATCATCACTATGGTGAAATTGGGGACCAGCCAAAGAAATACGGCCAGAATAATGGGCGTGACACATACTACTGTCCGACGAGTGATCCAAAGGTTTAGGGAGACTGGATTAAACCTGAGAAGACCAGGTACTGGCAAGCCAAGGTGCACAACAGTCCGAGAAGATCGTTTCATTGCGGCAGCCAGGTTAAGAAATTGACATCAGACGGGAGTTGAGGTTCAACAACAACTTCTGCAAGTTCGAAGGGAGCCAATAAGCGAGTGGACAGTCAGGAGACCTCTTGCCGAAAGAGGATTGAAGCCTTACAGGCCAGCAAATGGCCCAAAACTGGAACGGCATCATAAAGTTACCCGATTGCGATACGCCCGCGAGCATACAGAATGGGGTGAGGACGAATGGGGCAGAGTGATGTTCTCTGATGAATCAAGATTTCATTTCAAAGCCCGTGATACATACAATGTTTTTCATCACATTTGCGAGTAATAATTATGAATTGTAGCTTTAATACACAAGTCAGCACAGCTGTTATTACGAAATACGTGAACTTTTTTTTGAGCGGTTGGCGAATTTTTGCCCACACCACAGATTATACAGTGTTTCGTTCAGAAACTTTAAGGGCAAATACTTACGTAGGTATACAGCCATGACGGAATGTAAAAATAATTAAATAATTTCGACGTTTTCTTAATATAACTATTAAAATCGATTATTAAGACCATTAGTTGAGTATTTAAGTAAAATGTAGCGAGATTGCAAAGAAATTCCTGTTTAGATAACATTTAAAGACAATTTTTCAATTGCGTGTATACTCCTTGCTTGAACTTGCATGACCTGTGTGCTGTGCCATAAATTAAAAAAATATTACTACCGCCCTAGGGTTTCATGACAAAAAGAAAGCCTGAGGGTTTTATATGGGGCATTACGGCCAAGTTAACCTGTATGTTTAGATACTTTTTACGTGCAAGTGTGATGAAAAAGAGTATATCGACGACCAGGAGAACGTTTTGCACAAGCATGTTTTGAAGAAAAAGTGTCACACGGTGAGAATGTTCACGTGTGGGCTGGTATCTCTGCAGAGGGTCGAACAGCGTTAGTTCCAATCGAGAACGGGAACCTAACTGCTGTGAGATACATCAATTAGATTCTCAATGAACATGCTGGTCCGTTTTTGGCCAATATGGGCGACAATGCAAACAATGCATGCACGATAATGCACGGGCCCACACTGCTCAAGTTGTAAATAAGTATCTTCAGGACGTAGGAATCCACAAAATGGAGAGGCCAGCAAGGAGCCCCGATTTGTATCCTATTGAGCATGCTTGGGACGAGCTTGACAGACGTGTGAGAAAACGAGTTCCACCTCCAATTACTCTTCGTGACTTGAATTACGCGCTCATCGAAGAATCGGAGAACATTCCTCAGCATATGCTGAGGAATCTGGTAATCAGCCTGCCCAATCGCGTAGAAGCTGTATTGAGAGCACATGGAGGAAACACCAAGTACTGAGTTATCAAAACCTGCGTTTACACCTAATAAAACCCCTACTTAGAGATTTGGTTTTATTTGCTAAATGGCCCCAATTTTTCAAAACATTTAATTTAAAATTTGAACACAATATTTATGTTTTTAGTTGGTATTATTCTGATGCGCTGTTAAATGTACTTCAATATTGCAGACGGCGTCATTAAGCTAGCCTTTCCCGTTTAGGAGTAATTTGGTGCTATGTCACTGGCACTTTTTCATTGCTCGTGAGTGTATATTTACTCAGCTGATAAAACTTAAAGTAGTAATCTAAAGTAAAAGCTCGGTTTTACTTTAGATTTTTATCATCATAAAAAAGTCAGTGTAATAAATAAATTTGTGTGTTTTGATAACCTTTGAATACCAAAGTTCTTAAAATCGTCAAACACTTGGAACTTTGTGGATTGTATAAAATATTTGAGAATTATATAGGTTAGTAAACTGAAAGAATTTTATTATATGGCTACACCCGAAACAGAGAAGGAAGCACATTTAGAATGATTAAAAGAAAAAACTAGCGTTCTTTGAAAACACGGTATGTCTTTGAATTTTCTACCTATCTCATAAACCATTATATACCTCTATGAATCGTATAACTTACCTCCCCATATGTCCACACTTGTACCATCGAAGCCAGTTATTGTCACCGGTTCATGCCGGACCTCATTCAGCTCCTGATCAATTACTCCGTGGTAGAGATATCTCCCGAACGATACATCATGTCCAGTCTGCGAATCTGTATGACACACGAAACAAAATCTATTTGATCATTTTTCTTTTTTTCTTGTTATAAGGTACGTTCTAATGTAAACTGTTAAGTTAATCTACAGAACGAAAACCACAGTAATTTTGCGTGAAAACGGTTTGCTGAAATAACAAAAATGCTAAGGAAGTTCAATGATGACATCTTCCACCTTGAAGTAAGTGTAATGGAAATTGTTTGTTATCTTTAAACATTGCAGGTATGTAGATCTTTTCTCTAACGTTGCTAAAATATACCATCATGGTGCTGCATTTCGGCAACTCTATAAAAAAAACAGTTGAAATAAAATAACAATGTCAATAAAAATAGTAGATTGTATCATAAGGGAGCAAAATAATATTTTTACGGCTCGGACGCTTTTTTGAATCCAGAGCGAAGTGAGAGATTCAAAGTACGTCGCACGAGCGATACACTCTACTTTTCATCACCCACTATGAGAAAATAAAAGGTGCCTCATATTTTATTGTAATATTATTATTTAATCAAACATAGAGTAACAACTAAATTTAAATTAAATAGTATCTAATAATAAAACAACTAAAAACTTATGTTCACATTTGAGACATTTTCGCAATTATGAAAATTCATTGTTACAGTTTTATTAGGATTAGAGATTGTTGTAGATTTTTTATTCTGCGTGTTTGAAATAATGTCCGAATCTGGCTCATTTTGAAGAAAATGTGACAGTAAATTTCGTTGTTTGGATGATGGGCGTGGCATGGATGGATTAACTGAAGGTTGCAATTTAATGTTTTCCACGATGCGTTCATATGTTTTCGCCTTGTTCTCAATGGGATCTTCTACATATATACCCCTCTGCACTCGACTTCCATCCTCCATGTCGCTTGAGACCAGTTAAGTCCGCTCCAGAATCTGCCAAAAGGGTAGCAGAAGTACGACGAAAACAATGTCTTCTATACAGCTTGATATCTGGTAACTTCAAATAATTAGTGATTTCTTATGGCATGTTATAAATTTTATTTTTTCCCATAACTTGTTTGAAGCACTTACCATTTTGACAACGGATGAAAAACCGATTGGTCTACAAATCAGCAGGACGCAGGTCCAAGTATGTCTGTACAATAGTTTTGTATTCTCCTCGGATGCTTCGTAGCATCGGTTAATTTTTGTTTTTGTGTCTGTCAACTTTACAAACAGTAAATCATCCGAGTGATTTTCGACATCATCAACAGTTATTTTTAAAAGTCCATTGCCACGACAAGATCCATGCACTCCGAAAATTAAAGCCACCTGTAACAAAACCGAATGTGAATAATAGAAGTAACGAAGTACAGGTTACAATAAAATGCGCATTTTAAAACACTTTGGTTATACTTTACTAATCCACCATTTACATAGTTACTTACTTTTACGGCAAGAAAGACTTTGTCGGGTGCCTCATTAAGGAAAGTCTCCACGTTTTTGACTGAGGACACTTTGGATTTTTTAGGTTTAAATCCATCAGACATCCTCTTCAGATATGCTATTAATTTCGAATATGTATCCAGTTTTACGTCTTTATTAGAGCTGACTGTTACTTCCTTGCTGACTGTTACAACCTTCCACTCTAAAGAGTGGAAGGTTGTTTAGTTTTGGCTAAATACTGTAATTAGGCCAAAAACACAGATTCTGGAAAATTCTTGGTGCCTCTTGCATTTCTCCATTCAATAAAATTACCATAGGCTTTCATATATTTCCCCCGGGATTTTGCAGGTAATAGATTATCCATCACATTTCTTGCGTCAGTTCTTATACTTTCAGTAGTTAATTCTATAATTTCACTGTCACTTGAAGAACTCATTTTTCAAAACAAAACCATGAATTTCTAACAATCCGTGAAAATTGACGAAACGCGGGCTGTAGTTCGCGCGTTTTTAATTTGATTTCCTTTTTTTTTATTCAACTGGCGGCGCGACTATGGGCCGTCGTACCAGTCAGTATTTATTCAAAAAATATTTGCGTTCGATTTCTTTGGCGCTGAACACTAAGAAGTTCCAAATTCAAATTGCGCGGCAAAGATAATTGCGGCGCACTTTAAAGGGAGGATTAAAAACTCATTACTACCCGCTAAAAGTTTCTTACAGAAAACACACCGTTTGGGTGCACTTAAAGGCGAACCAAGTCGTCCTTTTCGAATAGATGGGATGAAAAAACAATGAATATACACTTTAAGTATTTTATAGAAGCGATTTGCATTCAAAATTTTAAATTAAATAGTGTTCCAAATTCAGTCCAAAATCATTTCGTCACTGTTATTAATTGCTCCATTTTGCTTGCACTTATCGAGGAACGCTTCGCCTCTTTTCGAATAGATGGGATTAAAATAATGTTATCTGTACACAATAATGGGAATACCTAAAATCCTGTAAGCTCAAGAATATTGCCGCATGATTCTACCAAAGTATGAAATCCTTTTTTTTCTCTTAGCCTTTGCCCGTATGCCTGCCATTTTCACAAGACACGGGCTCCATTGAAGTCCTCTGACGTTGGATGAGATGAGCCTTGAAGGCTATTCAAACGACATGACAGTGCCTGTGCTTTCGGTAGAGGAACGCTTCAGTACCTTTGAAAGGCGTGTGTTATTAGCTACACATATCTATTTCTGTACTATCTATAATAATATTATATAGAGCAAATATTTGTAATTTTGTATGCAACGATTATACTTAAAAACTACTGGAATGATTACAAAAATTCTTTCACCGTTGGGAACGATACAACAGCTACACTATCCCCAGGTGACAAAGGTTACTTTTTATCTCTGTATTCCCACGGGCACGGGAACTTCGCGGGTGAAACCGCGAGGCGTCCGCTAGTACTTTATATTATTCTATTTCTTGTATTTAGTTTTGGACTACACAGATTATTTTCACTCAAAAACGAGAACAAAACTTTCGGTAATCTTGACAGATTTTTCAAGAAACTAGCTTTATCCCGCGGCTTCGCACCACAAGACCAGTTTTCAGGATTAAAATATGGCCTATGTCACTCGGCATACTGTAGCTTTCATAGGTAGATATTTTTAAATCGGTTTGGTAGTTTTTAAATTTATCCATTACAAACAAACTTACAAACAATGAATTCTTTCCTCTTATATTTTTTTATCGAAAGTCTTTATAATAAACAACGGAACTTGTTTTCTCGGCAAACTGTTACTGAATACATATCTGGCTGGTATCGTCAAGTACAACCCGTACCATAAATATATCCAACTGGATAAAATACCTAAGATTAAGTCCTTAAGAAAATAATGATACAGTTAACAATGCCCCAGTTTTCAATAAAGCTCACTACCTAAGCAAATATTCTGATTAAGGAGGATTACTTGAGAGCACAACGCTCTGATACAGGGATTTAGGAAATCTGTTTCCTTTACTTTGGGTGGTGGTGAGTGAGATAATGATGTGGAATTTCTACACGACCAGATTGTCAGCTTATCCCGAATAAGCTGAGATCAATCAAGTGATATTGACATTACATTTACATTCCGGATTAGTTTGTACAGTGACGTTGTATTTATTTAGGATAAAACGAATATTTATGAAACCCGTGTCTTCTTATGACACATAGCACCCAACTATTTAATAAAGGATAGTATTTAAACGAGCGAAAATAAATTGAAATTAAATGTGTAAAAAAAACTGAATATGCCTTACTGAAATATTAAGTGTGCGACAAACAATGTGCGAATACAAATGTTTAAAACAGTGACTTGAAAATAAAAGTTTATGGACGGAGCCTCTTTTTTCTGTCTGCAGGGTCTGAAGTAACCTAACATGAAGGAGATCATCATCCCCTTCGAACCTAACCTATCCGTGTCGGGGTTCTCTAAGCTCCCGAGCTCGCTTCGCTCGCTCTTGGACTCATTCGTTGAAAACACGAATACACACGAACTCTCGCGCTGCACAGCGATGTCTCCTCGATGGTTGTTCAGTTATTTTTAAAAGAATAATATGCTGAATAAAAAAATAAAATTAAAGTATGTAACAATATTATTACCGCAGCTCACAAAAGCCTCCTAAACGGTATTACTCAAAACTGATAAATAGTAACTTACTTAGTATAGTAGTCGCCCATTCAGTATACTTTTCGCCCCGTTAATAATTTTTCTTTAATAAAAATGGTTTGGTTTAATTTAGAGGCAATGTAAACCATAGGCGCAATGAAAGGACACATGATGGCAATCGGTGGATGTGACTTACCTACGTATTCTACAGTTGTAAAATACGAATCAACTACCAATTAAAATCAGGTATGACATACATAATTGATTATTTCCTATGTAAATCAAGTACTAATCGTGACTCATGAGAGTCGTTTACCATTTTCAATATCGATGGATATAGCCGATCGTGCAGTTAACGCTCCAGGCTTCGTAGCGACAACAGTGAGTAGAAACTGGTTATTTGCTTGTAATAACTCATTTGATATCGACGCCGACACAACGAGGCCTAGCAAATTGCTACCACTTTCGTCCAAGGAAAACAGCTCACGAAATTCTGGAATAAAATATCATTTGGGTGTTATGTTAAATGTTTTATGGAGCTAAACGCAGCAGTTAAAGCCGTAGTTAAAAAAGATTTCTATGATAATTACCACCGTCCAAGGAAAAGGAAACCGTATCATCGAAGCCGTGCAATAAGGAAATAAATTGGTTAAAGTGCAATCCCGATTCGGCATTATAAGCACCCCTGTAATACGCTTGCGTAAATACTGGAGCAACAACTTCTTGTCTAATAAGCTCAATGACTACACTTGTCCAACCAGATACAGCATTTTCTCTTCTTGCTTCTATCTCCAACACTATGAATGCGTTTTCAGTTGCAGCAATGGGCAAAGGACTGGAAAGCAATAATGACAACACGCTGCCATCATTGGGCGTTAGGGTGAAATAATCCTCGAAATCTGAAATAATTACAAGTGGATTAGTTCCGTGGTCCCGTAATTTTTCGAGTTAATAATATATGAAATTAATAAGTTAGTAGTTTGTTAGAATGAAAATCGTACCTCCACTAAGTATGAATTGAGTGCCTGGCTCATATCCTAAGCTAAGGACAATGCTGTCAGCTTCTAGACCTGTGCTTCCTATAACTCCGGTGTAGGTATTCTGCGAAAACCTCATGATGACTCGATCTGTTAAGTCTAATACCAAATATGAAGAGGTTTTTAATAAAACTGTGAGCCACATTTCTTTTTGCAAATAATAATTTAAAAAAAAATCTAATGAGTTTAAAGCAAAAAATTCATTTTCAGGTACTGAAAAACAAATCATTATAGGAACACAACAACTGAATAGAACATTAAAGATCACTGGAGTGCCGTTTACCTTTTTCAATATCGATGGATATGACTGATCGTGCAGTTAACGCTCCAGGCTTCGTAGCGACAACAGTGAGTAGAAACTGGTTATGTGCTTGTAATATCTCATTTGATATCGACGCCGACGCAACTAGGCCTAATGAATTACTACCTCTTTCATCCAAGGAAAACAGCTCACGGAGTTCTGAAATAAAATATCATTAGGGTGTAGTGTTGAATGTTTTATGGACGTAAACGCGGTAGTTAAAGCCGTGGTTAAAAAAGATTTCTATGTTAATTACCTCCGTCCAAGGAAAAGGAAACCGTATCGTCGTAGCCGTACAATAAGGAAATAAATTGGTTAAACTGCAATCCCGATTCGACATTATAAGCACCCCTGTAATACGCTTGCGTAAATACTGGAGCAACAACTTCTTGTCTAATAAGCTCAATGACTACACTTGTCCAACCAGATACAGCATTTTCTCTTCTTGCTTCTATCTCCAACACGATGAATGCGTTTTCAGTTGCAGCAATGGGCAAAGGACTGGAAAGCAATAATGACAACACGTTGCCATCATTGGGCGTTAAGGTGAAATGATCCTCGAAATCTGTAATAATTACAAGGGGATTAGTTCCATGGTCCCGTAATTTTGCGAGTCAATATTAAATAAAATTAACAAGTTAGTAGTTTGTTTGAAAGAAAATCGTACCTCCAGTAAGTATGAATTGAGTTCCTGGCTCATATCCTAAGCTAAGGACAATGCTGTCAGCTTCTAGACCTGTGCTTCCTATTGCTCCGGTGTAGGTATTTTGCGAAAACCTCATGATGACTCGATCTGTTAAGTCTAAAACCAAATATGAAGAGGTTTTTAATAAAACTGTGAGCCACATTTCTTTTTGCAAATAATAATTAAAAAAAAAACTAATAAGTTTAAAGCAAAAATTAATTTTCAGGTACTGAAATACAAATCATTATAGGAACACAACAACTGAATAGAACATTGAAGATCACTGGAGTGCCGTTTACCTTTTTTAATATCGATGGATATGACTGATCGTGCAGTTAACGCTCCAGGCTTCGTAGCGACAACAGTGAGTAGAAACTGGTTATGTGCTTGTAATATCTCATTTGATATCGACGCCGACGCAACTAGGCCTAATGAATTACTACCTCTTTCATCCAAGGAAAACAGCTCACGGAGTTCTGGAATAAAATATCATTAGGGTGTAGTGTTAAATGTTTTATGGACGTAAACGCGGTAGTTAAAGCCGTGGTTAAAAAAGATTTCCATGTTAATTACCTCCGTCCAAGGAAAAGGAAACCGTATCGTCGTAGCCGTACAATAAGGAAATAAATTGGTTAAACTGCAATCCCGATTCGACATTATAAGCACCCCTGTAATACGCTTGCGTAAATACTGGAGCAACAACTTCTTGTCTAATAAGCTCAATGACTACACTTGTCCAACCAGATACAGCATTTTCTCTTCTTGCTTCTATCTCCAACACGATGAATGCGTTTTCAATTGCAGCAATGGGCAAAGGACTGGAAAGCAATAATGACAACACGTTGCCATCATTGGGCGTTAAGGTGAAGTGATCCTCGAAATCTGTAATAATTACAAGGGGATTAGTTCCATGGTCCCGTAATTTTGCGAGTCAATATTAAATAAAATTTACAAGTTAGTAGTTTGTTTGAAAGAAAATCGTACCTCCAGTTAGTATGAATTGAGTTCCTGGCTCATATCCTAAGCTAAGGATAATGCTGTCAGCTTCTAGACCTGTGCTTCCTATTGCTCCGGTGTAGGTATTTTGCGAAAACCTCATGATGACTCGATCTGTTAAGTCTAAAACCAAATATGAAGAGGTTTTTAATAAAACTGTGAGCCACATTTCTTTTTGCAAATAATAATTAAAAAAAAACTAATAAGTTTAAAGCAAAAATTAATTTTCAGGTACTGAAATACAAATCATAATAGGAACACAACAACTGAATAGAACATTGAAGATCACTGGAGTGCCGTTTACCTTTTTCAATATCGATGGATATGACTGATCGTGCAGTTAACGCTCCAGGCTTCGTAGCGACAACAGTGAGTAGAAACTGGTTATATGCTTGTAATATCTCATTTGATATCGACGCCGACGCAACTAGGCCTAATGAATTACTACCTCTTTCATCCAAGGAAAACAGCTCACGGAGTTCTGGAATAAAATATCATTAGGGTGTAGTGTTAAATGTTTTATGGACGTAAACGCGGTAGTTAAAGCCGTGGTTAAAAAAGATTTCCATGTTAATTACCTCCGTCCAAGGAAAAGGAAACCGTATCGTCGTAGCCGTACAATAAGGAAATAAATTGGTTAAACTGCAATCCCGATTCGACATTATAAGCACCCCTGTAATACGCTTGCGTAAATACTGGAGCAACAACTTCTTGTCTAATAAGCTCAATGACTACACTTGTCCAACCAGATACAGCATTTTCTCTTCTTGCTTCTATCTCCAACACGATGAATGCGTTTTCAATTGCAGCAATGGGCAAAGGACTGGAAAGCAATAATGACAACACGTTGCCATCATTGGGCGTTAAGGTGAAGTGATCCTCGAAATCTGTAATAATTACAAGGGGATTAGTTCCATGGTCCCGTAATTTTGCGAGTCAATATTAAATAAAATTAACAAGTTAGTAGTTTGTTTGAATGAAAATCGTACCTCCAGTAAGTATGAATTGAGTTCCTGGCTCATATCCTAAGCTAAGGACAATGCTGTCAGCTTCTAGACCTGTGCTTCCTATTGCTCCGGTGTAGGTATTTTGCGAAAACCTCATGATGACTCGATCTGTTAAGTCTAAAACCAAATATGAAGAGGTTTTTAATAAAACTGTGAGCCACATTTCTTTTTGCAAATAATAATTTAAAAAAAAACTAATAAGTTTAAAGCAAAAATTAATTTTCAGGTACTGAAATACAAATCATTATAGGAACACAACAACTGAATAGAACATTGAAGATCACTGGAGTGCCGTTTACCTTTTTCAATATCGATGGATATGACTGATCGTGCAGTTAACGCTCCAGGCTTCGTAGCGACAACAGTGAGTAGAAACTGGTTATGTGCTTGTAATATCTCATTTGATATCGACGCCGACGCAACTAGGCCTAATGAATTACTACCTCTTTCATCCAAGGAAAACAGCTCACGGAGTTCTGGAATAAAATATCATTAGGGTGTAGTGTTAAATGTTTTATGGACGTAAACGCGGTAGTTAAAGCCGTGGTTAAAAAAGATTTCCATGTTAATTACCTCCGTCCAAGGAAAAGGAAACCGTATCGTCGTAGCCGTACAATAAGGAAATAAATTGGTTAAACTGCAATCCCGATTCGACATTATAAGCACCCCTGTAATACGCTTGCGTAAATACTGGAGCAACAACTTCTTGTCTAATAAGCTCAATGACTACACTTGTCCAACCAGATACAGCATTTTCTCTTCTTGCTTCTATCTCCAACACGATGAATGCGTTTTCAATTGCAGCAATGGGCAAAGGACTGGAAAGCAATAATGACAACACGTTGCCATCATTGGGCGTTAAGGTGAAGTGATCCTCGAAATCTGTAATAATTACAAGGGGATTAGTTCCATGGTCCCGTAATTTTGCGAGTCAATATTAAATAAAATTAACAAGTTAGTAGTTTGTTTGAATGAAAATCGTACCTCCAGTAAGTATGAATTGAGTTCCTGGCTCATATCCTAAGCTAAGGACAATGCTGTCAGCTTCTAGACCTGTGCTTCCTATTGCTCCGGTGTAGGTATTTTGCGAAAACCTCATGATGACTCGATCTGTTAAGTCTAAAACCAAATATGAAGAGGTTTTTAATAAAACTGTGAGCCACATTTCTTTTTGCAAATAATAATTAAAAAAAAACTAATAAGTTTAAAGCAAAAATTAATTTTCAGGTACTGAAATACAAATCATAATAGGAACACAACAACTGAATAGAACATTGAAGATCACTGGAGTGCCGTTTACCTTTTTCAATATCGATGGATATGACTGATCGTGCAGTTAACGCTCCAGGCTTCGTAGCGACAACAGTGAGTAGAAACTGGTTATATGCTTGTAATATCTCATTTGATATCGACGCCGACGCAACTAGGCCTAATGAATTACTACCTCTTTCATCCAAGGAAAACAGCTCACGGAGTTCTGGAATAAAATATCATTAGGGTGTAGTGTTAAATGTTTTATGGACGTAAACGCGGTAGTTAAAGCCGTGGTTAAAAAAAGATTTCTATGTTAATTACCTCCGTCCAAGGAAAAGGAAACCGTATCGTCGTAGCCGTACAATAAGGAAATAAATTGGTTAAACTGCAATCCCGATTCGACATTATAAGCACCCCTGTAATACGCTTGCGTAAATACTGGAGCAACAACTTCTTGTCTAATAAGCTCAATGACTACACTTGTCCAACCAGATACAGCATTTTCTCTTCTTGCTTCTATCTCCAACACCATGAATGCGTTTTCAGTTGCAGCAATGGGCAAAGGACTGGAAAGCAATAATGACAACACGTTGCCATCATTGGGCGTTAAGGTGAAATGATCCTCGAAATCTGTAATAATTACAAGGGGATTAGTTCCATGGTCCCGTAATTTTGCGAGTCAATATTAAATAAAATTAACAAGTTAGTAGTTTGTTTGAATGAAAATCGTACCTCCAGTAAGTATGAATTGAGTTCCTGGCTCATATCCTAAGCTAAGGACAATGCTGTCAGCTTCTAGACCTGTGCTTCCTATTGCTCCGGTGTAGGTATTTTGCGAAAACCTCATGATGACTCGATCTGTTAAGTCTAAAACCAAATATGAAGAGGTTTTTAATAAAACTGTGAGCCACATTTCTTTTTGCAAATAATAATTTAAAAAAAAACTAATAAGTTTAAAGCAAAAATTAATTTTCAGGTACTGAAATACAAATCATTATAGGAACACAACAACTGAATAGAACATTGAAGATCACTGGAGTGCCGTTTACCTTTTTCAATATCGATGGATATGACTGATCGTGCAGTTAACGCTCCAGGCTTCGTAGCGACAACAGTGAGTAGAAACTGGTTATGTGCTTGTAATATCTCATTTGATATCGACGCCGACGCAACTAGGCCTAATGAATTACTACCTCTTTCATCCAAGGAAAACAGCTCACGGAGTTCTGGAATAAAATATCATTAGGGTGTAGTGTTAAATGTTTTATGGACGTAAACGCGGTAGTTAAAGCCGTGGTTAAAAAAGATTTCCATGTTAATTACCTCCGTCCAAGGAAAAGGAAACCGTATCGTCGTAGCCGTACAATAAGGAAATAAATTGGTTAAACTGCAATCCCGATTCGACATTATAAGCACCCCTGTAATACGCTTGCGTAAATACTGGAGCAACAACTTCTTGTCTAATAAGCTCAATGACTACACTTGTCCAACCAGATACAGCATTTTCTCTTCTTGCTTCTATCTCCAACACGATGAATGCGTTTTCAATTGCAGCAATGGGCAAAGGACTGGAAAGCAATAATGACAACACGTTGCCATCATTGGGCGTTAAGGTGAAGTGATCCTCGAAATCTGTAATAATTACAAGGGGATTAGTTCCATGGTCCCGTAATTTTGCGAGTCAATATTAAATAAAATTAACAAGTTAGTAGTTTGTTTGAATGAAAATCGTACCTCCAGTAAGTATGAATTGAGTTCCTGGCTCATATCCTAAGCTAAGGACAATGCTGTCAGCTTCTAGACCTGTGCTTCCTATTGCTCCGGTGTAGGTATTTTGCGAAAACCTCATGATGACTCGATCTGTTAAGTCTAAAACCAAATATGAAGAGGTTTTTAATAAAACTGTGAGCCACATTTCTTTTTGCAAATAATAATAATAAAAAAAACTAAGAAGTTAAAAGCAAAAATTAATTTTCAGGTACTGAAATACAAATCATTATAGGAACACAACAACTGAATAGAACATTGAAGATCACTGGAGTGCCGTTTACCTTTTTCAATATCGATGGATATGACTGATCGTGCAGTTAACGCTCCAGGCTTCGTAGCGACAACAGTGAGTAGAAACTGGTTATGTGCTTGTAATATCTCATTTGATATCGACGCCGACGCAACTAGGCCTAATGAATTACTACCTCTTTCATCCAAGGAAAACAGCTCACGGAGTTCTGGAATAAAATATCATTAGGGTGTAGTGTTAAATGTTTTATGGACGTAAACGCGGTAGTTAAAGCCGTGGTTAAAAAAGATTTCCATGTTAATTACCTCCGTCCAAGGAAAAGGAAACCGTATCGTCGTAGCCGTACAATAAGGAAATAAATTGGTTAAACTGCAATCCCGATTCGACATTATAAGCACCCCTGTAATACGCTTGCGTAAATACTGGAGCAACAACTTCTTGTCTAATAAGCTCAATGACTACACTTGTCCAACCAGATACAGCATTTTCTCTTCTTGCTTCTATCTCCAACACTATGAATGCGTTTTCAGTTGCAGCAATGGGCAAAGGACTGGTAAGCAATAGTGACAATACGTTGCCATCATTGGGCGTTAAGGTGAAATGATCCTCGAAATCTGAAATAATTAAAAGAGGATTAGTTCCATGATGCAAATAATTTTGCGAGTCTATAGTACATTAATAGTTATTTACAATAAAAATAGTACCTCCAGTTAGTATAAATTGAGTGCCTGGTTCATATCCTAAGCTTAGGACAATACTGTCAGCGTCTAGCCCTGTGCTTCCTATGGCTCCAGTGTAGGTATTCTGCGAAAACCTCATAATGGCTCGTTCGGTTAAGTCTAAAACCAATACATAATTTATTTATTATTATCTATTAATTTACTTCCTCAGTTACAATTTTTGCGTGCTAGAAAGCTTCGCAACTTCACACGCTTTCGCGTAGTACGATACTTTTTACCCGACTGCCGAAGGAGGCCAATGTGTTTATCAGTCTATGTATGTATGTATTCATGCATGTTTGTTCCTATGTGGCGTTCTGATTTTATTGATCCTTACATCAATCGATTCGTCTTAACCTAGCGAGTGTCACCGGCTAAATTAAAATTGGAAAATAGGAAAATGGCGGCGTGTGGGGCCCAATTTTTTTTGTCTGCCATACCCATTTTGTGGGGTATCAAAATAAAGGGAGAGGTGATTTCAAAAATATATAACACTTCTATGATTAAATGTACCTCATGCGAAATAAAAATACTTTTTGCAGTAAAATACTACTGACTTCCAAATACAAAACTACAAAGTGAAAAATAACTTAATTTTTTGAAGTTGGTGTCTTTCGTAGGTACCATTTTTTTGCGTTATGGACACCGACTTCAAAAAATTAAGTTATTTTTCACTTTGTAGTTTTGTATTTGGAAGTCGGTAGTATTCGTTTGCAATTTTTTTTTTATTTTTCACTTTTTAGTTGTACGTACCTAATAGGCAAGTTAGTAAGGGAACTATTTCGGCAGAATAGATTTCATGAAACTTGAACATAACCGGTGAAATGAGAGATCTGCTTACCCCTTAAGAGTGAACTGGCGTGATGTTATGTTATGAAATGTTATAAACAACAAACAGAGATGCGATTGCAGCAATCCCGAGAGATTTGCCGTTATTTATTGAAGAGTTCTGTTGTATATCTCCAAAGTTCTTCATCAGATCTTCACCAAATTAAAATGGGACCAATTTCGGAACATACTTTTTCAAACAAAAAAAGAATTTTCAAAATCGGTCCACAATTGACGGAGTAATCGGTGAACATAAACAAAAAAAAAAAAAAACAAACTTGAAGTCGAACATAGAACCTCCTCCTTTTTGGAAAATCGGTTAAAAAAAATGTTAACTAAAAAGTTATTCATAAATAAAATAAATAAAACTAAAAATCATGCTGTGCAGTCGGAGGATACATCTGGTTTTGGTCAGCCAGCTCGCGAATATGTATCCTCCGACTGCACATCATGATTTTATTCTTGTTTACTTGTTTTTAGTTCGCTTCTTATGCAGTCTGGTTTTTTGATTTTTTTAATTAACTTTTTATCACTTAAAAACGCATGGTTGCTGCAGGATATCCGACAAAAAAAAATGTTCGTAATGACAGTTAACAATTATTTCACATTTTATGTCTTGCTAAAATTGAATTTTATTCTTGCTTTCAGATTATGAATCCGATTAAAACGGCTGTCATGTCATACCCTATGGGCTCCTGGTTTGATGATTAGAATATTTTGCAACGTCATCCCCGTTGTTCAAAAGGTTTTAAGTACTTTTCTGGTGTTAGTTTTTTTATAAATTTACGCAGTTTTCTTTTATTTGTTGGAAAGTGTGATACTTTTTTTTGTAATAATTAATGAGTGACGTTTTATTCATTATCCAACAAAAATGTGACGGCTTGATGTCGTGATGTCTTGAAGAATATTTCATTTATAAGTAACGCCGAATTCGGTAGATAGTATTATTTCATAGGAATTATCACCCTAAACCGTTGGCTTTGGGTAGCGATAGTTGCTTTTAGTCAACTCACCTGACGGGAAATTAATTGCAATAGCCGCGTTCGCGCCAACAGTAAGTGCCTTTTCAGCTAACACGTTAAACACCAAAACCTTCTCCTGGAAAATGACGTCTTCAGGGATAGGCAATCGAGGAACCACCACTACATTGTTTCCATTACCTTCTTCAATGCCGAAGTATTGGGCATGTTCTGTAAAAAGTTTGTTCGAATTTTATGATCTGTTATAAAAACAACATAGATATATTCTAACAAATGTTTCATTTGTTATCTTACCTCCATCGAGCCTAAAAGTCACGCCACTATCAAAGCCTTGCGACAAGTTAATATCGTCTATATTAACTTCCGTTGGGCCTAAGTATGTCCCGTAGTAAATATTACGACTGAATACAGGTGTCGTTGTGTCATCCGTTATTACATCCAGAAGTACACTTGTGGTGGTCGTTACAGCGTTAGGACCAGATGCGGAGAGAGTCAAGATTATGATATTGTTTTCTAATAAAACCGCGCTGGGAATATCTGGATTAAGAGATATTATGGCCGGGTTTTGACCACTCGTTACTTCGAAGTAATCTTCGTATTCTAAAAAGTTAAATCAAACTTTTGACTACGTTTTTTTAAGGTTTTCTGTCTAGAATATTCTAAGCAAAAGATCTCAAAAAAGCTACAAACTCATAGGTGTTGTTAGTAAAGAACTCACCTCCAGTAATAGAAAATACCACGCTACTATCAAAACCAACCGTTAATGGAATTGGATCAAGAGTTAGCACATTATTTTGTAAACTTCCTCTGTGAGTAGATGCTCCAAATCTCAATTCTCTTGCTGTAATAGGTAAGTTAAAGAAAAAGTATAGGAAAGATACCCATCCCATTAGAGTAGGAAAAAGTATTCCAAATGGAGATATATAAGAAGGAGGAACAGATATAAGTAAAAAGATTGGAAACAAGATATAAAAAGTTATATTGTCATACAAAGCTCAACTCATCAAACTTACTGTAATATAAGTAAGTAGGTACACGCATCAATACTGTGGTTTTCGTTTCACAAACAAATAATTAAAATTAACATTTGGAAGCATCGAGCTTAACTTTTTAAACCAGACACTGCTCAGGTACATACACATTGAAAAGTTGTACGAATATACAATACATTACTTGCAAAGACAATGGAACAGAGTATTTCAGGATTTCAATTAGGCTAGATGATCCCAAATCACATTATTTCCGACAACATTCTAATGATCAGCTGTAAGTTGGATAAATACAAAAAGTAAACAAAGAATATACTTAATGATGTCATCATTGTTGTTAGTATGATGATTAGCATATTACTCACGATTATATTTGATTATAATTATCAAAAAAATAAAGAACTTGGTACTAATCAAGATAAAACAAGCTTATCTGAGATATCACTGAGTAAATTCCCTTGTACGAATATCACATGGTGCTTATCAACTTCGTAGGTATAAGACAGCCTAAAATGCATACAAATGCTACTTTAGTTAATTATAACATTTTATATGCATTGCAGTGATACACTCGTATAAAAAAAGGTTTCATGCCTACCATTTTAATTTAGAGCAACGTTATAATAATAAATGGTACCAATGTGTCAGTATAGTTAGGTAACAATTACTCACCTGCAGGTAAATTGATGATGATTGCAGCACTAGCGCCCACTGTCCTTGGTTTTCTCACTTCTAAAGACAATACTATCCGTTCTATGCTATACATTTCTGGCGGAATAGTTGAAACCTGTATTGTTACAGTAGTGCCGTGCAGATCTGCTCTGAAGTAATCCTTGTAATCTATAAATAAACAAAACAAAGTATTTAGTTGCCGGTAAGCCAGTAGTAAATTAAATAAATTAAAACAGTAGGTCGATCTAATAAAGGACATTGTTAAAATGAATAACTTTAATTGAATGTTTTAGGAAACCCAATAAACGCACACATGTTACCCTGTAATTTTATGAAATGCAATTAAAACTTGTGAAATTACGTTTATAACTTTTCTTTTATGGCTCAATAAAAATATATTTTATCTTTTGAGCATCATCATCATTCATCATTTCAGCCGAAAGACGTCCACTGCTGGACATAGGCCTTCCCCAAGCGTCGCCACACTGATCGGTCCTGTGCGTTTCACATCGACCGGACGCCCGCAGCCATCCAACGCTTCGTCTTCGCTGGTATAGCCATGACCAGGTCATCGCTATACCTAGAGGGAGGCCATCCAACGCTTCGTCTTCCGGTACGCGGTCGCCACTGTAGAATTTTTTGTTCCCAACGGCCATCCGTTCTGCGAGCAATGTGCCCTGCCCACTGCCACTTAATTTTGGCAATTCTTTGGGCTATATCGGTAACCTTGGTGCCCCTTCGGATCTCTTCATTTCTGATTCGATCACGCAAGGAAACTCCGAGCATAGCCCTCTCCATTGCCCTTTGGGTGACTTTAAGCTTTCTGATGAGGCCCATTATGAGCGACTACGTCTCTGTCCCGTAAGTAATCACTGGCAATCTTGAGACACGGTGGTAAGTTGGAAGAGAAGATACCGCGCAACTTCCCGAATGCTGCCCAGCCGAGACGGATTCGACGGTTGACCTCTTTCTCGAAGTTGGACCTACCCAACTGGACCGTTTGTCCCAGGTAGACATAATCGTCCACAACTTTGAATTGTGGACATTGAGTTTTGTGACATGGGCATTCAGCATCACCTTGGTTTTGTCCATGTTCATTTTTAGACCCACTCTTTCGGAAGCTGTACTGAGGTCCAATGCTCGATGACTTCAGTAGAGCATTAGTTTTACATGATTTTGAGTACTACACGAATATTTCATTTTTTTATTTTCTATGCTATGGCCGTAAAAATAACATTAAATGTACGCCTCTGTGAGACGTAGAACCAAATTTATGGTTGTTAGACTATGTGGATATCGTAATAAGTAAGCCAGGTTCCAAACTGCCTCCATCTTTGAGGGTGTAATGATTACACCCCTGGTATTTTTATCGATGATATTAACTGTATTTTACAGCCTCAAAGTTTTATTACTGCAAGTCCGGGCACATTGTATATTTCAAAATAAGACAATATTCTTAAGAACAATAGAATATGACATTAGTGGTTAAAACTGCTGCACAAAAGGCAATTCGTAATTATATAGATAAGCTCAAACATATTAATTTACCTCCATTCAATTCTACTGCATCAATTCCATTATGACCCTGTACCAGAACAATTGGATCAAGGGACAAACTATCAGGTTCATACGATCCTGTATAAATGGCCTCATTGAAGACTGGTGTAACGTTGTCATCCTTTATTATCTCAAGGGTGACCACAGTCGTCGCAGTACTGAAGCCGTTGGTGACTGATACCTCGAGATTGAGGAAGCTATTCTCTTCTATGATACTTTCGTCTAAAGATCTCATCGATAGTGTGACGGTATTCATCTGAACGTTTGCAGTGAAGTGTTCTGAAAAAAACAAGGTTGAAATACAAGACTTTATTCTTGATGAATGTATAATTTTTGTTCACTTAGATGCAATGATTAGAATGAGCAAAGTTCTAATACAGTTTTCAGTGTTTTAGCTAAGGTAGTAAAAAATATGAATGATGTATTAATTTACCATTTCCAACAGTGGCATATACATTTGCGCCCTCATATCCTTGACTTAAAACCAGCTGTGGAACGCGTAGGTTATTGTCCTCAATTTTTCCTTCATAATGTGCACTTTGAAATTCCAGAGGCACCACTGAAAAATATGGTTTTCGACAATCTTTAAGAATAAAATTGGATATAGAAATATAAATTCATTCAAATTCAGAGCGTTACAATCAAGCTGAACCTAGAATTATAAATTTTGATCTTTTGATGATAACTTAATCTAGATGAAACTTAAAAATTACTAACATAGAATATTATTATTATTTGCATAAAAATATATGCACTGTTTTCTGTGACTTTTTATTAAAACAACAAAGACAGCCACATGATTCACCTTCAGGCAATCGCAGTACCACAGTTGCCGAAGCTCCACTAGTATGTTCCCGTTCTGCTGTCACTATTAGGTGGATGTTGCTTTCCCTGAGAACGTCGCCTTCCAGCGGAATAACGACACGGATAGATTTCTGATTTGGCTGATCTGGATTCGATTCAAGTTCAAAGTTACCTGAAGGAAAATCTGTGAAAAAAAACATTATACTCTGGAAGTTTGCAGTCTGATCTCTCTAGGGCCAGAATAAATAAAAGGTCCGCAGGAAATTGTAGTGCTACTTATATTTCTATGCATTTTTATTTGGTAGCAAATCACTACAACGCAGCTTTAATTAGTAGGTTATGAAAGATGCAAGTTGAACGAGTTAATAATTGAAATATTGCTGTACAAACACTACCAAAATAAGAAAACATAACATAAAGCCTTGTATTATTTCTACAAAATGATATTGAAACCATTCATTATCATCATCATCAGCCTTTTAATGTTCCCACTGTTGGGACACAGGCCTCCTCTTTGGGAGCGGGAATGGGCCGTAATCCACCACACGAGCCAATGCGGGTTGGTGGATGTCACATGTCTTCGATTGTTTGGTTCTTGGACATGCCGGTTTCTTCACGATGTTTTCCTGCACCGTTCAAAAAACATTCATTTCTACCTAAAAATACCTATACTAAAGTCTGTACAGTAACATCGCTGTAAATTTTTCTGCTTAAACTGTAACCTTCTTTAGATCAAAGATATGCGTCATAAAGTCATAATTTAGCTTGTTAAGAAAAATAATATAACGAACGAATTTAATTTGAGAAAACTATCAACTGAGAGAATTATTCTTAACTTAAACAAACTTAAGTGACGCATCTTAGCGAAACGTGTTTATCTATACTAAGCCCAGGTAAATAACTGTATAATGTATTTATTTATTTATTTATTTAACCATTAATGTACACACACATAATAAAGAGACAAGAAGAAGAAGGAACAGAAAATAGGTACAAAGGTACGCTTATTTCAAAGAAATCTCTTCCAGCATACCTGCGAGAGGAGAGTTAAGTTAGTTAGAGAGGTGAGTTAGTTCTGTATAATGTATATTAGATGCCAATCTGCGAAAACAATCCTAGTTAAGTAATTTCACGGGAATTATGTCCATAAAAAATGCATAACAGCAAAATAAAATATGGGCTGTCAAAGGGCCCATAAATCTGGTTTTTGCTTAAGGGCCTACATACCCTTTAGTGCCGTAAAACGGTTACTTTCTAAAGCATACTCCTTAGTAACGGCTAGGTTAAAAGGTTTGAAAAAAATATATATTTATTATTGATTCATGTACATAATTTTGAACACAAGGTTTTTTTCGTGTAACTAATAGTTTTTCTTTAAAAAAATAATTAACAACACGATATTTTACGCAACTTTTGGAAACTCCTCCAAAACTACTTGGATGTAAAATATTTTTACACAGAAAAATTAAAGGCTGGAATTGCTTCATAACTAACATAGCATATGTATATCAAATAATATTTTACCAACAAAACTGTTCAAAAGGAGGTTTAATATTGATATTTTGGCATCGAGCGGTCGCACGGCCAGTACTGTGTTAACATTGGGGCGTATATAGCGCCTTAATTCTCGTAAAGTACCATATACTACTACTAACATAATAAACAAAGTTCCAATGAAATAACTTAACCAGGCTTTTTTTCGCAGCAAATGTTTTTATTTCATAGAAAGAAAAGAAAGAAGAAAAATATTTATTTGTGACCCGCACAGGAGACACGAGATAAGCAACACAAACAATAATAAAAAAAATAACCCCGTGCGAGACCAAAAAGGCTCCTATCTCAGCATGTTTAACGATATTAAAAAGATATTCTGTATATATTATTCCTGGGGTATATACTAACTGAATTTGGAAACCTTCATGACAAATCGGTTTACGGAGTTAACTAATAGAACCGTTGGATGTGAATTCGTTAAATATGTGCCAATGTAATGTGTTAATATTTATTTAGGTTAATTCAAATTCAAATTCATTTATTTCAGATAACATAATCCATACATTACGATTGAATAAAACATAAAAAATAAAATACAAATTCAAATACAATTACATGCAATTAAAACACATTTAAATTACCCGTCTAATAAAGGATCTCCATAACGGAGAGGAGATCCTATCAGCTACAGTCTTCAGAATTCCGTTGCAGCTGCCACGCATTCTGCAGATCAGGGAGACAGATTTTTTGCGCATGACGGCATGAAAGCCGTCAGTGCGGTACAGCGCAAAAATCCCCGATGCACTACAGAAGCGAGGCAGCCCCAACATCATCCTGAAGATGTTGTTATACTGGACACGCAAGACATCCAGCGATCTTTTGGTGTGACTGACCCACAGACATCCCGTATAAAAGCTTTGACAATAAGCCTTAAATAAAGTAATCTTTACTTGTTCAGAGCATCGGGAGAATCTGCGGGCCAGTATGTTATCTCTGACCGCCAAAGCCCTGCGCTCCCTCTCAATATCTAGATCGTCCCTAAGATCCTCGGTAATTAAATGCCCCAGGTATTTAAATTTCGTGATACGATTTATGCACAAGCCATTTAGGGTAATATTATGTAAATACTTAGGGCATTCACCAGACGCCCCAAAGACCATATATTCAGTTTTTTGAACATTGTATATAAGGCCATGAGCAGCAGCATAGGCCTCGCACACTCTCAACAACTCCCCGAGACTACCTAACGTCGGGCCCAGCAGCACCATGTCGTCAGCGTAGCTAATGTTATTATATATTCTTTATTAAACCTTGGGACTTTTATTTAGATTAAATAATAACTGTATGACGTTGTATTATAGTTACCTCCTATGATACCGAACTTCACATGTTCGTCGTAACCACTTTGTAGAGTTATCGGTTCAGTTAGTACCACTCGATTGTCTTCAGTGTAGTCGGCGAGATAAAATGTTTCGGAGAACACTGGCTCTTCGGGGAGCTCGAATTCGGAATTCCCAATAATATAAATAGTTTGTCTAGTAGTTATTGAGTCATCACCTGTTCGATCATGGTCCTGTAAAAAAATTAAGATGTGTTGGGTTAATTAATTTAGGGTGCTAATTAAGGCAGCTTCTTTAAAATGTCATTCTCGTCTGCAAATATATTTAGTTGTCTAATTAATTAATAGGTCAGCGACAAACTTTTAGCGTCTAATAAATGGTTTATAAGCGACCATATATTGTAAAACAAGCTACTGTTAATATGACGCAACATGGTGATAATTCTTAAGCAACTAAATTTGTGATATGTCTACTCATTGCTAGCTTCTAATAAGTGTATCAACTTCATCTATAAAATAATATCAACGTACTCTAATTTCATAGAGTCACCTTTATTTTTATACTTTAGCATAAGTAATTGATGAGTGAATCTACTATATTTGAACATAAAATTTCCTTATTATTGTCATCAAATAATGGTCAATAAAAGCTATAATTTCATGTATTCGCCTATCTATTTATAATGTTACCATAAGTAATTGACTATTATACCTACCCAAATGAACATACAAAAAATATGGGTGGTATTTAATACTTTAACTGTAATTCCCCTTTTTTCAATCAAAATATTCGAAATTACTACCAAAAATACTGAATTGCACACTAAATTTGCTCATCAAATAAATGAATTATACTATACTGCTAGATCTTTAAAGCTTAACTGTTTTACTGAATAACTATCTGTTAACTAAAAGTAAATCTAATAATTCTTCGAGTGCAACAAAATATTTAAGTTTTAAGGGAGGGGGGGAAACGAAACAAAGTCGACGGAGCCGACGCTGGTTTTTTGATATTCTGTTGGAGTAGTAAAGATGATGAATTAATATAATTGAAGCTGTTCTATTAACTCGTCGCCCACATATAAAAAAAGACGCTAGGTTGCAGGTGCTAAAGAAAACTTTTGTTGCCGCACATATAATTTCCCATTAATTTATTATTATTAGCTAGCTTCTGCCAGCAGCATCGCCCGCGTCAAAGTCGAAAATTATCCCGAGGGAAGATACTACCGAGATAAAAAGTATCCTATGTGCTATTCCTGACTATAATCTATCTCTGTGCTAAATTTAATCCAGATCCGTCCAGCCGTTTGAGTGTGTAAAAGTAAAAAACACACTCACAAACTTTCGCCTTTATAATATTAGTGTTATGATTATATTGTGCAGTATGTTCCGCATGTAATTTACGTCAAGGGTACTTAAATTCGCTTCTCAATATTATTGTACATATGCATCAACCCCACCTACGCAAACTTAGTATGGTTTCTGTAATTTTCCAGAAGAGCCACTGATAGAAACCTCATTGTTTCGGGCCTTGAAATATTTTTATTCAGAGACTTAAGTTTTTTCATAAATAATTTTATATAAGGAATCTCATCTCATTCTATTGTGAGGATAATAGTAAAATATTTTTAAGTGATTTAAACTACACCACTATTGTATGGGTCGTAGGTTTTTACAAAACTTCCTGCTGCGTGCAGAAATGCAAATCTCAAAAAAATGCAGTGTTACGTCAGGAATACCGTCTTGCTTAGCAAATAAGGTATTTCCTGCGAGAAAATCCTAACTTTCACCGGAGTCATATTTATTATGATAGTAACAACACTGTTTGAATATTCCGTGTTTTCGTTGCGTGTTTTTGCGTCAGATCGGTCGATATATATCTATCTTATGAAGAAAAATAATGAATTAAATGTCTTACTGTAGCACTGATGGTTAATCTTATTGGTTCTGGAATACTCCTTATAAACGTCTTTGTCCTTATTATTGCTCTAAACTCTTTTGGCGTTGCAGCATTTGCCAATACTTCTCTCTCAATTTCGAAATAATCGTTTTCTTCAATCTCGAAGGTAATTTTTTCCGTCGTGAGATCGATATCTCTGACAATCATGTCGTTTGAGCAGCCAGTAACTTCATAACCTGGCGGCACTGGTGCAGCAATGGTAAAAACAAAATCACCCGAAGGCGGAGGAAGGAATATTGGTGCGTTATTGTTTGTGTCTCTCACATTTACCCAAACAGACTGAAAAATCAATTAATATAAGAACAAGACACATTATTCAAACCTGATGTGGAAAAGGGAAAGCTATATTAAAGGTGCATTATTTAATACATTTTGAATGGACAATATTTATAAGGCTTGTAATGCAAGTGTAATTCGAGGTAATTACCTGCTTTAGTATTTAAGCACTTTATAATAGTAAATAGTAGATTGTTCAAATAGGGAGCAAACAACTATTTAAAAGCTGAGAGTGTTTTTTATAATCCAAGGAGCGAAGGATTCTAAAGTAGAATTCTGAGCACAGCGATAGATTCAAAGTACGTCACTACAGCTTAAAATAGTGTTGCTCTCGAGATGGACACTCTACTTTTTATCACCCTCTATGAGAATATAAGTAAGTGCAACTTATGAACAACAACGTTACGTTTATTTATTTGCATACCATTAGGAACCATATGACATAACATAGAAATAATTAGAGGCCAATGTTTATATTTGAACAATTATGGAAGTGCATCGTAACAATTTTATTTGTACCATTCGTTAGCCGTAGATTTATTTTTTAATTTGGCTTGCGCGCGGTTTTCCAGTCAGTCACTTGTTCAATACAATGTTCCAGTGCGGTCCCAAATAGAATAACAATCGCTCATTAGCCATTTACCTCATACATCCGTCTTTATCGATTTTAGCGATGTAAACCTATTTTGGACCGCATGGTTTTTTGTTTCATCTCTTTGCTGATTGGAACACTTACTAACAATATCCACTTTCCAAATTCAAATCACTTTTAGTCCCTAGGGATTAATGAGCTATTTTAGTACCAGTTTACGAAAAATAAACTAGTTATTTTTTGAATAGATATGATAAAAATAAAATTATCTTAAAATATATTTTGCGTCGTAGGTACACTAACATTATATTAAGTCTGGATTCTCTGAAGATCTCGGCAGCGGTACATGTAGGTGGCAAGTCCCATGTAACAGGGACCAAGCCTGTGACTATCATTCGGGTAAAAATTTAGACTCCGAAAAAGTCAATAACAATGACCCAGGCATCGAAACCGAGACTTCATGCTCAACAGTAGTGCTTACCAACGAGATAGATGGAGATTAATTCGTAATATAATGTAGTGAAATCATTGTAGAATTGTGAATAGATCATTTTCCAAAAGATTAAGACGCCAGACTTTACACAAACTATTTTTAGTTTAATTATTACAGTCTGATGTCCTAATTTGCGTAAAACGAACAAGACTTGTGGCCAAAAAAGCTGAACTGGATTACAATATAAGAAGTTGTAGAGAAATGATCTTACAAAAGAAGGGCTAGTCGAGCCATCCGCACATCTGAACGTCGCAGTGATTAGCATCATTTCGGAAACCTCGTATTCTTCATACAGTTCGTAGAGTTCAGTCGTAGCCAGTACGAAACGTGAGTCGACGATGTCTATGCTATAGTACGGTCTGCTACCGGTTGACGCGGTATTAATGCCTGAAATAAAGTCTTTGATTAAAAATTTGTTTTTTTTCCTACATTCTAAAATAATTCCTTATCTATATGTACGAGTTAATCCGCTCAAGAATAGAATATATGGAAAGACGGCTGTTTCATAGACTTTCTAAAATTTTGATCCCGGATAACGAATACCTGGCATCTATTATACTCTTAATCAATCTACCAAGCTTTTTCCTTCCAACCTCTTAACCGGACGCAGCTGCTACGTAGGTAGAAATGCGTATTTTATTTTACATGGAGCGACTACCTATTTGTACTCCACAACCAAGTAACTGGGTAACACGATTACTCTTGGCAAGATGTTGTCAGAATTTTTGCCTGTTTTTTGGTCAATAGCCAAAAATGCCGACTGTCAAGGATATACAAATGACAGCCATATCCATGATTTATGGCATTCTATGCTGATATATACCCTAATTGTAAGATTGTACGATAACGCACAAGATTTAGAAGGCAACTTGCTTGTTGAAATGAGAACAGATGCTTACCCGCAATACCCGTTGTCTCATTTTGCCAGAAATTGCCTCTGAATGTGTCTAAGATCCATGCATGCGGGAAACCCCCGACTTGAACGTCTGGGTCATATACTACGGAGCATCCTGAAAAGGTTTTTATTTTCAATTGATGTATCTTATTTTAAACAAGCTTTAGCTTACCGTGCATTGTCATCCAAACCAAACGTGTATGCAAAAATGCATCTTAATCGGTTGAGGATAACTGATTTAAAATTTAGTAGCAAGATTTCACCTAAATAACATTGCAAGTTAATAAAAACCTTGTAAAAGAAAAGGATGTTGCCTTATAAATTAAAAAGCTAATATTTTGACAACACGAGTTAATTTAAATCTTTTCCTTACCATTACTGTAGCACAAACACGCCGTAAAAATAAGTGAAAGTAATATAAAATTAGGTGTCCAATGCCCCATTGTCTTATTTTGGTTTCATACGCATAAATATAGTCATAACTACAATGTTACGCAACTGTAGGTATACTAAAGGTGTAATTATTCACTTTTTTGTAACTTTTTTTTATAACCTCTCTTAGTTTATCATTAACACGCACTTTCACTTACTAAATAGGAACATAAACACAGTGTGTATCATAAACTTATACCAAATGCGATTATTTTATGACACAAAACAACTAACAAACAATATCTATTGAACACTGCAAGATCCGGCTTGTGTACCTTTATTATCAAGGTAGGTACGTCAGATACCCGAAAAACTTCACAAAGGACTGAATTTAGTGTCGATAAGTATCAATGAATTGACGATGATTACAATATCTGACGATTGATATCGGCGCGGAAATAATGTGATAACAATATCAATAAATATACAAATACTTAATGGAAACTCATAATGTATTCTTAATGTATGCAATGTATTTTTTAATTTATTATATTTTCTGTGAATAAAATTAATCTTCAACTTATGCGCTGACCTTATGCAGTAAAAGGTGTCATCTCAAAATATTGAGAAAAAACCCGACTGCTTAAAAAGCGAAATAAAAAGAAGTAAACAAGAAGAAAATCATGCTGTGCAGTCGGAGGATACATATTCGCGAGCTGGCTGACCAAAGCCAGATGTATCCTCCGACTGCACAGCATGATTTTCTTCTTGTTTACTTCTTTTTAGTTTGCTTTTTAAGTAGTCGGGTTTTTTGATTTTGTTTATTCACTTTTTTTATTTATTTATTTATTAAAACTTCATGCAACATACAGGTACATAGGCGGACATAATTTACAATTTTTAGTTTTTTTTTAAATCAGGTACATTTAAACATATAAGTGTAATATAATTTTGAAATCACCTCTCAAAAACCTTTATTTTGATACCCCACACGATGGGTATGGAAGAAAAAAAAAATTTCTGCCACAAAATGGCGCCCAAAATCCGCCATTTTTTTCTTTTCCAATTTTTATGTTGCCAGTGACACTCGCGGGGTTAAGACGAATCGATTGACGTAAGAATCATAAAAATCAGCCAACGCGTTGGTCTCTAGAACGCCACATAGGAACAATCATACATACATACTTACATACATACATAGACTGATAAACACATGACCCTCCTTCAGCAGTCGGGTAAAAAGGGAACGGGCGTATGACACTTTAGGACATTACGCACGAGTCGCTACAACCAAAAGGCATCCCGGAGAAGAGGCGTCCATACCAATCAAACCGGTAGCCGAATTGCGCAACACTCCATGGAATCAATCACAAACACTTTCATTTTGACATTTCAACAGTTTCATTGCGTGTATTACGCAGTCGAGTTCAAGCTATGGATTTGGTACTCCTTTCGATTGTGAAGGAAACTGTGATTTAGTGTATAACGCAATTAGTTTGCTAGACTTTTTCACGGGACAGAAAGTTCATAATTATATTGTACTGGCAGCCCGTAAATTATGGCGGCATACGCCATATTGTACCGGCAGCCCGCAAATTTATGGTGACATACGCCGTGCCAGCAAAATGGTCTCCAGGAGCCTGCATGAAGATGACGGCGCTTTAAACTGACCAAGGACCAAAGAATCTTGAACAAAACAATTGTGACAGCAAGCAGTTGTTTTACAGGATACAATCAAATGTTGCAGGATGAGAAGAACTTTTCAGCTTGTCCACCCATGGATGTCTTTTCTCTGCTAATGATGATAACGTTATGCGACGACGTCGGTAAACAAAAGATTGAATAACTTATTACATAAAATTAACTTTATGATGAACTTGTATAGGTATCTACTTAAACTGATTTTGCCTTACACAAGTAAAACAATCTTGCTTTAACTACTTCTGCGAAAAGCTTTTAGGCGCTTGAGCGCTAAAAGGGACATATGACAATTAAAACAATTGTTTTTCTATTGTGTCTGTTAATTAGCGTTTAAGAGGAGAGTCATTAAGAAACACCTAAAAAGGCACTTACAGTTTTCGAAATTTCTAAATATTCACCGCATTGAATTACACAAAAAAAATATAAGAAGAACCTTAATAGATGTGCCAACAGTTTCACCGCGAGATAATTGTAAAACCATCCTAAATTTCGATAAAAAAAAAATTGTTGAAATCTCTCAAAAACATCTAAATCGACGTTTCCTATTTGCATTATTTTCATTATTATAGAACAATATTTATAAATCTCTTTAGATATATCGTGACACGAAAGTATGAATATGACGTTCACCATTTTATAAATCTAATAAGTCAACCCAAATGATAGTAATCTATGTTTCAACATTGTTATTTTTTCTACACAAATTGTTTTCTGTTCCCCATACATTTTAGTATGGAGCGTTACTCTTCCGTAATTTGTTTTATAAACGAGCACGCGCGCGAAAAATGTTCACTTGTCCGTTCTTCTCCACGTAGGCTTTTCCGAACGGATGGTAGAATCACTTTATCAGATCCGGCCTTTGCCATCCCCCAAGCGACGCCCTGAGCCGAGGTCCGACCCCAACTGGGGTAGCCCTTAGTGCTGTCGCTTTAGGTTTAGAAATTTAAAGCCTGGCCGGAGGCTACATAGCTTAGTCTCCACAGCTTAGTCCGGTTAAGCAGTAGACGGCTACTTCGGTCGAACTGCGAGACGTCACGTATTAAAAAAAAAAAAAAAAAAAAAACGAAAAATGTTCAGTGCCGTCTTAGACTCCAAGGTGAGAGCATGTCCGTTTTTTATCCGAGCCGAGTTCGCAAAACGTCTACGCACACATACACAATAGATATAAGGGTGGGTCGCGAGTGTCGTGACATGACTGCAGCAATAAGACAAACTGGCTTTTTAAATGGACCAAATCATGTTTTTGGTAATCATGAGTCTTGTAAGCCATACTATTACAAGCATTTGAATTCAACAAATATAGGTGGTGAGATTGGCACTGATAAAAACTTTGTGCCGGTAATGAAAGCTTACACCTTTTATAATGCCGTAATGAAACTTGTCTCAAGATTAGTCAACAATGCTAAAAGCTTAATTTATAAAGTCAATAGTAATATAGCAGCGGTTTTTAACAGTATTGTTGCAAAGTTCGTGGCAGGAAAACGAATTAATTTCTCAACTAGACAATCTTACGCAGCTCGTTGTGAAACGTCCGTTGTGGCATTTAACATTAAGCAGCCACAAACCTACTTGTACAATAAAATCGTTTATAAAAAACCTAACATATTTAAAAGCCAACTTAAGTTAAAAAAAAGAAATATCCTATAAATCGAAATCAGCCGCAGACTAGATTCAACTTCTTCTTCAAGTAAAAACAATAATGACATGGATAAAGATTATGGTAATTTTTGTCAAAAAACCAGACTATGCAACTGATTGTTTTTTTTTTTTCTTTCTTCTATTTTGCTAAAACGGAACATTAAAAAAAACACAGAAGTTGAAAAAAAAGCTCTTGAAAGAAGAACTATATTGCAAGCGGATTCCATGGAATGGATTCAAGAAAGAAGACAGTGCTTGACTGCTTCTGGTTTTGTTAAAATTTGTAAAAGAGACCTTATTAAATGCGGACCTCTGGTAAAAATATAATCAAACAGGAAAGCTGATAATAAATAAAAACCATGACTGGTATTATCAGGTCCACGGACAGTTCCACATTACCCAAAATATTACTGTATTTTTATTGTTTGGACCAACGTAGACACGAAGGTTGAAACAATTAAAAAGGAAGATGCATTTGAAGAAATAACAAGGAATATAAATTAAAAAGATTTATCTTGATTGTAAGCTTCCGGAAATAATAGATTCACGATTAGACAGGAAAATGTAAATAAAGGAGCCCAATTATTTGATGGAGGGAATTAAAAACCAAAAAGCTGAAATAGAATCGAAGAAACGGAACCGCGAAACTGTTTTATCTGATGTCAGAATCACCAAGATCTAAGCAACAAAAAAATTAATTAGAGAACATCATTCAATCAAGCATTATTTTTTGTACTTATTATAATAATAATTATATTTTATTACATATAGTAATTATTTTTTCTAACAATCAAACAACCGATTACACTGTGACCCCACCCTTTTTTTCACGACTATAATACTATGGGCACGCATGCCAAGCGGAGGTGGTGAATCAATAGCTAATACATTGCGCGTTTTTGAGACATGTTTACAAGTCCTTCAGAAGCGATCGCGCATTGAAGCTATATTATGTCCGTCGCGTCGCATAATTTTTCATTTGTTCTTGGGTACGTGTACACTACAATGTGTGATGCAACTGTGTTAGTGAAAATGTCGATGTGTGGGTTCTAAAATAAGTTCCCACGCTCGCAAACCTTCCTCTTAAGGGGATAATAGAAAACCTATCAAATTATCTATTTTAGTATAATTGCCTCGTTATCGTAATTCGCGAACTTGACCGAATTTCTTTGTTGAAGCTTCACACAGAAGATCAGATTTTGAATTAGTATATTTTCAGCGCGTTGTTTTGTGTTTCAGTATCTATTAGAAACTTCCTGTAAAACATCGTTTATGTATGCATTTGAATACATACACGTATATTAACTCGTTCCTTTTTGCCATGGCGCCCATGGCAAATGACGGCAAAATGAGGACTGTATTAGAAAATTTACTAAAATGCGCAATGTCTTGATATCTGCCGGAACTCGCTACGGCATCTCAAAATCCAGTAACGTTGTTTAACTCATTGCAGACAAGTTCGTTAAAGGCGAGAGCAGCTTTAAGGTGGTAGAACTGGATTAAGAGACGGACAGTTGGATGATGACCATCAAGTATAATCGGAGATGTGGTGTTGTAGTCCATATTCCCACTAGGTGGATCGATGACCTGGTGAAGGTTGCGGAGATCGGCTGGTTGCGGGACACACGGACCGGTCCGGACCGGTCAATGTGGCGACGCTTGCGGGAGGCCAGCAGTGGACGTCTTACGGTTGATATGATGATGAGTACATATTCTTCATGTATTTTACTCGGCTATCCAGCCTAAGTAAGCCTTCCTCATCTTGTACTAAAGCCGAGGAGTGCAGTTTGCCATATTAGGTATCTTGAATTGTTTGGGGTCGTGCAACACGGTCAATTCTGGGTTTTTTTTTTTTTTTTTTAATTCTTGGCGTCTCGCAGTTCGGCCAAAGTAGCCGTCCACTGCTTAACCGGACTAACCTGTGGAGACTAAGCTATGTAGCCTCCGGCCAGGCTTAAAATTTCAAAACCTAAAGCGACAGCACTAAGGGCTACCCCAGTTGGGGTCGGACCTCGGCTCAGGGCGTCGCTTGGGGGATGGCAAAGGCCGGATCTGATAAAGTGATTCTACCATCCGTTCGGAAAAGCCTACGTGGAGAAGAACGGACAAGAATTCTGGGACAAAACTGTCAATTGAATTTATACGCGCATTGGTAAACGCGCGCGGTTGCACTTACTGAAACGTATAAACGTAAACGTATAACGTAAACTTACCGACGCCCTCAATGTTTGTGACTTCGAAGTATGCACTTCCGTGCCGTTTTGTGGAAATAAACTACTATAAATAAGCGTAATAAGCGTATGGGATTTGGAATTACAGACGAAAGAACCTAATCGCAACTTTTTTTTTTACTCTTAGCAATGATCATGCATACTGCGCTACTATCACGGGGAGGTAGCGCAGTTATATGGGACTCCAATCCACTACAACTCCATGGTGTCCTCCTTTGCCGCTTATGGCAGGCGTTAGCACTCACCGCAAACCCGCCACGGCTGATCCTCTGTGGAGTACCCCCCATCACCGACGCACCAGAACACACTGTGCGCCGTGCACACCCCAGGGACCAAACCGGCACGTGGGTGTCATCCCCTTGTGACGGATCAAGGTCAATAGCCCCGCCACCTACCATTTGTCGGCCGCAGGGGATAGGGAGAGTGCCCAACGCTACACCGACACTCCTCTTCCCCTGCGGCCCCACCGCGTCCACCATCAGACGGTGGCGACCCCGTCCAGGCAGCGGAAGGTAGGGAGAGCGGCGCACCGAAATACCAGCACTCCTCTCCTGCCGCGGCCTCCAACTTTCAGCCGCGATATCGTATGTGTTTGGGAGGCCCCATACGACATCGCGGCCCGCCTCAGTTGCGATGTCGCCCAGGCAGCAGCGCAACCTACATGTTGGCCGCTACGTCGTCGGCTTATCGGCAAAAGACCTGACGAGCGGCCCTTCCTCTGGTTCCTTTTCGCTTCATCGTGGGTGACCAAGCCACGGTTACTGAGCCCCCCGCCTCGACAATGCGGGAACCAACCCTTACCTATTATTATACCTCATCCTTTTGCTTCGTTTACGTTCTGCTAGCGGCTTCGCCCGCATGAAAGTCCAAAATTATCCCGAGGGAATATATTCCCGGGATGAAAAGTGTGTGCTATTCCTGCCTATAATCTATCTCTGTATCAAATTGCATCCAGATCCATCCAGCCGTTTGAGCGTGAAGAAGTAACAAACATACAAACACACTCACAAACTTTCCCCTGTATAATATTAGTGTGACATTATACTAGCTTCTACCAGCGACTTCGCCCGCGTGAAAAGTGTTTTCTTATCCCAAGGGAACATTAATTACCGGGATGAAAAGTAGCCTATGTGCTATTCCTGACTTTAATCTATGTCTTTGCCAAATTTCATTCAGAAACGCAGCCTAATTGCGCAAGTGAATTCGGCAAGGCGGACAAACTGCCATTAATCGACCAATCACTTAGACGGAAATCCACATCGCGTCTTTCATCTCGCTTGCGATAGGTCGATTGACGGCTGTCAAACCCTTTGCCTTGCCGAATTCACTTGCGCAACTAGGCTGTCGTTCAGCTGTTCTAGCGTGGTTGAGTACCAACGTACATCCATTAAAACTTTCATATTTATAATATTAATACAAAAGACACTATTATTTTTTGAAATTGTTTGTGAACAAAATAACAGGCTCGGTTTGACAGCTAAAATATACTTAATAATAATTAAACTTGATACTTGCGAATGATACTCGTTGTCACTGTGTATCGGTAACATAGTATTTAAATACGATTATGAATATGATTTTAAAATTTCTTACGTAGACAGTTATCGCGGCACGTAAAATGAGAAATGTCAACGGGCTTCTTAGATTGTGACGACTTTTTTTTTTGACAATCCCACCGCACTATTCCCAAACCACTGCAACTCCTGAAAGCCAGAATCAACAGTGGCGACCACCAGAAAAGCGCCGAGGCAATGAAGCTCGACGAAGTCCCGGAGAATGAATTTAACTGTCTTGGATCCCGCAACGAAATTAATCAGAAAAGAAAATGGAGTAGTAAGAAAAATACAAATTTCCACTTCCCTCCATATCAAGCAGGAGACAGAACAAACAAGACCAATAGGCACAAAGGGTCGTTTACAACTGGGACAAGCCCAGTTGCCTAGCACCACGGATAAAAATTAGCATTAATATTAATGGGTCCTAACATTGTGAGCTTTTATATTTGATTCCAATAATAGGTATGGCAAAAGCGCTTGAACGCACGGAAATTTGTTCTAGTTTCCACAAGGTCCGTATAGTAAACGGCTCCTGACACAGCCTGTACATTATTCAACATAGTATTGCGTTCATTCTGCCAAAGAATACACTCCCATAAGATATGATGTGCAGATTGTACATATTCACAGTCAGATGTAGAACACTGACATAATGGCGAGGCAACAAGCTTGAAGGAAAATAATTTACTTTTAAAGTTACCATGCCCTGTGAGAAATTGGGCAACACAGTGATCCACCTCCAGCCACGTCCTAGCCAGCCGCACGCGAACGGATGGAAAGAATTGGTGGAGGTGTCGGCCCTTGATGGAATTATCCCACCTACATTGCCATTCGGATAAAAGTTCCTCCCAGACGTCAATATGTGGTTTAAATAATCTAGAGATAGATTGAGACGACTATAATAAAGGATTTATTTATTTATTTTTCTTTATACCTACATGCACGCCAGATTTTTAAACGTGGGCGTCCCGCTATTCCCAGTCCCTCAACTTCTGAAAACCAGAATAAACAGTGACGACCACAAGAAAAGCGCCTAGTCAAAGAAGTTCGACGAGTCCCGCAGAAACGATTCAATTGTCATGGATCCCACAATGAATTTAATCAGAAAAGGTAGTAGTAGTCAGAAAAACATAATTTCCACTAACTTCACTCCCATGGAGGGATCCATTATAAAGCAAGAACTGAAAATGAGCTAGGCCTAGGCCTAGGTCTCCTAGATGCACGCCTGATGTCAGTCGGTTATAAACTATCATAACAACATGCCTATACATCACTGTACAATGTGATTTCTTGCGACCTACAAGATGCCGAAGTTTTGCTTGGGGTGTCGCGGACGCAAACCAGATAACAGTAAAAAGTGAGGGTGAGTCGTACCGTACAACTTTCATCAAGAGAAGGCTGTGCGTGTTCATTCTTCAATTGATTTGACACTATTTGTGTGTGATTAGAAATATATTCAACTTAGACGTACCTATAGATAAAAAAATATATCACAAGAGTGCAATAAGCTGTACCGGTCACTGAGTTGTGACGGCCCTAGGGGGTCACCACAATGTTTTACTAAAAAGTGGGTCGCGTATTCGAAAAGATTGAAATAGTACATTGTGATACAATGGTGGAAAGTCGGTTTTTGCAAATGAGCTGTCATTAACAAGCCCGAGCCGAAGGCGAGGGTTTTTAATGACACGAGTTTGCAATAACCTACACACCCGTGTATCACACGACGTTTTTCAATACAGTTGTGGGAAATATTAAAAACAAATCAAAGAATTAGATTTGTTTATTCATAAAAAAATAAAATTTTTAGAAAATGGCGCGTTTTTGTAACTGGACATTTTTTTATAACGAAAACAGCCTATACAGCCTATTCGATTTTTGACAAATTTTGATGTGAAAATAATTAAATTGAAACTTAAATATATTAAACAACCATTTAAAAGACTTTTGAGAATTCAATGCTAAAACGTACGGAATCATGCATTTTTCCTCGTATAAAATCCATCCCATTTTATTCTATGTATGAAAACTCCTTGCTGCTAAACTTTTTTAAATTGGCCTATACATTTAAAACTCAACTGCAAAACGAATGATCGAGCTCGTAAACAAAAGTCACGACCGCGTAACAGAAAGATGCCTGTGCAAAAGATTTAATTTTGGAATCATAGTAGCCTCTGAAAGTACGCCATGTTTAACAACTGTATTAAAAAACACTGTTTTAATTGACTGGTCTATCAGGTTGATTTTCCTATTCTATTCTATTGTACCATCAACGTCTGCTTATAGATTCGATGACTAAAAATAATTTGAATAGATAAGAATTTAAGACGTTTTTTATCATTATAAACATTTAGTTATCGTCCGATAAGAATATCATTATTTTAAACACTAACATGACGTATGCGGATAATCGAACGTTTTATCGGTGTTATCTGTGTATTATAGATATGCATATAAAGGCGGACATAATATACAAATATTTTATATATTGGCAAATGTTTATAAATAGAAAGAGTTGAAAATAATCTGGCTTATTTTTTGCGATCATTGCAAAAATCTGCTATTCAATAGTTTACTTAAAGCATAGAAGATGCCCAAGTAGATACTAACAAGTAATAAAAGAAAATAGGAATTTCTTATTCTATTTCGTATTTTTTCAGTTGTTGCATATAATTCTTGTTATTAACGTCACAATGGTTTGGGAGTTCATAATAAACGTTTCAAGGCCCAAGACCCACTGAAATGGCGCGCCAAAGGCGAAATTTACATTTGTACTTCTAGCTAGATATGTGGCAGCCATCTGGTTAAATTAACCAGTTAATTGGACGTCTAGGCCATTCATTAAACGCTAAATCCAATCCAATTAATTGGCTAAAGGACAACTAGCCAAGTCATTGAGCGCAACGTTTAACCAGATGACTGAAACTCGTGCTGTCTTTTTGTTAAATTTAATTTTATTAGATATTAAAAATTAAATTAAATTAAATTGTCATTTATTTCAGGAAGTTTTTCCCATATAAAGCATTACAAATAACATTGAATATACATAAGAATTCATATACATTAATTAACACATTAATAACATTGCATGCAAAATTTAAAATTGATTGAAGAGTACAATATTATAGTTATTAGGTTAAATCAATTCACTTAACAGCATTTAATATTTAATAAGTAATTTAATAAAATAATCATAATTATAAAAACAATTGTCATAATTTAAATTAATAAAATTAATTAATTTAATTGTAATTATTGATGGAGAACCAGCGTGGATGAAGTTCGTTCCTTGAGAGAGACTATGGTAGAGCGGACAGATTTGACCTTAAGCCTTGTCTCCCGGTGGGGTGTTGACAATCTGGTCTCCTTTAACGCCACCAAAACACAGGCGTGTCTTTTTACCGCTAAAAGGAGTCTTTTCGGTCGGGCGCCTATTTTTCGTGGTGCGTCTGTTCCAGTGACTGATCGGATTGAGCTCCTAGGCATGGAGTTGACATCCAGTCTTAACTTCGGCGCCTCCATTGAGCACAAAGCCCAAATTGCGGCCAAAAAACTGGGCATCCTAAATAAGGTGAAGCAATACTTTACGCCTGGACAGCTTCTAACCCTGTACAAAGCGCAAGTCCGATCCTGCATGGAGTATTGCAGCCACCTTTGGGATGGCTCAGCAAAGTATCAGCTTGCCGCGCTTGACTCGGTGGAACGCAGAGCTAAGAGGCTCATCGGCGACATTGAACTGATGGATACCAAGCTTCACAGCTTGGCTCATCGCCGCAAGGTTGCCTGCTTGTCGGTCTTCTACAGACTGTATTTCGGTGAGTGTGCTCAAGAACTCCACGACCTCATCCCACCAGCCCCCTTTTACCATCGGACATCTAGACGCACTGCAAGTTACCATCCTTACCTTGTTGCCATTCCACCAATTCGCACCAAGCGCTTCCAAACATCCTTCATATTGCGCACAGCGAATGAATGGAACTCACTACCTGCGTCTGTGTTTCCGAACGCATTCAACCCGAATCTCTTCAAAGTTAGAGTAAACAGGCTCCTTCTGGGTAAGCTCACTCCATCGTCGACTCTGTCTCTGTCACCTATGACTTAGACTAGAGTCAAGAGCAAACCCATCTCAAAAAAAAAAAAAAAAATTGATGAATTTGTAATATTTGGTTGGAGTGACTATAGTTTAGTTTCCTATATTTCGCGAAAACTTGCAGAAGACGTATTATTAATTGGCACCTTCATGTTTTCATACTATTTTGACAATATCACACTTTCATTTTACAAAATTGTACACAAGATCAAAAAATAACATTCAGGGTTTGCGCTGTTGACGCCTTATTTGTTTTGGTAACTACTGGAAAAAAGCAGAACTAAATTTGAATCAATTGGTTGAGTCTTGGTCAGTAATCTTTTACTCTCAATACGCAATGTTGTTAAATGTTGAATGCCTCTAGTTCAATTAACCATCGGCCTTTTTTATCCTGGAAAAAGCTCATGCATACTGCGCTATCACGGGGAGCTGGCGTGTTTATGTGGGACTCCAACCCACTAAAACTCCACGGTGTCCTCCTGTGCCACTTATGATGGGAACGGGCACGCGTTAGAACTCACTCCGAACCCGCCGCGGCTGTCCGTCACCGGACCCTCCTCTGGGGAGTAACCCCCATCACCGGCGCACTAGAACACACTATACGCCAAGGCGTTCAATTAGCTGGTTAATTTAACCAGATGTCTGCGACAGATACATACATATTTACAATCAATCTACCTAGCCTTTGCCCGACTATGTTGGTGTCAGCTTCCAGTATAACAGTGAAAATCAGTAATCATAAGCCAGTAATTGAGTAATAACACTATACGACTTGGCTAGACTGGTGTCAGATTCGGGCTTATGACTACCGACTGTTAACCTCTTCATATGTCAGCCGAGTCCAACGGATTAACGTGCTTCCCGAGGCATAAAGGGGGTTTCCGTTTGTAAAGGATGGATCCCATCATTGGACGATCGCTGTTTAGCCTTGAAGATCAACCCGTGCGACTGTTTTCATTCAGTTATAAGTCAGTTTAATTAGAATGTCCAAGTGGATTAGGTACCTATTTTATTTCATATGTATAACACGTGAACCCTCATCGGATCGACGACCTGTCAACAGTAAACATTATTTTCTATATAATTCGGCTGCTTTATAAATAGAAAATTGGTTACGATAATTGAATTCAGATTATTTTTGATTAAGTCTCATTGTCAGGATATTGACTCGATCGAAAGGTCAGGTTTTCAGAATGATAACTTTGAACTTTTGCATGGAAAAGCTGTTGGTTTGGTTTCGTAAATTGCCGTGCCCTCGATATTTATCTCTCTATCCATACAAATCCTAGTACTTTTATAAATGCGAAAGTTTGTGAGGATGGATGGACGTTTCTATGATGTGTGTGTGTATCTTTCACGCGAAAACTACTTAACGGATTTTAATGAAAGTTAACAGTAATATAGCTTATACATCAGAATACCACATAAGCTATAATTTATAAAGATATAATAACTAATATAACACGTGTGGAGCCGTGGAGCTAGTATTATACGTTTAAACCGCTGAACCGGTTTATATGAAATTTGGCATAAAGATAGTTCGAGAGCAGTTCGGGAGTTTTAACCCGGTAGTGTGTTCCCTTCGGACGATAATAGTAGTTTATGCAACTATTATATAATAGGGGTTATTAAAAAACGAGTGTGGGTTTAACACACGAGGCAAAGCCGAGTGTGATAATAGTATTACACGAGTTTTTTAATACCTAATTATATGCTATGTATGCGCGCGCTGCGCAGTCATGCGCAATGAGAATCTAAATTGCCCGCCATACCACATATTTTTTCCGTTTCCACTTTTGTTTTATTTAAACTGTATGAGTGAAGATAAAATAGTGTATGCAACGGCATATAATTAGGTGTTAAAACACTCGCGTGTTAATATTATCACATTCAGCTTAGCCTCATATGGTAAACCCACGCTCGTGTTTAAATAACTCCTATTATATGACCATTGCATAAACTACATAAACTACTATTATCTACTTTCATAACGTAATATTCGAATTATAAACTTCAAAACGATTTATATTGACATACTTTATAAACACAATACCGGAATTTAAAAATAATATCTTATACTTATTAAAATAAAACTATTTTTCTCACATAATAATGCTATACAATATTTTTTTTATATTGCGATACAGGGCACATCCAAGAAGTTAATATCACCACGGAGTTTCCATCAATATTTTTTTTGTAATGGAAAGCTTAAGCGGGGCGCGCCATTTTTAACCCCTGACGGAAAAAGAGGGGTGTTATAAGTTTGACGTGTGTTGCTGTGTATCCTTGTACCTGTGTGTCTGTCTGTGGCACCATAGCGCCTAAACGGATGAACCGATTTTGATTTAGTTTTTTTTTGTTTGAAAGGTGATTTTGTCGAAAGTGTTCTTAAATATGTTTGAATAAAATCGATTCAGCCGTTCAAAAGTTAAGGGGGTTTTACTGTTTGAATCGGTGTGTTTTCGCAAGATATCGTGTCTAGATTAGTACTAGTAATAGGTTGCCGATCGAAACGTATCTACTATGTACGAGATAAATTATGAAGCATGAAATAAAAATGCGACGGGTGTTTTTTAAATTTTTATTATTAAAAAATGTTTTCAATCCAACTTTTACTTGTCTGTGGCATGTGCCCGCTTTAGCGCATACGCGGTTAATGCGGTGATGTGCTGGGTTTTGGCGCCATGAATAGGTTTACTACTGAATTTTTCTTAGTTTTTTTGACATTTTTCTTTTATTTTGTAGGTTCAATCCCAATGCATGAGTGTAGATAAATTAGTGTATGAAACTGCACATAACTAGGTATTAAAACATTCGTGTGAAACTATTAAAAACCTCGCCTTATGAGAGAAGCTTTGGTTGTACTTAGCGGCTTTTGTTGATAAGGATTTATTTAGAATGGAAAGGAAGTGCTTAAAATAAATCTCTGTCTGAGAGTGGGCATCTGTCGGTAGATAGGTAATTTTTTACGAGATACCAAGTAAAAGTAAAGCCCCTTAATTGAGGTTTTTAGGAAAATGAAGCCAAAACGACAATATTTAAAACGCTAGGCTTACCGTAGCGATAATGGGTAATGTGATTAGTTCCGGGACACTCCTTAAAAACGTTTATGTCTTAATCAGGATTCAAGACAGAATTTAAAGCAGGGTTAGGTTTAATCCATTTATTTCTTGGTAGCACCCAGTTCTTAGAATATGCGCCGGAGTATTCAATTGCAAAACAATATGGGCTTTTTACAATGGTAAAAGTCACTTGTCAGCTGTGTGATCAAAATATGTAACAGTTACGTGTAACCGGCCAGGTTACACGTAACTGTTACATACACAACACAAGGATCACGGCAATAGCCACAAAACGCCACTACTGAGCCGCGGACTACATTTTCTAAGAACTCTCTGAATACGGTTGACGCCGGTTATCGTTTCGCCGCTCACACCAAGCAATGGAAAACGGCCACTTGTGTCGACCACAATTGGCCACCATGTGCTTATGTTACTACTCGTAAATAGCCGCAACAAGCTTCAGGTAGCCGCGATTTGTGGTAAATCTGGTAACCTGTGTAACGTGGCGGTACTGGAAACAAAATCATTAGTCAGAATGCACTGTGGCACATTGTTGCTCGTATCTACATCCACTACTTACTTTTATCATACATTTCTGAAAACTTCGAATAAGTTTTATTTTGTTCGAGATAATGACTTATCACTTACCTACCTATGACGCATGCTTACGTTATAAAACTGGGGAAAGTATCACTTTTGACTAAGGATTATTATCCTTTGAGTACGGATTATTTTGTAGGTCTTGTATAAATAAAGTAGTGGTCCGCCGGGACAGAGCTACAACTAGTGGTTACGATACTTTTGATGTCAGGAACAGAGATTTATGATGGCAAATAAGCTACTGAGAGAAAAATCCGCAATAACGTTGAAGCGTCTTCCTAGAGCTTAGAGATACCAAACCAATTATTAGGTGGATGACGGATAATGGTCTCGTTTTTAAAGCTCTTTGGACTTGCAGTGCTTTGCTAGGGTTGAGGAAGTTTTCAGTGGAAGGACAGTACAAGCCCAAAAGAAACACAGAAACAACATTTCAACATTTTGTTAACCGACGAAAAAAAAACGAGGAGTTTCTCAATTCGACATATATATATATATATATATATTTTTATGTATGACCACGAAAAACTTATTAAGGAGTGGTCCGATTTAAAAAAAAGTTTTTTATTGGAAAGAGCCTCAAAGTTGGTGCCATTTAAATTTGAAATGTAAAATCTTTTTTTTGTATATTTTTTTAAATATATTATGAAAGAATTTAGCTTATGCCACTTATACTGATTGAATCAATCATTATTACTCATTGATTGGCATACGTATCGGTTGTGATCGACAATGATTGGGTTTTTCATCCATACAACATGAGCATTATTCTTTGCAAATTTTTCAACCAATAGGTATGTAGATTGCAAATGTTCTAGAACTAGCAATTTAATAATCAACCTACATAGTGATGTAGGTAACCAATTTGTTCACACGTGTGTGAATATTTGAATACAAGAACTTGATTTGTATTACATAGTGTATGTAATACAAACTAACTACATGGTATGTTCTATAATAATGTCGCTATGCAACAGCTATATTGGCGTTTTTTGGACATACATTGATTTTTTGAGACATGCAAGTACTTTTACCATGCTATGACCGCAAATAAAGATTTGAATTTCACTCTCTTTTGAGTGCTTGTCTCAAAGCTTCCTACTTCTCAACTTAATTATACAAATTAAAATTTAAAAGAAAATAAAGTTGGTGCAATAAATGCAGGGTAATACAGCTTATTAAACCTTTATTTTAAAGGTCCATTCTGGAACCATCGCGGCAACGATCATAATATTTATTTTTGTTTGTACTTTTTTATCATTCTAATCTTATCCAACGGTAAGTTTTCAATTGTTTCAAACAAAATAAAATAATGCGTTTATTTTCTACTTCTGACACACGCAGATGATCAAAAATATAATCTGTTCTATCTATAAATAGATTTGGATTTAAAAACCTACTACATATTAAATAAACACTTTATTTATAACCATATAAATAGAACACGTTGATACAAAAGGCGAGAATCCTTAAAACATAATTCATTTAAATTGGGTTACAAAAATACATCACACAATGAAAAAAAAACTTTTTGCAAAAAAATACTACCGACTTCCAAATACAAAACTACAAAGTGAAAAAAAACTTAATTTTTTTAAGTCGGTGTCTTTCGTAGGTACCATTTTTTTGCGTTATGGACACCGACTTAAAAAAATTAAGTTATTTTTCACTTTGTAGTTTTGTATTTGGAAGTCGGTAGTATTATTTTGCAAAAAGTTTTTTTAATTTTTCGCTTTTTAGTTGTACCTACCTAATAGGCAAGTTAGTAAGGGAACTATTTCGCCAGAATAGATTTCATGAAACTTGAACATAACCGGTGAAATGAGAGATCTGTTTACGCAAACTGGCGTGATGTTATGTTATGAAATGTTATAAACAACAAACAGACATGCGATTGCAGCAATCCCGAGAGATTTGCCGTTATTTATTGAAGAGTTCTGTTGTATATCTCCGAAGTTCAGTTTCAGAAATTAAAATGGGACCAATTTCGGAACATACTTTTTCAAACAAAAAAATAATTTTCAAAATCGGTCAACAATTGACGGAGATATCGGTGAACATATATAAAAAAAAAAAAAAAACAAACATAATGTCGAACATAGAACCTCCTCCTTTTTGGGAAGTCGGTTAAAAAGAACAAGCTGAAACATGAAGCCAGTTTAATGCCAAGCATCAATCGTGGTGACGTCATGGTTCTGTTCCATACTGTCTTGAGGTTTTCTATTTACAGACACATTTAATGCTAATAAATGTTGTATGGGTAACCGAGGTGAAAGATTCACCATGCTTGCCCATTGACCGGCACCAAGTTCAGGAAACTTTAGCTTTTTGAGAAAGTGACCTTCAAGGTACCAGGGAAACACGCAGGTTGGGGAGTAATCCCATATCTTCATCTCATTTAGGCGAACCCAGCTAGAAAAGTAAACCATAAACTTTATAATATAATGATGTAAAAAGTAAAGAATCAATATTGTTTTCTGAAGCCTGTTCAAGACACTGTTTAACGAAGGTAGCGTTTGTAATTCGTTTTTGTTAATTATTAGCTTATTCGCGGACCTAGAATTTGTCAGCGAGTTTATATACCTCGGATCGCTACTTACTGACCAGGGAGGAACCGAAAGAGAGATCAGGAGAAGGACTCAAATGGCCAAAGCTGCGATGAGTAAGCTGACACGTATTTGGCAGACAGAAAGGTCTCCAATGTCACCAAAATGAGACTAGTCCGGACACTGGTCTTTTCGATATTCCTTTACGGATCGGAGTCGTGAACGATTCGGGCAATAGAACGTAAAAAGATAAAAGCTTTTGAGATGTAGTGTTGGCGAAGAATGCTCCGCATACCATGGACCGCCAAGAGAACGAACAAATCGGTCCTTGAGCAACTAGGCATAAAAGACAGTCTGACCACGCTCTGCTACCGAAGGATTCTCAGCTACTTTGGTCACATTGCCCGTCGGGAACCAGACAATCTGGAGAAGTTGGTGGTAATGGGCAAGGTGGATGGGAAAAGACCCCGCGGCCGGTCACCTAACCGCTGGTCAGACCAGGTAACCGCCCACACTGGACTCTCTGTTACAACCACCCTGAGAGAAGCTGAGGACCGATTGAAGTGGAAGAACATCGTGCATAAAGCCACGAATACCTTTCAGGGACACGACCTTCAGTAATGAAGAACACGACCAAGAAGAAGAATTATTCGCTGAGTAAAATATAAAAGTAAGGCAAAATTATGGCTGAAATGTTTTAACCCAAAAAAGAAGGGACCTAAATAATTATAATCAAGCTTTTAAGCAAGTAGACCTGCTAATTTTACTTGTCATCTAGATACAGTCTGTAACAGTAACAACGCAAATTCTGAAAAGGGGTCAAAGTACTCATAATTATGAACAGTTAATTATACTCCTACTGTTATAGCGGTTTGAGAAACCTCTTCATCCTTGTGTCTATCATGAAAAGTGGACTGTATTTGAAGGGTTCTGGCAATAGTGCGTTGAAAATAAGCGGGAAAATATTCACGGATCAATTCGGGCGATCTAGTATGGAAATGAAGGAAGTAGTACGCCTTACCTTGTGGTGGTCGATGCCAGCCCACGTGCGGCACCGAGCTGGTGTTCTTCAACTCCAAAATGGCGACGACGACTTCCTGATCTTATAGGATCCACACACTTCACACAATTGTTTTATATCCGCGAGGCGGGTTAATAGACACAGTTCACAAGGTTCTCTGCAATCTAACTAATTAGATGTATCAGTCTCCAGCCTTGCGGCTTGGAAAGCTGGCGGTTGAGATACGAGGCCCGTTCACGTTGAAGTTTCGGTTCGTTCTAGCGACCTGTCATTAAGGCGTACATAAAGGGAAAAGGAATGAGGAAGGAACGAGATAATTAGGATATCGATCGCCCGCGAAATCTCAAATGCGTTTGTCTATGTGTTTTCGGTCATTGATTTATGACATTTACAAGAGATGGCGCTACCACCTACATATGCCTGAAATTGCAAAAAAAAATACCCCATACAGACACCAAACAAAAGATTTTCACAGTGTTGGTCCTATAATAAAAGTTTTTCTATAATCATGAGTATAATGACCCCTGCACACAGTAGTACACCTTCTATGAAATGGATATGTACGCGGTTTTTGTAAAATATGTTAGACCTGAAGTATATCTTTACAGACAATATTGTATAATATATTTTAATGTGATTTCTTAAAATTAGAGCTAAGTCACACAATACATATCGCTCTATTACTTATTTTGATTGCGATCGAACTGATATAGGAACAGTATTTTAATTGCTTGGAATAGAGATAAAATTATGGCTTTATGGGAACCGAATGAAAGCATTTAGTTTACCTAACCTAAAACTAAATACAAATAATTGCTATTGGCTGCCAACCAATTAAGAGAAAAATGCTAAATAATGATGATTTTTTTCAAATGGTGCCTAAGTGCTGTCTTCTATGTGGTAGCGGGTTAGCCGTGAGATTCTTTGGAGAAACGTCTAGTCCCTTATACCTAGACTCAGGCTATAAGATACGTAAAAAAACATCTACCTTTAACATTTTGTTACTTGAAAAGATCTTTTGCTTTATCAGAACTTTAAATTAGTAGTTACGTGAAGAAATCTTTAAAAGTTATTATTTATTTGCCTGTTATTTCCCACCGGAGGGCAAAGGTAGATTTTTATAAAAGTTTTAAGTAACTAAAATCTTTATTACATTTGACAAATTCAACATCTAACACGTGCAAGGAAATTATTATTATAAGTGTTAAGTAGTAGTTGGCTTGCTGCGTTCTAAAAGCTTGCGAGAGAACATGCGAAGTGCGAACAAATCTCAAGAAAGCATTTTTAAATAATCATTTAACATGAGTGGCTAAGACCTCGCCTCTCCTGCTTGAGGACGTGGGTTCAAATCCGGGCAAGTACCAATGTGACTTTTCAATTAATATGTACTTTCTAAGTGTATCTTGCACATCTCTGACAACGGTGAAAGAAAACATCGTGAGGCAACCTGGACTAGTATTTGTAAGTTTGTCATCCATTGGTGTAATTGCAGCAAGGCGTTCCAGTGTGAGGGTAAGAAAATAAATAAATAAAACATTAGATTACAATAATAGTAGCAACATAAAAGGAAATAGAATCGAAGTCAGTTAAATATTAAAACAAAGCACCTATTCTGAGAAACCTAACTGTATCTTCCGCAATCTCATTCTAGTTTTATTTCTGCTTATTTCTTTCAATTTCATTTCCATATTGCCTGAAATAATTTTAGAGGCGGTTTCGCGTAAGGCGGAGGGAAATGCATGTGCAAAGTTAGCGATACGTTCGCAATATAGTGCAGCGGAAATGGACTTTGTGACCTGCATCTGGAGATAATGTCATTTGCATTTGAAATGCAATGTACTTACGCTGAAATATGCAATGCATAGCAGTCGCAGTGCCACGGGTTGCCTGATAGTTTCACGATCGCAAGTTTGGGCATGTAATCCAGCGTGCGGGATGGTAAAGAAGGAAACATGTTGTTGTCCATGTGCCTGTAATAGAGTTTTAAAATGAAATAATAATTATGTTTCTCGATTTAACAATAACATTATTTTATGGCTTTTTACCTATTGGGTAGGTAACCCGATAATATATAAATCATTGCATTAAAATTAAATTTAATACTTAAAAAGTAGTGAGATTTTTCAACGTTGAAAAAGTTTTGAAGTGAACCTCGAACAATTTATTTTCTGACAACAAAAGCGAGGTGAGATTTTCCAATCCGAGGAATGTGGTGACATTCAAAAAACGCAATTTATTTTTCGATAAGTCGAGCTTCTCCAAGTTGGTGCAGTTGGAAAACGTGTAATCTGGGCGTTCTATTAGAGCATTATCCTTCAAATCCAATGTACGTAAAAGCTTTAATCTTTCAAACTCTATTATCAAAATGAATATCAAAATTTGATATGAATTATCAAAAGACCTAAACTTTACTTCTTTTACAAAATAAGAGCAAAAACTTACACTCATCAAATTGTTACTGGATAAATCGAGGAAGGTTAAATAATACACATTATAAAACAGACGAGTTGGAATACTTTGTAATTTATTTCGCTCTAACAACAAAGTTTCCAAAGCTTGCAGACTCTCAAAAGCATTTTCACTGATATTATATATTTTATTGTCTGAAAGTTTCAATATCTAAAGGGTCTTCAGTGAAAAAGTTCCATTTTCTATGCGTTGTATTTTATTCTTAGATAAGTCTAATATTTGCAACGATTCGAGACCTACGAAGCTTTCTGAAGACATGAACAAAATATGGTTATTAGAGATGTCGATGGTTTCTAGAAACGAATTATTGGCGAACAATTTTTCCGGTAGAGAGTCTAAGAAATTGTTCGATAGATCCACGCGGAATAATTTCTTAGTTGACCTGAATGCGTGACTATCAATTTCTTCCAGGTAATTTCTTTGAAGCCTCCTGAAAACAAATTTATTTTATAATGGTTATCAAAGATAGGTAATGTTTATTTATTAAATTTTCTCTCCATGAGTAATTATTCTTTTAAGATATCAGCTAGATAATCGAATATCGTTATCATCAAGAGGAAATACTTATCTAAGATAATAATTTGTGGCAAATTATAAATTACTGATGGTGTTTACTTATTATTTTGAGAAAGCATTCAGTATAAATTGTTTTCAACGAATAAAAACGCGTGGCCAAAAGATTTGATTGTAACCACTATTCCTTTTATTGGAAATGATTAAGGTGGCATTCCGATGATCTAGATTATACATAGGTACCTACATAAACCTATGTGGAGCATGTCGATAGAGCAAGAGAGAGTAGGTATACTATAAGGAACATAAAGACGTGGCAATGCTATGAGTCTCTGCCAGATAGCAAAAAAATAAAAGGCATTGAGCCTACTTACCTTGCGTATTTAAAAAAAACATGGTTTCAACCACCTTCTGTGGGTGAGCAAATTCACAGTTCATATTAATAAAACCGGTGTTTAAAGAACGCAGTTTTCAAAAGATATTCCACGGTAATATTATCAATTGATTTTCTTTACGTACTATTATTCTTATGTAATTTTGTTCCGTATGGTGCCGGACGTAAAGAATTTCACCATCCCATGTCTTCCCGTGGGTGTCGTAAGAGGCGAATAAGGGACAAACCAGAGAATGGGCAGCAGCGTTCTCTGTGCTTCTATAACAACTATACTGTGATCGCCAACCCGCCTGGCAAGCGAGGTGATTATGGCAAAACCCTTCCATGAATAGCACAAATAAAAAATGGGCCCTAGTGCCCGGCAGCCTGCCTACCCTGACTACGATAGCGGTCGAGGTTACGACATGGCAACGGGTGCTAAGAATCTCCGGACGAGATACGGCTACCCCCAACACTCACCGACGACTGGACCTGGCAACGTACAACACGCGCACACTTCGGACCGACGAGAAGATCTCCGAACTCGAAGAGGAATTGAGTAGGTTGCGATGGAGTATTATAAGGTTATCTGAAGTCCGAAGAGAGAGGGAGGACTCGATAATCCTCAAATCTGTTAACCTGCTCTAGGGTGACCGGCAGTCCCAGGGTGATGTCGGGTTTATCGTCCACAAGTCCCTTGTGAACAACGTGGTGAAGATCGAGTGTGTGTCGACCAGGGAGTACCTTATACTCAGAATATCCTCAATATATTTTTTTCCTGAGTATTATTCGCGACGACGAGGTAGAGACTATGTATGAGGATATCACCAGAGACAGCCCTGGTTTCAAAACTCACTTCACCGTTGTCATGAGGGACTTCAACGCAAAACTGGGCAAACGAGACGAGGGTGAGCTGCAAGTGGGGCAATTTTGAGTTGGACGACGGAACCACCGGGGTCACCTACTGGCCAGTTTTATGGAGACGGAGGGCCTGTATATGATGAACTCCTTCTTTAAAAAACGTGTATACAGGAAGTGAACCTGGCCGAGCCCCGATGGTGCAACAAAAAATGAGATCGGCTTCATCATGTCAACATGGCAAATGTTCAATGATGTCTCTGTGATCACTTCGGTAAAAACCGGGAGCGATCACCGCATGGTAAGAAGCACATTTAACATTAATAGTTAGCTTGAGAGATCTCGACTGATGAAGTCTACGCTCCGTCCAGCACAGATCCAGGTCCAAAACCCCGAGAGCTTTCAGCTCGAACTCCAGAATCGTTTTAAGTGCCTAGGGAGCTCCGTGGACGAATACAGCGACGGGTTCGTGGAAGCTGTCCATACGGTTGGGTCTAAGTTTTTCAAGACACGTCGTACATATACAAACAAAAAACTCTCTGATCCAACACTCAAGCTTATGAAGGAGAGGCGTGAGATGATCCAGCAGTCTTCAGATGAGGCGTGCAAATACCGGCAACTTAATAGGCAGATCTCCAAATCCTTGAAGAGAGTCCTCCGCCGGTTTAATACCGAGCGTATTAAAGACGTGATTGAGCGGAATAAAGACTCCGAGGTTTTTCAAGGTATCTGGCTATTGGGCAGAGCCAGCTCACGAAAATGAAGACCGACAATGGCAGGATCGTATCCGCAAAACCGGAGCTTCTGAGGGAGATCGAGACATTCTATGGGCAGTTGTAGACATCAATCAGCAAGCCCGTTGCGAGTCTAGCAAACGACCCAAGAGCTAGATTAACCCGACACTATACCGCAGATATCCCGGACGTCAGCCTGTACGAGATTAGGATGGCTCTGAAACAGCTTACAAACAACAAGGCGCCGGGTGATGACGGAATCACGGCTGAACTCCTGAAGGCGGGTGGAAAACCGTTCCTTAAGGCCCTTCCTTCAGAAGCTGTTTGATTCCGTCATACTCGAGGGTAAAACGCCAAAGGTATGGTGCAGGGATGTGGTGGTACTCTTCTTCAAGAAGGGCGACAATGCCCGCCTGAAGAACAATAGGCCCATTTCACTTCTTAGCCATGTCTACAAGTTATTTTCAAGAGTCATCACGAATCGTTTTGCGCGCAGGTTTGACGATTTCCAGCCTCCCGAACAAGGCGGATTCCGAAAAGGCTTTAGCACCGTAGACCACATAAATACGCTGCGGAAGTTTAAACAGAAGACCTAAGAGTATAACCAAAAACGCCACCATGTCAATCCGTCTTCAGGATCAGACATCGAAACCAATCCTTCTCCAGCGCGGCGTGAGACAGGGAGACGTCATTTCTCCGAAACTGTTCACTGCTGCGCTGGAGGATGTTTTCAGGGTTCTGGACTGGAGGGGGCTTAGCATCAACGTTAATGGCGAGTACAACACTCACCTTCGGTTTGCCGACGACATAGTGGTCATGGCTGAGACCATGGAGAGCCTCAGTAAAATGCTCGATGACCTCAATAGAGCTTCCGAAAGAGTGGGTCTTAAAATGAACATGGACATAACCAAGGTCATGGTGAATGCCCATGTAACACCCACTCCTATCAAGATCGGAGACTCTACACTCGAAGTTGTAGACGATTATGTCTACCTATGACAAACGATCCAGTTGGGTAGGTCCAATTTCGAGAAAGAGGTCAACCGTCGAATCCGACTCGGCTGGGCGGCGTTCGGGTAGTTGCGTGGTATCTTCTCGTCCAATTTACCGCAGCGTCTCAAGACAAAAGTCTATGAACAGTTTGTGTTGCCAGTGATGACATATGGCTCTGAGACGTGGTCGCTCACAATGGGCCTTATCAGAAAGCTTAAAGTCACCAAAAGGGCAATGGAGAGGGCTATGCTCGGCATTTCCTGGCGTGATCACGTCAGAAATGATGATATCCGCAGGAGAACCAAAGTTACCGACATAGCCCGAAGAATTGCCAAACTTAAGTGGCAGTGGGCAGGGCATATTGCTCGCAGAACGGATGGCCGATGGGGCCGAAAAGTTCTGGAATGGCGACCGCGAACCGGAAGACGATACGTTGGAAGGCCTCCCACTAGGTGGACCGATGACCTGGTTAAGGTTGCGGAAAGGCGCTGGATGCGAGACGCACGGGATCGGTCAATGTGGCGACGCCTGGGGGAGGCCTATGTCCAGCAGTGGACGTCTTTCGGCTGAAATGATAATGATGATGAATATTATTCTCGCTTAAAACCTCGATTTTGGAAGAAATATAATCTAGGTTTTTTATTACAGTTACTAAAATATTTACTCAATGTTGGTGTCTAGTTATTAGGCGCAAAACAGAAGAAAATTTTAAAACCTATTCTCATTCTCAACAGGTAGTCGAGGAGTCCTTATAAAGGCCATGTGTACCTACATTGTTGGTATTCGGAAATTATGCTTCAAATTGTTTAGTGATGTATAGTGTGTACCTAGCATTATATTTTAAGCGTATTTAAGATGGTCTCTCGATATTCTCATACTAGACAATACGTAAATCATTAAATAAAGGAAAATTGCTATAATTATATGTAGGTGGGTACCTAGTGAATGCTACTGGAATACAAATCATTTCATCGAACGTGTTACAGATGCAAACATTCCTATTAAGATTTGCTTAACTGCAGATTTGAAGTTGAAGTTATAGGATTAAACCATTGCCTTGGAACTAAGTGAACACATCTTAAACAAATCTTCGATACTTGAAACCTCAAGTGTTCCAAATATTATTGAAATTTTTTGAGCATCGTAAATTAATAATTCAATACATCCTTCCAAATATCTCAATGAAAGTTCAAACAAATCAGTAGTTTGCAGCTCACTAATTGGTATTGGAGTTCTGTACCTACAGCTTGGCCAAACATTTCCGACGTCCAAATAGCGTACACAGGCTACTGGGCCGAAGAATTTGTAATTAAATTTTACTGTACAATATAGGTCACTTAGGAGAACTTTCAGAATTTAAATATTAATATCAAAACCTATTAATTTTAAACTATTTTATGAAAGCGTGCGTCCACGTGAAAGGAAAAAGTTCTGAAACCAGATGTCAACCAATATTGCCCTTGAAATCCAGAAAACATGTCGTTAAAGGATGTTGCGAATATTTATGAAATGTTACACAATATTATGTATGGAAAGTTTTGCCCAACGAACTCCAAGTTAGTGCTTTGCAAAGAGACGAATGTGTGTAGGTATTTGTATCCTACGTAAAGCTAAGGTCTTATCGATTCGTCGTGACACTCTGATAAATCTCTGTAATAACTTCAAAGGGTTGCCGGCTGACTTGTAAGCCAAAAAAAGTGACAAATGGACAACCGATTGTGTAACCCATTTACTGGGGTTATTTTAATCTGTTTTACTTTGAAATAAATCTTCCATTTAGAAGATTCAACATTCAACAGCTCTGAGAATTTAATAATTAGTACTCCAAAGATCTTATCTTAGAAGAAGATATTTCTTCGAAAGTACCTAAAATTACTTGAATGTCTATGTCACTTATGCAATAGTTTTTCGAGCATCCGTTGAAATAAATACTTATTTTTATCTGAATAACTTTGTTTATCTATCTATTTAATCATGATTTAATTGAACATAACGAACAGCATGTTATAAAACATTTTACATATGAACTGAACCGAAAAATATTTATAAAAAGCTACTCAAAGGTTGTCTTGAAAAGATCGCTTTTAGCGATAAGGCCGCCCATTGTGTCACCCAGTGTAATGTTTTCTTCGTCCATACTTTCTGTAACTTATATGGTGTACATAATAAAGAGTATTCTATTCTATTCTATTCTCACAACCAAGTCAGCAGGAACGATGAGGTCTGGTGTGAGACTGGTGAACCCGGCCCGCCAACAATTAAGCGAGCGTCGGGCTGAATCGCATCGACAAGCACTTTTCGCACATTGCCTTCACCGAGATTGGCCATGCTATAAAAACCAATCGAATGTGTTAACATCAGCATCCTAGGAAAATAGCCAATTTTATAAACTGACTGAAATTTAGGTATAAAAGTAGACACGTTCAAGGAACCACTGCAATTTCCATTACTCTTGCAGGGTTTCTTGTTCGTGTGGCATTCGTATGCCATAAATATTAGTATGAAAACTTGGTCTGGCTGTTGTATCTTGGAGAATACGTTTGTGCTCTCTGAGTCATGGAGGAATCACGTATAACGTAATGATAGTAGAAATACTTGAAACTAACTAGACGTAGAAATCCTTGTAATGGATAGTCAACATCCAAATACGAACCGTGGCAAACTCACGGAATGATTGATTATGTACGGCTGTTATGAAGGAACCTAGCTACGATAAAATAAAATCAATTTCAATAGGGGTGAAAATACCGAGAGATTTTGTCCTTAGGACAAAAACTCTATATGGTACCTATATTGTGATTTTAATTTCGTAGACTAAACTGACATTTGGGGGGTTGTCACTTTATCGTTACATAAAAATAGTGTAGTATCCTGACTACCCTGAGTGATCGAAAGTTAGTCGAAAATCGAAGTAGATCAAAAATGAAACTAAATATTTTTTTTGCCGTGTAATACACGGCAAAAAGAAATGTTTAGAAAGTAGCGGCCCTTATTTATTTTCTACTCATTTATGTCAGACTTCATTTTATCGATCGCATTTAATTTATTGTTGATTTCATATTTAACACAATTAAAGTTAATGTACTATATGCATGAATACTGTTATATTTAAATATATTACGTTTATATTCATAAATAATTTATTTACACCAATTAGTAAAATTAAATTGAGGAGTCATGTCACATAGATTCGATGAATCACAGATTGAGCCTTACCTACAACACTATGGTCCGCGCTTGCAATTAAAAATCACAGTATAGTTAAATGATGCAAAATACATGAAAGGTATACTGTTTTGAACAGAATTTAGATTTGGAATTTAATATTAAGTTTGTAGTATAGACAGTTGGTACATACATACTTATATTATTATTTCGTGAACTCGATAAACAGCAACATAACTTATCGAGTAACGGTTATTTGAAGAGAGATTAACAAGATGTAACCTGGCACTCACTTCACATAATAAGTAATACATAACTTTGGAAAAACACAATGCAGAAACTTTAATAAGTAAGAAAGGAATTCTATTTTTATTGTTGCCTTTTTGTTTTTCTTAAAAAATGAGCTGAGCGGGCCACTTTTATTTTCTTTTATTAAAAAAGGTTGAAGGTATCTATTAATTTCCAGTTTATGAATGGCCTGTATTTTAATATTCTTGCGTTGAAATGAAATACTCTTTAGAAATTCACTTAGTGAAATTAATATTGTTAAAATGGTTTTCAAACAATATTCATTATTTTTCATTAAAATAAATTATTCTTCTTTATAAGTTCAGTAAGGTCAGTTTTACGGGTGACCCAACAAAATATTATTCCAAGAGCTGCGATTATTAAGACCTAAATCGCAAAATAACTGTCTGTAATGTACAAAAACATTACAGATGCCATTAAGGTTTTCTTTATTTTTATTTTATTTTTTTGTTGTAGTTTTATTGAGATGTTTCCATTTTCTGTGGCCAGTTACGACTGGAGTATTTTGTAAGACCTAAATTATAAAAAAAATAAAAATCATAATTGAAGGTATAGGTATTAATATCAATTTGCCTGAACTTACTTAAATACAAAGAAGAAGCACATTCTAAATACAAATGTTCTATACAGTATTCGAATTTAGTATCTACTGATCGGTTGCCGAATGGCGTTGAGATTTATATAGATAAGGCTCATAAAATATTATAGCGAATAGAACTTCGTTTTAACTGGGGTGACATTTGGGGTAGAACTATGTATGTTCAGCTGCAGACGTCTTGCCGTTAAAATGATGATGATAATGAATCCTTTTTACCAGGTTGTTCAATGGCCCTTAGCCGTCCGTCTAGTTGTCGCCAATGCAGATCAGGATTGCAGGCGCCCGATGGAGGTGAGGATTTCGTTGCATAGCTACTCCTCGTAAACATTTCAAACACATCACATGCGTTCAAGCTACATGGTGACACAGCCGCCTGGAACACTTACAATAAAACAAATGAGCTATAATCTCTACACTTCCACGTTTTATGTTCCCATGTCAAGAAGGAGGAATCGTCGTAATTTTAATACTTACTGTCGTTTGCCAGCGGCATAACCCGCGTAAAAGATGAAAAATATCCCACGGGGACGTCCCCGTACGGAATATCGTACTAACGGAAAACACGATTAATTTAAAATCTTTTGTGGTGCGGGTTCCGACTCATCATTTGGAGACCTTCATGAAGGAAGAATTTTGGCCGACGGGTGTCGTGTATTGGCCCACGACTCAGCGCAATACGTCGCCGACCCAACGTAATAAATAGATTTATGTTAACTTTGTTAAGAATTATGTATTAGTTTATTTTTGTATGTGTAATTTGTGTATTTTATCTATGGGCCCTAGTTGCCTGAAAATAAATAAATAATAATAATAACCCCACCGCCGTATCTCTACGTTGACGTCGTGGTGGGGCTTGCGTGTTCCAGTGAACCCTAGGTCTGTGTTGGTAGAGGCAACTTTGTCGAGATAGATCTATGGTGAGGGGCCACACTAAGAGAGATACAAATCCAAGCCAAGGTCGCGCATGCCGAGGGCTGCATGGCTAGGGAAGTGCTTCAGTCGTTAGTTCGCCAACTCTGGATAAAGGGGACTTCTAGTTTTATCTACCCTTACCACAGTGAACGCAGGGCTCTGCTGTGTGTCGACTTCTTAAGTCCCTACTAACTAGATATAATACAAAAAAACAACTTCAGGCCAATATGCCTCCAATAGATGACGAAACTTCACAATTTTCTTCGTCATCTTCCTCTTCTCTTTTTGCATCAATTGCATCATCTTCACAATCTTTTCGCGTCTCTCTGACGCTATCATCATCATCAATCAGTATACAGTCAGCGGATGTTGTACAGGAGACAAATATTGTCGACGATACTGTATCCACCACTAAGACTGCAACAGCTCGTAGGAAATGGAGTAATGAAATGAACAAATTTATCCTACGCTCTTACCTTCACCTTACTAATATGGATACAGACAAAAATGCATACCTTCCATCGCTTCACACTAAGTTTTTAGAAAAATACCCAACTACACAAGTTAGCCGACAAAGAATAGGTGACCAGCGCAGAGCAATAGTACAAAAGAAGTTATTACCACAAGATACAATAGACCAGATATATCAGGAAGTTAGGGCTGAATTACAAACGGTTCATACTCAAATACAGCAACACTCAACACAATCTAATACGCAAACGAGTCAGCGCATGAGATGGACCAACGAATACAATGAAACACTAATTAGAATATATTACACTGTCACACAATTAGAATGAAATAAAACAGCCTATAGAAAATAATTACATGAGGAATTCACAAATATATATTTAACAATTTTGAAAACAGCAATATTCAGAATATTGATTATAAAGATTTAGTTAATGCACAATCGCAAAATGACTCCGAAACACCTGAAAACATGACTTACTTTACTGACACGCCCAGAAATACCCTTACAACGGATCTATTTATAAATACCAACGCAGATTCTTACTTTATTCCGCAAACACTCGTAAATACAGACGATGACAATTTCTTGAACAACATAGAAATTGATAATTTTGAACCTGCTCAAACAAATGTTAATACTATGAACCTTGAAATCGAAGCCATATTTCAAGAAGGTCAACAAAAGTTTTACTGACACAGAGCCCACTAATAGGCCTTACATTCCCAAACAGAAGACTTCTAGGAAGTTTTCTGCCATAGTCACATATATAAATAATGTCTTACTGCCTAAACACGTAAATGACGAAACCGAATTCATAGAACTGCAGACAATAATTTATTGTGCAGCATGGACGGCAGCTAAATACAACGGAGCCAAAATATCAGTATCTACTCAAAATGAACGCGGCACATATAAACCGAGACAACCAAAGTGGCAAATTAGATTAGAAAAGAAAATCAAAAGTTTAAGAGCAAACATAGGTAGACTGACCCAATACATTAATGGCAGCAGAAGCCAAAAGTTAATAGCAGCAGTAGAACAAATAAAAATAAAATACCAACTACACGCGCAACACGAGAATTCCAATACACTATTAGAACACTTTTTGGACACCTTAAACAAAAGTTAAGCGCAGCATCTAGTAGACTTAAAAGATGATATTACTTGCACGAATCGCAAACTCCAAAATTTATAAACAACGAAAAAATATTTTACTGAAATCTTACATCTAATAATAGAGACACCACTAGCCAATCGCTAGAAACACCTCCCTCCGAAGCATTACGGGAATTTTGGGCAAACATGGGAAAACCGAGTATTCCACAATAACTATGCTAACTGGGTCAATGACGCAATACCAGAAATCTCTGAAATGGACTTTGAATTCATTCCAATAAACACATTTATAGACGTCATCAAACGCTCTCACAGCTGGAAATCGCCAGGCACAGACAACATTCACAACTACTGGTATAAGAAATTCACTAGCATACACCCATTCATATTTAACCATCTAAACACCTTCATTAAATCAACACATGTGCTACCATCATACATAACACAGGGTGTCACATACATGTTACCTAAGGACATAAATGATACCACAAAGCAAGCCAAATACCGACGAATCACTTGCTTGCAAACGCTCTATAAAATCCTTACATCCTGTGTAAGTAAAGTAATTTACGAACACCTTAATAAAAATTACATTCTTGCAGAGCAACAAAAGGGATGTCGTAAAAACAGCCAAGGATGTAAGGAACACACACTCGCGATTGCTATGAACAGCGCAGTTAAAAAAAAAACAAGATATCCACACCATGTTCATCGATTACCAAAAGGCATTAGATTTAGTCCCGCATAGCTGGTTGTTGCATGCTCTATATATCTATAAAATCCATCCCACAATTGGCAAACTGTACTCAAAATAAATCAAGCCCCCATGGCTTTAGCAACTGAACCTATTCAAATAAAACATGGAACATTCCAAGGCGATGCCCTAAGTCCTTTATGGTTTTGCATGGCTCTCAATCCTCTCTCACACCTCTTAGATAAATCTAACACAGGATTTACCTTGACAAGCGGTAACACCCAATTCACCTTAACACACCTTATGTATATGGATGACATAAAATTGTACGCAGCAGATAAAAACTCCCTTTTTCATTTAGCAGATACAACACAAGAATTTTCAAACGATATAAGTATGCAATTCGGGGTAGATAAATGCAATATTTTGTCAATAGTTAAAGAAAAATTCAAAATAACAGCTACACACTCGAGTCAGGTAAAATTATTGAGCCTATGGATGAACAAACTACATACAAATATCTAGGTTTCAAACAATCGAGACAGGTAGAACAAAAGATAATAAAACAAGAACTGCTGAAAAAGTGTACACATCGTCTTAACCTAATCTTAAAAAGTAATCTTAACTCTAGAAACACAATTTAACATCCTTCCATACTCTTTCGGAATTATACGATTGTCAAAAACCGATATAAAAAAACTACAACGAACTATCAATACTCTCAGTTACCAAACACAGGAAACACCACCCGAAAGCATGCATACAGCGACTTACTCTACCACGCCAAGAACACAATTTACACAACAAACAGATACTTTAACTCAGATCTTACTTCCAGAACAAATCAGAACATTCACCACTACATAAAAATGTAACAGAAGCAGATAAAAAACTTACACCACTCAACTTGCATAATAAAAACACTCAAATTAATGAAAATATTATAAGCACACAGCAAAAAATTGCAGCATGGGCTGGAAAAGCTTTACACGGAAGACACCGAGATACCCTGGGCCAGCCACACGTCGATAAATTAAAGTCGAACGAATGGCTCAAACGAGGTGAATCGTTTCCCGAAACTGAAGGTTTCATGCTTGCCATCCGGGTTCAAATAATTGAGCAAAAACCTTGCCAACACCCACTCGATCTTGTACTGTGCGGCTGCAGCGGCATGTCATGTAGCTAACGTCAAGTTTCCCAAAACTGACAGAGCTACACGACCAGCTATACCAGCTTGGCAGTGCAGGATTGAGCGTGGTATCGGTGAGGCTAGAGCACTCATCGGCAAGCTTATCTGCTTCAGGGAGGGCAACACTCGCCCTAGATATGTGTGTGTAGTGATGCGCTCTGTGAGGCGGGCGTTCTCAGGGACTGATATCAGTTCTCGAGATTATATGTTCCGCGTCACATAGTGTATCGACCTTCTGATGCAGAAGATCTATGCATGGGCAAACCGTATTCGTCGGTACAAGCGGCGAGTGGAGCGATACACTCAGAATCGCACATTCCAGAGCAACGAAAGGTGGGTTTATAGGGCTTGGGAGCAACCCAACCAAGGTGTGACTGATACGCGCCTACCGGATAATAACGCCATGTGTTCGTTCTGGCGCGATATCTGGTCGGTGCCTGTCAGTCACACCGAGGGTAACTGGACTAATCATTATATTGACAATAACGCCATCATGTCTGCTTCTCAGAATGGATGTAGGAACGGGTCCAGCGGTACTAAGGAGCTACTCCTCATAGACATTGCCATTAGCCAACAGGTTCGCCGTTCCCGCAAGGATCTGGCGACATGTTAGATAGATTACAAGAAGGCCTATGACTCAGTGCCACTTACATGGCTTATGAGGGTGTTGGAGTTGTATAAAATTGATGCAACTCTGCGCGCCTTTCTGACGACATGTATGGGGCAGTGGAGGACGGTCCTTCACTATCCAGGATGTCGACAGATTCAGGAAAACAGTAAACCTATCAGGATCGAGCGCGGAATATTTCAGGGCGACAGTCTGAGTCTTCTGTGGTTTTGTTTAGCCCTGAACCCTCTCAGTACACTGCTGGAGGGTTCAGGCCTGGGCTATCGGTTGAGGAGAGGTGGTCAGGTCATATCACACCTCCTTTACATGGATGATCTGAAGCTCTTTGCCCCCAACAACTTGCAACTGATGAAGCTACTGAAGGTAACAGAAACCTTCAGTGTCAGTATGGAAAATCGTGTGGACAAATGTGCAGTCTGCAATGTCATGCATTTAAAGCGAGGGGAGATTATGGAATCCGTGGGAATACAACTCTCGGATTCCATACACCTTCGATCCCTTTCCTCAACCGAAACTTACAAGTATTTGGGTATGTCGGAAGCACTAGGCAGTAATGCTACTGACGTGGAACAGTCGTTGAAGGAGCGCTTCTCTGGCCGCCTGAAAAGAGTACTAAATAGTCTTTTATCGGGCGGTAACACGGCTGGGTCATGCAAAGCAAGTATCTTGATCTAGCTCGCGAGGTTGTCGACATGTGGGATGTGAATACAGCAGTAATTGTGCCGATAGTCGTGACGGCCAATGGCGTAATAGCCAAGAGCCTCGACGAACATCTGAGGAGGCTCTCATTGGGCAGTTGGATCAAGGGCTTGATCCAGAAAGCGGTACTCCTGGACACGGCGCGTATAGTTAGGAGGTTCCTCTCTCAGGAGCCCTGACCACCGGTAGCTTTGACCCTGTTCCCGATACCGGTGGGCTACTATTTTTGTATTTTTAAATGTTTTTTTTTCTATACAATAATATTTAAAAATGAAAAAATAAGCAAATTAAATGTTATAATACATTTAATTAGAAGGATAAATAATAATTGCCCATACTAAAATTGAAGGTAAAGTGTAGGCGGTTGTTTGAAGAGAATAAGAAACTTAAGATACATATTTTGTACTATTTATAGATATCGTAGCTAAATCTGAAAATTATAAGAGGATGTAGTATGTTTATTATCTATGTAAAATAAATTTTGTGTTCATTCAGTTTTAATACCGTTTACCTTCTTTACTGTAAAAGCTTACAGAATTAGGAACGCATGATTTAAGCTTTTTAAAGCAGCCTCAATAGAGCCCAGTTAATAAAGTAAACGTTCAATGAATTTAATCATATTTAATTTTCATTCTGTATTTATGAGCAGATTTGAATGTCTTTTATTAATTTAGTTTCGTCTAGTTTCCCTTTTCATAATAATTTTGTTGAACTTTGTGAAGATCACCGTAAAACTCATTTTTGAATGACATGACTCACTTGTTGGTTTAAACAGTATTTTCATACCAAAGTAGAAACCGCTTTAAATGCCTATTCATGCTGAAACTTATTTATTATTAAATACGCATCGTCAGAAAAAGTTTTTTTTTAAATTAAAATTGAGCTTTAAAGGTAATGTTTTATAAAAGCGTGTTCTATAAATCCTGTTTATCAAAGTTCCGGGTATCAAAACCATAAAGTTAAGGAAGTTACAAACAAACGTCGCCGTCAAAAACGATCTCCAAGTAATTATTGATAACGTAGATCGTGGGACAGGCAATGAATATAAATTATCGACTCAACATTGACAACATCCTTCGGAAATATTGACTTCATGAAGGTTGCCAATCCGAAAACGAATTTATATTGCCAATGACAAAATAATTTTCCACTTGATTTCCTGCGATAAATATTCTTCCCGGAAGATATGGCGGGTAGAGGTAAGGAGAACGATCTCTGTAAATGAAAAAGTGTCCGTAAATAAAACCCGACTACCTAACAAGTGAACTAAAAAGACGAAAATAAACAAGAAAAAATATGCTGTGCAGTCGGAGGATACATTTGGTTTTGGTCAGCCAGCTCGCGAATATGTATCCTCCGACTGCACAGCATATTTTTTTCTAGTTTACGTCTTTTTAGTTCACTTTTTAAGCAGTCGGGTTTTTTGATTTATTTAATAACTTTTTTTATTTAACATTTTTTAGTTAATATATTATTCGAATTAGGTACATTTAAACACATAAGTGTTATATATTTTTGAAATTGTCTTTTAAAATCCTTTATTTTGATACCCCACACGATGGGATTGGAAGCAAAAAAAATATTGGGCTTCCACAATATGGCGCCATTTTTCTATTTCCCAATTTTAACGTAGCCAGTAACACTCGCAAGATTAAGACGAATCGATTGACGTACGATTCATCAAAATCGGCCAACGCGTTTGGTCTCTGGAACGCCTCATAGGAACAAACATACATACATCAATATTTTGAAAAAAATATTTTAGGTTATGTTTACAGACTAGTCACCATACCAATCACTAAACATATTAAATTTTCTAACTTGGTATAATTCAATCCGTTAGCAACTGCTTCATTCATATCATACCATTTCTCTACGCTAGCGCCATTTTGGAGGGTTTTTGAACTATTATTTAGTGTATAAAGCGAAACTGTATCGGTTTACCAACAATCGATTAGTCCATGAACCGTTGGTCAACATCATCTTTAAACCATTAACCTTTCATCCAAAGTACTTTTCACCCACGAACGTTTCACCAACCTAACTCTACGTCAGTGAATGCTTATTCAACAGAATGTTTTGAACAATAAGATTACACCCAAAGAAAAATTGCCCAACAGACAACAACTTCCAGCATTTAGGTTTCCAAAATTGACGTAGACCTAGGGTTTTCAGCTCTATAACAAATTAATCCGAACTTTACACCAGCAGCCCAATTGCGTAATTGAATTCGACAAGGCAAAGGGTTTGTCCACATGAAAGATTATGAACAGTCGACCAATCACATAGACGGAAATACACATCGTATCTTTCATCTCGCATGTGATTGGTCAATTGTTCATGCTCTTTTGTCTCTTTGCCTTGCCGAATTCACTTACGCAATTAGGCTGCAGGTTACCTTACCTGGTGTAATGTTCAATACATTAAAACAAAATAGGTAGTCAAAGCATAAAACTTTGGAATAATTGTGTTTGTGTGTATTAGTTTGTCACAGATATTTCGTCATGTCACGTCACTTAAAAGTGTTCAAGTAGCTTTTATGCCTTTGTGACATTCACCAAACAAATCACCCAGAAGCGAAGTCCGACAAACTTTTGCGTGCAATGTTGGTGCATTGAGAATATTATGTACCTCTAGTGTTGCAGCAACCAAACTCTCCACCAAAGGAAACTTCGTCTCAAACATACGATTAACCTGAGACAGAACCACGAATAATGAGATAGAAAGCTAAGCAAGGCAAATGATGCCTAGTTGACCCTAAAAGTTTACCTAGTTCATTCACTTCTCTAAATGTTTAACTCGTGGATGTAACAGCAAGGTTAACAGCCTGTAAAATTACCTTCTAGTACATTGTTTTATTGAGTTGAATAGTCGCTTTGAGTGGTGTTTGGTAAGGGCAAAGTTAAGGGTTCACTGCAGCAACATGCTAATGTGACAGCGAGATCGTGCTTCATCCATCGTCATTACAGACACAATAGAAAAACAATTAAAACAGATCCGGATCCAGTCGTTCCAGATTCCAGAACCAGTCAGGACAGCCGGATCCAGTCAAAGCCAGTTAAGGCGTTAACTAGTTGACTGTCTAGATCGCCGAATCGGCAAAAGACAATGGTAATTTAGTCACCGCGACTGGCGGGAAGTGGAGGGTGATTTAGTTGTAGCTAGTATTATATTATCTGTGGTTGTAGGTATTAATAATTTTGGTATTGTCATAAAACAACCGTTAGTACTATGCTTTATTACAGTTCCATGATTTGCGAACTTTAATTTCATACTGGCACAAAATTTGGCCTATATTTAAAGATTGTGCATATTTCGAATGGGTTTGAAATATTTTCAAATTAATTAATTTTGTTCAGGCTATCATATTGATAACTGCTGAACTTATCGGTTTGATTTATGATGTTAGCTGTTTTTTTTGCGTGGTTTTAATAAACCTTAATATATCAATTTATATGATATATCACAATCCTTTCAAATCATAAAGATTTCGTGCCAGTATAATATAAGATGACTCATGCAACCTCATCATTGCCACAAATCCTTGTTTTTTAATGGAAATGGGTAACCGTGTTTTACAATTCTATTAAAAACTCATCTTGTCATGCAGTATCATGGCGAGGTAGCGTATTTTGACAAGCGATCTTGACTTTTATTTAAATAAAAATTCTTACAGTCCTACTAACGAAAATGCATGAAACCTTTCCAGGAATGGTGATAGATCCTTTACATTTGCATTGTAATGGTAAATGGGGATATTTCTAGTCTGAGGCTATGTTAGAGAAAGTTTCTTAAAAAGTTATTACAGGCAAATTATCATGAGAGTCCTTTAGGCGGCGCCTACGCTTATTGGGTTCACAAGGTTGATTATATCGATACAGAATCCCAGGAATGTAAGCTTATTAATAAAATTGTATATTAAATTATATCTATCCTTAATACATTACTATTAGCTAGTCAGGCAAGTGATGCCTGGATCTGGTGTTGGTACACCAAATGCAAATGCTAATGTAAAAAATAATGTCGGAAACTCTATCATGGTTTTACAAGATTGATGAGATTTTACGATATTTCAAACATAAATAAGTAACAACGACAGCGCCAGCTATCTAGCATTATCTTAGGAATACCAAATATTTTATATACGAAAACCCATATATTTTATCTAATAAATCACCGGTGTTACTCTCCTATGAAATAGGAAAAGAGTATAAAAAATAAAGTCGTATATCAATGTTTGGAGGGCACGTCATCACGCTTGAATGAAGCGGAGGCCTGTCAAAAACTATCGAGAGCGGTTCCACGGCACAAGTGTTGTTTTTTTTACTAAAATATAGGTGGATAAAAGTCGTACACAGGTTTCGCAAAATTTATGAGAACACGATTTTCCTCATATAAACATGAAAATTTAAAAAGATCTTTGAAACCTAGGCTTATTTTTGTTTGGTTTTAGATTCTCAAACATATTTCTTAAATAAATAAGCCTGTCCTTTTTAATTAGATAATAAGTCGTACACCATAATTATTAAACTAATGAAACTACTACCTATGTGTTTTTGACCACAATATTGTTGAGCACAAAAGCTTTTAGTAACTTGAAACGTTTACATAACATTGTGCTAGCGAAAATATACAGGCGCTTGATCAAAAGCTTCTACAAACATAATTAGTATTGGAAATATTTCCACTAGGTTCATGTTTTGTACTTCGACGGACTAAATGTTATTTACAAAGGGATTCCTATTTTTCAATTGATCGCATGCTGCAACGCGTTTTTTTATAAATACAGTATTGTTTGCGACAAGTTTTTATTATGAATTGATTGAATACTAGTTGTAAACAAATACAAAATAAAAAGGTTTATAAGAATAAATTTGAGTACGTACGTATCATGAGAGCTGCAGCAACAATAATTATTTGCAGTAATTTAATGTTCATTGTTTCTACTACAATGGAATGACTTGCTTTTGTTTCACGTTTTACCAAAGTGCATTGCTGTTCTTTATGAAACATTTTATTTGCACTATTTTATTAAATGCTTTGAAAATGTGGCTTGAAACATACCTGAGTTACAAACAGTACGGCACAAGTACACAGAGCTATTGATAGAAATACTTCGCTCGAGTCGAGGGGTGAGTGAATACGCTATTAACACTAGCCTAATGTTTATACTTTTACAGTGCTTACATAAAATGCTGCAGCCGCTACAAACGGCTTTTATGCACCTGTGTTCAAGTTTTGCTAAACAGTAAAGTAGCATAGTTATATTGTGTTTTAAGGGGTTATTGGATGATTCATACGAATTTAACTCGCACTAAATGTGCGAATCGACATTTTTCAATAATATTATTTTTTTTTTCTTTGGCGATTCGAAGTTCCTAGGAGCTGACTGTCACCCACATAATTTGGGGTGCGCCCTCCTAAAGTCTCCGAGACAAAGCAATTTTGTTAAGAGGAGTATATCAAGAATTCAAAACATTTTGATAAGTGCCTTAAGTACTATTCCATATATGGTCCTATATATCCTACATGGTCTCGGCTACAAATAAAAGAAAAGAAATTATCAATCAAAAAGCACATTGCTAAGCCCTGTATTAAAAACAAAAAGAAAAGTTAAATTGTTGACAATGGTTGATGGGACCGAAGTCAGTCAGATCAGCAACCTAATTGCGTAACTTCAAAAATGGTGCACCCCTGCTTTGCTTGCATTCATTGCTGTATATGTTCAAAAATCCGTCTACTCGCCAACGTAAAATACGCAATGAATTCTGTGTAGTTGTCAAAATCAAAGGACGCTCCCTTTGATTGCGTGCTTCGTGCTATCAAAACAGTTACCTGCACCCTAATTGCCTGCAGTGCTCTTTTCCTCGATTACTTTGTCCCGGAGACATTAGGATGGCGCGCTTCAAATTATGTGGGTGACAGTAAGCTAGAAAAAATATATATTATAAAAAATGTCATATCGTACATTTCGTGCGAGTTCAATTCGTGCGAATCATCCAATAACCAGTGTAAGCTGTTTATTATTTATTTATTTATTTATTATATACTTTATTGTACACCACTTAAATAATTACAGAACAAAACATTTATAAAGATAAGTGTACAATGGGCGGTCTTATCGCACAGGGCAATCTCTTACAGACAACCTTTACTGCTTTCTAGGAACTTTAAAGTTCTCTTTACGCTCTTTTTAGTTATATTTTATCCCAAGTAATCCCAACGTTGTACAATTATTTTGATTGAGATTTTTTTCTCTATGAGAATAATGATTTTATATTTCGGTTTTTCCTGCTTTTTCATGTAAAACTGTCTCTGGCACAAATCCTTCATACACTTCACACGTAAAGTTACATATTCGAGACCGTTCAGTAAGTTACGTTATATACTTAAAACGTGTCGTTGAAATATTTTCTGGGAATAGTCCATTATAATTCTTTTGTAACTTAATCCTGTGTCAACGTATTTCGATATTTATCTACATATTTATTTTGTTGATGTTGGTTGTCAGGGTTAGTATTCAGATCAGCGTTGTATCTTTGGACAACAAATGAACACCGGGGTTGACACATCCTGGTACAGCAGACAGAGGCATATTTCGAGAAAATTCAAATTTACTGAATTATAGATTACAAAATGTATGGATTTGACAGCTTTCAATAGCCATAGCGACGATGCGCCACCTATCGTGCAAAATGGCAGTTCACATCCCCATTGACTCTCTAGAACACTGCAAAAAACTCAAATATAAATGGACAGGCCATATTGCATGCATGAGTGATGATAAATTGAGAAAAAGGGTAACAACATGGAACAACCCAACAGACAAAAGGTCAAGAGGTAGACCAGCAGATAGATAGCTCGATGAGATACAGAGGGCTGCAGAAAAAAATGGAAGGATGGAACCGTGTGGAGAAAAATGGAGGAGGCCTTTACTCATTGAGAGGTCCTTATTAGCTAACAATAATAAACTATTACAAAATCTAAAAAGTCATGATGCATGGTAATCATAAATAATTATGCATGTTAGTATTAAGTAAAACAATTGTTATTTTAAATTAATAAGGAATAAAAAAGGTTTTTTTAACCGACTTCCGAAAAAGGAGGAGGTTCTATGTTCGACATTATGTTTGTTTTTTTTTTTTTGTATGTTCACCGATATCTTCGTCAATTGTGGACCCATTTTGAAAATTTTTTTTTTGTTTAAAAGAATAATATGTTTCGAAATTGGTCCCATTTTAATTTGGTGAAGATCTGATGAAGAACTTCGGAGATATACAACAGAACTCTTTAATAAATAACGGAAAATCTCTCGGGATTGCTGCAATCGCATGTCTGTTTATTGTTTATACCATTTTATAACATAACATCACGACAGTACGCTCTTAAGGAGTACGCAGATCTCTCATTTCACCGGTTATGTTCAAGTTTCATGAAATCTATTCTGGCGTTATAGTTACCTTACTAACTTGCCTATTATGTAGGTACAACTAAAAAGTGAAAAATAAAAAAACTTTTTGCAAAAAAATACTACCGACTTCCAAATACAAAACTACAAAGTGAAAATAATTTAATTTTTTTAAGTCGGTGTCCATAACGCACAAAAATTGGTACCTACGAAAGACACCGACTTCAAAAAATAAAGTTATTTTTCACTTTGTAGTTTTGTATTTGGAAGTCGGTAGTATTTTTTTGCAAAAAGTTTTTTTATATTTTTATTTATTTATAGTTTGTTCTCTTGGGACGATAAAATAGTTTTCACACGGGCGAAGCCGCGTGCAAAAGCTCGTATATATAATAAATAAAAATCAATTGCCGCATGCATGAAAAATCATCACTTGAGAACGGCTCGAACATTTACTAAGGGCACTTCTCATTTTCTTCATTGGTACCTAAATTTATTACCCGTGCGAAGCCTGAAGTGACAAAAACTTGTTAACAATAAACGCAGAGAAGACCAAACATTATAATATATGAGAGAAGATTTGGTTGTACTTAGCGGATTTAGTTGATAAGGATTTATTTAAAACAAAGCAAGTGCTTATAATTATTCTCTGTCTGAGGGTGTGCATCTGTCGGAGGATAGGTATTTTTTTACGAGATACAGAGTAAAGCCCCTTAATTGAGGTTTATAGGAAAATGAAGCGAAAACGACAATATTATAAAACGCTAGGCTTACCGTAGCGATAATGGGTAATGTGATTAGTGCCGGGACACTCCTCAAAAACGTTTCTGTCTTAATCAGGATTCAGGACAGAATCTAAAGCAGGGTTAGGTTTAATCCGTTTATTTCTTGGTAGCACCTAGTTCCTAGAATATGCGCCGGAGTATTTTAATTGTAAAATAATATGGGCTACTTACAATGGCAAAAGACACATGTTTGCTGTGTGATCATAATTTAAAAACAATTACGTGTAGCCTGGCCGCACAAGGGCCACGGCAATAGCCACAAAACGCCACCACTGAGCCGCGGACTAAATTTTCTAAGAACTCTGAATACGGTTAACGCCGGTTCTCGTTTCGCCGCTCACACCAAGCAATGGAAAACGGCCGCTTGTGTCGACCACAAGTGGCCGCCATGTGCTTATGTTACTGCTCGTTAGTAACCGCATCAAGCGTCAGGTGGCCGCCTTTTGTGGTATACCTGGTAACCTGTGTAACGTGACGGTACTAAAAACCGTTGCTGACTCGTAGTCACACCAGGTTATCACACCAGTGTGACAAACAGGATTTTTTTTCTCGTTTGTCACACTACTGATTTTTCTACACCATGTATGCAATAATTGCTAGTGCAGTACCTATATATTCTAATAAAGTCGATCTGCTGATGATGATGAATTTAGTTTTGTATGCCGTTTTTAACGCAATGTTTCAAGGAAATGGTCGACCCTTCTTTTTTTCGATATCAATTTTCTTTTGATTGAATAATACTGTTAAAAATTTAATATGCAACCATGGCAAGTTACACGATTGAAAGCACGTCCAAATGATAAAAATCTGCATGAGCGATTTGAGCGTATGGTTTTCTCTCGCAGGGGTGATGTGAATTGGCCACAAAGGTCATGCGATTTGACACCGCTAGACCTTTTCTTGTAGGGTTTTTTGAATTCGCAGATCTAGGCAAACAAACCACAATCGACCGATGCCCTAAAGGTGAACAGACACAGGCCATTTCTCAATTTCAGCCGGATCTATGCAGAAGAGTCGTTGAAAATTGGACCACTCGGATCCGTTTCACTGTAAACAGCCGAGGAGGGCATTTGAACGATGTCATATCATATTCCACACTTAATGGCACAAGTGTGCTTTTCAAATAAAAAAAGAATTTTGTATAACTAGGACCTTTAGTATAACTAGGACAACACTAGTTAGAAATAAATGGTGTGGAAAATCAGTGGTGTGACAAACGAGAAAAAAAATCCTGTTTGTCACACTGATGTGATAATCTGGTGTGACTACGAGTCAGCACTCCTAAAAACAAATCATTAGTCGGAATGAACTGTGGCACATTGTTGTTCGTATCTACATCCACTACTTACTTTATTATATATTTCTGAAAACTCCGAATAAGTTTTATTTAGTTCGAGATACTGCCATATCACTTACCTACCTATGACGCATACTTACGTTATAAAACTGGGGAAAGTACAATTTTTGCTGAGGATTATTATCCTTTGAGTACGGATTATTTTGTAGGTCTTGTATAAATAAAGTAGAGGTCCGCCGGGACGGAGCTACAACTAGTGGTTACGATACTTTTGATGTCAAGAACAGAGATTTATGATGGCAAATAAGCTAGTGAGAGAAAATCCGCAATAACGTTGAGGCGTCTTCCTAGAGCTTAGAGAAACCATACCAATTATTAGGTGGATGACGGATAATGGTCTCGTTTTTAAAGCTTACAGTTCTTTGCTAGTGTTGAGGCAGTTTTCAGTAAAAGGGCAATACAAGCCCAAAAAACACAGAAACAACATTTAATATTTTGTTAAACGAGGCGTTTCTCAATTCGACTTATATATATATATATATTTAAGTATGACCACGCATAACTTTTTATAGAGTGGTCCGATTTCAAAAACTATGTTTTATTGGAAAGAGGAGTTGGACACATATAAATTTGAAAAATAAAAACCGGTTTTTTATGTATAAAAAGGTTTTTTTTTTAATAATAATGAATTTATGGCATTAGCTTAATTCTGATTTAATCAATTATTATTACTCAATGATTGGCATACATATCGGTTGTGATCAACGATGATTGATTTCTGGGTTTTTCATCCTTGCAACTTGAGCATTATTCTTTGCAACTTTTTCAACCAATAGGTATGTAGATTGCAATTGTTCTAGAACTAGCAATTTCACACTATGTAGGTAACCAATTTGTTAACACGTGTGTGCATATTTGAATACAAGAAGTTGGTTTGTATTACATAGTGTAAGTAATACAAACTCACTACATGGTATGTTCTCTTATAATGTCGCTATGCTACAGCTATATTAATTGTTTTAACGTTAAGCTTTTTTGAACATACATTTTTTTACAGTCAATGCTTTTTTAAATCAACCCGCAAGTACTTTTATTGTGCCATGACCGCAAATAAAAATTTGATTTCCACTCTCTTTGGAGTGCTTGTCTCAAAGCGTCTTACTTCTCAAATTAATTGTACAAATTACAATTTTAAAGGCAATAAAGTTAGAGGGTGCAATAAGGGCAGCGTAATACAGCTTATTAAGGGCGCGGCGAAGCATGAATTGTCCATACAAACGTAATACCTAAATTATTTGTAAGTTGAGCATATTTCCACCATATTATGTAGGTTCATAGTATTTATCTAGGTTCCTACGTTTTTATTTTTTCAAAAAATTTACCTAAAATGAAGTTTTAGCGAATTACATTTCGTACATTTTTACAGCGTAAATAACCTTTTTTTTTTTTAGTTTTTATGTATTATAAAAATCAATATCTACAATATTGTCGTCGTAAGAACATAGCTCATATTATCAAGTTACAAATAATCGAAAATAATATAAATATCATTAAGTTTTCATTCATAATTTTTGGTATTACGGAACACATCAAATTAATCATACTTTTTCAATAGCGAGTATTGCTGTCGCGTCAAGCAAAAATGTCAATGTGTGCGTGGTCGTACTGCTCACGGTTGTGCATCGCTCGTACGGGTTTTGTTCGGGGCACTTCGGGTGTGCTTCGGGGATGTTTCACTGTTTGTTGTATTATTTGTGATTTGCTTGTTGTAGACGATTACTTTACTTACTGTGCTGTAAGTGCGTATTTATTTATTTTCTAAATTGTACTTATTGTAATATTTCTGACACTATTGATCTATTCTATGAAATTTGATTTAGATTTGCCTTGTGATTTGAACTTTGGTATTGAGTACCTAATCTACTTTATTACGGACTGCGTTGTTTACGGTCTTTGTTATTATTTACTATTTGGTTTGGTTGCCAACATGGACTCCGAACGTTGGGATGTTTCTCACAATAAATACCCATTTCCCAATGACATAATAAAATAAGTTACATCAATAGGTACATTAGTATATCTTATATATAAAATTCTCGTGTCACAATGTTATTTACCATACTCCTCCGAAACGGCTTGACCGATTTTTATGAAATTTTATATGCATATTCAGTAGGTCTGAGAATCGGCTACTATCTATTTTTAGTTAGGGTAGGTAGGGTAGGGTAGGTTAGGTAGGGTAGGGTAGGTAGGGTAAGTAGGATAGGGTAGGTAGGGAGGGTAGGTAGGGTAGGGTAGGGTAGGTAGGGTAGGGTAGGTTAGGTAGGGTAGGGTAGGGTAGGGAGGGTAGGGTAGGTATGGTAGGTAGGGTAGGTAGGGTAGGTAGGGTAGGTAGGGTAGGTAGGGTAGGTAGGGTAGGTAGGGTAGGTAGGGTAGGTAGGGTAGGTAGGGTAGGTAGGGTAGGTAGGGTAGGTAGGGTAGGTAGGGTAGGTAGGGTAGGTAGGGTAGGTAGGGTAGGTAGGGTAGGTAGGGTAGGTAGGGTAGGTAGGGTAGGTAGGGTAGGTAGGGTAGGTAGGGTAGGTAGGGTAGGTAGGGTAGGTAGGGTAGGTAGGGTAGGTAGGGTAGGTAGGGTAGGTAGGGTAGGTAGGGTAGGTAGGGTAGGTAGGGTAGGTAGGGTAGGTAGGGTAGGTAGGGTAGGTAGGGTAGGTATTTTTTTTTTTTTTTTTTTTTTTTTGTTTTGGCAGGTGTGGAAAATCCTCCTGGGACGCCCCAAACTGCCTCGCCCAGAACGAGCCAGCCTGGGCAGTGTCGGACTCACTTAGGGTGCCTACCGACTAAAAACCACACCTGCCTCCAAATTTATTGCCGATGTCAATTCAGCATTTAAGTCTTTACGTTATGAATCTAAGGTTGGGCCCATTTTGCATGGAAGACCTAACTCGGTTGGTTTTACATGAAAACTTTCCGAGCCAGGTCTCTCATGCGTATGTGCCGAAGAATGAGTCTGGGTTTGGTTAATAGTGTTAGTACAGGTTAGATGTTTTTTTTTTTTTTTTTTTTTTTTTTTCTTTCTTTTTTTTTTTTTTTTTTTTTTTTTTTTTTTTTTTTATTATTTGACTATTCCAGGACTAAAACTTATTATGTATACTAGAACTAAAAGTTAATAACAACTCGACAATATAAAATACAGCAAATATTTCCCATCCGCTGCACGCATCTTAAACTAATTGAAACAGAACTAGTGCTAAAGATAAGGCTTAACATATACTATGAAATAAATCTTAATTAACTTTTGATCACTTATATTTATTATGAAATTGCAGCCTTTTATGCTGCCTACTTATAAACTACGGCCAGCAACTTAAAATATTTTGAAAACTATATTATATCTTACTGGACTTACGGACTATATGTTAACTAGCTCTGGAAAAAGAACTTAAACTATCTAAAATAAACGATCGACTAGAATTAACTAAAACTATTTTTATTAACTAAAAACTGTGACAAATGCAGTGGCATGGGTTACAACTTATAACTTACTTTATACTTACTGGACTTACGAACTACAACACTAAAATACATTATAACTATGAAATACTAGCATTCCCCATCAACTCATATATATATATATATATATTTTTTTTTATACAAACTGCGCCTAAAACAGCGAAAGCGAGCTAAAATCAAGCAAGGGTCGACCCATTTGCTTTCGCAGCCTTGGTCATGACTATTTCCGCGAAAGCTAGAAAACAGGATCGGCCATTGTCGTCATTCATCAACTCCTGAATACTGCCCAACGGGCGACCCAGCCTCTGCTCACAGTCATACTTGGCCCGCATAAATCGGGGGCAGTCTAATAATATATGACTTACTGACTCGATCGCCTCGTCATCACAAACACAGGCTGGGGCACCCGCCAGCTTAAACCTGTAGAGGTACTCACGTATACCACCATGTCCCGTAAACAGTTGGGCCTTAAGGTTATTGGGAGGACCTATCTTCCCCAGAATCCTGTATGCACTCACTACGTCAGCAAAGAACAGACGTATGCCTCTGCCTTGATGGGTGCCCGCCACGAATCGTTCTTGCCATTTGACCAGCGTTGCCTCCCTGATCGAGCGCTTTGCGAAGGACAAGGGGAAGTCGTCATAGACGGGGCTTGTCTTACGATGTAGTGCCGCATTTTTGGCAAGTTCGTCCGCCCTCTCATTGCCGGGTATGCCTGCGTGGGCCTTTACCCAGTAAAGTTGTATGTCCCTGCCCTGTCTTACAGCCTCCGCGATCCTAAGCTGAATCCTGATAGCAATGCTGTTGGATGTCTTGGGATCCGCAATTGATTCTAGTGCCGACCTTGAGTCAGATATAACATTGGCTGAAATGGGTGATCTTCTGTCTTCAGCATACTTAAGGGCTCGACTTATTGCGACCAATTCAGCCTGAAACACTGAGCAGTGGTCGCCAAGTTTAAGGCTCAGTTTTGCTACCTCCCCGTCCCGCCCCCAGCACGAGACCGCAGCTCCGACCTTGCCTTCTATCTTACTCCCGTCCGTGTAAAGCCGCGGGAAGTTGTTCCCAATTCTGGAAAGATCTACGGGCGAATCGATATGCCGGAACCCCAGCCTCACCCTGAGAGCGGGATGCGGCAGCTCAGATGGATGTGCGCGTCTTTCAAGGGTTCTACCCGGGAGCTCTTCCAGAGGTTTACCCCTTTTGACTTCGTAAATCCTCAAGTGTTCGATTGCTCGCATGTCGAGGGGTATTATCCTAGCAAGGACAGCTGCTGCTATAAGCGACGTAGTCCTATGGGCTTTTGATATTTTGATCGCAAACATCCTGGTGACCGAGTCAAGCTTTTTTCTGGCGTACGCCTTACCGGCAATCTGTGCCCAAGAGCTCGATGCGTAGGTTACCACTGGCTCTATAACGCCAATATATATGGTCCTCAGGATGCTTGCGTTCAATCCCCATTGTGCACGTGCTGCCCTCGCCACCATCTTGAATATGTTAGCTGTCTTCCTGGAGATCTCCTCTAGGTGCGGGCGGAAGCTCAAGCCTGCGTCCAAAGTCAAGCCAAGTATCTTAAGTCGGTTGGAGATTTGAATGGGGACTCCCGATAGGTGAAAGCTAGGCAAGTCGTATTTAAGCTTTTTAGTGCAAACTAGTGCCTGGGTTTTGTGGGGTGCAAACCTCATTTTGTTCCTTTTCCCCCACTCCGCGACAACTGAAAGAGCCTCGTTGACCTTGTCTTCCAGCTCAATCGTCGTGTCAGCCGCCGCCAAAATCACTATGTCGTCTGCGTAAGCCTGCATGTGCGCTCTGAGATTATCCGCTTCCACCATTAGGGGATCCAATTGGATATTCCAAAAAATGGGACCATTAATTGATCCCTGGATGCAACCCTTCGTTGTGGGCAAAGAGACTATGTTGCCGAGATACTCTAGCGCAACCTTTCTGTCGGACAAGTAACTATGCAGGAGTCGCAGGGTTTGCCGGTCAACTTGTTTTCTGTGTAGCTGCTGCAGAATCGCCGGCCACCAAGCGTTGTCAAATGCGCCCTCGATATCCAGCGACACTACGGCAACGATCTTCTTACAATGAATTCCATCTCTGATATACTCCACGATGTCATAAAGGGCATCCTCAGTACCGCACCGCGGACGAAAGCCGTACTGCCGTCGACTCAAGAGGTTTTTTTTCTCAAAGGTCCAGGTCAATCTGTTGGCAACTAGCTTCTCCAGCACCAGGTAGGGTAGGTAGGGTAGGTAGGGTAGGTAGGGTAGGTAGGGTAGGTAGGGTAGGTAGGGTAGGTAGGGTAGGTAGGGTAGGTAGGGTAGGTAGGGTAGGTAGGGTAGGTAGGGTAGGTAGGGTAGGTAGGGTAGGTAGGGTAGGTAGGGTAGGTAGGGTAGGTAGGGTAGGTAGGGTAGGTAGGGTAGGTAGGGTAGGTAGGGTAGGTAGGGTAGGTAGGGTAGGTAGGGTAGGTAGGGTAGGTAGGGTAGGTAGGGTAGGTAGGGTAGGTAGGGTAGGTAGGGTAGGTAGGGTAGGTAGGGTAGGTAGGGTAGGTAGGGTAGGTAGGGTAGGTAGGGTAGGTAGGGTAGGTAGGGTAGGTAGGGTAGGTAGGGTAGGTAGGGTAGGTAGGGTAGGTAGGGTAGGTAGGGTAGGTAGGGTAGGTAGGGTAGGTAGGGTAGGTAGGGTAGGTAGGGTAGGTAGGGTAGGTAGGGTAGGTAGGGTAGGTAGGGTAGGTAGGGTAGGTAGGGTAGGTAGGGTAGGTAGGGTAGGTAGGGTAGGTAGGGTAGGTAGGGTAGGTAGGGTAGGTAGGGTAGGTAGGGTAGGTAGGGTAGGTAGGGTAGGTAGGGTAGGTAGGGTAGGTAGGGTAGGTAGGGTAGGTAGGGTAGGTAGGGTAGGTAGGGTAGGTAGGGTAGGTAGGGTAGGTAGGGTAGGTAGGGTAGGTAGGGTAGGTAGGGTAGGTAGGGTAGGTAGGGTAGGTAGGGTAGGTAGGGTAGGTAGGGTAGGTAGGGTAGGTAGGGTAGGTAGGGTAGGTAGGGTAGGTAGGGTAGGTAGGGTAGGTAGGGTAGGTATTTTTTTTTTTTTTTTTTTTTTTTTTTTTTTTTTTTTTTAAATACTAATCCCGCTAACGACGTTAGCGCCTAATCTGTGCAAATTCTTTCATTCCATTCCTCTTTCATGCTTCTCGTACTTTCATTCTTCATGCCATGGTTCTTCTTGCATACGTCTTCTTGTATACAGTGGGTGGGACTCCCACTTTGTTAAAATACTTAAACGGCAACTTTATTTATTTAGTATAAGGTTAAAAGACAAAAAGTGCTACATATACAAGATTACAAAAAAAAAAAAAAGTGCTGAATATCACAGTAAAATATGCAAAAAGTGCTGCAGATCACAGGTAAGATACAGAAGTGCTGTTTATCACAGGGAAAATAACAATATAAATAATGCCTTACATTTAGAGATGAGAAGCACAACAGTGCTTTTCACCATACAGACAATCTGTCTTCTTAGGTACTACCCCAGTGCACGGTTCGTCATTGCAGTTTTGTGCGTGCTATTCTATGCTTCTTACAAAATATTCTTATAATACTAGTGAAGCATAGTGCCGCTTCAACTTCGGTTTCGTGCAATGACGGTGGAAGCCACATTAACACAGTACACCAGGAACTTTTCCCTGTGTTGCTTACTCATGAGCCCATGCAGGCTCTCCTTCGTCAGTCTCCTGTCCAGCTCACATTCGAGTTGGTAGCGTTCCCTGATAAATAACGGGCAATCTACAAGTATGTGCTGGACAGTCTCTGCCACGCCTGGATCGCAGACGCACGATGGGCTCTCCTTACACTTGAAGCGATTCAAGTATTCAGAGAACCCGCCGTGCCCCGTCAAAACCTGCGTGAGAACGCCGGTCGGCCGCACCTGTTTTATAATACGGAAAGCCGCTATGGCATCCGGAAGAAACATTTTCGTCACAGAGGCTGTCTCGCCCGACACATATCTTCGGTTCCATTCATCAAGCGATTCCAAACGGATCTGTCGCTTGATGAATGAAACCGGACACTGGTCGTAGTCCGGCTTCCTCCGTAACGACAATGCTGCTTCCTTTGCTAACTCGTCCGCTCGCTCATTCCCCGGCAGGCCCGCGTGGGCCTTGACCCAGAACAAAGACACAGCTTTGCTCTGGCCCAGGGCTTGAGCCAAATTGGCGCGCGCGTGAACCGCCAGGGGATGGAGAGAGCCATGGTTTGCAAGCGTCTCCAATGCTGACATTGAGTCGCTGTACAAACCATAGCTCGTCTCTTGCCGCGCGAGTATCACGTCCGTCGCTTTACAGATGGCCAGGAGTTCCGCCTGGTAGACTGTGCAGTACGCGGCTAAGCTAAGTTTGAGCTTTCGGACTTCGCCATCATTATCCCATATGGATAATGCGGCTCCGACCTTCCCCTCAATCTTGCTGCCGTCGGTGAAGATTCGCACCGTCTGCACATTGTTGCTGTCTAGCAACTGTTGGTCTGACAGGCACATGAACTCCAGGGGCATCTGCGTAGCTGGATGAGGAGCCTCTGCAAACCTTACCGCACCTTCGATCTCCCTATCTCCTGGCACAAACCGGGATGACCCTCTCCTCGCTTCATACAGGGCGGCTGCCTCCTGTATGCGTAGATCTAGAGGTAGTATTCCGGACAGTACCAGTGCCGAGTTCAGGGAGACAGTACGGTAAGATTTACAGATCTTCTGGACGAACCCTCGTTGGACCGAGCCTAGCTTCTTCCGTATTCCCAGCTTCTTCGTAGCGGGAGCCCAGGCTGCGGCCGCGTACGTTATTATAGGCTCAATCATAGCAGTGTAGATTGTGTGTATGATCTGTGCGTCTAATCCCCAACTCACTTTAGCGGCGCGGGACAGCTGCTTATAAATGTTAGCTGCCCTCCTGCAGACGTTCGCGGTGTGCTCGTTAAAGGTGAGCTTCTCGTCTATGGTTAGACCCAACAACTTCATCTTTTTAGCCATACCGATGTCGACCCCGGCCATGCTCAGCCTTGGGGTATCATACTTGCGCTTGTTGGTTACGACCATCGCACAGGTTTTGTGCGGTGCGAACCTCAGCTTGTTCTTGACGCCCCAACTCTGAACATGGGCGAGGGCTGCATTGGCAGATGTTGAAACTTCAGTCTCTGAGTCCCCATCCAGAACCAAGACGATATCATCGGCGAACGCCTGCACGAAGATTCCGCGCTGTTCTAATTCCTGCAATAGTGGGTCTA